>JARDWD010000313.1:1200000-1917500 GCA_029034505.1 Ornithoptera priamus | reverse complement strand
GTGTAACATATTTAGGTTTTAAAAAGTTTGATTATTTATTAGAAGTTTTTTAGAGTTGACTGTAATGGATAATATATTTACGCAACTTGTTTTGATACCAAATCGAGAAAATTTTCTGGTGATAGGTCTTTGTTGCCAGAGACCGTCTAGGTAGGTACTACTGCAGCGCCTATGTCTACCGCGGACAGAACTGGAGTGTAAGGAATCCCACGCAAGAACTCACGAGATCCAAGCCAACGTCACCTACTCGTGGTGCAGCCGTGCTAAGTCAACAAATGAGGCTCTGGCTCCGCAACTAACCAACCGCCAGCGTGGTAGGAAATGGTCCAAATCTCCCCATATGAACCCCTAAATACGGATGGAGGTCGCGAGAAGCCGCTGGGTGCGGTTAGCACAAGAGCGATCGATGTGGAGAATCTTTGGGAAACGCCTTTGTCCAGCAGTGGACGTCTATCGGCTGACGATGATAATGATAAAACAGTACTGTGCAAATATTACCGTGTTCTGGAATGAAGGGCGCTGTAGCTAGTTTAATTACAAAGGTTACAAGACTCAACATCCTATGTCTCAGGCGACCAGTATGGAATGTGGTGTATCATCCTCACGTGAACATGTCGCTCGTCTCGTCATCATGGTCTTTATCAGCCGACAGACGTCCACTGCAGAACATAAGCCTCCTCCAAAAATCTCTACATTGATCGATCCTGAGCTGCCGGCATCCAGCTGCTTCCTACAATCTTCACTAGACCGTCGGACCACTTAGTGAGGATCCTGCCAACACTACGTCTTCCTCATTCGAGGATCTTGTTGCGCCATCGGTTGTCAGTCCTTCGAGCGATGTGTCCTGCCCATTGCCACTTGAGGCTAGAAATCTTTTGGAATATGTCGGTGACCTTTGTTCTCCTGCGGATCTTCTCATATATATATGCGTTCATTTAGTTAAAATTCCACAGCTTCCTAGTCAAGGCACGTCGATACATATAAACAGAACTTATATATTCAAACTGTTCCCGTGTTGTGCGTACCATAATATTGGTATGCGAAATATTACAGTACTCCGTCTCTGGTACCTTCGGCATGAGATCATGAATATATCTTGGGAAATCGAACACGCGCCTATTCGAACAGAAAGAAATGCCTTTCGAAGGCCCGTCGAATACTTATTGCATGATAACAAGCAAACTAACTTACAAATACGACTTGCGGATTCCAATTTAGACCTTAACGCTAAACGAATACGGTCTAGTATAGGTTGATGGTAAAGTTGTGTTTGTGTGACTATTCTAACGGATCTGGACACGTCCTCGTACGGCGTGAGTGTTTTCAGGTGAGTAAAAATTTCAACGCTGTTCCAAGTTAGAATTATGTACAATTCGACGACAATGCCAACTGTGTTAGTGAAACTTGTTTTCATCTATTTATGCAAGTTCTAGATATCTCCTATAACAACGTGTCCGTGTTCGGACTGACAATAAATGAAAACGATAGTGTAATAGTCGAACATCATCATCAGCAGATAAACGTCCCCTGCTGGACATAGGCCTCCCTAAAAATCCGCACAACAATCGGTCCTGAGTTGGAATAAAAACTGTAAGGACTATTATTATTAATAAAAAACAATAATATATATAGTTTTCATGTGTACTTATAACTTAAAAATACGAAAATAATAAATATATGAAGCGTGAGTTAAAATGTCGCATACGATAAAAATTTGAACACAAAAGTAGAGGCGGTTTGAGCATAGTGTTCTCGCGGGACCCCGCTCGGCGAGAGTTCGCGTATTAACATTTTAAAATCAGCGCCATTTTACTACCCAGCAATTGCAAGTTAACAATGGCACGTTAAAAAATATTTGAAAACGTTACGAGCTTTTCATTCGCCGAGGGCTTTTCTGAATTTCAATCGCCTACGTACGTTGCACATGAAGCAGTGCATTTTGTTTCGGTCACCACTCAAATTCAAAAATACCGAAGCGACAAATTGCACTCTGCCTATGTTTCACTAACTTTTTTTCTATGAAAAAATTAGAAAAAAAATAATCACCTAATACAAGATCACTTTGAACAGAGTCTGTTATAATATTTACTGAATGCATGCCGTAAACAATTGTCACCAAAGTAATACATTTTTGAATTAGTTGTATGGTCTATGATCTCTCGAGTCCATACTATACAGGCAATTCTTCTTCTATCGGCTGATGATGATTTTGATGCTTAATGACTTGTGTTAATTAATCTCTGTAATCATCTAACTTGTAAGGCCCAAGGAAATCTTAAAAATAAAAACTAAACTATCATTAAAGTTATCGGCTATGTCTGGTGCCGGCTGATGGGGGAGAAAAGTCTTGGAGCAGAGGCCGAGTACAGGTCGCAGAAGTGTAGGACGCCTTCCGTCCAGATGGACCGACGACATCATCAGAACGGTCGGAAGTGAGTAAATGCGAGAAGCTGAGGATTGCATTCGGTGAAAGACATTGGGGAATGCATATCCAAGACATATCCAGCAGTGGATAAACAAAAGCTGATGATGATGATGACGATCATTAAACATTAGCATATATAATTAAAAACGAACATTTGATAATGTTATCGTATAAAACATTATTTAATAAATAAACTTTGTTAATGTAAATGCGATAAAATTTATAATTAACGAACACTACATGGAAGGTAGACGTCTATATTTATTTGCTGAATTATAATAAAAAAAAAAAAAAAAAAAACAAAGCGTTTAAACAATGAACGAGACAAATGATACGTTCACAATTTTCGATATTAGCTCTGAAATGATCACCGGCAACATCACAAAGTATACTGATGAAGAAGAAACTTTATTGGATGTGATAGTGTACTGTAACTAACTAAGAGTTACTTACGCCGTGTTCGCGGTCGCGTCCTTACTGAGATTGTACACACTACACAGTGTAGATAACTACATAATTTTTAACCATATTATATTTGGAATTATACATCAAACTTGTTTAACGTTATCTTTCAAATTCTACAATGTAAAAGGCGCCCAGAATGTGATTATATTGGTCACCAACTACGTCGAATTGATCATACCTTTCTGGACTTTGTGTCTATCATTAAAGGCTTTCTCGAACATATACTTATCAAGATGCGTCAGTTCGACAAAAGAAATCACCGTCTTCTGTTACAGCTCTGTTATTTTAATAAGGAGTTATGAAGAAGCTATTATTTTCGCCTGCGACGACATGGGCATGTTTGAAGATTTAACTGTAGTGAGAGCGATAACAGTTACGCCGTTCGCGTTATCGATGGCGACTTCTATAACTATTTTAATTTTTCTGCTATACATTTCCAAAACTACTTTAACGCCTGATGTTGTATTGTTAGTAAGTAATATATTTATATTGACAGTATTTGATTCGACGATTATTATATTCAGAATTGCATCTACAGGAGACGACACGTTTATGAAACTTGTTATTGTATTTACAATTTGTGTTCGTTTGATTTTTGAAGTGTTTTGGTTTGTTATGTTTAATTATTGCAGAATAAAAATATTATAATAGATCTCCATATTTATTCTAAACGATAAAACCTATTTTGTGATCTAAGTTCTTAGTAATATTCAGAGACAGTAAACATTATATACTTGCTAGACTGGTTCTGTCTTATGTGAACGAATTCTACTCTTAACTAGTTTTCTTATATTCCTTGTAAAGAATAATATTAGTTTGAAAAAAAAACAGAAATCAATTTATTCATTAACACAATTATGAAGTATATATGATAAATATTTACACTAGCATGATAGAAACCGCAGTATACAGCAAGATCATACTAAAGGTAATATTTATACATACTATTTAATATCAACCTGACCTAATATTTAAGGTTGAAAATTTTTAATTAAACCGAAACATTATTAACTTTGTTACGCCTTTTTATTAGAACAAGCGCCGCTTTCAAATATTTGTTACAATTTATTTTATAATATTAATATAAACAAGGTTAATTAATGAAATATAGACGGATTTATAAGTTTTATTTAACAATTTTTTAATTATATTTCATCATTATAACCTCTCATGTCACAATATGCTGAGCACAATGTGTTGGCAGTGGGAACATTTTAACTCCCTCTAACTTCTACTAATAAGCAAAATTCAGCTCCGTCCGATCTCAACCCAGTTACTGTTCTAAGAAAAAAAACTAGATCTTTTAGAGAAGTCTATATCGATCCTGCGGTCTAGCTGTTAAGCCAATAAGTTAGTAAAGAGAAAAGAGAAACGATCTGATAAAGCTAGTATTATTATAACTTACTAACACCCCTCTATGCTAATCAGGGTTACAAAAATTAAAAAAAAAATCTAACAAATATTCATTGTCGAATTTCAAATTTAAGCTTGTAATGAAATTAATAGACGAGAAGGTAGTCGTAACACTAGAGCTATTGTCCGGTCAAAGGATAACAGGAAACGTTTGCAAATTATAGCTTTTAAGGATGTTATTAAAGTAATGAATATTAAATGCACCAATAAGTTTTGTAATCGGAATAATTTAAAATATGAAAATGTTTACCAATCCATCAGTAGATGATAACCACGACCACTCTGGCAATACAGAAGCAACCAATAAGATATATCCCCTCAGCGGGTTCCCGCCTTGTTGTGGCGGAAGGGCTTAGTAACCCTGGACCGACACACGGTGAAGCGAAGTGAAACCCATCCAGCCGGCCTGCGGAGAAGAGGATTCAAAAGCTACATCGATCCGTAACTTTCTCATAATGCAGTAAATGTAAACGTTTGAAAAGTTTAACCGAATCATCAATTCATAAACGAAATTGATTTCCGGCCATTAATGCTGACTGAGTTACCGTCAATCATGGACCCGTTCTTGGGTGTAATTTCCTTTTGACTGAATTAACCTTTTGAACTGAGCAATCGTTCGCAACTCTCAACCTTTACACTTTCCTTAACCTTTATTTAACATTAACTCTACAATGCATTCTTAATATCTGAAGCAATACTCCATGTGGTTTATAAATGTCTAGATTTATAGATTTTGTACAAATGAAACCTTTTTTTGTAATACTTGTAAATTAACAACACTTTCAAACAAACTAAGGTATCCTTTCAGTATTATAAATTAGTTAGATCTTGATGTAGTATCTAACCTAAAGTTAAGCCGTGATCCAAGAAAGTCCTAGATTCCGATTTTACGGGGTTTGGATGTTGGTAAGGTTTTATCGTACTCACCAGGCTGGTTACTACCCTCATGTTGTAAATCTGCTCCCATAAAAGCATCCATGTGATGTGACCGTCATATTGTGATATGATGATAATATATGTTGGATTATTTTGGGGATAAAGTTTCATTATCTTTGCCACCCACCACTTAACACTATGGGATGTATAATTGTAATATTATCATGTGTTATTGTTTTTAGTCGTGATTCCAATGAATAAGTAGACGCCAGATATTAAGGAGTAGGCCAAGACAAAATGAATAGATGATCTACATCTTCTTCTACAAGAAGCTTTAGAAGTATGGGAAAATTTACTGGGTGGAGAAAGATAGCAGAATCGCGATCTGTGGAGAAGAGTTGTACTAGAGACCAAGTCCCAGAGGATTGTAGCGCCATTGAGTAAATAATTAAAGTCGAATTCGGTTTAGCTTCTTCTATGTTCACAAACTATATTCAAGGCGAAACTAAATCGCATCATTAATATAAAAACGGAGAAAAACTTTTAAGATGAATGAAATTAAACACAGCGATACATCAAGTGGAATCACGAATTCGTGTAGTGTAACTGGGAAAAAAAATGTTTTCGGAAGCTTTCGTGAATCCGTAACGTGAAATGAGAATACGCCATATTTATATTTACTGTCCGTACAAACGAAATTCGACGTTAAATATACTAATATAAGGTACTTAAAGTTAACTTTGGTTTAACTTTAACTTTGCCTCGTCACAATACGGGTCTCGCCGGATCTAAGCACGTTTCGGGAGGTAAGTAGGATTATTAGATAAATAAAGCTTTTGCTCTTACTCAATATAGGAAATCGTAATTTTTTTTCAGCGTGAAAACATCGAACCGTTTCTGGGATGAAATTTCATTTTATCTTTTCTTTATCATCGATGGATTATTAACAACAAGTTAACAATAATTTTTATATGGTCAAAAGCTTTTGGTGTTTTCGACTGCGGCTCTTATATCTTGTGTTAATATTATAACGATTCTAGTTTCGAAGAATCGATATTAATAGTATATATAAAAAGGAAACGAACCAAACAATGATCGTCTTGAAAAACAAACAGTTAATAACATCACCGGAGTTGAAGCTAAAGCTTATCCAGTTTTTCATAAATATATCTTATCAAGTAATCATCCATATTCAATAGAAACAGTTAACGATAATCAGATAATTTCTTATAATGTATTCAACAAGTAGATCACCAAAATTTTGATGTGACATACACAACACTTAAAGAATATTGTGTACTTTACACAACACTTTCGCTGCGAAAAACATAAAAATATGTGAAAATAACAAAGAGAGAAAAATATCAAAGAAAGTTCATCGGTTGCCGTACATCGGCTGAGACTAATTTACTCTAGATCCATTACTTAATGTGTCTAGATCTCTTTGTTCTCCTTCAGTGTATGCCAGACGCGTTTATACGCCAAATTTATACTGGTCGAATGCCAACATTTTACCTATAGAAGCTGTTTTCTTAATATTTCTGAATTTCATATTTTCAGCTACTTACAGCACGGCTCTTTGTAATATCATGCTAAAACATATTACTAATTTTAACTATGTAAAATGATGTTCATATTATACGAGTTTGTACAGATGAATCGTATTGATGTTGTTAATAATCATCATCATCAGCCGATAGACGTCCACTGCTGGACATATGCCTCTCCCAAAGATCCTCCACGTTTGTAGAGGTTCATACGGGAAGATATGGACCATTTCCCAGCACGCTTGCTCAATGCGCGTTAGCGGGAGCCAGAGCCTCGTTTGTTGATTAGCAGGGTGCACCACGAGCAGGTGAGGTTGGCTTGGATCTCGTGAATTGTTGTGCGGGGCCTCTTATACCCCATGTTAATAATAGCTTAAGTAAAAGAAAGCTTACTTCAATACACGAGTATGATAAATCACATACACCAAGTCTTAATACTTAAGAAGAACACATTACTGCTTGGCACCAACTTGGTTATATATATCTTTTGTCAATAAATATCTATCACCAATAGTTTTACGTAATTAACAACATAAAACATAGTAATATATTAAGTTGTTTTTAGTGAATAATAACATTTTCCATGATCTCTTCGCCAAGTAGATACCTATTAACAGTAAAGTTTAAGAGAACAAAGTATAAACTAACTTTTGTAAAAACGCCGAGTGATTTACTTCTAGAGGTTGCTCGGAGTTTATGTGCAATGGATAATTTCCTTAAAAAACAAACTTTTTCTCTATCCATTTATTTGCTTCTAAACGCTCTTTCTGCTAAGTAGAAGTTTTTCACTGAAATATAATAAAGACTAGTGAGATATTATAAATACACACTAACACTATAATCAGTTTTTAATATCATTTTCATTATCATCATCGTTATCCGATAGATGTTCACTGCTGGACATAGGCCTTCCCCAAAGATGTCCACATCGATCGGTACCGCGTTGATTCTCACCAGATCGTCGGTCCACGTTGTGGGAGGCCTCCAAACACTACGTCTATCGGATAGAAGATAGATCACTTCAATCCCTATTATTCGGATCTAAAATTTCCGGTAACACCTATGAATTCTACTATTACTATAAACTATGTGTGAAGAGAAATTTTAGTAATATTAACTTAATTATTATTACTAACCTACGACAGAAAAACAAGTAGTACAAATATCAAGTGGGCTATTGGATACCTGTCTAAGATTCCAAGATCTCTAAGCCGATTGTGATACTGTATCATCTTATTTCTATAGCTCGTCAACCGAAACAAACTTAATATGTCAGTTATTTTTATTATTAATAAAATAAAAAAAGTTTGCAATAGTGATAAAGCTATAAAGTACAGTGGATATCAAACTAACATAACTTAACATTGGATAAAATCTGCTAGTCCCGTTCCTTTGTTGACTGAAAATAGTACTGGAATACTTAAAGTGTGTGACCAATTGTTCAGTTCAAACCAGACTTCATATTTAGCGATCCCGAATAAAAAAAATTCACGTTCAACATGGAATATCACTTCCCGGAAGTTTTAGAATGTTTCCCGTTATTGGAATCTAGGATAACTAAAGAATTTTTAATATTGAATGAGCTTCCGTTTGTGCTCATATTTCGCCATTGGTTTTTTTTATTGGACTGGAAGATGTTTGCGTTGTTAGTAGTACAGTGAGAGAACTTTAATTATATATGTAAACAATTACTACATCATATTTATGCGATGATCTAGAAAAAAATTTACAAATAAAACAGTAATTGGATATTTTGTATTTAAACTTTCTTACACGATAACCTAACATTTAATATTACTTTAATATGTACATAGAATTGAAAAGAAAATAAACATAAATAAATTTATTTTGTTTATATATAAAGTGATCTATACATAAATCATTAATTACACATTGTAACAAATACAAGAAGCAAGGTAAATAATATTCAAATGATGAAATAGTAAGCAAATTGTGTAACTTCGAAATTAATTATATGATTTGATTTAACATTTAAAGTGAAATTTTCCAATAATCATACACAACCAACCAACAAACCTCCAAAAGCAATCCAACGCATAAAGCCAAAGATATCATGAGTTTTAAAAACACATTTGCGAAAGCGGATGTCACGGTTGACGATACAGTAATAACATCAAATATAGATAACATAAATATATTAAACGGTAATAACACCTTATATAATTTCGATGAGTTTGATACAGAATAAAAAGAATAACATAAAACAATGACAAAGATTAAAAGAGATGCCGAGATGAGTATTGTAACGGATGTAGCTCTTATGTATTCTGCCATCCTTTCATTATCAACGTCACCAGAATCGCCCAATATGTAAATAAAGGCATCCTCTAATAATTGAATGACTGTCACCGATGTGTAACAGAAAGTTATCAATTCTTTTGTAGAAAAAAACTCCTTTGATAAAAGAACTATTGAATATGTATTAATAGATACAGTTAATGTCCAGAAAGGCAATATCAGAGAAACGTAATTCTGTAATTGCTTCAAACTGTCTGCGAGAATTTTCTCCGTGTGAAACATGAAAGATAGAGTAATACACGTTTGATGCAACAAGCCGAACACAAGGTGCTTCAGCAGCAGAAATGTCTCCGCGTCCTTCTTCCTAAATAGTCTAAGAGCACACGCCATGGTCACAAACACTGCGTAAATTAACAACGTCCCGCACACCAACAGCTCCAGCACTAAACGCTCATCATCTGTAAATTCTATTACTTCCGCGCTAGTTGCGTTCATCTCTTGACTATAATCTCTATATACCTCGAAAGTTTCATTTTTGGTACGCATATTATTATCTCCAATGAAAACGTGAAAATTATAAAAAAAAGCGTCAGCTGCTGGGTTCTGATTAATACGAGAACTTATCGCATCATTATTTATACTAACTAGTTTGATTAATTAATAACGAACGCTTATTAAAGTTTTTGATTAGATTAACACAGAGAAGTAGAAACGTTAGAATTTCTATGATTTGTTGTAAATTATCTATAATTTTTATCATCCGTGGTAACACTTTTGATATCATCATCAGCCGATTGACACGTCCATTGCTAGACAAAGTCCTCTCCCAAAGATCTCCACGAACAGTCTGCATGGCCTCCGGTACTGCCAGGCACTAACTTTTTTCGTATGTAAGGGTTCATATGGGGGTATTTGAGCCATTTCCCACCACGCTAGCCTAATGCGGGTTGGTGAGAGCCAGAGCCCCGTTTGTTGATTAGCAGGGTGCACAGCGAGCAGGTGAGGTTGGCTTGGGTCCCGTGAGCTATTGTGCGAGACTCCTTACACCCTATCTAATAATAGTAAAACTTTATCTAGCTATTATTTGCGAACAGCTTGAACTGAAATGTTTATGGTTATTGCCTATATTGGTTGGATCAGTTTAAAGATTATACTATAATAAAATAGTATATACTATATGCTATAGTATAAACTTGTTTGTAGTTTAACTTTTAAAGTACAATGTGGAAAACTTATAACGTAATCTGTTTTCTTATTTAATATCTAAGTAACTGTAAGTTGTGTTGTTCATGGGCGTCGATGATTTCTATGGAGCTCAATAAAATTGCAAATCTTATTAGATTTTGTTAGAATAAAAAATCTCGATAAAGTCTTTAATAATTCTTTTTAAACTCTTACCATATCTTTAAAGTTGTCACGGGCACAATTCTACTTCAATAAAGCTTCAAATCGTTGAAGCTTGAACAACGATCTAGAAATATTAAATGGATAAGCTAAAGCTTTTCATTCATTAAATAGAAATTAACTGAAGTCCTAGTAACATTTTCCATAAACTTCCCTTATTTCGTAAAATTAAAAATGTTTGTGTATTATATTGGAATCAGTGCAGTCGGTGTAAATTCCGCAGTCACGCGTATCACCGGATATCCGCGCATCTGTTGATTTACTGGCGACTATAGAATTCCGGAAGTATAGATAGGCGCGAATTAACTGCTGTATAAACATAATGGGCTCTTTTATACGAATAATATTTGCATTTAAAATGTAAGCTCTAGTAAGTTTATGCTTAAAGTTTAATGTTTTCATCAATAATATAGAACCAATAGAAAGCTAGCATCGATCACATGTGCACTTAAAACTACTGCATAAACATCGTCTACCACAAATAAATGGTTTATGATGGGAACCGTGCTAAGTAGGTACCATCACAGTTCTTATTTCTACCATCTAAAATTAGTTTGCTTTGTTTTACTTTGAAGATCGTGGTAGCTGATGAAATTTCTCCGGTACAGACTTAATATTTTATAGCTCAAAGCGATGATAGCAATTTGATGTGGTGTCATTCCAACTATTGTCAAATTCTTATATCAGACGTATTCCTAAATATCAAATCATGGTCTAGTTCGTTTCCTCACTTCTTCAAATAAAAAAGAAGATTGTTAAAGATATTCGGTTATAGTAAGTTATTAGAATTTCTATTAAAAATATCAAGACAGATAAAGTAACCGTTGGATTAGTGGAAAGGGGAAAAATGCAGGTAGACAATTTCATATTGAAAATTCTTCAGATCCCTGGATTCCAATAAAGCAGAAAGTTCCGGGAAGTGTTATAGCATGTGCATTTCAATGTGGAAAATACTCCACGGAGTAGTGAAAACGAAACGCGACTCCAGTCATGTATTGAAAAGTTTTGTTTTGTTTCCCCGGTCCGGGAATATTTCCTTGAATTGCAAAGATGAATGAATGAATATGGATTTTTAATTGATGACTCTTTATTTCACAGCTGTGTATTATAAAAATATAATATATACATCAAAATAAGAGATAAGTAAAAAAGAGAATTAACCTTTATAAAAAATTTCGTGGCTGATGGTAATTCTTATTTAAACTATGATCTTTATGCTGTCCCTTTTCACGCTCGTCGTAATCAGATATGTTATTTGTAAAGAGGAAGAAACCTTACATAGACTGGCTTCCTCTAATTTAAAAAGCCTTTACCATTTAATTTGAGAATCTGTAAAATTTAAAAGCCTTCCTTTAAAAAGATTACTCTCCACAAGTCTGAGGAGGAACGTTATTAAGGTCTAGATTTGAACAAATACAAATATTGGTTGAATGTATAGACTACCCTCTGTCAAATACAGGGTTTACTTTGTACCATACCTAACATTTATTTTCCATAAAGAAAAGTCTACAAAAATAATAAGTATACGTCAAATTTATACGCCGAGGAATAGTTGTTTGGTTTCATTAAAGTTGTATCTTTCCTCTCAAAAATTAAATTCCTTGGTAACGTATAGAAAATAAACTTCATATAATAAAGAATACGATTGCACTAGTAAATGCTTTTTTTAAAAAAAAAAGCTTACAACGATGTTCTAGCAAACAATAGGATAAACGCAATTGCATTTTGTGAGGTCAGGTGTAGAAAATAAATTGGGTCGTTTACTGTCTTTTATAACGCTCAGTTAACATGTATCTAAAGTTTTCTCTTTATTCCTTTTTAATACAAAAAACATGTACACTAAGTTATCTTTAAATATAGATACAAAAAAAGCCTTATTTTACTTAGGCAAAACATCTATGAATACGAAAATAATTTTCTTTAATGCGTACGAGAGTAAGAGTGTAATGGCCGTGCCGTTGAAAACATTCTCATGAAATATCTCGCTTCAGAAGTTTCCTTAAACGCCCACAAAATAGGTATTTGCGGTGCAGCACTAACTTTATTGTATAGCCTAGAATAAATTTTCGTTCCTATATTAGATATGTTTACTATTACATTAACCAATAAACGATAATTTATGGTGGATGTTATCATGGATGACGGTCTTGTCCTTTTACTAATCTTTATATAGAAACTTCTTTCATCCAGGTATCAACATTCTCCAGATTGCGACAGTTCAATGCTGCACACAGACCCTTCAAAGGAACGCACCAGACCCTTCCGAGACCCTTCAAAGGAACCACCACGCGACACCTTTCTTCCAGAGCATAGTTACAGATTTTTTTAGCCTTTACGGTATCTTCTATCTCTGTATCTTTGTAGCCATATATCCTAGATGGTGGTAAGGTTAGCTTTCCTCATTCTTCTCTATCATCCACCTTTATATCATCATCGATCTCATGGCATTCACCCAAGTCTTTAAGCGTTACTAGATAGCCAAATGTAACCACCGAGGGACTAGCTCTGACTTCCGCCAGAAGACAAAGTATCTTTTCGTAGATTCCCCAGATAACGAAAAAAAAGGGTCTCGCTTTAGGATCTCAACCACGATTGGTCCTGCGTTGCCCGCATCCAACGGCTTCCTGCGACTTTCATCAGATCGTCGTTTCACCCAGTGCGAGGCCAGCTTGCACTGCGTCTGCCGGTACGCGGTCGCCTCTCAGACGCGGACCTTACTGCCGCATCGGCCGTCAGTACTTCGAACGATGTGTCCTGCTCATTTTTGTTGTTATGCATCATCCTGCTCATGTTGTTAGCAATGTTTTGGACTATGTCGGTGTCTTCATTTCTGATTCGATAACGTAGCGACTATATGCCTTTTCCATTGGCCATTATGCGACTTGAAGCTTTTTCAGAAGCCACACAGTAAGCATCAAATTATGACATATAATATTAATTTTATATAAATATATACGATATATCCTGCTCTGCCCGCATCCAGCTGCTTCCCCCAACCTTCACCACCCATCAACCAGATCGTCGGACCATCTGATGGGGGACCTGCCAACACTACGTCTTCTGGTACGCGGTCGCTGTTCGAGAACCTTGGTGCCCCAACGGTTGTCAGTCCATCCAGTTATGTGTCCTAGTCAGGACAGGACAGCACAGGATCGATCGATGTGGAGATCATTGGGGGAGGCCTATGTCCAAGAGTGGACCTATGTCGGCTGCTAATGATGATGATATATATACTATATAATCGCACTATAAATATTGGTGCTGTAAGTTTTAAAGGAATAACGAAATGCGGTGTTACCCAATCGTCAGAAGCTTCCAATAGTTATAATCTCCCACCACCAGATCTTGGTCGTGCTTTCGCCACATTAAGTAAAACAAAGGTTAATACACTAACAAAATTATACGGCTTCCTAATCGCAGCGAAATGAATCAGCAACAAGAATGCTTTGTCAAAGCGCGAATACTAAAGTTGGCGTTAAACTCGACATCCATTAACTTGGCAGCCATGGATCCTCAAGCCTTTGTCGGCAGCTTGTTCAATTTGTGCCAGACGCGATGACACGCGAAACACGAGTGCCATTCGGAACAGGCTACGATAAAAGGCTTATTGTTAGTCGAAACTAAATTTAACTAAACGAAACGACTAAACAGGTTGATGACTAATCAGTAACGAAGCAACTCTTTTTTCTATTCTACGAAGTGCCGACACGCGGAAGACGTTCACCTGATGTTCATATTATTTAGGAAGATATACACAGCACTATATTGTACATATTCTTTTGAAGCAGGTATTAAGTCGCGTTACCGAAATACCTTCACTAGCTAAGGCCCTTCAAACACAGAAATATTTGTACTCTAAGAGCTGATACCTACCGAGACATCTGCTACCAGTAGACTCTGATTCAGTCCTATGTTTTATGCTTCTTCTTTAACCGGCTCATTATTAATATATTTATATATATATATATTTACTATTGATATCTTATTCATATGCAGCTTAAGTGTGTGTCAGCTTGTCGCCGATAGCTTATTGGTTTGTTGCTTAGTAGTGACAGCCAATGGAGTGAAGTTGGCGCGGAATTCAAGCAGTCCATATACACTGACACCGTGCATGCAATTATCATTGTTAAATTAAATTTCCATAGTAATTAAAATAGATAATAATTAGAAGATTGTAATGTAACTAGTACAGCAGTCAATTCTGTTGACTATCAGCCTTTTACTAGTTATAAGATAATCTGTGCAGATTCCGTTCAAAGTAACAAGTTGTGCCGTTTTTTTTTCTTAACAAACTCCATCGCTCTCTAGCACAAAATTCTAAGTGAGCTTAAGAAATTGCTCAATTCGCATCGGACGGGTCCCGGAACTGCCTCAACGCGCACTTAAGCACATATTTGCCGTAAAATATTTTCACAGGATGTTTATGTACAGCGCCAAGGTTGTTTCGACTCGTTTGAGCTTAACGGGAAATAATTTCAAGGCATTTTTCAGCAGTATTAATAATATATATGTATATATATATATATATATGTGTGTAAACGATCTGGTGAGAATCGTGGGAATCCACTGGATGCGAGCAACGCGACACCGATCGACGTGGAGAACTTTGGGAGAGGCCTTTGTCCAGCAGTGGACGTCTGTTGGCTGATAATGATGATGATGATACTATGTAAAAATACAAAAATTAAAGATTTCGATTACAGCAACTTAGAAGCTGTGCTAATAAAACTTTAGGTTGTAAGCAATGAGATCTGCGTCTCGATTAGGTTTAGGTTTGATTCCCAGTTAACTTGAGTTCCCGTTCTGCCAAATCTCACTTGGCTGTCATTATGAATAAGTTGCCTTCAGTCACTCCTTGTGAGACCCCAGAAAAGACCCCGAATCTTAAAAGAATAAGTAGTCTACTTATGATACCGTAACTATATGAAACAAGTCAGTTTCCTCACTCTATTGGCAGCTCAAGCTAGAAAGGAATCGAACCCGCTACTTGTCCAATCTTTACAATCCTTTTTACGAGCTGAGCTATTACAACTTCGCTTAGTACTACTAAGTTATCTAACTTTTATTCAATGAAGCGACGGGACGAACAGGACATTCATCTGATGGTATGTGATACTCCTGCCCATAACGATGTAGCGTTAGTTAGGATGATATACACTGCATCACATTGCGTTCGTCACCTTGAGGCATAAGGTGTCGTCATATTGCCACAGGAAGTACGCGGTTTCCGGCAACAAGGACCTATCATCACTAAAACTTGCTTAGCTTTTTATGTATAACCTAAGTAACTGAACTATGTGTATTATAATCTAGCCTATACATATTTTTTAACTGTATACATCGGAAAGCGATTAATTAAGAGAAAAATCAAATCAACCGGAACGGCTTGATCCTGTTACGAATTTCTTAAAGGATCCTCTCATCTTGTAAATTCCGTTTCAGGTTAAAAGCTCTCCGGTCTTTAAGTGCCATCATCACTTTTAATTATCTTTTACGTTTTTACTTTAGAATATTTCAAGAGTTTTTAATGCATTCAATAAGTTTTATTAGCGTTTTTTTTTTTATTCGACCAAGCGACGAGACGAGCGGGGCGGTCACCTGATGGTGAGTGACACGCCTGCAGATGACGTGCCGCTGGTTAGGATTACATGCAGAGCACCACGTTGAACCCGTCGCCTTGAGATGGAAGAAGTTAAGTTTCGTTACGCCAGTAATTTCACTAGCTACAACGCCCTTCAAACTGAAACTCAGTAATGTTCGCACACTAGCACACAGTGATGTTTATCGACTGGAAAAGACATTGCGGTGGTACCTACCCAGGCTATCTCCGGCAGAAACCCTACCACCAGTAAGCACAATGGCGGTATCACTACAGTCGAAAATCTTCCTTGACATTATAACGTGAACTTAAACTACAAGATCTTAATAAAAGTAAATACATTATGTTATTAATGTTAATAAGTACCTAGTGTAAAGTCATTTCCTTTGTTATTTTTTTTTTTAACTTACAATAATAATTGAGTCGGAATAGACAAAGGGAAGGGAATAACGATAATGGCTTAGCATCTTCGTTGGCCGATACCTCGTGAACCGAATAACGCGTATTTGCCCCGACGAGTCGTTAGAATCGATTTCCTCGACGGAAATGATTTTTTTTTTTCCGGCGGCGAACGTTTGATCGATGAGATTTTGATTAACTGCTCTCAAATGTGAACTAGGCCATTTTTTATTTCCCTTAAGAGATGATTTCTGTTTTATATGTCAAATATAATCAATGTTTAACTGATGGTGTTTATCGCGGCGCCTCTTTCTTCTGATACTCCAATTGGGTTAGGGTCTAAGGGTTCCGGCAAAACAGCAGACCGGACCCAAGCCAACCTCACCTGCTCGTGGTACACCCTGCATAGGGCCAGCGTGGTATGAAATGGCCCAAATCACCTCTATCAATCCTTACCCGATCGTGTGGTACGTCTTTGGGCGAGGACTTTGTCTATCTTTGAACGTCTATCGGCTGATGATGCTAATGATAAATCAGGTAATATCATTATGGATACAAATTCATATAAATTATAATGAACAGTCGAGGTAGAACAATCTAGAATAATGTATTAAAAAGACTTCACACCGAATTATGGATCCCCTAATTAAATCACTCACCTTCCTCATGAATATTCACCGTTTCTTACTGCGCGCGTTGAACAAAGAATATTTGGAAATTATGAGCACATTTCATGAATATTCAGAATGATACAAGTTCCACCTTCATCCGGATTATGTCTACGGTGGAGATTCAAAAATTTTCAGATGAAAAACTCCGACAAAATCTAATGTCAGCATAAATCTCACCTACGCCCTTTAAAGTCTTATCAGCTTTGATGCTTACGAAAAGGTGGAAATTCTTTGAGGTCATAAAATCATGATCATCATCAACCGTTAGACGTCTACTGCTGGATATAAGCCTCCTCGAAAAATCTCCACATCGATAAAAGCATATTCAGCAGAATCACAGGACACTATAGTCTAATACTTTATTGGTGATAGATCTCTCTTGCTGGAGACCGTCTAGATAAAAACCACCGCAGCACCTATTGCCGCCATCAAATAGTAGTGTGCGAACATTATCGTGATCCGGTTTAAAGGTCACTGTAGCTAGTGAAACTACTGAAGTAACGAGACTTAACATCCTATGTCTCAAGGCGACGAGCGCAATGTGGTGCTATATACTATTCTAACTAGCTCCATGTTGTTATGGTGGCCCATGCAGAGGTATCACTTATCATCAGGTGAATGTCCCGCTGGTCTCGTCGCTTCGTTGAATAAAAAAAAATAATAGGAACTTCTACCATCACAACAAAGGTAAATGATGAAAATAAATTAATACACAGGAAGTGCCAAAAGGTGAAGTGATGGTTCTCTTTTTGTGTGTCAAGTTTACACTTTGATTCTACTTTAAGTTCAAGTTAATTATTAATTTGTATCAAAAAAATACGCGAATTATTTTATTTTCTCATAAGATTTCAAAGAAAAATAAAGTGATTTATAGTATAAACAATATTTAATTAATTAAGAAAACAAATCACTTATTACTACCTTAACTAAGGACTTTGGACCTTGTCTCAAAGATAACCATTTATTCACCACATTAGCCAAGTTCAAGTTAGATGACATTTACAAACAAAATTATACTTTAACGGAAGTATTCAGTCAGGATTGAACCCGCAACTAACGGAGAAGCATTTTCTTTGAATTTTGTCTCCTTTTTTGCATGTTACGATGTCACTCACTACTTAATGGAAAATGTTGGTCTACAATTAAAACTTATTAAGTTAACTTATAGCGTCCCGCATAACGAGTCACGGAATCCAAGTCGACCTCACCTGTTCGTGATTCACCTTGCTAATCAACAAACGAGGTTCTGGCACCTATCAACCCGCATTGGGCCAATGTGGTGGAGAACGGCCCAAATACTCACAATTTTAATCCCTACCTGATCATGTGGAAATCTTTGGGGGAGGCCTATGTCCAGCAGTGGACGTCTATCGGCTGATGATGATAGAGTTCGTTTCAATCATACGTACATTTTAAATAACTTAAATCAAGTTGCACAGATTTACCACCAACAGTTTCCGGGACAAAGGTTCTATAAAGAAATTTTCATGAGGACAATGGAATGCGCTCAGGATCGCAGACGGAGTTTGCTCGCTCGGAGTTCGCATTAAAATATGTACTGAACCCGCTCTGAATTATTTATGAGAAACTTATAATCCGTACATAATATTAAAGTTGGATAAACACTATTACTTATAGCAGCAATGTAGTACTTAACGTTAGTAGTGTGCAAATACTGACGAGGGATTTGATCGATGATACACTAAGTGACCGATATAAGATCAGAGCGGTCAGAAGAGAGTGGATGCGAGAAGCTAAAGATCGCATTTGGTGGAAGACATTGGGGAAGACCTATATCCAGCAGTGGATAAACAAAGGCTGATAATGATGATGATGATGACACTGAGTGAAACTAACAACTTCTTAAGACTATAGACCATGGAGACAATGTTATGCTGTATAACCTATTTATCCCATAGCATACGAAAGATAGTTCTGATAGAATATGCTGTCGTCTCAGCTGTTCTGTTTAACTGATGGTATTTAAACCCGGTCCACTCCTTTATGTCGCCAAACCATTTCTTGCCCTGTCTACGTTTTCCAGGAATTTTACCTTCCAGGATCAACCTTGGAAACTCATAAATGGATCATCATTAAAGATCACCGAAAAATGCAACCTTTCTTTGTGTGACGGTTGTCATCAGCCTACGTTTGCAGTTCGCTCTCTCAAGGACTCGAGCATTGGAGACAAACTGCTTCCACGTGATCTTAAACATTCGACGGAGTCCCCATATCTCAAATGCCTCTATTCAACGACAACATTCCTTTTTTAAAGTCTACCAGTGCACTACCACAATAATGTAAGAAATCTTCTTCGTCAGTGTCATTCTTAACAGAGTGGTGGTGGTCATTGGTGTAGGTGTTGGTAGCAAACTTCTAAGATTCAAGAACTAAGATCTTATCCTACTCTATTGTCAACCTGACCTACATGCACCGGATGGTGGCGGGTAGGCCCCGTGCTGCTCCCTGCTAGAAAACAGACGAGGCTCTGGCGACCGAACAAATAGCGGGATAACCATTCACCCGGCTGGGCACCAGGTTGGAAGATGCTAAAACGACCTTGGGATTTAAATAACCTCTAAAAGGATTTAATGCAGAAAGCAAGGGGACACCACTGCATAACAAATTCTCAAGAAAGTCATCATGAAGGTACATATAAGAAATCATCATCATCATTATCAGCCGACCGACATCCACTGCTAGACATAGGCCTTCCCAAAAGATCTCCACTTCGATCGATCGTGCGCTACCTGCATCCAGCTGCTTCCCGCAACCTTCAACAGATTTTTTTTTATGCGTACCCCCGGGCCTTTTCAGGCCTGAGCTTACAGTGCTATCCATTTATATTTCTTTCTTTGTTATATTCTTTATCTTCTTTCTTTCAGAACAGAAGGAAAGAAGAGTTTCCTTCTGTTCTTATCTTTCATTCTATTCTTTTCCTCTTTCTTTCTTCTTTCCGTTTCCTTTCATACTTCGCGCTCAAGTAAAGGAGATAGACAGCTTTTTTTATTAGACTAGACTATTAAAATTTCTTATTACTAACCTTCAATAGATTGTCGGATCAGCTGGTGGGAGACCTGCCAACACTACGTCTTCCGGTACGGAGTCGCTATTCGAGGGCCTTGGTGCCCCATCGGCCGTCAGTCCCTCGAGCGATGTGTCCTGCCCATTGCCACTTGAGGCTAGCAATCTTTTGGACTATGTCGATGACCTTAAAATAATGTAAGAAATAGCATCGTTAAAAACTAGAAAGCTATTATATACTATAATTTTTTATACTTGTTTATTGTTGTATATCTTGACAGAATTATACGAGATCGGGGGTGGAAAATTTGTAAGGGCTTCAGCTTGGCAAATATTTGAATTACTCGTAACTTATTCAGCATCAGGCAGCGATCGCGTTGAGAGGATTTAGCTCTTACAAATTAAATAAGTGAATACACAAAGTGATGACTGCGCCATTTTAAACAGGTTAATATTTAATAGTTATATTTAACTACGTTTTCAATGTAACAATCTATTCAATGTTATCATAATTATCATAGACAAAGATACCATAGTTACCATAGAGTTTGAAATACATGAAGTTGCAAGAATATCACTTTTTCGTGACATTGTTTATACTTATCGTATGGGGCACCGTCTGGAGGCAGGAAGGATCGCGAATCTTCATTAGTTGAAGAAGGATTTTAAGAAGAAGAATACTTAACATCATCAGCCGATAAACCTCCATTGCCAGATATAGACCTGCCCCAAAGATATCTACATGAATCGGTCGCGCGTTCCCGGGTTCCCCCGATTCTCACCAGATCATCGGTCCATCTTGTGGGAGGTCTCCCAACACTACGTCTACCAGTACGCGGGCGCCACTCGAGGACTTCACTGCCCCATCGGCGGTCGGTCCTTCCAGCAATAAGTCCTGCCACTTAAGTCTAACAATCTTTTTTTATACTTAACTAGTCATAAAGTCCACTTGAAAACTTCATTCTAGTTTCGCCAGTTAATGTCAATTTTTCGTAATAAACAATTTTAATATTAAAGTTAGAAAACTATATATCTGAAATCATCCGTAGAAGCTGCTGAAGACGATATATATATATATATATATATATATATACATAAGCAGTACAGTCCGCGATCCACTGCAAATAATGAAACTAGTTACACTCAGCAGTATGCCAGCGCTGGGAGTTATTAAGCGCCACTCTTCTACAAGTACCCTCGACTGTATTAATGAGTAACATTCAAAGTTTACTGAAAAAAAAAAAATACAAAAAAAACAAAAAATCGACTATTTTCGCTATTCGTTGAACAGCTATTGAAAATTGAAAAATTTCAACAAAACAAAAAAAATCTCTGGACAGTGGGAAAAATATGAATTTATTTTGTAGACGAGAACTCTCTCAGCTGAACCAATTTATCTATCAAAATTGGATTAAATCCGGTTCAACCGTTCATTAGCTTTGATTCAGTATATAGACCACAGAGAAACACGCAACTCTTTACAACTTTATGGTAACTTTCGCTCTAACTCTTCATTTCCTGTTTAATCCATTCTAACGGCGTAGGTCCTTCAGGATTGTAAGAAGTCCCGCAAAACAACTCACGGGACCCAATCAAACCTGCTAGTGACCCTGCTAATCGACAACCGAGGCTACAGTTCCCACAAACCTGCATTGGACCAGCGTGGTGTTAAATGGCCCAAATTCCCCCGTATAAACCCCTACATACGAATAGAGGATGCGGAAAGCCGCCGGATGCGGACAGAGGAAGACCGAACGATGTGGAGATTTTTGAAGGAGGCCTATCTCGAACAGTGGACGTCTATCGGCTGATGATAGGAAATGGCCCAAACCCCATCTTATGAACCCCTACATACAAATGGAGGTCGCGGGAAGCCGCTGGGTACGAGCAGCGCAGGACCGATCAATGTGGGAACCTTTGGGGCAGGTCATTTGATGAAGACCCGCGAAACTCTTAGACCCTTTTAGTCGCCTTCTACGACAGGCAAGGCTTACCATAGTCCTATTCTTACTACCCCGAGACTACAGGGATGTGGTAACAAAGACCTACCACCAGTTTTACCAGGTAAGATTCCTATATACCCATTGTTTAATAATTTCTAAGGAAGGGAAACCTATGCCAAAGAAAAAAATGTTTTCCAACGAATATAGGACATTAAGAGTTAGATGTTAGTAAAGTAAATTTATTACTACCTTTAACTGTACTTGCTTACTTAATTATTAACTACCCTGAAGACTAAACCCTGGACGGAGTTAATGGTACAGTTGACGGCGGTACATCATTAGGACTGGATGTTGATAGATATCGGACGCTTCTCAATCAATGTACGGACCAGTGACAAGATAATCAAAACTTGACTCTTGATCGAATTGGACACACTTGATATGGACCAGCGAAGTTACTGGAGTAACGAGATTTAAACATATTATATCCCAATGCAAGGAGCACAGTGTCATTCTAACAAGCCTCAGTAAGAGAGGAATATAATATACGAGCGAGACGTTTCACCTGGTGGTAAATACACCTGATCATAACAACGCGGCGCTGGTTAGGATGATATACACTGCATCATATTATACTCGTCGCTCTGGGATATAAGATGTTGATTCTCATTATCTCAGTAATTACACTAGCTACAGCGCCCTTCAAACTGAAATGCAGTAATGTTTGCACACTACTGTTTGGCAGTATGAATAGGTCCCCAGACAGTCCTACCACCAGTAGCTTCTCATGAAAAGGAAGAAATTATGATAAAGTGCAAATATCCTACTTATCTTATTCCTTTGTACAAGGAGCCTGCTGTTGTGTGTACTGTAGGAGAAGCTGTATCACTTACCATCGAGTGAAGGTCTCGTTTTGTTGAATAAAAAAATACCTGTGTTCGTAGCGGAATCACTAAAGCAACGAGTTCCAACCAACTGATATCATTTCCATTAAAATTTCATCATCATCATCATCAGCCGATATACGTCCACTGTTGAACATGGGCCTCGCCCTAGGATCTACACAGAGTTCATTGAGAGGCATTGAACCTTAGCCCACCACGCTGGCCCAATGCGGATTGATAGGTGGGGTAATCAGAGTCTCGTCTGTAATTCAGGAGGGTGACTTGTGCTCCGTAAGACGTCAGGCGGAACCCCTTACACTTCCTCCCTTTTATACTTCTTATACTACACCCTTATACTTCGATTTGACCATGGTAAAAGACTTGCTCAGACAATGATATCTATGGAGAATATTGAACCGTTTACAAAGTTAAATTAGGGCCATATTAAAATATAAATGGCGGATTAAATGGTGAAGGTACCATCAAACATTTATTACTGTGTAAAACTTCAAGAGACGGCGGCGGGAGACTTGATCAGGGGGCGACATCGTTAAATTTAAATGAGTAATGACCTTAAAACTTTGCGCCACTTCAATTTCAACGGAGGTACCTCATCTGACCTTATAAATCAGTGATTAGTTAGATGTCACTTCAATTGCGGTGATCACGACGACCCTAAGACCTTCCTAAGAAGACAAAAGAAATAATTATGTCATCTTAAAATAGTCATTTTTAAACCGAAGCTGTGATGATGAAGATGAAGTTTGTAGAATGTTAACCAGATGGTAAGTAATGGTCCAGCAGTGGACGTCTATCGGCTGATGATGTTGAAATCGAAATTATTATGGAAATGATGTCAGTTGGTTGGAACTCGTTGCTTCAGCGATTCCGCTACGAGACAAAGCTGCTTTTTATTCAACAACACTAGCTACAACGTCCTTCAAACCGAAACACAGTAATGTTTGGACGCTATTGTTTAGCCGCAGAAAAAGGCGTGGGTACCCACATAGACGGTCTCCAGCGAGAGAGACTTACTTCACCAGTAAAGTGGTTGTCCACCGCTGCGCTACAGAGGCAGTACTTCTTATGTTCTTCTCATCATATTAACTTCATCATATTTATGGTTTTTTTTTTAATTATAAACAAGGTCGAAGTAACGGGCCTGATTAAAATTTCTTACCTGGCAAAATTTTAATTAGACTGCCCGCTATGGACGGAGCCCCTAATTGGATTATTTAGGAAAAGAATTAATGGGCACCACAATGGCCACGGTGGTGGTGGTATTAAATACTGATAATCCCACCACCAGC
Source organism: Ornithoptera priamus (assembly GCA_029034505.1). Taxonomy (NCBI): domain Eukaryota; kingdom Metazoa; phylum Arthropoda; class Insecta; order Lepidoptera; family Papilionidae; genus Ornithoptera; species Ornithoptera priamus. The sequence goes on along the minus strand of JARDWD010000313.1, from coordinate 1,893,281 downwards.
GGTTACAGTCATCTACCACATTTTTTACTAGTGGTAGTACTCTGAACCAACCGTTACAGTAAATGTTTCATGATAATATTTACTGGTGGCAGGATTCTGTTGCCGGCCTCAAGGAGGCGCGTGTAATTTCCGCTCATAACCACTGTGTCTTGGGTTTCCCGTGAGAAACCCAATGTTATCTTGGGGCTAGTGGGCTGATGTTACCTGCGGTAATGTGCGAAAGCGTTTCCGCATTTTGGACCAAAAGCGCAGGAAGGAAACCGTAAGCTTATAGCCAATAACAGACTGGCATAACTTTTTCGTTACACCCGCAACGACAAAGGATCCATTCGGGATTTCTGGAAAGAAAAAAAAAAAAAAGGCTGTTGTCGGTGACCCGTAAGCAAGTACCACCTCAGCTCCAGTTGCAACCGACAAACAGTAGTGTGCGTACATTACTGTGTTACAGTTCGAAGGGCGTTGTAGCTGGCGTAATTACTATGGCAACGAGACGAGCGCAATGTGGTGCAGTGTATATCATGCTAACTAGCGCCACGTTACAAGCGGGCGTATCACTTACCACCAAGTGAACGTGCCGCTCCTCTCGTCTCGTATTTATGAACCTTTTCAGTATATAGCTACCTTCTAGTGGCCAAAAGATAGGTCTCCAGTTCAATTCCATGATCTCTTAAATGTTAAATCCAGAGTATTATAAGCGCTTCATCTCCAGTTATCACAAACTTTTATTGTCACTCTTCTTTTATTGAAGGTAGCGATGAAACGAGCAGTATGGTCTCCTGATGGTAAGTAACATGACTGCCCATAACGTGACGCTAGTGAGGATATTATACACAGCACCAAGTTGTGCTCGTCGCCTGGAGACAACATGTTGGTTGTCTTTACACTACTAATTACACTAGCTACAACGCCCTTCAAACCGGAACACTTAACAGATACCTGCAACCAGTAAAATCATAATTTTTTTGTATATTACACTATTTTCATTGCCCATCTTTATTTAAGTAGATTTGATCACATCCCTGTTGCTGGATTCATTTCCGTTGCCAAGAACACTTGTAAAGTAGAGCTCTTAATTTCCCCCGGCGGGCTCCCGATGCAGATGCTGGCAAGATTTATTCACCGCATCCAAATGCAACCAGGTACTCTTGGAACGTTAAATGTTTAGCTGTTGGAATATATTAACGTAAAAAAAAAATATCATCATCATCAGCCGATTGACGTCCACAACTGGATATAGGCTTCCCTCAAAGATTTCCACATCGAGTAAGGATTCGTATGGGAAGTATTTGGGCCATTTTCCACCATGTTTTTTTCTGGAAACGTTCCCCCCAGTTATGTGAGTCTGGGGCCCTGTTTACTCTTTTCTTTTCTCTCTATTTCTTTATCATTTTCTTATTCTATTCCTCGTTCTCTTCTTTCTATCATATCTGTCTTTACGCAAACTTCCTTCCTCCTATCTTCCTCCATTCTATTTCCTTCTTTTAGCCGTCTTCTTAAAAAAAAACAAGTCACATATCTTTATTATCTTCTGCTTACATTTTTCCTATTTTATTTTCTTATCTTTTACTGCTGTGTCTTGTTTTTATTTTCCTACCATACTAGTCCGATGCGGTTTAGTGGGAGCCAGAGCCTCGTTTGTTGATTAGCAGGGAGCACCACGAGCAGGTGAGGTTTCCTTGGATCCCGTGAATTGTAGTGCGAGAACCCATACATCTAAATCGTTGTCATTAACTAAAAGAGAATTTTATTCGGAACAGCTAGTATGGTTGTCTATAAGACGCTGGTTCAATCACCATTGACGTGGTGATCGAACCAGCGTAAGCTTCGGTAAAAAAAGAGGTCATGAGGAAAGCAATATATTCAAAGATCAACAGCTTTCAAGATTATTTGAGATGAACCCACACTTGGCACGGCGTAATGAACCTTCGACATTTCTTCTTTTAGAAATTCCCGATTCCCAGTAATGGGAATTTTAAGCGAGCGTTTACATACATATCATAAAAAAACTATATTACACCAACTTCTGCAACGGAGCCACAGCTTCAGGACTTTTGAGATGACAAATTTTTCTCTGGACTTAAACTATTTTCCCTATGAAATAAGAAAACTTTCTTACAATTATTACTTAAGTGAAATTTGCAGAACTTAGTGAAATCAAAATGTGGTGGTTCTAAAATCCTATTTGAAAGGCGGGAAAACTTGATATGGTGCTGCATAAATATCTTCGAAAGGTGGGGAGGAGGAAGAACTCGTGGTTGAAGAATATCAGAGAATGGACTGGCATATCTGAGGCGTCCGAATCGTTCCGCCGAACCAGAGACAGAAAGGATTGTATCACGCTGATCGCCAACCTTCACTAGTTGGAGAGGCACTTTAAGAAGAAGAGGAAGATAAACATCTTAAGATGCCGTTGTAACGAGCTGGTGTATCACTTAAAAACTAAACTGCTTGCTTATCTCGTCACTTATAAAACGAGGATACGAATACTGCAAATGGATACACCACACAAACGCCATCGGAGGCAACAGCTGGATTTTAATGGATACGTAGATAGATACGTTCTCCATTAACACAGTGGAGAACCACTTGCAAGGGAGCCTTTAATTACCCCTCGGCGGCAGCACTCCCCAATCTACATTAATTGCATCCCTGACCTCTATACTGGACCTTGCATTCGTATATATTCCGAACAACAGATCCTTATTCAATTTTCTATGCTTATACTTGACCGTAATATAAAATTAGACATGAAATTTATGTGAAATATTCCTTGAGAGCAACAGCAAAGGACTTTCTATAGTAACCGTTACCATAGCAACCGCATAAATAATACTAAATGAAAATGTCTATAAAAGTTAATCAGATATAAAGTGATGAAGGATCTATGAAATTCAAAATATAAATAACCTATCACCACCTACAGAGGTTTCCGCGTCGAATGCTCATATTCCCGTGACGATAGGATCACTAGTTTTCACGTGATTGACGAACAAACAAAACCCATTTTCTTTACATATATATATGACTGATCAGATTTACATGTATGTCAACTGTCATGTATATAAATGGATGGACTCCGTGTTCTTTGTCCTTAACAGACCGTGGAACTGGTTCCAGGAGCCCTGTATCAGATGAACTGTACGGGTCAAAATGAGACTACCAAACTCTCAACGTCATCACAGCACAGAGGTTCTTCTGTAAATTAATCTATTTTCATTTGTTCAATCCATGACATGTTACTCATAATCTCATATAAGGTGAGGTTATAAGAAAATTCATTACCACCAGTAATTTCACTACTTCCAACACTCTTCAAGCAGGAAGACAGTAATATTTGTACGCATCTGTTCTATGATAGAAATAGGTGCTGTGGTACCTTCCTATAACAGGGGTCGGCGAACTGCGGCTCTCTGGATGTGAAGCTGCTGCTCTTTACTTCAATACGCATATACTATTTATTAAAAAAAATTCCTTCGAATCGATTAACGAGTATTAGGAAATATTTCAACCTTTCGACTACTTTTATTAGTTTTTCGTCGCACCCCCACTCCCGTGACACGTGTCGCGTCTGTGTATATTAATATGTATATGAGGGGTGTAAGGGATCAAGCACAACACCTCACATAATCGAAGCCAACCTCGCCTATCCGTTGTGCAGCCTGCTATTCAAAAAACGACTCACTCCCACCATTCCTCATTGGACCAGCGTGGTGGCAAATGGCCAAAATCACCCCACGTGAATCTTTACCCGATCGATTAGGAAATCTTTGGGGGAGGCCTTAGTCCAATCCAGTGAATGTCTATCGGATGATGATGATGATATATTATATCATTTGTTGTGAAAACACACTACTAACATATGAAATAAATAGATATTTTTCTTTATAATGAATATTTATTTAGGTTAGGTTTTTTTATCAAAAAAACTTTATTTACGCAACTACTATTTATTGTTGATAAGAAAAATTTAGTACCTCTTCAAAAGCTTTGAAATTTTTTAAATTGTAATTTTTAACTTATCCGAATCAAAAGGTTGCCGACTCCTGACTCATACGTACCAGCAACAGGCACCTACTAACAGTAAAACAGTGATAGTATAAAGCAACAAGTAATGCTAATAGTAATACTATTATTTAAACTTTGTATAAGTTCCTTCTAAGTATTCGAATTAGAAACGTCCATTTTACAAAGCAAGGACTTACCCACTGCGCTATGGAGCCCGTTTTGATTTCATATTGATAATATTTAGTATTGATGTCTCTATCTACTTTTAAATCGATTTCCCCTCATAATCATGAACATATTCCGAATATTAATCTTATATGAAGTGCATATTAGAGTCGTGCCATAAAATCTCCTATAGGGTCGGAGCCGCTGGGGAAATCTATGGCCCACGTTTTTACTCGAATTATGATACATAAATATTTATGACTAACCTTTCAGATTTGTTAGTAGCAAAAAAGATATTGTAAATTATTCAAAACATCACCTTCAGGTAAGAGCTGATAGTCAAAAATTTGGTTATATTGACAGTATAATAGTCGACAATCACTGTTGAAATAATATGTACTAATATAAACCTTATCCATTTTTTACCGTTAAAATAACCTAACGCTGATGAGTACTTTCTATTCATCTACCCCCCGGGATAATGAGTTTATAGCTTGAAAATATTTTCGAAATATCCTAGTACTACTTTCTCTCGTCTCCCAAAGGTTGTTAGGGCTTTAAAGTCCACGTTCATTACGTTAGCAAGCTGTTTCTATACAGCAAGTCCTCAGCCTGTTCTAAAGTTAAAGGAAAAGGGCGAATAGCAGTGCCGAAAATATAATATAAAAATTCCACGAGATTTCAGAATTTTAACGAGCGCGCTAAAGGGCGCATGTTTTAAGAGCAAAAAAGATATTTAAAATTTAGCTTTGGATTTCTGCTTTAAAGTAAAACTATTTGTTTTAGTTTTACTCTTTATAATCAACTAAAGCCCGATTTAAACCTTACTTAAACAATTACAATACAATAATCTGATAAATAACGTTCAATTTATAATTATAAAATAAGCTTACTACCCTACAATGTTATTTTCATTAAAACATAATTTTTAAAAGTCAACTCAGTAAAAATCAAAGTATTGATATTTAAAATTTGCGCCATCTAGCGGAATAAAGTATGACTACTATGATTAAAGAGTAGAATCTAGTACAATAAGTAAGTTTCAGTTTTTACACTTACGTCCTTATATTAAATGATTTTTTATAATAGACTTATTATATATATATATCTTATATATATCTTTTGCATACCTTTTACAGGGAACATGAAAAAAGTAATTAAATGATGGTAAATTCTAGACAACCGGACGGGCAAAAAGACCATTAAGACACCACGTAAATATACGGACACGGACAATTTTTTTTAAATATGTTAATAATGTAATTTTCAAAAAATTTTATTTATGTATCGATGAAACTGGGAGAAAGCGCTATTTCCAAATTAAAGAAAGTCACTTGAAAGCGGTGGTGAGTCTCAGTCGCTGGTTTTCGTGTAGTTTTTCATAAAGCGTTTATGTTCGTAGTCAAGCGATACTGTATTCCGGTACTAGATTATTTTTAAAAGCAATGTAGTGTTTATAAACATCATAATTAATCCGATATTATAGCCTTGTTGAATATCATGCTACTCATCGCTCTGTTATCTTTGTATAACCACAAAAACTTACTCCACTGCAATCTAATTAACATAACACATAACATTTAAGAGGAAGCAGAAATCGCATTAATCTATTCAACTTAAAAGACCTTTTTAAAATTGGCGATTAACGCGCTGCTATATCATCGTCTTAAGCGGAAATTAAATTTCTAACGCAAATCTTTCCTAAAAAGATCTCAATCCAAAGATCATCAATCAGCCATTGTCACCTTCAAAAGTTATATACGAAAAGGAAATCGAGTTTCATTTCGCCGACAAAAAAGGAGTTTAATAAAGCGTAGAATATAAATAATTTCTCCTGCATAAAAAACAACCAAATACTTTTAGAAAAAACTGTATATAGCTACAGTAAACAACAACATTACTTGAAATATAACTTATCATCATATGTTAATAAATATGTACTATATGAAAATAATGTACAGATGAATATTTCTTTGTTTATGTAATACTTTTAGTTTTGGAAGTTTAATCATTGTACCTTTTTTTTAATTTAATACGATATCAAATACTGTGTATAAAAAGTAGAACTTTGTTTTCGGTTTTCCCTCTCCTCGGTTCCTCCACGTTGTAAATATATATAGGAGATATCGAGAGATTCATTAACTCATCATGACATCGAAACTATTACACGTAAACACTCAAAATTTGGTATAGATATTGCTTCTGCCGTTTAGAGGTCAGCTAAGAATGGATTTTAGAAAATTCCTTCCCCAAAGATAGTTGCGAGGGGGTTGCAGTCAACAACACGGGCGAGGAACAGCTAGTTATTATTATATAAACCTTCCAATTGAAGGTTACAAACAAACAATTAAATATTATTAATTTGTTATATACCTTATTTATTATATATACCGACGACACCTTATACAAAGTGATACCCTCGTATCTTTGAAGCGCATGCTGGCAACGTTCCACTTGGCTGTGTTTGGACCATGTTCAAATAATGCCCATATACAGCAATGCTTCATAACTCCTTTAACGCTTACCGACTTCTTTTCCGCCACTTTACTCACAGTATGTCGTAAAAGTCGACTGCAAGTAAAAAAAGACAGCAGCAAGTATTTTCTATGACTTGTACTAAAATAATGCGCTCCTCTATCCTGTTGTCAAGTAGGGCTTACAATACCGAAATTTGTCCGTTATTAAAAACCGGTATTTATGTAAAAATACCGATATTTTGGTATACATTAGTTGATAAAAATTTGATTTACGCACAATATAAATGTAATTTAAAATAATATTAATTAATTACAAGAATTTTTTTTTTAAAGACAAACAATTTCATTGTATTATATATGTATGTAATATCTATATCAGGCACATTTATTACACACACCGAGTCGAGCATGGCACCAGGCCATATGACCCTATTATATATAAAACGTAACATAGAATTTAATATGTACTTTTTTTACTTGCACGTTTTTATGTATTTATCTACTCCTACTATCTATATAATAAAATAAATAATATCTACTCATTTCAGAACAAACTTTTCATATATTATTCGTTAACAAGTCAATATAACAACTGAGATAAGTAAAAATATAACTAGTATTTTTTTTATTAATAATACCAGTTTTAATACCGATATTTCAAATATCAAATACCGGTATTCAGATTTCAGTTCGGTATTGTGAGCCCTATTGATATGATGATAATGATTATTAAAAACAATGTGGTCTTAAACTATATGTTACATAACTATATTAATGCTTGGACATTATAAAACATAAACTTGTTATATGTTCAAGATATTTTGGTATGTTTGTAATAACCTTGACTTTTATTATAAGTATACCTGTTGAGTTCACCTTGAGATGACCTACGCTACTTAACTTATTACTTGGGTTTCTTCTCATTATTATCTTAGTAGAGACAGTGTACCTTCTTCAGATTCCGGATCCATAGTGGAGTTTACACGGTTGTAGGATTTTCCGAACTCTCTAAATCATTCGCAATTATGTTGCTATTTCTCTCATCAACATAAAACTAGTGTAGTTTTTATAAAATGCTTTACCATCTCCGATATCATACTCACTCAACAGGTAGATAAAAAAAAAACTTTGCATACTTATTACCACTACTGAAAACTTATAAACACTTCATCACATTGTCATGATGAGATGCAAGATTCCGGATACTACTGATTGGAAGCCGTAATATAAAAGTAAGCTAAGGGAATTGTGAAAACGTTTCTCTTATAAATTAATCATTACCCCTTTGTCTATCTATATATACATAAAGATAATAGGTTATCTTTGTTCGCCAATCACGTGAAAACTAGTGAACGTATCGACGTGGGAATATGAACATTCGACGCGGAATGATTTGTAGATTATTTTTTGAATTTCATACATCATCGTTTTATTTCTAATTGGCCTTTGTAAAAATTTTCACTTTGGTATTTTTTATGCGGTTGCTATAGTAACGGTTGCTATAGAATGTCATTTGCGGTTGCGGTTGCTCTCAGGGAATATTTCAGACAAATTTCGAGTCTAATGCTATATTACAGCCAGCAAAGCGTGTGGGGACCAGCTAGTACATACGTCTATTCAAACAGTCCCTAGAATGACACATAGATGGCGTTACTAGAGTTTTTCCTAACGATTTTTATTTAATACTAACCTTCAAACGATACATGTGTACTTTTGATACCAATCTGGTTATTGGTTCATGAGTTATAGCATTTTGTGTGAAGCAACTTGTTGTTGAAAAAAAAATGGATAAAAGTGAATTTCGAGTTTTGAGAAAGCATGAAAGAAAGAAGAAGATGAATGAAAATATAGTGGAAACCAAACAACGGCTTGATAAACATTATGAAATTTACTCCATCGAAACAAATGGTAAAGAAGTGGATTGCTGAATTTAAACGAGGTCGTACTAGCACAACTGATGCAGAGCGGAGTGGACACCCAAATGAGGCTGTTATTCCAGAAAACATTAAAAAAATCCACAAATTTGTTATGAAAGATGGAAAATTAGAGATGCACGAGCTAGATGGCTTCGTTTTTATCATTTTAAACGAACATTTGGGTATACGAAAGCTCTATACAAAGTGGGTGCGCGTGAGCTCACAATAGACCGAAAACAACAACGAATTGATGCTTCAGAGGAGCATTTGATAGAATTCGGTCGATTGAAACCGAATTCTATTCTGACGATATCTGACAATGGATCAAACATGGCTTCACCATTACACACCAGAATCCAAAAGACAGCTGAGTGGACAGCCGTCGGCAAATCGAATCCAAAGCGAGAAAAACGCAACAATCATTCGGTAAGATGATGGCGTCTGTATTTTGGGATGCGCAGGAATCAATATTCATCGACTATCCCCAAAAAGGAACCACCATCAACTGCGATTATTACTGTGCACTTTTAGATCGATTGAAAGCTGAAATCGCAAAGGAACGGCTACATTTGCAAAAGAAAAAAAGTGTTGTTTCACCAAGATAATGCACCGTGTCACAAATCGATGAAAACGATTGCAAAATTGAATGAATCGGACTTCCAATTGCTCCCCCACCCACCTTATTCTCCAGATTTAGCTCCCGGCGACTTTTTCCTGTTAACAGATTTCAATAGAATGCTTGATGGAAAGAAATTTAAATCAAATGATGAAGTAATCGCTGAAACTGAGGCCTATTGTGAAGAGAAAGAGAAATCGTACTATAAAAGTGATATCGAAAATTTGGAAAGTCGCTGTACTCGTTGTATTGAATGCAACTGTGTTGAATATTAAAATCAAGTTTTGTCATACTTTTGTTTTTTTTTTCCATATCCTACAGACATTGATTGTACTGCTACATATAAAAACAAAATAATCGACTGTTACAAAAGCAGATGTATATTGCACACAGTCCAGCCTCCGGGTCATCAATTCAAGAAGGTCCGGTATGTTGTAATCAGTATATAACTTATAATTAACCAAAGCAGATAACTGTTAGTAAGCGGATCTTTAATTAGTTATAATTATTCATATATGTTTCTCTACAGAGAGCCGATTACATGAACATATACAATTTATATTCTTACCTTGTTCAGTTAAATTTTAGGCGACTTTATTTTAAGGGTTAACTGAAACTGATCCTCAACTTAAATTAGCAATATATATTTACCATAAATGCTATTTATCATTAATAATAGGTTAAGTTATACTATAACTTCAATCTGCTAATAAATGTTCGGAAAAAAATGTCCCGCCATTTTACTTGTAGAAGGAAATTTTCAAGTTTATTGTTTTACTAAATATTAAAGTCTAAGTACACGGTCATGTTAGTTGCGCCTAAGCAAATTAAACTTAAGTTGTGGAGACAGAGTTACCGGCAGCTTTAAGTTATATCCATATTTTCATTAAATTAAAAAATCTAACAATTACTATATTTAATATCTAACAAATACAATATTATACCATGAATATAATAGTTAATAATTTATTCATTATTCACATAACGTTTTTGGCAATGAATTTTATAGTACATTTATAAGTTATCACATAGTACACTGTATATTACTTAGCATATTTTAAATTCTTGAAAGTTAAATTATTTGATGTTGATACTCTGTAGCAGGAAATCACTTGACTGTGTAGAATTATATATACAGAAAAAACTCATGAAGCTATGATGTTAAGGAGGGGTATCTTCGTTTCTTTAATCACATCAGCTTATTGATGTCAACTGCAAAATAGGTTTCCCGGAGCTCAGCCACTTAGCCACTTACGTGAATGAAGTTTTTTTTTGTCGTTCCCTTCGTCTTGTTTGGCTGGAGTATGTCTTTCTTTTAATTATTCGGCTTTATTTATATTCTTTTTCTTTCTTTCCCTACTTACAATATTTTGTTTTTCTTCTTTCATACTTTCATGGTCCTTAATCAGACTTTCTCTCATTTATCATCTTTACGTATTCTCGTTTTCTTCTTACGTGCATCAGCTCTCACGACTTCATTTCATCTTTTTATTTTCTTCATCTTATTACATGTTTTCCATCTCGTTTTTACTACATTTACTGTTATTTTACATTTCTATTTTATTTCTTATCTTATCTCTTTTTATCTATAACACTTCTTCCTTATTTCATTTATCATTATTATAATTAATATTTCTAATTATTAACATCTATATCTCTCCATTATGTATCTGATCACTTTTCAGCAAAATTTTAGAAATATTCGGCGAATTCCGTTTTCACTCAATAGAGCGAGCGATGCTGCCTGCGCTTGTCATGCCCCAGCTCAATCCGGCAGTCTTAGCGCTCCTCGCCATTGAAGGGACAGGAAGTTAGGATGTGCAATACAGTCTTGTCCACCGCAGAAACGCAGAGACACGAGGGACTCTTCTCCAGCTTAAACCTGTGAAGGTACTCGGCGAATCCACAGTGCCTATATGTGAACGAAGTATGTTCATAAAGGTTACAAGGAAAGCTGTTCTTTACCTGGAGTTTCTTATAGTTTGACACACAGATGGTTGAGTGTCGGTGGAAATATTGCAACCCTTTCTCCCTCTGAATGTGTTCTTCACATCCTATTTTCCCAGAGAACCCTGAACAATCAATACAGACTAAATTAACAACTATTATTATATTAAAGTACCTTTTTTCATATGCTTAAAACAAGCAAAATTTTAGTTTATATATTAAGTTTAAGTTAAATTAATTAAAGTTATTAAAAATTTTAACCTCCTCTCGAGAAGTAATTTATAGAGGATTTTTTTTACTGTATAGACTAGTGCTTGACTACGATCTCACCTGATGGTCATCGGCGATGTAGTCTTTGTTATAGTGCATTAGTCTAGAAGTAGCCCATTCACTCTTCTCTTAAAGATCCTCGCGTCGTACCTGGACGGAAACTCTGACGCCGTCAGACTGTTCCAATCATTCGCATTAAGAAGGTCAAGGTAATGCGTGGGATATCGACAACATGGGGATGAATGCCTGCGGTGTGTCTACATCCGATGATCGAAGGGGATGGCGGAATCAAATCATATAGTTTTTAAGCCAGTCAGCTCATGGTCACCGACTATCCTTACGGCACGCCTCTCTACCGAGTCCAAAGCCAGTTGATATTTGGAAAGCTGACAATTGATATTACCAATATCCTGTCCTCTCATCCTTTATTATAAATTAGGAAACATTCAAGATCATTATTATATTGAAAAATAAGTGGAGTGTAAGTTTTAAATGAGTAGACTAAGTTACGCACGCCAATTCCAATCAGTTACTTAATATATTTATATAAAGCAATAAAACGTAAGTTAAATGTTAATAATATACGGATTTCACACTTCAAGTTACCACCAAGGACACCATTAAGAACACTGATAACATCGTAATTGCGTTCAGTAAAAAATCACCGATGAAAACAACTCGCACACGGATCAAAGAAACAAAACAACCCAAGCGAAGTACCTACTGATGAAATGCTGGACCTTCACTCACAAGGAGACAGTCAAGGTTATATTATCCGAAATGCTGACCAGAAGCGATATCGTGGATATAATGTACTAACCAAGCATTATGATAAATGTTTCAAAATATACATCATTATCATCAGCCGATAGACGTCCACTGCTGGACATAGTCCTCCCCCACAGATACCCACACAGCGGGTTTCTTAAAATACACATACTTTAAAGATGTTCACTGGTGGTAGGTCTCAGATGCCGGAGACCGTCTAGAAGGAACCACCGCAGCGCCCATTGCAGCCGACAAGCTAGCAGTGTGCGAACATTACTGTGCTCCGGTTTGAACGGCGTCGTAGCTAGTGTAATTACTGTGGTAATGAGACTCGACCTCTTATGTCTCATGGCGACGAGTGCAACGTGATGCAGTGTATAATATACTAACTGTTGTCACGTTGCTATGGACAGGCGTATCATTCACCATCATGTAAGTGATGGAAGTGTATGCCCAATAGTGGACGTTATCCGGTTGATAAATTAAGAAAAAGATGCATGGATAATAATGTAGATATTCTTATATTATTATACATGTATCTACTTCTTATCGCTATTTAATCTAGCTGGCCAAAGGCTTCCTCAAAGATCCTCATTGAGGGGGAATTGAGCCTTAGCCCCACTACGCTGGCCCAGTGCGGGTTGATGGGTGGTTAGAACTTCAGCTGTTGTTTAGCAGGATACACCGCGTCCACGAGAGGTTGACTTGGGCTCCGTAAGATGTTTAACGGAACTCCTTACACCCCATCCGTTTATCCATGTATATATATATAGAGAGAGAGAGAGAAAGAGAGAGAGCAAATTGCTTTTATTCCATCACCTGTAGAACTGAATGTATAAAACTGTACCTCAGTCATTGAATTCAACAGATGGTTATAACCGGTTGTAGGCGAGGACGTAATAACCATGGTGTTTCCCAACATGCTTGAGGACATGAGTAGATGTTAGGCAGGTCTTTATCTTAAGTTACTACTTACTTAACCGTTAGTTAACAAAGATATATTACTCTTGAACTATGTCTAAATTATATTTCCCGAACACGACGCAAGCCTGTGACGTCAGAGATAATCATTTGTATATTTTTAATTCAACTTTGAATTTTAATAACTTTATTTTGATATAAAAAAATAATTGAATTTCCGTTTCCTTCGGCATTGTAGTTTAATAGACACTATTCAATTTTTTTCTTTGCTATTCTACTTATAACTTAATATTAAGATTTATGTTTATATCATCGTCGTAAAGCAAGCAGTGTTAACTGTATATATTCATATATATATATACATCCTTTCCGTGTTCCTCATATCAATATATGAGCACTAGAACATTCTAGGCGAACAAATTTCACCATCAACAGCTTCGTTGTCACTTACCACCATATCAAATTACATTCAAATATTAACCTATACTACGCAAGACGTGGTAAAGTTTGCATCAAAATTTATTGATTTCAATTATTAATAACAGATTATTGTATATTTATTAAAGAAGCTTATCAGTATCGACACGAATATAAACAAAAAAAACAATATACATACGTTGTTTTTTTTTATTGTTGTCATTGATCTTTGAACTAAATCTTAACAGAAGAGTTTATCAAAGAGAGCCAATCAATGATTGCCGATATAAAATTATTATTATGTTGTTTCATATCAAATAATAATATCAGTGTTTTAGTCGATTTAATTTGTCACAAAATGGTAAATAATCTCTTCCCTTTGTTTATATAGTTTATACAATTTATTTATACTAATAAGTTATTATTCGTTGAAAGCATTATAACCTATTAACCGCTTGATAATGTAATTAATAACTACGGTCCAGTTACGTCAACTCATGAATTATTCAATTATTTAAAGTAATGTACTAGTTTACTTCGTGGATTAACTATATTTATAAATACAATCTCTCAAGGGTAGAATGAAAAAATATTTTATATATGCCCAAGCATTTCACAGTAAAACAGTAAGATTATCTTTAACTATGATAGAATATCACCACAGTCACTCTTCTAAGGGAATAAATCTACGGAATATGAAAGCTATACGTACGAGACGTTCACCTGATGGTAATACATCTGCCTGCTCTCAACACTGGGTGCCAGTTAAGATGATATACACAACATGATATTGTACCTTTCGCCTTGAGACATAGGATGTGATGTCTCGTTACCCCGCAATTTCACTGCTAAAACGAGCAGAGAGGAGAAGGACGGCAGAAGTAAGAACTGCGGTGGTACATATCCACACCGACTCCAGCAACAGCTATCTGCCACCGGCAAGTGATCCTGTACCAATACCATCATAATACACTTGCCAAGCGAATACTGAAAATTCTCATTTTAAACAGATCAATATTCAGCTATTTTTATCATTTGGATAAAATGAGCTATACATATAAAAAAAACTATCTAAACTGGCTTAGCCATTTCTAAGCTACAGTACTGCATATGGAGAAAGAAACTCGCGTTAATCTTGAACCAACAGATATTAATCAAATGTGAATTGTTCAGCAAGGTCAAAACAATTGTCTTCATGGACAAATAACACAATTGTAACTTAACACCAGTTAAGTAAATGAGAAATATCTTAGTTATTACTGACGTTTAATTTCAAGTGGTAAATCAACACAAGCATTATCATAAGGTAAGGTCGTAGAATTTAACTTAAGAACACTTTTATATATATTCAGGGAGGTTTTCTACGACCTCAATGTTGTTACAAAAAAGTATATTCGAATAAATCTTATCACCCCTTTCTAAAGTACAACATCACTTGTAATTGTATCATTACTGAGTATGAAAGTAAAATCTGTTATACTTGACAAAAATCTTGCCAATATTGTCACTATAACAGATTTTGCTTAAGTTGCAATAAACTTTTGCATTACTTATACAAAAGTTTATTCTTGAAAGGATTAGAAAAATACCATTTATTCAATTCATTCCTTATCTAGGAGTACCTGATGTATAAAGATAGTTACTATGTTGTAACAGAATTTTTTCCTATTAAAAACAGGATCTGTTTTTCAAAAGATGAATCGACATGAGAACTATTAATTAACTAAGATGAGAATTATTTAGGAATAATTCTCATCTTAGGTAACATCTTTGTAATAGGTTACATCTTTATATAGTAATATTATCTTTATAAGTGATTGTTTTCCTCTAGAGTATTACTATACCCTTGAGGAAAACAATATAACTTTATACTTACATTATTCTTAATGACTACAGTTTCCTTCATCGACTGTGCCTACGTGCACTAAAATGAGCTAACTATTGTTATTAAAAAAAAATACGTCCATTGTTAGTGTATCGGATGTAAATCAAAATTATTAATAATTTTACATACTTTATAATCCATTTATATATATTTACCTCTTAAACTTCCTCCTACGTAGAGACTCGTCACGATATCTCTAGAACCAGAGCACTTGAATATTCGATTAAAATATTTCTTGAGAGCCAACGCAAATGACTTTCTATAGCAACCGTTGCTATAGTTAGCAACCGCATAAGTAATACGCAATGAAAATATTTATAAAACTTAATTAGAAATAAAATTATGAAGGATCTATGAAATTGAACAAATAATCCATTTTCACGTTTCCATGTCGATACGTTCACTAGTTTTCACGTGATTGACGAACAAACACAAGCCATTTTCATTATATATATATATTACATGTAACCTCTTTGGATAAAAAAAGCAAATTAATACTTTTTTATTTATACACATACTGGCTGAATTTATTGATAATTTCCCATATTATTTGTCTTTAAAATTAAAAATAAAAATCATATGTTGCCGGTGCGCACTTTTATTGAAATTAAAAAAAAAACGACTCGCTCGCGCCATCACAACGATTGTTAGTAATTATTTACTTTAACAACGCTCAGTAAGAGAGCGGCCGGAGCGCGCGTCCGACGTACGCGTCAGTTTAATATTTGATATCTCTTTATTGCCTCATTAAATTTTCAACATGCTGTTACCAATTTTCCATTTATCTGCTGCGATACTCAATACATTTGTGATATGGTACGACCTGACGTACGTGGAACTGCCCTTGGAAAACCCTCTGATCAAGCAACTCCCGCTGAAGTCGCGGAGTATGTTCTTAACAATGTGGTGTCTTGTAAGTAGTTTCTTTTATACCATATCGATGAATCTATTAATTTAGTTAATCTTATTATCACTTTGTTTTTAGTCTGTTATTATTTAACTGCGGTTTACGATAAACGAAAAGTAGATTAAAATTCGCAATTAAAAGTATGTTCATAGGTCAATCTCATTTACTATTCAATCGGCTATACTATATTGTTATTATTCAAATAATATAAAATGACTTCGTGTAAAACTTGTCTATTAACAATCAAATAAAAATTCATATTAACCTCAAAAGTTTTATGAATTGCCTGATAACAGCTGTAACGATGTAGTTAATAGCTCAGTAATGAAATAAACCTTGCGTTACGTTCAAAGGTTATCACTGATAACAAGTCATTTATCAATGATTTTAAAAGATCTAACTGTAATTCAAGTATTTATAAGATAATGAAACACAAGCAGCAATAATGAACCGGTTGTTTATTTCTATTGTCTTTAACGTCTGTGTATAAAGTAAGACTGAACGTAACTATTAGGTACAAAATAGGATATATACGAAGGACGTCTAGCTAGCTCAGTACATTGTCAAACTAGTATGCATTATTCAAACTGGAAGGAAGTTTCCACACCGCTCGGCTTAACAGTAGATGCTGTAATCGTTGTATTGGTAACCTGATAACACGGTCTCCGAAAAGAGAATACCATTAATTTATCAATAAATATGAACATAAACAATTATTTATTGAATTGGCTCTTCAGTTGTATAGACTAGCTTGACATCCGGTCCCTCGTTAAGTAACGATTGGTATGCAAATTATTTGCGTTCACTTAAAATGCTCTCTCAGACCGTACAAGGGATTGCTATATCGTTTAGATCAGCACTCGCCAAATTGGTAGTCCATGACCAATTAAGGGTCCGCATATAAAAAAAGCTGGTCCGCAGAAAAATGTGAAATACCAACACGACATGGGAGCCTTCAGAAAAGGAGCGTATCTTTAAAGATCAGTAATGCAACCGGGACCCCTCTGGTGTTGCGACTATCCATGGGCGACAATGTCCACCTTCTGCCAGGTGAATTCTTCGCTCATTTGCTCACCTTTCTATGAAAAAAAAATTTAACTTGCTCATCAAGTTAAGTTTTATTTTAAGATGAGATAAAAAATTTAACAAACGCTGTTTGAGGTCATCTGGATTGAAATTATGAATTTACTAGTCGGCGAGGTCACCATGAGATCGGACAAAAAGTTTGGCAGCCGCTGGTCTAGATATAGCGGTAGCTCAACAACTGTCGAAAACTATTCGACTCGGAACTGAGTGTATTCGGTCCCCATAAAACTGCAGTTTCCGATGAAGGGAACCTGAGGAAACCAATATATTTTGAGCATCCAAGGACTTATAATTATTTTTAGCTAACATAACACATTCACCAATTCGCTATTGGCCATCGTTGTGATCTAGATCTACTCATACCTTCGATCAGAAGAGTATGCTTTAGATTCCTAAAAATGGTAAGATAAAGTAAAAAAGTTAAATAAACTTCATTATATAAAGACGGTTAAATATTTAATGAAACCCCTTTCGTTTGCTTACTAATAACATCATGATCATCATCATCATCATCAGCCGATAGACGGCCACTGCTGGACATTGGCCTCCCACAAACATCAATTAAAATATACTTATACTTAGGTGTTAACATACTTAACATGTTTTTCAACTGCTTTAACTTTAAGTATTTAATTGCTTCAACAAATTATCTTTTCAATATATTTCTTTTATCTTATCGGCGTAAAGCTTTATCTTATTATATCTATCTAACTTTTATAAGATCTAGGTAAAAATTCAGATTTGTAAGTAATATCATCATCAGCCGATAGACGTCCACTGCTGGACATAAGCCTCCCCCAAAGATCTCTACATATAGACAGCGTGGCTTCCAGTACCGATGGGCACTGGGTTGTTGTATGTAGGGGTTTATGTGGGAGGATTTGGGCCATTTCCCACCAAGCTGGCCCAATGCGGGTTGGCGGGAGCCAGAGTCTTGTTTGTTGATTAGCAGACGTGAGTTGTTGTGCGGGATACCTTACACCCCACTAGTAAGTAACATAGATTTTTTAATCACACTACAATAAAGACTAGGATATTATCTAATTAACAAAAAATTTTTTTTTTTTTAATTTTTAAAATTCTTTAAAGATTTTCTTTCACACCCACTATTGTCATAGATTTCATTAACACCCATACTTATCTTGAAGACGACGTATTCAGATGGATATTCAGTCATATCCGGTTGGTGGACCTTCAATATGTATTCATACATAATGTCATGTCCTCAAAAAGAAACTCTACATTCAGCTTGAGAGAGTAACTTGATCACTAACCAAACTTCTCAACGTGGTAATGGAATCTTGGTGTTACTAAGCAAGCAGTTCACCGCCGCACCACGACGGGAGTTTTATGCACTTCACATTAACCATCAGGAATTGACGAGACAAAACCTGTTAAGGTTAATCCAAAGTTTTCACCAGTTTCTATATAGTATTGTTAAGGAAGAGCAGGGGTCTCCTGGCGCAAGCATCTGTCTGCTTAAAAGGTGACTCCAATCACATGTGCTGGTTACTAATTGTAGTTGAAGCTAAGGTGTTGAGAGGCCTTCTAAAAGGTGGACCGACGATCTCGTGAGAGTCGCGGGAACCCACTGGATGCGAGCAACCCGGGACCAATCGGGAGATCTTTGGGATAGGCCTATGTCCAGCAGTGGACGTCTATCGGCTGATGCTGAAATAAAATCTTTATTTATTATTACCTCATTGCTGTGTAAAAATTTCATGCAACTTTCTGTAGGTGGTCCTGTCTGTCTCCAATTTAGTAATGCGGAAGTAAGTTCCTACGATAAATATATTAACATCTTTGCTCCATCTCATGCGAACTCTTGGGTTCACCAGGGTTGGTGGATGCGGGTATGAAGGTATTTACCCCACGCAACATTCAAAACTAGAATAACTGTGTGTGTGATGAACTATTCACATCGTCACTAGATTCGGCTGTAGTATCTTTGTCGGTGGGAACCCTCCTGTTCAACTCCTCACCGCTGACGGTTCGCATGCTGAAACACCCAGCGTTAGGTCCAGGTGTACCCGGCGATCATCCCCGAGTAGCAGCCCTAACGTTTACTTTTTGAACGGGTCTCCATGTTCAATGGGTATCCAAAGCCACGTTAGCCACGCCAGTAATTTCCCATTCGTGCGTCCGCCCCCTACGTGATTAGGTGGTCAATCAGGACGTATGGTTATTTAGAGGGCTTATTTATTATTATTATCATAGAGTGTAAGGGTTGAGGATAAACCTTTCCTACATAACGCTGTATAATTTAACTTCCGGTTCTTTTTCGACGTTGCTAACTAATAACATCCATAACACACAGCAGCAATTATATAAAATATTACTGTTTCAACATATTTTTGTTTATTAGTGTTTTATTATATAATGTATGTCTATATATATATATATACACACAGTACAGTATATGTATACACGTGTTCTGTACTGCGTGGACAAATAAACGCATATATATATCTATATATCTATAACACAACGACTCCCCATATATACCAATTAAACTTGTATATTATATCAATATATTAACTTTTGCCTTGCTAACACCTTCCTACCTTAAAAATAAATTCGAATTTTTTTTCCGATTCCCACAGTCGCACTCTCCGCTCTTCAATAAACCTTTCCCTTCGCGTCCCCGTGCACTCCTCTTCATTCTTCCAAAACTCTCTCCGTCACGGCGGTTCGCTTATGGAACTGTTTACCGAACCATATCCGTACCGTCAAATCTCTATTTCCTTTCAAAAGACACTTAAGTAACTACTATCATTAAGTTTAAATTATATATTCTGTCTAATTGTGCTATTGCTTGCATGTGTCACCAAGGGCTTTCATTTTAATAACTTAGTGCACCACTACCTTATCTTTACCTTTAGTTCACGTCTTCCTTTCCAATGGGTTGTCTGGAAGAAATTGCTTTCTGAGCAATAAGACCGCCCATTGTACATATATGTATATATATATAATTGACTCCATACCTTGTAACTGGTGTACTATAAAGAATAAATAAATAAATAACTTTTGTTATGTAACACAAAAATCTATTACATATGATCCATGCATGCAAAATTATGATATAGAATTGATTGATGCATTGTCATATTTGTTTTATACGTATTTGTATATTACAGTAAATTAATTAAAAATAAAGGGTGTGTGTCCCACAGAACAACTGTATCATCGTCCAGTGCTGGACATAGGCCTCCCCAAAATATCTCCACATACAGTCAGCATAGCCTTCGGTACCGCTGGGCACTAGGGACTCGCGTATGTAAGGTTTCATGTGGGGAGATATGGGCCACTTCCCACTATTCTGGCTCAATTCGGGTTGACGGGAGCTAAAGGCTCGTTTGTTGTTTAGCAGAGTGCACCACGAGCAGGTGAAATTGGCATAAGTCCTGTGAATTATTGTGCGGAACCCCTTACACCCTCAACTCACAACAACTCACGGGTTCCAAACCAACCTCATGTGCAGCGGTGGACGTCTGTCGGCTGATGATTGTGATGATGTCGCAGACACTTTCAAAAAACAGGTTTTGTCTTCGCTGTTACCGTTGCTGAATATTAAAAAAAAATTGCGAGCTTAATCAATAATTTGCATATAGAAATCGACGGCGAGCTCCTTGCGCCAGATCGTATAGGTCAATTACTATGGTCAATGAACTTAAGACACGTAAGCGGATCAGAATTTTATCTATCATCAGACGACCAGTTTAATAGAGACTCAAATGTCACTAACGGTGAATAATAGCCATTTTAAAATGACCTCCAAAACCCTTTTGTTTCTATCTATCCACTTCAGGCTTACAGGGTCCATCTTCAAACAGACCTCCTCACCATTTTTCCACTCCTGTCGATCCTGATCGATTACGTTTCCACATAAGGCTTTAGGGGTATAAGTCCCGCACAACAACTCACGGGACCCAAGCCAACCTCACCTGCTCGTGGTGCACAAACGAGGCTCTGGCTCCCACCAACTCGCCTCGGACCAGCGTGGTGGAAATGGCCTAAGTCCTCCCGTATGAACCTCTACATATGACAGCACCTAGTGCCCAGCGGTACCGAAGACCATGCTGACTGTATGTGGAGATCTTTAAGGGATGCCTATGTCCAGCAGTGGACGTCTATCGGCTATTAATGATGATGATGGTAAGGCTTTAAATCCATTCGGAATTTTTCCATTGGATATGACTATGTTATGATTCTATTCATAATTATAGTGGTTTTAATTTTTATTAATTAAACTAGTTTATAATATTTTAAACCTTTAACTATCAGAGATTTAAGGATCAGGATAGTTACAGACTTCTAAGAATAGGACTAAGGTAACCCTTGCCTGTCGTAGAAGATGACTGAAAGTCTTTGAGTTCGCGAGCTTGGAAGGTGGAAATCCTCATTGCCTCAGAATAGAGAACCTGTTCTTGCGTTTGTCTCAGCGTAGCGATCATTCTAGGAAGGGTTACAACCCTCAGTGAAGTGTAGGGAAAGGGGCACCGTTGTGTTATGTAAGATAGAAGAACATTACTGGGTACAAATGCTAGAAGCAGGGGGTATTTTTAGATTTTCTTCGCGATACTTAAATACTAAGCATTTCAATAAAAAAAACTACATAGTGTAAAGGGGTCATCATCATCATCAACCAATAGATGTCCATTGCTGGACATAGGCCTCTCCCAAATATCTCCACATATAATCAGCATGGCCTGCGGTACCGCTGGTCACTAGGGGTTGTCGTATATAAGGGTTCATATGGAGACATTTGGGCCATTTCTCAACACGCTGGCACAATACAGATTGATGGGAGCCAGAGCCTCGTTTGTTGGTTACCAGGGTGCACCACGAGCAAGTGAGGTTGACTTGTTGGATCCTGTGACTTGTTATGCGGTAACCCTTACACCCTTCAAAGGGGTAATAAAAAGAAATTCTGTCCATGGCAGAAGAGCATGGGTACAAATATTGATTAAAACTTATCATTACGAGATAAATATGAGAAAAATCTGTAAAAAGAAAAGGAATAAAATATCTCTCTTACCCATTTCGATAGTATATTATTGATACCATACCATCATCATAATCAGCCGACAGACGTCCACTGCTGGACATAGCACACCCCCCCCAAAGATCTCTATATCTATCGATCCAAGCAACGATCATCAGCCGATAGAGCGCCAAGGTCCCTCGAATGACGACTGCGTACCGGAAGACGTTGTGTTGACAGGCCCCCCCACCAGGTGGTAGCCGGAAACGAGCAGCTCAGAATTGATTTCATATGAAGAATATTATTAATTATCGCTTGAAGGAACTGTTTGTCTTGTTATTGACGGAAAATAGTATTAAAAGGATAATGAGAGTAAGGCAGTTAGTTCTTAAGCTGCTGATCCTCGCATACCACGCCTACCGTCGCGACACCGCTTATAAATGTATGTCGCTTCCAATACACTTGGAACTGAGAATGGAGACGAGAGGATGATCCTGCATTATACTATTGAACTCCGTCACCGACCCGTGATCCCTGGAACCTCTTGTTGAATTTCTATCATAATCATCATCTCAGCCGACGGACGTCCACAGCTGGACACGCCGACTTGCTGATTAAATTTTTTAAGACCCAACATCGCCGTTCCACCGCCGGACGTATGAACATGCGACCGACTTTCATCTCATCCTTTTCGTTATGCCGGATGTAGATAAGACAGTGGACACCGTGATAGTGGAACGCTTTCGCCCAGATACACACGCGCTCACATGTTAAAATATACAAGTGCTATTAAGTATTTACAATATGAGGTTAAAGATTATCAGCAGCATGTAGCTTCCGGACCCAATGGGAGACTTCCGTGTTACATGCCAAGCTCTTCACCACTACGCCGCGGGACGACCAGGTTTTGACTTATACTTTGGAACTAATAGTAGTTTTTTTTTTCAGATAACCCAAACTGTGTACCACACCGTCGCCTTCCTCAACGATATCTTCGGATCGAGCGCCGCGTCACCTAAGAAGAAGCCTCTGATACGTTTGATAAAGGACATCTACTTCAGTCTGGCGTTCCCCGTCGCCTTGTACGTCTCCACGGCGTTCTGGGGCCTGTACGTGGTTGACAAGGAGCTCATATTCCCCGATCACATCGAGAAGCTGTACCCGACGTGGGTGAACCACGTGATGCACACGACGGTCGCCGTCTTCATGCTCGTAGAGCTGGCGGCGACGCGCAGGAACTATCCATCCAGAGCTGTCGGGATGTCGCTGTGTACGGTCTACAGCCTATGCTACATCGCCTGGCTGTTAACTATCCACTTCAAAACTGATTCATGGATCTACCCCGTATTCGAGCCGATGACCTGGCCGTTAAGGATACTGTTCCTATCCTTCAGTGTCGTTATAATAAACGTGTTTTACCTTATAAGTGAGAAACTTAATAACTTAACGAGCCCCAGCCCTGCGAGGTATTCGAACGGGAAGTTTAAGAACCGCTAATAGATTTAATATCGTTTCGTTCTCCCATTGGAGCTTACATTGGTGTCGAGCGAAATAGGCTAGACTTCTGAGTCATGGCAAAAGCACTGTGACTAGAATACTAGTTTATAAGTATTTATAAATAATAAAGAATATATTCTAGTTTTAATGGAGTATATAATTTTAATACTTTCACTGAGATAAAACAAACAGACAACTACAGTTATACTGGTAGATAGTAGTAGATCACTGCTGTCGGAGACCGTCTAAATACGCACCCCAGCTGCTGCTACTTCCGCCGCCAAACAGTGGTATACAAACATAACTGTATTCCGGCTTGAAAGGCGCTGAACCTAGTATAATTATCGAGGTAAGGAGACTTAATATCTTATGTCTGAAGACAGGGAGCACTATGTAGTACAGTGTATATTATCCTAACGGGAGCTATTTTGTTATAGGCCTATCACTTACTATCAGGTGAACGTCTCATAGATTTATAGAACAGAGAAATAAAATCGTTACTGCACTAACTTCACAAACTACAGCGCCCTTCAAACCGGAACATTTTTATCCACCACTGTTTACCGGTAGATATGATGGAGGACCTCTTTTTCTTCCTTCCTTCCTTGTTTATATCAACTGAATTAAGTTCAAGACATATTTCTATTACTTAAGTTGAAGTTATTCTATTCGACGAATTCTCTAACAATTCACTTAATGCTTCGAAATGTTAAAACTTAAATAACTTCGTCAATGTATAATGCGCTTCCGGCATCTGCTTCTTGTCATGAGTAGAAGCGTCCCTCGGTGTGTACGTGGAGTATTCGTACGCGACCTTCCGGTTGATCAACGTCGCTATGTGCAGCACGTCCATGCTGTCGTGGTACTGGTCCACCATCTGGCACAGCTCCTGGATCAAGAACGATCCGTTCACGTTGCGGAATGCCGCGTATCCTGAGAAATAGCAACCGTCGTACACATTATTGGAGGAATCGAGGTACACTGGGTGATGAATTATACTGAATTAATTTAACAGTAAATATCCGGAACCCGACCGTGAACCGGAAACGTCGTGATGAGCTGTTGGTCTTCGAACGGTTTCCTCACGATGTTTTCCTTCACGGATAATTTAAGCTTACAAACCGTCTTACTAATTAAACTAACTAAAGATTCAATATGTGATAATAAAGTAAATATCCAGAAGTAATGTCATACCTTCAACAGAAGAGTACAACACAAAGAAGTCTGCATGCGAGGGAACGTGGAAAGTGTTGCCATCATCGCTGTCAATCTCCACTGTTCTGCCAGAGTCCATTTGACCACCTCGGCACGCCTGCAACGAACAAATTCCATCTTAATCTTGTTAGAGTTGAACGTAAAAGAAATGCGGAAAATAATGTGGAAGTTCACATAATGTCAACCTGTAGGAAGAAGAGTTTCGGTTTGTTGACAAGGCTCGGGTGACCGTTCATCAGCATCTTGGTGACGTCGCTGAACTGATACGGCCGGTCCGATGCGTACAGCGCGCCGCCCTTGTCGCCGTGGGTCAGAACCGCGATGCACAGGCACGACGTCGTCGTGTGGTCCATTCGGCTTACTGCATATAATGAAGTAGAGCTCATTAAAGGAAAATAGTGCGCACCACCTGCAGCACCTATTTGCAGCTGCAGTGTGCAAACATCACAACGCATGATGAATGTCATCTTCACTATCCCTACTTCCATTCCAGGCCCGCATATAGGAATTTCGAAAATGATTTTTTTCACCCGCCATTGTTCGTGTGTTCACTCTCGTACGCCTTCTGTATCTCCTCTTCACCACACTCGCTCTCTCTCACACTCTCGGCAACGTTCTTCCTCAGACATATCCACAGAATATTTTTTCGATCGAACGATCCCACACCGGCGTACACATACATCACGAACTAACTCACTTTCCAGCGTCTTGTTAAGTATTTCCCCGTGATCCAAATCCTGGAACGTCAACACCTTGTATCCCAATCCCGAGAAAGTTTTCTTCAATGATGCCACGTCCTTGTCGGTCCCTACTCGCGGGGACGGTCTTTGATAACTAGATTTGATGTATACAAAAAAAGATTATATTAATGAAGGAGCAGTTTGATACAATATGAACAATAGAGGAGGATCTAGTTGAACTTAATATTAAAAAAAAAAAAACATATTTATACTGTTAACTTTTCCTGTAGGATCGGTAAATGAATTGACAGTTCCATGTCTCTCTTTCTTTTTATTATAATGTTTTATACAACTTCTTAGTAGTAAGTTCACCTGATAATTAGTGACAAGCCTTTTTATAACAATATCACAATATGGTCGTTCGCTTGAAATTTAAAGTATGAAATGCAAATAATTTCAGGAGTAAGTACTTCAAATCGGAACTCGATAAGATTATCTACGCTATGGCGGCAGAAATAGTGAATCTTCTTAGGTAACGAGGAACTGGGTGTGAGGGTTCACGCACAACAAATCACGGGATCAAAGCCAACCTCACCTGCTAGTGGTGCACTCTGCTAATCAACAAAGGAGGCTCTGGCTCCCATTGGGCCACCGTGCTTGCAAATGGCCCCAATCCGTCCGATATGAATCTCTACCCATTGCGGGAATTTTTGGTAGAAGCATATGTCCAGCAGTGAACGTCTATTGGCTATTATAATGATGATGATGCACGAGGAACTTCCACCAGTATATTAATATTTAATATAAAATACTTGTTACCATGTTAAAAGATTTGAAGGTTATATGCCGACGTACGCTTCTTTGAGACAATCAATGAGATTTACATCCTGGTGTGAAAATAGCTTTAGATGTTAATTAAAAATAGAATAGTGTTTTACATACAGTAGACCCTAACCTGTAGGGCCTGGAACAACATCTTGAAATAAACTTACTGAAAATATCGTGTGCTCTTATACACAGTGTGATTGAATATGACAAGATATTTGTCACCGGACATGTCGTAAAACAAATCGTCGGGATCGAACTTGGGTTTTGTTTTAGTAATTGCTCTTTTCTCGTAATCATTCTCATTGCTCATTGGACTGAAATAAAAAAGACATTTTTTTTTATTATTTGACGAGGCGACGACTCATCTGCTTGATAGCGATACACCCAAAACAGTGGGACGCCAGAATAATGCACGCCATATTAAATTCATCGCCTTAAGATATAGGATTTTAAGTCTCGTTACACCAATAATTACACTAACTACAACACAGTAATATTTGCACACTACTATTGAGCGATGGTACCTTCCAATGGTGGACGTTCAGCAGCAGTAAAAACCCAGAACCATTAAAAAAAATAAACTGTATATTTCATTCTCTATTAGTCTAGTAATAAAATAGGTTGAGATTTTTTAGTAAACAAGAATATGCTTGTATCAGATAGTCTCGCTCTTCCATAGAAAAGTAAATTAAATAAAAAAAAACTGTTATATTTGTGGGTATGCGGAAGGAGAGGGATCGACAGAAATGGGAAAATGGAGAGGAGGCGTATATCCGAAGAGGAACCCTGTAAGGCTAAATTAGAAATAGATATGTGGGTATTACAAAAAACTGTTTAAAAAAGAACAAAAAAAATCTAACATCTGTAAGTGCTGCGCAATTTTCCCTTTTTGTAAGTTCCCAATGTTCATCCCCCACATATTCACCACTGTTCCAGACACATCCTATCAATATATGATGGTAGTGAATCCTTAAGGGAAGCTCTTCTTCCAAACTAGTGTGTATTACAATTCAATACTTAATCGCGGCTTACTACCAAGTGAAATAATAATCAAAAGTTAATGTATAGTCTTTGAAAATACAAAAAAAAAATTACCACGAATTACATCATCGTAATCGCTGTTATCAACATAAAAAAAAATTATAACACCTATTACACAGCTTATTGTGTAAGTTGAACAGTTGCATTGACAGAGCTCGTTGTTATATAATGATTGCAAGAACCGTTATGAAATTTACATATAAATGCAGAATCAACTGTTCCCTACTGCGTTTTAAATAAAAAAAAAACAACACATCCAACTTGTCATTCAACATGACTGATTGTTATCATTGATCGTAAGATTACACAATTCTTACTCTAGAAGAATTATTCTAATGAACCTCACATTAACAGCAAAAGTTAACGTCTACGTGTTATTAACCAAGCCTTTTTTAACCCTCAATAATTAAAAAAAAAAAACGTGAATGTGTGCCTTAATTGCGATTTTCAATACCACTCTAGTATCTCAATAAGCATTAGCGATTGATATAAAAACTTTAATCACCTGAAGAATGATGATGGAAAACTCGGATTCACATCAGCAATGCTTTCTTCCATTTCGTTTTATTTTAACACTTCACAAAAATATAATCTGTAAGTCGATATTTAATAATAATAATAAATTTCATTTATTGTGGATTGTCCGGGCAAACGGACAAATATGGCAGGTGTCGATGAGTGCATATCAGATAAGAACTCGCCGACCGACAACGTGATAACGTTGTTTTTTTAGTTAGTATATAGGTATATATACATATAGTGAGCAATAAAAATGTAAATAGAATTATTTTATATAAATGAAATAGATTCACAAAAACTTTCAAATTTAAAAGAAGGGAGATAATAGATGTTTAATTTGATGAGATAAATCTAATAACTCCTCCATCATATTATATATAACTAGCCATTCTCACTTTGTTAATACGTAACATCCCCGCTACTCCCTTTGGGGAAGGAATTGTGTAAAATCTGTTC
Organism: Ornithoptera priamus; assembly: GCA_029034505.1. NCBI lineage: Eukaryota > Metazoa > Arthropoda > Insecta > Lepidoptera > Papilionidae > Ornithoptera > Ornithoptera priamus. The sequence goes on along the minus strand of JARDWD010000313.1, from coordinate 1,864,681 downwards.
TTAGCCGATCTCTAAATAGTAAAAGCGATAGCTCTACCAAATTTTGAGTGTTCACATCTAATAATTTCCGAGATCTCGCAATGAGTCTTTGGTCATCTCCCATATATACTAGCTGTTCACCGATTTTGCTGGCCATCGTATAGATATAGACTTGAGCTTCGTCAGAAATATTCTCGCTGCCCCCGGCCCTTCCTTTTTTAACACTCTGTAACTCCCTTGGATTGTAAGTATCCGGCACAACAACTCACGCGACCCAAGCCCATCTCACCTGCTCGTAGTGCCCCGTGCTAGTCAACAAACGAGGTTCTGGTTCCCACCAACCCGCATTAGATTAGCGTGATGGGCAGTGACTCAAATCCTCCCATATGATTACCTACCCGGTCGATGTGGGATTATTCGGGGAGGCCTATACTCAGCGGAGGACGTCTACAAGCTGATAATGGTGATGTAACTCCCTTTGGAGCAATAATTTTGTAAAATCTGTTGTTAGCTGACCTCTAAATGACAAAAGCATCATATCTACCAAAATGTTGAGATTATCGTCTAAAATCATATTCAATGAAATTGATTTTGCAAAAAAAAAATCGATTCGCGCCTTTCTTTTTACGTCTACCGCGCTGTCAGAAACCTCAGGACTTATATTCCGCGTCAGCTCCGAAGATACCATATATCCAGTTGATCAAAGCTGAAAGTCGTAAAGACATTTAAATCTAACTTCACTGACATTTTTCCGATTCTGCTTAAGCTGTTCTCACATGACGTTTACTCGATCAAATATTTAGGTTAAATAAATAAAACTAACGAATGTACCAATATATAAAACAAAAAAAATTACTTACTATACATACCGTTACAATTGCAACCGCATAGTTAATACGAAATTAATATTTTTATTATTATTAATATTATTCTATAGGATTGCGTGCGTGACGTGTAGGTGGATATGGAACGATGCGCAGGCGCAGGCGAACGTGCGAGCGCATGGTGAAGAAAAATGGCTACGTTTTTATTGCCGGATTATTTTTTATAAAAGTTATAATTGGAAAAAAGATTTCGAAGTATCTATGATATTAAAAAAGTCTATAACTATTTACAAATGATTCCGCATTGAATGCCCGTGTTTCCGTGTCGATATGTTCACTAGTTTTCACGTGCTGGGCGATTAAAGTAAAACCATTTTTTTGTATATATATATATATATATAGGTATATAATAATTTAAATAACAACGTCAGATTCCAAACTTCTTACAATAAACATAATTTCCTCATCACCATTTGCATTTTTCTTACGTCTCGAGCGCTTTTTACGGTTACTCCATATAACAGTTGAAATATTCATATTACTCAAGCATTTGTTAAAAATATCACTTAAACTTTTATAAAACTTCAAAACGCTGGTTGCACCTTTTAAATACTGCTGAATGAAGTTCATAGGTTCTTGATTCTCAAGTTTCAAAGCAATGTTGTACACGAATGTGCCGTTGTAGCACTTGGAATACACAGTTTCAACAAATGGACGTCCGCATATAACATTGAGACCGTTAATCTGTTGTAAGCAGCATTGGAACTGTGCGAATGAGTGAATCTTTTTTATATCATAGCTCTTGGGTCTCTTTCTGATGCTATTATCGATCTCGAAATGTTTTAGTAGTACCCCGGCAGCTATCAGACAGTCCTCGTATTGCAATTTATGCTTGTTCAAAAATAATTCATCAATTGAGGTGCTTTCAATAGGTCTATTTTTTAAATCTTGCAGTTTCTTCGAGTGTTTGTTATTGAAGAAGTAGTGGCCGCGGAACGAACCAGTTTTCTCATCGATGGCTTCCAAATACACATAACTCATAATTAAACTATGAATATGAGAGAGTGGTACACTGCAATTAGCCACCCACCATAACACAGATATCATGAACAATTGGAAATTTGATGGCAGTAATTGTATTGTATTAAAATCTATATTTGGCAATTTTTGATCGAGGAAATGATGAAAATATTTTTTTAATTCTTCATTTGACAGTTCACTATAAGTTGTTTCCAATAGTTTTGATGTAGAATACTCTTTGCCAACGAATACTTTTCTATATTCACAATCTCTTTCCCTACTAACATAAACGAAACTTTCATGACTGAAGTCTGTTAACATATCAAAAGCATATTTAATTATGGGCAAAACACATAAAAATGAATCCTGGTCTGAGTAATCTTCAGCTTGTGGTGAGCAAAAATGTAAATGATGTGTGAAAAGGTTTAAGTAAGAATGTGGTATTTGATTACCACGAATCGCTTCTGCGAACCATTTTGGTAATATTTCTACATTGTCACTATTCATTTCATCAGAGTCTGAATCTGTATCTGACGATGAAGATGGATCACTTTCATTATTACTCTCTTCATGTACATTATCTTGTTCATTATCACTGTATTCTTCATTTACATCTACTGGCATTTCTATTGCCAAATTAACTATGGAACTTTCATCAGAGATATTAAAATATTTCAGTGACTGACAATGTGTTGTGTTATAGCCATTAATGCTTTTAGTTATTATCGCAAATACTTTATTTCTCTCCTTCATTTTTAACCTCCCTAATATTTTAGCTATCGCCGAGTCAAGTGTCTCATTTTGCAGCCATTTGAACAAAGCATGAATACTTTTCTGCTGTTCATTTTTCTTTTTCCTGCTTTTGTGTAGTTTTAACTGTGAAAAGAATTTCTTGAACACTCTTTTCTCAACAAAATCATTACCAAGCAATGTTGCTAGTAATGGTAACAATTCTTCTTTTATTCCTCCAAAATATTTTACTAGATATTCGACTTTGTATATCTTACATTCTATGACGTAAACTTTATCATCATTTATAAGAATTTGTTTTGGTTTTAATTCGATTGTATTGAAAGGTATATAGAGAACATTGTAAATGAAAAAGTCAGAGTCATAACTTAATACTGGGCAATTTAAATGTCTGGCCATAGCAGCTATTTCTTCATCTGCTTCAAATTCACATACTGTGTATGGGATATTCATCTCTTGAAGAACTTCTTTAAAGACATCCCGCAGAAGTAATGGAAATATTTGCAAACTGCTTTGTGTAACAGGATCTAAACGTGATGCACCGTTTATCTTAGATCTGAGTCTACTAAAAGCTGTCTTTAATTTTCTCACCTCATAATTGCCATCAAAAAGAACATAAGGTGTTATTTTACATTTTAGCAAGTTTTTGAAAAACATCTTTGTGTATGATGCAAATTTATCATAATCACCACCGAAAGCTGAGAATGAGTTGAGCAACCTGTACAGTTGTGCACATAAGCTATGCCCATCAATCACAAGATTGGAGTTGTGAAGATAATGACGACGAAGGAAAACATCTTGGTTACAATTTATATATGTTGTTAACCCTCGGACTCCCATATTAAAGTTAGATCTTTTTTAAATTCTGTTTAGCAAGTTTTCATCCACAATTTTTCATTTATTTTTTTTCTGTAAATTTTATAATATAAACATTAAAATACAATTTACAATATTATACTTATAATTGATACTGTAATTATCATTTTATAGAATACACAATTTTTTTATATAAAATACTGTACGATATACTGCATACAAAACTATTGAAACTATACAAAATTATTGCCTAAATAGCGAAAAGTAAAATTATGAATTAATGAAATAATGCATGAGTAAAAAAATATAGTTATTATATTTGAAACATAAAAACACTCAAATAATTTTTTCAATATTAATAAATAACCATACCAAGCAAAAATAACTACGAATAGTAATAATAATAACTATTGAAAATTAATGTAAATAACGCAACGTGTTGGTATAATTTATTTCTTCAATATATTGACATGACTTGGATGCGAAATTTTTAGCCAAAGTTGACATAAAAAAACTTCAATAATATTAATAAATTATATCATAAATAGTAATATTTTATTCGAAGTGGCAAAAATAGATTTAATCAAAAAAAATTTTAAAGAATTTTAACTGAACAGACATGTTTTCAGGGCCGTTAAAAAATAAAACCTAGAAGAATCAAAATAATAACATATAAATGATTCCAAAGTTTTAATAATATGGTTGCTAAAATATTTTCTTTGTATTGTATAGAAGATATAAATTAAATAAATATAAAGATAACAAATCAAAATTTTTAAAAAGGTACATCTATCCAATAAAGTTTAATTTGTTTTGATAGTCTGTATTAAAACATAATATTTAGAAAAGGCAATACTAAACGGTCTAAAACTGTCATTCTAACGTCATACCTACAAGAAACGCGATTTACGCCGGCGTGTTCATATTGAAATAAATTCAGATCACGTGTCTAAATATCTGTTCTATTTCTGACCAAGTCATTAATTTTACGTGTAAACTACACATTTTGTATTCTTGCGTAAAATAGTAACTGTAAGTATCATGTTTATTTGTGAGAATTTCACAACATTTTTGGGTTATTACCACACGCTTTACACACAATAATTATTATTTTATTTTTAAAGTTTAGTTACAATGACTGAGGAAAAAGAAGTCGCGACTGAAACCAATGGCCAAAATAGCGGCAAAGAAAATAACGTTGGAGACGAAACAGCTTTAGATTCATCTATTATAAGACAAGTTGAATACTACTTTGGTTAGTTGACTTTATCTAAATGTTTTTTCATCACTATTTTACATTTAATAAATTATATTTAAGAAAATTTCATAATATTCAATGTTCATTTGAAATTTTTATTTTAAAATTAGGTGATGTCAATCTTCCTCGTGATAAGTTTTTATCTGAGCAAGTTACATTGGATGATGGCTGGGTACCCCTGGATGTTCTTATCAAGTTCAACCGATTGGCCAAACTAACTACAGACACTGAAGTCATAGCAAATGCACTCAACAAGTCTACTTCAGGACTCCTTGAGGCTAGTTTAGTGTATTTAAAAATGAATTCATTTATTGAAACAGAGAAAATTCTGTTGTGATTAAGTTAGAACTGAGCTGTATGATTGAAAGTGGAATTGTTTCAATTCCTGACAATGTTAAGAATATTTACCTCTCTGTGAAAGAAACATAGTGTGGTGGAATGTTCCAAAATCAATATCTTTCAGAGTAATATCCCAACAAGTTATTGATTGTTTTCTTGTGAAAGAATAGCTTTGTCCTTTTTGTGAGAAACAATATAAACTGAGTAATTTACAATATGTATTAATTGAGTAAACAAATAATATTTAATGAGAAGATCAATGTACAATGATTTTATTAAAAATAACTATTAAAATCAATTTCTGCACAGATTTCAGATGACAATAAGAAAGTCAGAAGGAGTCCAGATTTACCAGTGCCAGAAATGAATGAAGAGAGACGTAAAGAAATAATTGCAAGAACAGTTTATGCAAAAGGTTTTCCCAAAGATTCTAGCCTGGATGACTTATTGAAATTTTTTGGACAATTTGATGAAGTGGAAAATATTATAATGAGGAGATATCAAGAAAGGCAAACAAAGATGAAACATTTCAAGGGATCAATTTTCATCACTTTCAAAACTTTGGAACAGGTATATTAACTTTGGCTTCTATGTTTTTTTATCTAACCAGATATACATGTATAAATCGGGCAACAGTAATTACAGCAAGAGTTGAATGAGAATTCATATATTTTTATTTTGTTTGACAAATACCTAAGACAGATACATTTTATCTTTTCATATCTAGCTCATTTCAATCATCTTTACAATAATCTATCTTCACAAAATAACTTAATAAGGTAAATTAAAAAATAGAGTATCCCTTAAATCTTTTATTATTGATTTAATAAACAACTAATCTAGTTGATATTAGTGCCACATTGTTATGAGTCTCATATCACACTCCATCAAGAGAATGGCTCATTCATCTCTGATAATATAAAATGTATGTAAATTCATAAGTAAAAAAATCTATTGTTTTTAACAAAATTAAAATCTAATGTCTAGCTGAAGCTAAAAAATTTCTATTCAAATTTAATTTAAAGTAAATACACTTTATAAATTTATTTCAGGCTGAAATATTTCAAGCCAACGGGGGTATTAAGTATAACGACAAAGAATTACTAATACTTCCTCAGCAAGGTTACTTACTAATGAAACAAGAAGAGTATGTAGCCAAGAAAGAACATAAGGACAAGAGAAATAAACAGAAGGAAGTAAGGGTTTTGTATTTTATTATGTTCCCACTGAGAGCACTCTGGCCATTGTATATTTGTATATTTACTCTTATATATTGCTTAATATATATTCAGATTTTTGATATTATTATTTATTTCATAGGGTAAAGAAGAAAAAGAAGAATTTCAATTACCAACAGGAACGGTATTTCATTTCGGACAAGGAAGTGAGAAGATGACGAGAGAACACATTAGAGATGCTTTAGTTGCTTTAGGTAATAAAATTTATTAAACAATAATCGTGGCCTGCTTTATACATTTATGAGTATAGAATTGCACTTATGTGCAGTGTCTGTTCTTTAATATGATGTTTAACAATTCTAGTGTAAGATGTTATATAGTCTGTTGTGGTTTTTAGAATCCAATTGATTATATCCCACCATTACATGATCTGTTCCAGCTGTGAATATACGATTATGCGCCACAATTAACAACCTTTAAAGGTTTCTTTTTTTGTAAGTTATATAATATTTTATGTTATGAATATTTTTAAATCAGGTGCAGAAATCGCATTCATAAGCTACAAAGTGGGCGACACCGAAGGCTGGGTTCGTCTCACAAAAGAGAATGCAGCTAAGGAAATAGCAGAGAAGATACCCAATGGGAAACTGACAATCGAAGATGTTGAAGTCACTTTCAAAGTGTTAGAAGGTGACGAAGAAAAAGAATATCTAGATAAGACTAAAGAAGAAATGGCCAAACGTCGCAAAAACCAGAAGAATTTCAAACAGAACAAAGGTAAAAACTTCAAAGGGAAACAGAACCGGAAGCGGAAACAAGAGAATCAGGATGATGCGCCTCCCGCCAAAGTGAAGGCTGAAAGCTAGTTAGGACTTAGTTTTACCAGTTTAAACATAAAATAGTTATAGTTATTGTTTTCTTATAAAAATATAATACCGTTTCAATACATTTTATTAGATAATATCTACTGTGATTATTGTATTAACAACCTAAGGATATACCGCACATATATTTTTCCGTGTTTTTAAACATCGCCAATGAAACATTTGCCTATTTAAGTAAAATATATACTTAAAGCATACTTATTATAATTTGTCTTTTTCACTAACTTTGAAATATTTACATATGTGTCGGTGATATATAAAATTTGGATGATACATGATTACATATATTGCATTGAGTAAATATCTAAGTAACTTATCTGTAGTACTTGTCAGCAATTGTCACTAAAACTGACGCTGTTCAGCTGAAAGCACTGAAGAAATTCATATAATCTGCTAAATTGCAATGTTGATTAAAATTTTATAACAAACTGGTCTGTCTTATTTTCCATAATCCTTATAAGATACTTTTGATTAGTGACTCAAGCGAAATATTCTTTTTACAAAAAAAAGGATTCTGTAAAACAATGTATAGAACGTTCAACTTTTGCAGCCTGGAATGTAAACGCAACAAATAACATTACAAAAATGAATTCTTCATATTTTAGTGTGATCCAGGCTATAGATTCGACACGAATTCATTAAAGACCTAATATTTTTTGTAGAATAATATTTAATAATCTTTAAATAAAACAACAAAATTGCTCTGGAACCATAATTCGATACCTTTATTTTTATCGGAAAATTAGTAATGTTTCACTAATGTAACAAAGAGCACATTTACATAAAGCTATATATATATATAGCTTTATGTAAATGTGCTGTTAGAATATTTATTCTACCTAATGTTACTCAGATAACCATTCATTTCTTACTATTTTTATACAAGACTATATAACTTATACTAGCTAGGTAGTATAAATAATATGCACTAGATGCTGCATGTGTTGTCGTGTCTCTTATCTAGTTTATGTTTTATCTGTATTTTATTTTTGACAGTGACATTTATCTCAATTAAAATTTATAATTTTTATTTATTATATATCTAAAAGAGATATTTACGTGACAGTTATTAAAAAGTTTGCAATTAAGGGTTATGTAAACTAAAATAAAAATGAAGTCCGATCCTGAGTCATCCAACAGGCCGGACAGTCCGGCTGTAACCGGCGATGTTATAGGAGACACTGCGTACAGCGAACGCTTCGTTTTGAAAATACTCTTGAAGTTGGCTAACTTAGACTCTTTGAAAGATGAAGTAAGTGAAAAATCCTTCGAAGATGATATCTGCATTTTGTGGGATATGACGGTTGAAAGAGACGTTGTATTATTCCTTTTAAAACATAAGGTGTTGAACCTCTTCGACTTTGCTTTGCCCATCATCGAATCAACGCGTTACATTGAGATAATCATTGGTATTATAGGAAATATGTGTTGTCAGAAAGAAGCGGTAAAGTCGCTTCTAAATATGGACACATTTTTATGTTTACTTCTTGAATATAGTAGGACTGATGACAGTTTAGTACTAATACAGTTGCTACGATTGGTAAGCACCGGCTTGTCTTCGACTGATAATGATGACATACAAGTCTGGACAAATATGTTTCATAAAGTTTCTTATCCTGACACATTATATTTCATTCTCAAGAATTCTTCAAATAAACAATTACTTGTCACTGCATTGGAGAACTTTAACACAATATGTTCATATTGCAACACACAGAGATTTAGAACCCAGTATTTTGAAAACTTTGTAACTAAAGATGCTCTCACTTCACTGACCACTGCATTTATTGAAATTACTGTAACTCAAAAAGAAACTTTGTCTAAAGATGAATTAGAAAGAATTATTATAATAACTCTACAAATGACGTTAGATCTGGTCAGCTTTGATAAGCCAATGGAGTTATTTGATGATTGTAAAGAGAATGTGTTGAAAATAGTGAAACCTGTACTAAAATATTACCATACAAAGTTGGTGGATGATAAAGAAATCGATTCAGATTTAGTAGATCTTGTCGACTGTATAAACACAATAACAGGTATAATCCCGATTAGTGAAGACTGCCCACCCAGTGAATATTTTGATAACTGTTACAGCATGTGGAATGCTTTACAATCTATAACCAATGTGAATCAAAATGGCGACAATAACTTTGAGGAAGTGGATAAAGAGGAGTTTCAGGATTTTGTCAAGAACATGAAGTCACCGCTGAGTGTTTCAATGTGTCTATACATGCAGAAATGTTCACAAGATAATCTATTAAAAGTCTTGGATAAGATAGGAGTTCAGTATGAGGATATATTAATGTCACTTACTGATGGTGACATAAAAGCTGATGTTACAAATAGAACTTGTGATTATAGAACGAGAATAAATGAGACTATTGACTCATAATGCTTTTTCTGTATTGCCCGACTTTTTATCTAAATTTATATACATGTAAAAATATTTATTACATTATATAGGTTATTTGTTTGGATATTAATGGCTACCACTTGCCGCTAAAGGTTTACCGCTGTTGAACAACATGATTAGGAGCATGATTTGTAATTAATGTTCATTTTGGAAAATTTCTTGGTTAATTTTATTTCTATAGTAAAATTATTTAACTTGTTTTTGAAATTGAAACAATATCACAAAGCTCTCTACTTTTTTTACTTCCAAATAACTAGATTTCTATCTTACAATTGACTTATGGGCTTAAAATTGAAATAAATTTCAGATGGTATTAAGTTAACCAAACTCTACAAGTTGCCCTGGGATCAAACTGAGGACCTCTGTGTTACTAGGACAAGTTCGCCATTGTGTTGTATACACCATTAACACGTTACGGGTAGAATAATATCCTCTATTCTACCCGTAACATGTTAATGCATTGCAGCAAGGATATTAATGTTGCAAGGGTAACCGGCTAGCCGCTCCGCTACAGAGACGAGGCGGGGTATCACAGAAATGAAACGTCAATGTTTTTATGGGATTATATATTTTGTAGACATTATAAAGCAACATTTACATTACGATAAAAGAGTTTCGCACCGCCGCCAGTGCGCCGCGGTCTAAAAACTATTCGAATGTAACAGTACGTCGCATCATCACGACAGACACACGCACAACGCGCACACAGCAAACACTCACACCACAAATACTGAAACGGGAGAACGAGAGATTAATAACTGTATATATATATGTGGTTGTATATATATATATATATATTACATTAAATGTACTTATACACTAACTAACGACGAGCCTACTCGCCCCGGCGCCCGGGGACGTCATCGTTTAAATATCATCTCGTAAATATTTATATATAAATATCGTTAAAGAATAAAAAACAGAATAAAGACTAGACTTTACACTGATCAACGACAAAACGGCTAACAGCGATATTACGCGAAAAAAAAAAACAACGCGCCGTACTTAAAACGTAACGTGCGACCGACTGCGGCCACCGTCCGCAGAGGTCCCTAAATATATACACTAGGAAACATACACGACACCTACTCAATAAATTACATAAATAATCTGAATTTAAAACAAATCTTAGGCTTCTGATAAACATAATAATTTTTTTTCCGAGTACCGTCAAGTCCCGTTTGCGTTGCGAACGTCCCTGCGCGTATCTCATCCCCGAATGACAGTTTACTGGGATAGTTAACTTTAACTTTGAACTCGTTTACCTAGCTTTTCGCGGCGGTACAGTACGATGAGCAGATATCGAGGAACAGGGGTAATATTTACAATGGAACGCAGCCAGAACATGTCCGCTAGTGATATGAACGCAGTCGAACCCCTACCCCATTTGTACTGCAGGGATATGTATCTCGTATAACTTGTGACACTGAACTGTAATATTGCATTGTTATTCATAATTTATTCAACATTACATTTATCGATGAGAATAAGTTTCAATAATTTAACTCCCAAATTCATAAAATACTCTAGATCCACTTAATGTTTCGTCAAATTGTTAACTACACAGAGATAATGTATAAATACTAATTCATATTTAGATATATGAGAAAAGCGAAATTTTAAGAATACTATTTAAGCCAAAAATCCATTCAATTTGTGTATAACTTTTGTAATGGTCCATTTTTTGGCACATGAACGTCCAAATATAGTGTAAATAATACTATGCGACGCGTGGTGTAGCCAACGCCAAAGCCTTACAGCCACCTCCGCGGCTGTTCCAATTTTGGTAACTTTTATCTACCAATTTATTAAAAATTTTCGCTGCGGCAACACATTTTCTCTTTGTGGTAACCCTACTTGTGTGTCCTGTTGTCAACGTTCGGATATACGTTACGGCGTATAACATTATTAAAATGACTTAATTACTGTTAATGTATTTTTTTTATTCACAATTAATTTTGATACAATCGAAATCTACTTCAACTTTAACTTGCTATAGATTTAATGTCAACAGTTTGGAAGATTTAAAAAGAGAGAGGAGATTGTTTTATTAGGTATACACACCGGGATATCCGGTAACGTTTGAAACAGGACGACGCGTGCCCGCCCCCTTACGATTAACATCTTTGGTACATGTTTGTGAGCAAAGACAATTGATAATAATCTGTTCGAGTATAACATATGTGAAAAAGCCTTAAAAGCGAAATAACTTGGATACAACGTTTTACATAACACCGAATACTGACTGTCGTTGCCAATAACTTAGATCGTACTTCACGCCCGTCGCACCCCCTCGTCCGGTTCGAGTTTCACGCGGACCGGAACCAACTTGACGCGATCACTGGAATGTTCACATCGACACCAACGAACCGAATATCCACCACGGCACGGCCGCGCCATGAATAACACCATATTGCTTCAGTTTAAGCGTATTAAAATCCGAGTAGGTACGCGACATACATTTTGTACTTACACGAACACATCTAAAAACACGATTAAATACATACATACATATATATATATATATAAATATCTATAAGTATATGTAGAAACAACCTAAGTCCCCGTTTTCGTTGTCTTGAACGGACAGCTGTGTTGCCAGGTAATCGCTACGGGGTCACACGAATACATTAGTCATACAATAACATCAGGAGTACATCTACATCTACACCAGTCCGTTTACAAGGCGAGCTGGTCAATACACCAAATCATAGAAATCATCTCCATGTTCCACTAGTGGGAATCGGGCACTGCTCTCACATAGAGGTCGGTCAATTTCCGATATCCACGAAAAACGGTTTCTCAATGCATTCCTTCATCGGAAGCTGTTTGATTGGCATCAAACCCGCGCCTCTTACCGACTAACGTCGACGTCTTCCAAGCTGATCTATAACTGCTTCATCTTCGTAATATTTCCATGTATACTACCATACGATTGTATGTTGAAAAATATTTTACATATCACAATATGATATAGTTAAGATGATGATGGATTTAATATGAGAGATCGTGTGAATCGGTAGTTCACTGTATACCGTGTATTGACCAGCTCGTCCGTTTGTATCGCGATACTTCTGATCAATGCAACCATTAGATATACTTATAATTGATATTTATGGTCTAGATGATTATCTCACTGAGTAACTGCAGAGTATAGCATGAGAGGCTTAGAAGGATGAAGAGCTGTTTGACGAAATACAATCAGATCGATTCCGGATAAATCGTGTCGTCATTGAATCGTATAGAATCGTTGATCCGATCACGTTCCGGCCAAAGGTATCGATGGTATACAGGAGTCAGGTGCGATCTAAACGTACCGAGGGATCGCTACGACACGGGGAACAACATCAATAATACAATAACATCGAGATTTATCTCCCTAATGATCGCGGGTCTACGCGCCGGAGAACCCGTACACCTCGAGCACCCGTATCTCGAAGTCGCCGCTGGGGCACAGCGGTGGATTGTTGAAGGTGGAGCAGCGGTCAGTCTTGCCGAACCTGATGTTCTCGTCCATCCATATCGCTTGGCCGTCGCTGCAAATGTAAAGTACACCATCACTTAACGAATCTGGTTGATCTACATGCGAGAGATGATATAAGAAAAAGTGCGCCATGATGATGAGGACCCCAAACTCGGTTGCTATATTATATAATTTAAAAGGACACAAAACCAATCAGTTGGTAGATCCTTGTGGGAGATTTATTGCTCAGTAATCAGCGTCTTCCAGATGATGATGTAGATTTTATTTACATCTTTATTAAATTTTTACAATGAAAGTATTATCTTAAGTTATTGTATGATATGAGAAATGTAAGACTTTTTTTTATTAAAGTTAAACTTACTATAAGGTAGTATATACTATATAAAATAATGAGCAAATTTTACCATCGTGTGAAATGTAATAGCAGGTTATAGATATTTTTTGTGATTAATTAATATAGTTCTCACAGTATAAAGTCTGCTGCACCGGAAGTTCATCGGTGAAGTAAAATGTCCTGATGAAACTGACATGTTTCAGAAATAACAGTTTTCGTGGACACATGTCATTCGTGAATAGATGTATATACTTTCTGCTTTTGAGAGGAGTCTTTCAGTCCCATAAGTGGGAAGATTAGGCGAACTAAACATTTAATAGACTTAGTTTACCCTCCCCCGATGGTGATCATTGTATTGTCGGCCGCCATGAACAGCGAGTTGGCGTGCGAGGTCTTCGGTTCGCCGCCGCTGTCGCATTCCTGCAGGCAACCGACCCACGGGTACTTGGCGCGAACGGGGTGCAAGCTGCAAGGTTATAACGTTCCACTGACCCGCCGCCGATGGTGATCATCTTGGAGTCGGCGGCCATGAACAGCTCGGAGCCGTGCGCGACGCGCTGCTCCTCGCCCTTGCCGTCGCCGCCCGCCGAGCAACCCACCCATGGATACTTCGCGCGCTCCGGGTAAAGGCTGCAATCCGTGCACACACACACGTTGCGGACGTTACGTGCGTACGCACACACGCGCACACGCACACTAATTACCCTTAACACACCGCCCAACTTCGATAAGCTCAACTTTTGTTTCCTACAAACCTATCTTTTTATATTCCATTAAGCGACGAGACGAGCTGGATGTTCACCTGATGGTAAGTGATACACCTGCCCATGTTATCGTGGCGCCAATTAGATTGGTATACACAGCACCACATTGCGCTCGTCGCCTTAAGATAAGATGTTGAGTCTCATTACCCCAGTAATTACACTAGCTACAGCATCCTTAAAACCAGAACACAGTAATATTTGCATACTACTGTTTGTACTTAGTATTAGTAGAATTTTGTATATAATACTAATCATATCTTTATTTAAAAATATATAGTTAAGAATTAATAAAATAAAGAGACCTGGCGGTAAATGGAAAATACATAAATATATATATAGACAAAGCAAAATAAGTAATATTAAATATCTGCTTTAGAAGTATACGGGCGTGAAATACTGTTACTAGTAATACAGTGATATAAGATAAAGCGTTAACTTAAGAGTTACAAGAAGAGAGGTGCAGCCGGAGAACAAAGCATAACTTTACCCGAAGCGCTGCGAGTTATTACATTGATAAGTACAACTGAACAGAACCCTTCACTTTATAATACGTGATATACATTTATCAACAAAATAGGATGGTTTTGATCTCCCTGATGAGGACGATAACTGAACGTGGTCTCGGGTCATTGAAGTACGAGGCTGGTAGGGTCTACATAAAACAGACCCCGGAACGGGCTATACCAGCATAGCGTTAGCGAGGCTGCAGTTCAGTTCTGAACGAGGATCTCGTGACCTCTCCAAACGCCGAAGTTGACCACCGAGGTGGTTTTAGTGGGTAAAAATCTCCACATAACTCTGAATTCCCCTCAGAAGACAGAGTATCTCTACGAAGATTTCGCCCCGAAATAAAAGAAAAGGTCTTTTTCATCAATAAGGTAGATTAATATTTCATTTATAAGAAAAGCTTATTACATAATTTTTAAGCAAATTCCTTAATAAATTTGTACATATTATTAACAAGAAATGTATAAACTTAAGGTTCTGTTAAGTTGTAATGCTTAATGTAAACTTGAAAAAAATATAGTTTTTATAGTATTAATAAATAACATAGGTGGGTGGGTTACTAAGCGGGTGGCGAGATACATATACAATATAATCTTTTTTAATATTATAAAATAATAAATATATAACTGAAATAAAAGAGAATACAGATTATATAAAGTAATGATAGAAAATAATGAGATCATACTACTATAGTTTTTTTTTTAATGATTAAACGCAATTAGTTAAAAATAGTTGTAAAAATAGTATTATTATTAAACATGTATAGAGGAATATATATTGTCTATGCTAAAAAAAATAATAATAAGCTACAAATTAGATAATATATTTATAAAATATATAGATATTGAGTAAAACGATTCACATTATTTTAGGTGATGATTAGAGGGGATTAATATAAAGTGTGATCGCTGAACACTCATATGTTGCCAGCGAGAGGTTCACTTGATGGTGAGTGATACACCTTCACATAACAGGTGAGGATAATATACAGAACACTTGCTCATAATGTTGAGATTGTAAGGTATTAAATTTCGAGTACCAAAGTAATTCACTAGCTGCAGCGCCTTCTAACCGGATCGCAGTAATTGCATACAATTGTTTGGCGGCAGAAATACCTGTAGTGGTGTGGTACTTTCGAGAGAGCGTTTTTAAGTTTTAAGAATGTGGGGGGTTCGAAAGGCTAGGTCATGCCTCGTTAGTGTAATAACGTGGTCAGTGACTCATAATTGGTATAAATACTAGGTTTCAATATAATTAGAATATTTGTTTGAACTGCCGTCGATCAAGCAACATGATCGGGAGTGAAAGTGAAATATGGAGATGATATTCTTTTTATTTTAATTTTTTTTTTGTTCCATCCCCTGTTTAGCGAATTTAAAAACGCATCCTCGAAGATAGACGGTCTCCGGCAGCAGAGACCTACCATCAGCTTAACTGCAAATATACTTTTGTCTATGTAATGTTGAATGGTTTACCTAAAGAGGAATGTCTCTCCGGTGCCGAAGTACGCCTGCCGGTTGCCGCGCTCGTCCTTCTGGTTGCGTTCGAACCATCGCGTCGAACAATACGCACCGAACACCTGGACGAAGTAGATTTTTTTATGTACACGCATCATGTTCTCCACGACATCTTCTACTGGGCGATAACCCGTTATCTTAAATAGTTGGGATCTATATTTAAAAATCTATAAGTGCATTAGACATCGGTCGGAAGGTTATGCATTTTCTCGTCCCAATTACTGTAGTGTTTGAAAACAACGATCTGATAAAGGTCGCGGGAAGCTGTAGGATGGAAGCAGCGTCGGACCAAACGAAGTGGAAATCCTTGAGGCCTATGCTCAGTGAGTCTTATCCGAGTAATAATGTAACGTATGTAATGTATGAGCTTCCGGCTATCGCGCCGTTCTTTTGGATAGGGCTATGTCTACCAATGGACTGTCATGGGTTGTTGATGATGACTATGAACAGCTTCAATTAACTCATCTGTATCATCATCATCATCGTCATCATCAGCCAATAGATGTCAAAACGTATATTTAAAATCACAAGATATAAATTATTAGTTCTCCGAAACTTTATTACACTTACCTCGTTATTGCATGTCTTTATCATGAGCAGAGTCGGCTCGTGGTGCTCCACTCTCACGTAAAATGTGGTGAGCGAGCAGCCGTGCTCCTCCGTCGTGTACAACAGCACCGGCTGGTACATCGTGATGCGAACCGGAAGCCACGACCACAGTGTGAACAGCTGGAACGCGATAACATGTGTGAACCGATGATCAGGGCGAGAGGGTTTCATCTACATCACTACTCGACTATGATTGCCAATATTGTCTATGCTATAGTTTATATTTAAATTACATGATCGAATATAAAGAGTAGTCTCAAATAAAACTGGTAATTGTCTATGGCAGAGCTGTCCAAACCAGCGGCTTATAATATTTGTATAGTTTCGCGGGCCTTGAGGGTGGGGACCCTTATCACTCAACAAGCGAACCCGCGTAGGGCAGCCTAGGAGGGTTAAGCCTCTCCTCAGAGATATGTTAACACAAAGTGTAGAGGGGCACCGGTGCGTTCTATACGAGATCCCGGAGCCTCTCCGAATGCACTGATGCAGACCACCGCGGGGGTTTCAGTGAATAAGAATCTCACATAACCCTGACTTCCCCCAGAAGCAAGGTATCTTTCGAGGATTTCCTCCCCGAAACCAAAAAAAAAGATTATTAATTTATTTCAATAACGACATACATAGAGTTGTAAAATTATTACTAGTGGAAGTAAGAATCTACTTCTTAGGAGAGACTCGAGGATATTTATCCATCACACTGGCCGAGACCAAGGTGGATTTTTTATATAATCTTTGATAAAGAAAATAGAGTATATGTTTCTGCAGATCTACTGTATACAAGATTGAAAAGATTCATTATTTATAGAGGCTTGGTTTGGACAGCTCTGATCTACGATTAAGACTAAAGACGATTTTGTATTATTACCATAAAAAATAAAACAGCTATAAATGGATAAACACTATTTCCTTACAGTTAAATTGACAAATAATTGGAAGAATTAATAGCAGCAATAGTAAAATTTTTGAAAAAAAAAAAAAACACAAGTACGACACGAAATTAGTTGTGTCATATTAGTGGACATCTACGGGTGCTTTCAGTGCGATTCACAATTATAATACAACATTGATTGACACCCCGAGGGTTGTACGAGCCATACATACAGACAAACATTTGCATGCAATATTAACAATGAAATTATATATAAAAAAAAAACTATAAATTTTAATAGTTTATGTGTCTACTTCACCAAAGCAACCTTTCAAGTAACAGGCGTAATGATTTCGGTCATACTTAATAATACAAGCAACGGAACATCTAACAGTACTGATATATATATATATCATTATATGATATTACTTGAATGTTGTGCATATGGTTTTCATGTGATCTTAAATACGTCTAGATTACAATAATGATTTTTTTTTATTGAAGTAATCATAAAAAAAAAAATTGCGTGTTATGGATAACTAAAAAGTTTAATTTTAATGTGTAATCGACTGGTGAGTTTCTTTTAGTGTCTACGTTTATTAATACAATGCCGAGTCGCGGTGACATTTTAAAAGGAAAAAATAAATATTAAGGGAAAAAAATTATTGGATTTTTTTTTAATAAAATCAATATTTATTAAAGATTATAAACAGCAAAAAAAAATCGATTTTAATGATGAAATTCTACTTGTGCAAGAAAGGTAGTAAAGAGGGTAATCAATGCCGCCGCGACGTCTACATCCCAAGTTAGTGATATTAACATCAACCCTAGTCCGGCAAACCTTCTGCCTGAGGTCTGACGAGTGCTGGCGCTGGTCCTTGAACACCGCGTTAGGGAATGGGAACCACAGGGCCATGTGAGAGGAGCGTGGGCTCTGTGAACACCGGCCTATATCATATCAATTGCGATACACCCCGAAGTTATTAGAAGATCACACCTGGTGGTGATTGTCGACGGCCCAAACATAACGGGACTAGTTACACTTGTAGATGTTACTACTGCAAGTATTTTTTTTTTAATTCGACAAAGTGATGCAACAAGCGTAATGTTCACTCTATGGTAAGTAACACGCCTGCCCATTATATCGCGGACCTAGTTAGGATGGAACACACAGCACCATTTCGCTTAAGGTGGTGTCTTGTACGCCATTCAAACCAAAACACAGTAATGTTTGCATACTACTGTTTGGCGGCAGAAATAAGAGCAGCGGTGGTTACTCAAACGGTCTCCGGCGACGGAGACCTACCCACCAGAAGACAGATGATGATTACTAGAGTTCCTCATAACGAAGTATCTGATGATGACGTAGACTTGCGTAGAGGTTATTTGCGAAATGCGAGGGGATTATATAGTATCTGTATAATGTGTTATATGATAGGAATATACGAGGTTTAGTGCTCTTTATGACATCAGCTTATGTTAATCGGCAATTGAGTAGGTGACGTATCCGAATAATTGCGTAGATGGAGAGGATGTTGATAAAAATAAAATCGCAAATTATCTAGTTAACATTTCTGACATTTCGTAACCTATGCAATTAACCAATCAAATGTAATAAATACAAATATAGATATAGAGAATTTTCATATAAATGTTATAAATTTTTTCTTTGATAAAAATACTGTAATGCAATATACACACAGTTAACAGTTACTGCGTTATTATGATCAAAATATATTAAGACTTACTAAATTAAATAAAAAAAAATAGGTTTGGAACTTATTAACATATAGCAAAATGTAGCTAATAGGAAAGAGGATTCGATGATAATCTCGCTTTATTTATTTTTGATAAGAAAAAAAATCTTTTTTTAACATTTACACTAATACGATATGATTCATCTTATTGTAGTTAAAATTGCTGATATATAGTTAAATAAATATAATTGTCGTTTGTAACCACATACATCTTTTAACATGAAGTAACAAATACAGCGTCTTAGGGTGGATGTTTGTAGTGTTTTTTTTTGTAATTAAAATATTTTATTGTAAAATTTATCGCAGACACTAATTGAATGTATTACATTGGTAAGACGAAGAGAAAAAGATGATTCGTGCAAAAAATGTACGGTTGATACAGACTGTGATAAAGACTTTAATTAATATATGAATAGAATTTTTTTTAAACAGTAATCATAGCAATCATAATCTGAATCAACCATTGAATGCTTAACGGCGTATAAAAATATAGCAAATTATAATATAGTAACATAAATAAAATCGAAGCGACGACGTCAATCTCGAAGGTTCCTTTGTAAGCTAGGCTATAAATGAATAAAATAAAGACAAAACACCTAAGTGTTAAGCGGTGCATCTAAAACATCGATAATGTCGCAAGCTATCAACGGAGCGACACTTAGGAACTTGTGACATAATACTACTTAGTCTTACTTCGCTCTGGTCTAGAATCTGCGACTTGATCGCTTGGATAGGGTAAACGCCCATCGATAGGGCGCGCGGGCCGGGCGAATGTGAGCCCTAACGGGAAAATCGGCACACGGTTAGCACTCACACAGAACAATCGGTAGCATGCCATCGTCACACCACTGTCAGTGATGACCTGGATTCAACAATGTTAATCTCGGAAAGCTATATTCATCTGCCCTTACTGTAAACGTTCGTTGAATCTTACAATGATAGGAGAGTGAGAAAAAAAAAAAAAAAAAACAAAAAATCTTATCTCACACACACATGCCAAATAATTTCCAATGCAATTTGGAAAATTATCAAAATCATCGCAATCGACTCACAAAAGAAAACGACACTTAAAAACAATGAAACGAAAACATGATGACGGTAATAATAAATCTGACATTAAAAGCCGGTGAAGATGAACTTTGATTTGTATCGAAACGGGAACAACTTTTTTTTTTTTAATCAACATAAAACCAGTGCTCGACTACGATCCCACCTGATGGCGAGCGGGGGGGTGTAGCCTAGTTGGTAAAGCGCACCGGTGTAGAAAATGTCAGTGATGGAACTGCATCGGAATGGTATGACAACATCGAAAGAACACAACATCTCAATAGACATATCTCTCGCGACACAGACTGTAACATAACATAACGTTCGTGTATCGGACGCGTGGGTATGTGCCGTACATCAGATCGGGACACTGCGGTCGCACGAACTGCGCTACAATCCGATGGTACTGAAGTTAGTCGTGTTAGGAACGCAACAGTATGATCTTATGATAAAGAGAAGCCAAAGCCACGCCTAATGCTGTCAGGTACGATACCATCTGTTTGCACGTTTCCTCAGACATTCTCTGCAAATCAAGTAAAATCATTTCTAATACACCATATATGTTAACATATACATATATATAAAATTGTCTTGTTTTGTTGCGTGTTTGTGCTGTGTGAATGTCAGTCATATATTTGTGGTCTTTTAGTTAACATTCGATCCGCAATGAACCCCATAAGTCGTTCTCGAATAATATAATCGAATATATAAATATATAAAGCCAAAAATCCTGTTTAGTGAAGAACCTCTATAAACTTACAAATATGTAGAATTAATATCAGTTTCATCTTAAAAATGTAGTTATCAAAACAATTTAACCCATATGTCACAATTTATATACATCTCACAGATCAGTATATGCATCTAATTTAAAATTTTTGTTTGAAATAATTTATAGCTCTCTGTATCTCTGTTGTGCAATAATTAACCGATTTGTTTTCAAGTTCAAAAGTGTCACTGACCTCGCGTATGGTGAGTGTGTGCGACATCATCTGTATGTTGACCTGCGACTGGCTGGTGGGTAGGTTGTCGGAGGAGCGCGACCTCACCAGCCGCGAACCGGTGATCACCTGCTTCGACTTGAGCGTCATCTCCGTCTTTATGAACACCCGCGATATATACTGCGAACTGTTTTTGATTCATTAATAACGACAAAAGATTTAACAAATTGATTACAATCAAATAATTTTAATGATGGTAGATTGCTCTTTCTGGAGATAGTCTAGGAACCATCTAAGGTCTTATTTCTGCTGTCAGGCAGTAGTGTGCAAACATTGCTGTCTTCCGGTTTGAAAGGAGGGGTGCCTTTGAGAAAGTTAAACTAGTAAAGATACTCGAAATCTTGTTAAACACAATGTGTATATCTTCCTAACTAACCCTCCATCGTTATACGCAAATAACTTACCATCAGGTAAAAATAACCGCCATTCAAAATGCTAAAAATGACAGTCATGATGATGATAACACTTGAAACACGCTGTCATTTAATCACCTCAAATTACTATATACATATATGTCTAGTTACTATACAACCTATAGATACATGATTGAAAGTACATAAAGCATGTATGGATCTATGTTGTATGTGATTTTGATGAAACTTCATTAACCTCAAGGCCCTTATGCTGAATGCAGTCCTTAGCAGCTTGGTGGGCGACGACGGCATATTCCTACAGAACTTGTCGATGGCGTGATCGACACCGTTCTTCGTCGCTTCGGCGTACCACTCCGAGTTGGTATTGGTGGAGTGCTTATGGAACAGAATGAGGATAGCCAGCGCTACCCTATAGAACACCTGTAACAGAACAATTATATTCCCCTGTCAATAGTTAAAAGTAGCTATTTTTAGCTTTGGAGATTTTTCATTTCATTAATTTCGCGTATAGATCAGATCTCCATTAATTGACATAGGGTTCCCCAATATTGTGTAATTACCAAGCTTGTCATAAAGGAAGGCAATTGTAGTATCCTGAACTTTTCTTGGAATAAGTCTCTCGCAGTGACGATGGGGGATCTTCTGATAAGTTATTACTGGTAGTTAACATGAATGACTTTTTATGACAGTTCTCTTGATTAAAAGAGAATACATGTTCCCGCACAACAACTTATGGGACCTAAGCCTTACCTACTCGTGGTGCAATCCTGCTAATCAACAAACGAGGCTCTGGCTCCCACCAACCCGCATTGGGCCTGCGTGGTGAGAAAAGGTCCAAATCCCCCAATATGAACACCTACAAACGACGGCCCTTAGTGTCCAACGGTTTAGCGGGCAGTGCAGGATCTATGTCCAGCAGTTGACGTCTATCGACTGATGATGATACCATGTGCTCTCTTGGTTTGATGTCCACGAACCTTAATCCCCTCGTTGAAGAAACAATCGAGCACGCGCACGAGGTGAGGGAAGGGTAACGCCGCCAGGATCCACCACTGCCAATCCGCGTAGATCCGCTCCGGGCCAATCGCTCCCGACAGTCGCGAGAGGTGCTGGGCGGCCGACTTCTGCAAACAGTGCGCGCGTTACGGGAATTTTGGACGAACACCATCACTTCACCTGTTAGTATCTAATTTATTACGAAGCAAGCTATTTATGTTATCAAGGAGTTCTCTACATAGGATTGGTTTCTATGGTAAATATGGATGAAGACCGCTTCAACTGTTGAAAGATTTCTTTGTATTATTACACCATGAAATAAACCAGTGGATACACTATCCAGGAGAGGGAATGACTGGTCATTGATAGTTGCCAAAGATGGGATTTGTAAAGACAAAAACTTACTGAATTTAATGAACTCGGCCATTACCATTGTACTTTAATATACTTGAATGGAAAACTTATTTCCTAATGGTACTTAATGATGGATTGATAATTTCGTTTTTTACTAGAGGCAGTTCATTTCAAACTAAATAACGAAGTTATCACTCACTCGAAGTGCCGTAATTGAAATATCAAAAGGTAGCTAACGAAGTATTCATTTCAGAGTCCAGCATCTGCTGGTCTCTGCTGTTCGATCTAATAGTTGCATCAAAAAAGAAATTTCCGTGTCAGGTAATGCAATTTATCTTTTATAACCAATTATTTCTCTGTCTTTATCATTTACTATTGTCTGTCTACTTTTTTCCTCCTCCTTCGTACCTTTGAGTTTGAGCACTTCCTGTCGGTTGTTGTATATATATTAATTAATTATTATATTGAAAGAAAAGCGTTCGGGAAATTAGGTAGCATCTTTTCGTCTCAAATGTCGCAGTATATGAAGACAACAGACTTCAAATCGTGCGTGTTGACATACAGAATTGAAATGTGGTCCCTTACTATTGGCCTTATAAATAGTCTCAAGGTCACGCATAGGGCAATGGAGAGGGCTATGCTTGGAGTTTCTTTGCACGATCGAATCAGAAATCTGGAGATCCGCAGTAGAACTAACCGACACCGACCAAAAGATTGCTAGACTTAAGTGGCAGCAAGCAGGGCACATTGCTCGAAGGACTAACGGTTGATAGGGCAGTAAGGTCCTCGAGTGCCGCCCGCGTACCGGTAGACGTAAAGTTGGGAAGCCTCCCATAAGGTGGACCGACGATCAGATGAGAATCAAGATCAGACGAGAAGCAACGCGGAACCGATCGATGTGGAGATCTTTTAGGGAAGTCTATATCCAGCAGTGGAGAGGAGAGTCTAACGGCTGACATGATATTGAAAGAAGTATATATATGCTAGAACAAAAAGAAAATATATTAATAGAGAAATCTAATATATTTACACAGCAGTTTCATTGTCGTGCATCTCCTGAATCACAATTGGCCAACGTGGTTTGTAAGATAAGACTTCCATTCCCACCACCAGAACATCGAATTGTATACGTTTTTATTTTAACAATCATAAAGGCAGACATGTTATGTTTTACAATTGTGAAACATTTTAAGATATAAATAGATATATATTGTACGATAAATACAAAACAGACATCTCTATATCATTATCGATAAGTGGGATTCTCTTCGTAATCTATTTCAGCGTGAACAGATTGAGACTGGAACAAGTTCCCTAATTTAAGGCGATGAAAGAAACTATGATATCGTAACTTTATTTTCCTTAACAAAATTTACACGATCTATAACATTCTCAACTATAACAAGCCGTTTAAAATTTTCAGCTTTTATCCACACAGGTTTAACTTCTGCGAGGTTTAAGTATTGTTTTTTACTAAGTATCAATTTTAATCTATTATAACAGTAAGACAACTATGAGGTTATAATCGATCTCGCTTTGAGTTCATAGGTGGTAACATCGATTTGTAATGCTCGTGTCGTTCACCCGATGCGAGAGATCGATACACGCAGTCAGTGTCGTCACCTCTGACCTCGAGATATCTTTATCAAATATTTATGGCTACATCTATGTTCAGGCCCTTCGATGCTTTATTTGTCTTGACACACTTCGTTCGATAATAACAAAGTGAATCCTTTGTAATGTGGTTAAGATATTTACACTGAATTAATACGTTTTAATGAATTTGCGATAATATTGAAAATGAATTTTAACGATTTAAATTTTTGCAGGTCTGATCGCCGCGTTTTGAATTTTTTTTTTAAAAAAAAGCAAGAACAGTACTGCTCGACTCATTTTGCACATTCTGTTCCTGGAGCATTTTAAAAATTTTTGACATATTTAATAGTATTGAAATAAAACCATATCAGGAAATGCGATTATACAAAAAATTTTCATTTCAATACCACAGAAAGTTTCAAAAGATTACGTTAAATAAACTTATAAGATATTAATAACACTATGATGTGTGATGAGTTGCGGAGAAGCCTGTACGGGATGGAGAAAAGAGAAATATAAGAGTTCGCCGAAACAAAAGGTAAATTTGCAACATTAACATTTTTCAGCAGGATATAAATGACAGAATGGAGAAGCAAACAATTGCACCGAGCCTATTCGGGTACAACAGATATTTCTTCAATACAAGGAACATGAATGATAATTATACAAATTACAAATATAGTAAATACTATTGTGTAGCTATGGTAACAAATATAAACAAATAATAGTGGAGAGCAATAAAAGACCAGGCGAGGTGAAGGCGTCGCGTGCGGTCCCCTCGACTCAACTCCGATAGCGGCCTGTATTGTAACGCCTGGTCACGCAATGCCCTAGGTTAAGGAATCCATACACTCAGCACATACACAAATTAATTTATTTTACATAAAATAATTAGTTATATTACAGTTAATTAAATAATAATCTCAGGAGCATGCGTTTCATGTAGACAAAAATAATCATCACTCAACTCGATAGATATACAACAATGCTGAATTGAAATTGATAAGTTTATTTATAAATATAGATAAGCGAAAATATTTCGGGTTCAGTATGAATACCTCACGCGAAGTATCTGTGCACCTCCCTCTCTTACTTTCCCCTAACAGAAGAGTATTGAGAATCTCCCTGCATGTAACTGACATCCTCCTACTCAAATCGTATTCTTCATGTTTCCGGGTCGCTACCTCCACCTATCACTTTTGTCCTCATGATGTTTCCCCGTCTCTAACTATCTTCGGAAACTCGGAGAGCATCGTTGATTGTGGGGTCGACCGTGTTGTGGTCAGACCAACGCATTGGGTTGCGGCCCCGCGGCCTTTTTTCTTTCACTTTGCCAGTAGCCACAAGTATCTTAAAATTGTCGCCGTCTTTCCTGGCAATGTGTCCGAAGTACTCTAAGATTCGCTTGAAGCAGATAGAAGAGAGCCTTATCTGACACATCAAATGAAAATGAGATAAAGATGAAGAAGACTTACAGGACTCGTCAATTTAATAGATGTTAACCTTTAGAATGAAATAACATTTAATTCAAAGATTTTATACCTACAATACTTTTCTCTTCCTCAGTGTTGAATAACTTATTAACTTTGTATAAGTTATAAATCAATTTTTTCCCCATACAAATTCAATTGTAAGTTATTCAGCGCCCTTAATCTATTAAAATAAATAAATGTTTTTTTCTAGTGTGTAACCGCCCTAAAGCAAATCGTAGGGATAATAGACGACACTGTAAAGAAGTAAGTTAAACTCGGCTGCGATAAGAAACTTAGCCGGTTGAAATTTTTTCCTGAAGTGTTTTACTTTCACGATTTCATAATATAAATTGACATAAGTAAGGATTATTTTGATAAGAATACTATTATCGCTGATGTTACAAAAGATAATGATATCTGTGTTACATTTTATTGCATAAGTTTACTAGTGTATCAGCAGAATACTTTGCATTAGTATGAAAGTTCGCAGAATGATCGCGTCTTGATTAAGATAGCTATTTCGTTTCTTTTATCTCTAGTATTATAAAGTTCAAATCATTAGATCACTGATAAAAGAAAGGATATGCAACAGTTAATTTTGTTTTTATGATCAAATTGTCGACATGTTCACTTCTATCCAACCTCATCATCGTCATTAACAATATTACCAAAGTTTTAACATTCTTTTTCACCGAACTAATACCGTAAAGCATCGAGAGTGAGAGAGAAACAGATGATAAATTTTTTAATGTGATTATTAATGGACTAGTATTTCTCGACCTACTTTGCTGGTTGTAATATAGAATATAGATTTGAAATTTCTCGGAAATATTCCCCGTTCGGTGGCAACACGCCGGCGCTCAAGCCCACTCTATACACTCGCGTGCAACTGAATCGACTCAAGCCGTATATTGATATAAGTTTAAATTTCCGGAAAACTAGTTTTCCGATTTTTGAAAACGTTTTTTATTCGAAAGATTGAAATTTTTTTCATAATACAGCAGTTTTCAAATAAACAATGATAAAACTTTTTAAATGAATACGGTCAAACATGAGCATTTACCACATACTCACGAGTTGCGGGTCTAAATCACGTGTTAAATCTCACGCGACCTATATTTCTTATCAGTTACTCGTCAGACGTTGACAGGTACACATCTCCTTAAGCTTCCATTATTTGAATCGCAATCCAATGGACACTACCTCAGAAGCAGCAGCCCAAGTTATAGCTTTGTTTCAAGCGGGTTATAATCAACGGCAAGTCGCTCGTGAACTTAACATGAGCCAATCAGCTGTATTACGAGTATACAGAAGATTTCAAGAGACTGGTGGCTTTATTCGGAGACAACAAACCAACAGTCACCGGAGTATATCTGAGACGGACGACAACTGCCCCATTGTCTCAACTTCATTGAGAAATCGTCATCTCACGGGCGTTGATGTGCAACAGGAGCTCAGAAGGTTTCGAAGAGTGGCTGTTGTAAGTCAGTGGACAATTAGAAGACTCCTGAAGAAAGCTAATTTAACTCCAAAGTGGCCAGCCAGTGGCTCGAAACTGACCGCAGCTCACCGTCAAGCCCGACTTCAATTTGCTCGTGAACACCTCAATTGGACTATTGAGCTATGGAGCTCCATCCTGTTCACTGACGAGAGCAGAATGTGTCTCCATAGCAACGACAGGAGAGGCCAAGTATATAGTCGTATAAGGGAACGGTTCTCGCAATGTTGTTTCGCTGAAACAGTATCATATGGCGGTGGTTCAGTCATGATGTGGGCTGGGATATCATATGAAGGGAAGACCGAGCTTGTTTTTGTGCCTGGTGGTAGTCGAAGAAGGGGTCTGACAGCTCAAAACTACGTGACAGACATTCTCATGCAGGGTAAATAAAAGAAGATCTTGTATTGATGCATGATAATGCTCGGTGCCATACAGCAAGTGTTATTGGCCAGTTTCTTGAAGAGGTGGAAATTGAGACGATGATGTGGCCAGCCCTCAGTCCTGACCTGAACCCCATTGAGCATTTATGAGACGAGCATATACGGAGGAATCGAGTTAGAGATACGGCTCCACCAAGTATCGTTGAACTCAAAACTGCGCTAGAGGAAGAATGGATTATGATACCTCAAGACTTTATCAAAAAATTGATAAAGTCCATGAATAATCGCATGCACGCCGTTATAAAAGCAAGGGGAGGCAATACAAAGTATTGATGATTTTAACTTTCTTTACTTTTATGAAAAATATTTTCTTCTATTCATTATGTTGTGCTTTCAATTTTTCTAACATTTTTATGCATTATTGTCCAAATTAAATTTCATCAATATACACTCAACCGATTTTTCTCCTTAGGATGGCATTTTTTAGAAAAAAGATTAGTCTCATAAACAAAAAAAAAAACAAGGAAAATCGGATAAGCCATTTTCTGAAAAATCAACCTTTTATGCCAATATACGGCTTGAGTCGATTCAGTTGCACGCGAGTGTATATATCGACTGATGATGATATATATAGACAGATTTACAATTGGAACAATTAATTATGATATAAAAGAAAGCGTATTTGTATTTTTCCTTGTAAAGGAGGGTAGTTCATAAAAGGCTCGGAACATATAATTTGCCTCTTTCAAAATATGAAATAGTAATGGAAACAAATCTTACGGCATGTTTTTTAGCGATCTGCATGACAGTCTTCCATGTGACCTCGTTGTGCAGCTTCGTCTGTGTGATGAACATCTTCTCCTTGGACGCAACCAGGCTCGCCATGCAGTGATAGCACTCCTCCTCTGCGGAAGACAATATGAACATTTATCGATTAACAAAGAACATGTTCTGAATAATTATTTAAAGTCATCTGAAGCTGGTGATTGCTATAACTTGGTAATAATTTACTTTAACCAGTTTGGTTTCTTTAATACTGTCAATCTAAGAAAATCGAGATTTAATTTGACCATTTAGAGTGGAGCAACCAACATTGGGGTGGATGTCCCGTGTGAATGGATCCAATTAGAGCGCCAGTCCGTCGGGAACTACCAGATGTACCGGACAGACTATGCAATATATACTAACATATTTATATACATATAATCTGTCTATGATGATCTATGTATATATACATATGATCTAGTAAATGACACAGTTCCGTTTTATTCCTTAGCTTTATACAACTATTTCCAACAATCCAACATTGTCCAAGTCTTGGAGTTGTTCTAGCTTTGATCATCTCTACTATTAGTATTTTTCCACGTAGATAATTTTTTGTTGTATTTTTTAACCAATGGGGATATATCCCTAAGGGTTAAAGCCAACAAAAAAAAAGTATTTTATATAAAGTTTGTTGTGATATTTGCGAATTGGTTTAATATATAAAAATAAGATCAGAGTTACATTTGATATTATTAGGGGAAGGTCGTGTGAACGCGATCCCTGCACCATTTAACGCTGTTAGGGCTGAGTGCTCTATCGCTAAGTGATCCGCGCCCAGTGGGCGGTGAGAGTGGCCAAAAGGCTACCCATGTCAACAGCTAAGTAGGCACTTTTAAAATAATTTAAGGAGGTACAAAAGGTCGATTTTATTCCATAAATAATGTATGTTTCTTTAATATTATATCATCATCAGCCCAATGTCTTTCACTATTGGACGTAGGCCTCCCCCAAAGATCTCCGCATCGATCAGACCTGCGCTGAATGGATCCAGCAGCTTCCCGCGACCTTCACGCAGTCAGCATTGCCTTCGGTACCACCGGACAACAGGGGCTGTCGTTTATAAAAGTCCATATTGGAGGGTTTGGGTCATTGGCCGATAGACGTTCACTGCTGGACATAGGCCTCCCTCAAAGATCTCCAAATTTGTAGTAGGAGTTTATATAGAGGTCATTTGGGCCATTGAGCCTCGTTTGTTGATTAGCAGAGTGCACCACGAACAGGTAAGGTTGGCTTGTGGCTCGTGTCCCGTGAGCTTTTTGTGCGGGACCCCATATACGTCCCTTATATACACTTACATTTAATTAAGAGGCACTAGTTGGTATTTAAATGAGAAGTTAAACAATAGATATTGCTGGAGGAAATACACGTATAATATACTTATATTGTTACATATATTAGAATTTATTTTAACATGTATACATACAGTAAAAATAAAAAATATATACAAAAAGTTATTGATCCAGTGTAACCTAAATATTTCTCTATCAATTAACCCTATTAACAGAGATGTATATTAAGTAAAATAAAGTAAAGTTATGTGTATTAAGAATTAAAATAATTTAAACTTATACTAAAAAATTGGAGTGTAAGGGGGCCCGCCCAGCAACTCACAGGACCCAAGCCAACCTCACCTACTCTTGGTGCACCCTGTTACCTTATTAAACAAACGAAGCTCTGGCTCCCACCAACCCGCATTGGGCTACCGTGATGGGAAATAGCCCTAATCCTCCCATATGAACCCCTACAGTGGAGATCTTTGAACGAGGAGTCCAGCAGTGGACGTCTGTCAGCTGATAATAATGATGATACCAAAGAATAGAATCGTTCTACAGTCTTAAAATCTTTTAAGGCTGTTTAAAGAAAACCTTTTTAAACCATCCTTATGTATCCGCCCATATGAAACCCTACAAATGAAGGCTTCTATTGTCCGGCGTTTTGCGAGGAGTCGCTGGATGCGAGCAGCGCGTGACCACCTATGTCCAGCAGTGGACGTCTATCGGCTGATGATGATGGTATCAACCCTTACATATTGCGGAAATATATATTCCTTCTGTTTTACTACTGTTTAATAAATTTGAATGTATTAAGTTCACAGTTCACATCCTTGAGCTATGTAAGTTAAATGAACCGTCTAGTGTAGAAAACATAATAACTTTATATGTCATATAAAAGTTATTATGTTTTCTACTACCTTGAGTGGTGTAGACATGTTCTTAGGTACATAAAATAATATAAATTACAAAAGAAAACTGGTTGGAAAGTCTCTGTTACCGGAGACCATCTAGGTGGGCACCGCAGCGCCTATTGCAGCCGATAAACAGCACTGAGTTCCGGTATGAATGACGCTATAGGTAGTGTAATTACTGGGGTAACGAGACTCCCCACCTAATTTCTCAAGACGGCGAGACAATGTGGTGCAGGGTATGTCATCCTAACTAGCGCCACGTTGTTATAGGCAGGAGTATCACTATGCCATAAGGCGCTTAGCTCGCGGATATCAGATCCGATGAAGCTGCTATGGTTGTCTAACTAGGGAGGCAAGCTTCACCTTAAAATCCATCAGACGCACGTTCCACTAGTCTCGTCTCTCAATTAAATTAAAAAAAAATTGAGAGTAATAAAAGCATGTAACTCAAATATAACTCACTGAAATTTAGGATTACATTACATTACCGTAGTAATGCCAGAAATACTTACGTGAATTTATGCGGGTAATATGATAAGATAAAGTCGAATCAAGAGTATAAAAATAACGGACCAAAATTATTTACACCTCATATATGTTGTTAAATATAACATTTTTGATCCGTAAGTAAACGACTATAATGTACTACACTAAACAAAACATACACAAGTGATCCTCTTTGCTTTTTAAGGTTGCAATTTAACAATTACGTCAGTATCAGATAAAGCCACCTTTATGCCTCTTCTCTTCCACCTTTGTGCTTGATTGGGGGTCACATATGACATCAGCGACGGCTAGTGCCGTCAGTAAAATTAGAAACCACCCCCTGATATAGAATTAAAGTATAACTTTTTTTACTAGCGGTAGGCTTCTATTGTCGGAGACCGTATAAGTAGGTACCACCGCAATGCCTATTGCAGCCGACAAACAGCAATGTTCCGGTATGAAGGACGCTATAGCTAATCTAATTATCGGGGTATTTAATGTCTCGCAGAGATAAGAACAGTGTGGTGTTATGTGTATCATCCTACATGTTGTTGGCAATTACATCTCTTACCACCAGCTGAACTTCGAACTAGTTTCATCTTGAGATTTGATATTGGATCTAACATTAACAGCATCTCTCTGATGTGGGAAGACGAATAATGTAAAAAATTTCTGAAATTCTGCAGGAAGGTCACAGTAGAAATAGTTAATAAAGAATAAAAACTAGTCAAATAAAGTATGTTATAATTAATTAAAAAAGGGAAATATATAAAAAATTATAAAAATAAAGCAGTAACTAAGAAAATGAGAAATTGTAAAACAGATTTAACAATAAAATAAAGTTTTAATAATAAACTGGAAGAGATAGGAAAAATTTTGAAGATACTGAAATGATGTAGAA
This sequence comes from Ornithoptera priamus, assembly GCA_029034505.1. Taxonomy (NCBI): domain Eukaryota; kingdom Metazoa; phylum Arthropoda; class Insecta; order Lepidoptera; family Papilionidae; genus Ornithoptera; species Ornithoptera priamus. The sequence continues at coordinate 1,832,265 of JARDWD010000313.1, read as the reverse complement.
GATGACTTTTTATGTATTACAGGCATTTTTCAGGAAAAAGCAAAAGGAGACGACGGTCTTAGGAAAGGTAGAAGGAAAGAGGAATGGCAGAAGGAAATGGGATGCAGAATGAAAGAGACAAGAAATTTGAAAGAAGAATAGAGCGTGTAGTATGGAAAGAATAAATGATGAGAATGTGACAAACCGAATATAGATTGAATTACTTTTTTTACCAACAGCCAATTTATGTCCCCACTCTTGGAGCACAGGCCTACACCCTTAACATGAGGGTGACGGGCCATAGTCCCCACGCGGGTCCAATGCGGAATTGTGACTTCACATACACCTTAGAATAAATTCTAATTCATGTGCAGGTTTCCTCGCGATGTTTACCTTCACCGTTTGTATTTCGCTGTTGTTGCTTAAGTTCACAAATGTACATAACTTAAATATTAAAGTCATCGGTACATACCGAGATTCGAACCCGCGACCTTCGGAATAAAGGCCGCACAGTCTAACCATTACTCCAGCGAGCTACTTTTTAATTACTTATTATAAATAAACTGTAGATAAAGGCCCTGACCCACCACACGCAGGTGGAACAATTTAAAAAAAAAAAACATTACCAGCAATTTAAATGATGTAGGAGTCTTTTAAGCCTTGATTCGTAAAATATCTATGTATATATCCATTAGTCTACACTAGGTAATTTTATAACGAGCTATTGAATTTCCAACTTTGGAACTGCTACGTTGAATACAAATGGCCACAAATTAATTCTGTGTACTGATGAAGGCTTTGTTGACGTTGGTGATTTGACTGTCGCGCTGGACGACCGCGTACGACCAATATTGGTTCGTCCGTGAATTATAATTGGAGGTCGTGGACCTGTTTCAAATTAAAATGTTTTGTTTATAAATGTATCGGCTGTTAGCCGATTGTCCATCTGCTGACCGAATTTACATCTGATTCACCATCATCATTATCAGCCGACAGACATCCACGGCTGGACATGGACTTCTCCCAAAGGTCTCCACATGGATTGATCCTACGCTGCCCGCATCCAGCTGCTTCCCGCAGCCTTAAACAAATCGTCGGACCACCAGGTGTGGTGGGGAACCTGCCAACACTACGTCTTCCGGTACGCGGTCACCATTCGAGGACCATAGTGCCCCATCGGCAATCAGTCCTTCAAATAAAGATCTCAATATTAAATAGTAATGTTGTAATAAAGGCTATGTCTGTTTCATGGGATCAATTACATGATTACCTATATCCAGCTGTAGATAACCATCGATTGAGATGATGATGATGCATACCGTACCCGAAATCTCTATGATTTTATTTCAAAATAAACTGATGGTATGTCTTCGTTGCACGAGACAGTCTAAGTACCACCGCTGCTCTTGTTTCTGCTGCCAATCAGCAGTGGTGAGCAAACATCACTGTGTTTCGATTTGAAGAGCGTTATAACTAGTGTAATTACTGGGGTAACGGGACTTAACATCTTATGTCTCGCGGAGATAAGAACAATGTAGTGTTGTGTATATCATTCTAACTAGCGCCGCGTTGTTACAGCTATCACTTATCATCAGGTGAAACAGCCATTCGTCTAGTAGCTTTGCTGAATAAAAGCTTCGTTAACCCTTGACATTGACGAGGCAAGTCTCTTTATGTGGAAAAGGTATAATTTACTTCAGCTGATAACTACGCCAAGTTTACAGTAAATTTGATTGTCCTGTTTGTTTATTGAGGAATAAAAGGGGGAGCAAACGGGAAGTTAATAAATCATCGCAAACGTTAGCCAGTCCGATTTTCGTTTGCAAATAACGAGCTTTAAATCATTGGCGGATGTTAAAACATTTCTTTATCGCTTTCATTCCGAGAATGTTTGAAAATTTTCCATCACAACACCGGGCGTGCTTTGATGAATCTGACAGCCTGAAATATTCCGCAATATCTTCAGAATTCAGACTACAATGAAAAAAAAAAAACAACAAGCTTTCTTCGATGTACTCAAGTGTATATTCATTAAAGCTTTTAAACACTGCTATTTCCGGATCTTTTACTCACCTCTCTTACTAGATGGAAAATAACATTATGTTTTAATATTTTTTATTATATCTAAGTTTTAACGGAAATAAAAAAACAAACCCGCATTGGGCCAGCGTGGTGGGAAATAGCCCAAATCCCCCGTATGAACCCCTACAGTGGAGACCTTTGAAGGAGGAGTCCAGCAGTGGACGTCTATCAGCTGATGATAATGATGATACCAAAGAATAGAATTGTTCTACAGTCTTAAATTTAAAATATTTTAAGGCTGTTTAAAAAAAATCTTTATAAACAACCCTTACGTATCCCCCCATATGAAACCCCCTACAAATGACGGCTTCTATTGTCCGGCGTTTTGCGAGGAGCCGCTGGATGCAAACAGCGTGTGACCACCTATGTCCAGCAGTGGACGTATGAATCTATTGGGGGAGGCCAATGTTCAGCAGTGGACACCTATCGGCTGATCATAACGACCATGATGAACATTACTGTGGCGGACGTATGCGGATGTGACGTCACCGGGCTACGAAGCCGCCTATCCGAAGTTGCTTATAAATCGCCACGAGTGGTCATACGGGTCTCTATCCTTCGGCCCGTCGTACGGACTGATGATTTCAATATACTAGATAGATTTTAATTAGTATAGATTAGAGCTAATATAGGTATAAACTAATATTAATAGAAGCAATCAAATCTGTCAAATTTAGTTTAATTAAATAATTGATATGAGAATTATTTATATTTTACAAACATCGATAACAAATGCCTGGGCATTTTGTTGTAATACCGGTTTCATGATCACCCGCAGCATGCGATGTTCACGGAGTGGAACTGTTGTGTTGGCAGTGACGCTGCTGCTATCATACGTGACGCTTCTTATGGCGCACTACGTTAGCTCCTTATCGCGGAGTCACATGCGATGATTCACTATAATTTTTTCTACGGCACATGTATCTTAGGACTCTGTCATCGGAGACCATCCAGGTAGCTACCATCGCAGCGCCTATTTCTGCTGCCAAACAGTAGTCTGCAAACATTACTATGTTTCGGTATGAAGGGCGCTGTAGCTAGTGTAATTACTGGCGCAACGACACTCAACATCTTAAGTCTCAGGCGATGAGTGTAATGTGGTGCAGTGTATAACATCCTAGCTGGCGCCTCGTTGTTATGGGCAAGCGTATCACTTATCGTCACGTGAATGTCCGGCTCTTCGCGTCCTTTAATTAAATAGAAAGATGCCGACGATAGACATATAGCGTTAGTAGCCATTCCCCGCCCGTTTTGTTGTCTGTAACACCCCTCGCAACTCTCTATGGGGGAGGAATTTGGTAAAATGCTTAGCGGACTTATACTTAACAAAAGGATTATTCTTAGCATATATATGTCACCTACCATATACATGTGTTGTTCCAGAGATATCGTATATTCACATAAGCAGACATCTCTTATATATATATATATACATACATATTTAAATAACAATTAATAAGTATTTCGAGGTGTATGCAACAACTCACGGGACCCAAGCCAACCTCAACTGCTCGTGGTGCACCCTGCTAATCAACAAACGAGGCTCTGCTATCACCAACGCGCATTGGGCCAGCATGGTGGAATATGCCCTAAATCCTCTCTACAAACGACGGTTCCTAGCGCCCGGCAGTACGGAAGGCCATGCTGTGTGAAAGTCGCGGGAAGCCGCTGGATGCGGGCAGCGCAGGACCGATTGGTATGGAACTCTTTTGGGGACGCCTATATCCAGCAGTGGACATCTGCCGCTGACGATGATGAAAGGTAAAAATTTTTTTAACCAAGTTTCTAAGTATTTAAGTAATATCTTAGCTTTGGTGTAAGTGATACATTTGCCTAAATCTTTTATATATCTGTCGTCTGCTGACAAGTAGATTGTCAAATGAACGATAACATTGTTAACCTCAAAATTTTGTTACATAATATAGATAAGTGTTAAATCAGCTCCACCTGTACTTCGCCAAGGATCGAAATCCAATGCTTTACTGGTAATGAAATCAAGAGCTCGCCGGTATGGAGCTGTAATATAAAACGAATTCCCTCAGCGGACCACACCCATGTCATATGCACCTGATCGACGAAGGTCACTAGAGGTCTCGCTTATAATTTATAATTATTCAACAACACGCAGCCCACTCGACACAAAGACACGACACGAGTCACGAACACTTACAGGCATTGTTTACTTCATAACAGTTATTGAAAAAAATTGAGTTGTTGACATTTTAGCACATGTGAAATCTTTTCATACTATCATTGGCTGATGGTATGTGCATGTTTTCGGAGACCGTTTTCTATAATCTCCACTTTATAGGATCAGGTGAACCTTGTCAGTCGTGAAAGACGACGAAAGACCTAGGGTTCATGGACATTGAGGGAGAAGAGAAGTGGCCTCGTATTTACTGCAGTATAGAGAGGGTGCTAAGGAGGACCGTAGCCTTCTTTGGGAGGTGCTAAACCAAACTGCGGTGGAGAACCTAACGAAATAAAGGAGACCATCGAAGGGATATAGTAGGTCTCTACTGCCGAAGTCCTGCCATGTAGGTACCACCACAACTCCTATTTTGCCACTAAACAGTAGAGTGCACCGAGCATTACCGTGTTTCGGTTTGAAGGGCGTTGCAGCTTATGTACTTATTTGAACAAGGTGACGCAGTGTATCTTAGCATCATTTGAACGTCCTGCACGTCTCCATCAATAAAAAATACAGTTGGAATTTTTGCACAATATTTGCAAAATATATTACCAAAGACAGAAAGGACTGTACCACGCTGAACGGCAATCCTCACTAGTTGGAGAGGAAGTTTAAAAAGAAGGATAACATCATCAAGGATCAAAATATGACCGTTCTGTTAAATACAATGTACATTAAGAGATACAAAAAGAGTGAAGGTCCACCACCGTTTCGGATAAAAGCTTTGCCACTTAGATGAAAATAACTTTAATAATTCACAAGATTGGAAAGGGACAAAGATAAAAGTGTACTTTTAATACCGCTTGGGTTTACCGAGTCATTACGGAAACTAAATATGTCATATAATTTAATATCCTTTTCATCTTTAAAGAGTACAGCGTTTGAATTTAAAAGTCGATATATGTATTGTGAATTTTTGACTTTAATAATAACCGTACCAGATGAAATTGTTCTTCATTCCTAAACTGTCTCATGGAGATTTCTGATTCCGTCCAGAATTCAAATGGAATTTCCGTTTATAGTAGGCTAAGCACATGCCCTAGGTGGTTACCCCCCTCATATTTTAAATCTGTCGAAACAGTATTAATATGTTCCGGTTGTCGGTACTTGAGAGCCAAAGGATCACCATTCACGTCCACATTGTTACTTTCATTGTTTACAAAAAAAAAAGTTAGTGATGTGTTGAGGTAAGAGTACTATCGTCATACCACAAGTGCTATCTGGTGCTGAGTAAACATCCTAAGTAGCACGTTAATGTTAATAGATAAGCGTATTGCTTAATACCAGTTAAAAGTTTTGCTAGATATATTCTTTGTTAAAAAATGGTTTTCTTCTTTCTCCTGCCCTGGTCCCACTTTATGTAGGGTCGGCACAACATGTTCTTCATTACCGAACATGTTGTAAATAGTTTTGGCTAAAGTTTTTTACGACCGGCCGCCTGCCTGACATCAACCCTCTTTTTGGGAATCTTTGAGGAAGTTTTTTTTTTTTTTTTTTTTAAAAAAAATGGTTTTATCTAAACTTTTTCTCAAGTAATCAACATCATTCATTATCAGCCGACAGACGTCCACTGCTGAATATAGGCGTCCTCCAAAGATGGGTCCTACGGTGCCCGCATTCAGCTGCTTCCCGCGACTTTCATCAGATCGTCGGACTACCTAGTGGGGGGACCTGTCAACACTGCGTCTTTCGATTACGCGGTCGCCAGTCGAGGACCTTACTGCCCCATTAGTCGTAATGTCTTCGAGCGATTAGTCCTGGCCATTGCTATTTGAAATAACGATCTTTTGGACAATGTCGGTGACCTTAGTTCTCCTGTGGATCTCCTCATTTCCAATTCGATCACGCAGGGAAACCCCGAACATAACCTTTTCTATTACTGTAAGCCGGCCAGGTAGGATGATTACGTAAATCTAATAGATGCAAACATAAAATTGAAGCAGCTGTTACAGATAAACTATTATTTAATACATGTCTAGATGGGAATGTCTGATGTTCCGGATACCTGAACGTAATCGCTTCAGTTACAGAGTTATTGCATATGTTAAAAATGTATCTTTGATGTGGTATCATATAGAAGAGAGAATGGCAGGTTTTACAGCTGTGCCTGGTTTCAAAAGCGAGTCGTAAACTGCTAACGACTTCCCATTATAAAACTAGCCTAATTTGCTTCAGCGTCGTTAAAACAATGTTTTGCACGTCGAAAGCTTACCTCCATTGTTTTTAGTATCGATTACAATATAATGGACTTTAAATTATCTAAGCGGTAAAACTATTTAGCAGTATATTCGGTATATCAGACAGGATTGCTTTGGATTAATATTTTTAATTAACGAAATGATAAACGCTAGATGAAAGAACGTTGATCGTTGATTCCATGTAGTAGAACTGGTCCGGGAAATCATTTAACCTCTCCCCGTAACTTAACAAGATTACAATAACACCAATGCTATAGTATAATAGTATTTTTATAGTTTTTTTTATTTATCCTCTGCTTCGTAATTTGATTGATGGAAACACATTCAACACTTAAGAGCATCGTCAGTAGCGTATCTCCAAAGAAAGGGAAAAACGTGAAAATTTTGTACTCCGCTGTTTGTCCATTAGAAGATTTGTTGAAGAATGCTGTTCTATCTGAGTTATCAGGACTACTTCTATCTTTCTATATTATCCTTACTGTGTCAGCTTCCAATATAAGCCTTAACTTGTTTTTATCTCTGGAAGCAGTTAGCTGTCTACACCCATCCTCCACCATCTCGTCATTATTCTACATTTTGAGTGGTCTTCCATTCCACCCACTTCTTTTCCAGTGTAATATGTCCAGCCCATCTCCACTTCTTCCTCTCAATACATTTTATTACATCTGAATTATTTGTAGTACTTCAGATCCACTTGTCTCTTTTAATAATAATCGGTAAGCCGAGCATTACTCTTATATTATAGGAAATGAATTAGTCTACCTAAATGGATAGTAATAAGCAAAGTTGATCAAAAATCAAAGCTACTTGATTTTATTTTCTTATTTAATGAAACGACGAGACTAGCGGGTCGTTCACATGATGGTAAGATACGCCAACCTATAACAATGTCGCGCAAGCTGGAATAGTATTCACAGCATCACATTGTGCTCGTCGCCTTGAGATATTAACCCTTGTTACCACAGTAACCTTTGCATACTGTTTGGCGGCAGAAATAGGCGCTGCGACCCACCTAGACGGTTTCCGGCAACGGAGATCTACCACAAGTAAATGATTCATTTGAATGTAGCTACTTAGGAGTTTCACTACCGAATTTGTGCTACCGCTTTTGTGTGATAAAATATATTCATGGCGATTCAGCACGAGAGTTATAAATAGACGTTGTGAATCTGTAGCGGAGAGTCCATGGTTTCCATTTTATTGCCACAAGCGACCGGCGATGCCAACGACCTCCACATTTACGAATACGTGTAAAAATACACGAATGTACGTTTGTTGCGTACTGTACGAGCGATACGTTATGCAAATATCTTTTTAACCGGGCTCCAGTATACTCAAATGAATAAGTCAAATTTATCGCATTATCTTAACGATACGGCTTGTGGACTGTTGATAGGGACCGGACGGAAATAGGACGAGGAAAAATATGCTGTTGACAACACGTTAACCAGCATTAATGTTCGAATTAAAATTATGGTTTTACTATGCGAAAGATAAACAAATATGAATTTATGGAGACAGACGATAATAATTTATGTTAAAGAATAGCTAACTTTTTTACTTATAAAGTTTCATTTCTTCGTCGAATACAAGCATTTGAGAAGTGGGGACTCCGTTAAATGTTTAAGATCACGTGGAAGCAGTATGACTCCAATGCTCAAGTCCTTGAGAGAACGAACTGCCAACGCGGGCTGATGACAACCGTCATGCAAAGAAAGGTTGCATTTTTCGGACACCTTCAAAGAGGATCTCTTTATGAGTTCACAAGGTTGATCCTGGAGGGCAAAATTCCTGGAAAACGTGCACCTGGTAGAGACAGCGCAAGAAATGGTTTGATGACATAAAGGAATGGACCGGGTTTAAATACCATCAGTTAAAAAGAATAGCTGAGGATCGAATTGGTTTTCTTAATCTGAACGCCAAACTTCAGTTTGAAAAGGGCATCTAATGATGATGATTCCTTTCTTGTAACTTTATCAATGTATTGTAATAAGACGTAGTCATTAAGTTCTTTCATATTTACAATCCCTCCATATGAATCCCTACATACAAGGGCCTCTAGTGCCCAGCGGTGTCGAAACCTATGCTGACTGTATGCAGAAATCTTTGGTACAGGCGTATGTCCAGCAGTGGACATCTATCGGCTGATGATGATGTCTACAATAAGCTAATAGTTGAGGTTAATTTCAAAATTAAATGACATTAAAGACGCGGATCTTAATAGACCAAGCGACAAAACGAACTAGATGCTCACCTCACGGTAAATGATAGTCCTGCCTACAATAACACAGCACTAATTAGGATGATACACAGCACCACATTATGCTCGTCACCCTGAGATCTAAAATGTATAGTAAAACCACCCCAGTCATTTCACTACCTACAATATCCTTCCAATCGGAAAAGAATAACGCTTGCACACTTCAAATTAGTGGCAAAAATAGTTGCTGCTATGGCACTTACCTAGACAGTCACCGGAAACAGAAACCTAACACCAGAAAAATGACGGTAAAGCGCGTTTGTTTACAATATTCAGGCTTTCATATGTTGACAGTGACAGACGGAACACAGTTAAGATGTTGTGAAGGTAGTAGCCAAGCCAACCGGATTCGACAACACCACTACTATCAATAAAATTTCACAGAACGTGATCACGAAATCGAAGCCTGGACTTCCATAACCAAGGCAATGAAGATTTCTGACGTCTTCACCGTCCGTGTACGGCAATTCAAAAGGACCAATAAAACACTGGTTAATTGATCATTACGATCAGTTGACCCTTGATTGCAAGTGTACCAAGTTTACAGTGCTAATTGCGCAGTAATATGTTTATTACGAGTAACGAGTAAGAGTGAAGATTATATATGTTGATTCCTCGAGGCAGGTGTAAGGTGACAAATCTATTCTCTCAATAGTGAAAAAGCTTTACCACCAGATTATATGGCTTTTCACCACCAGGTGGGTATCGTAGTGAAGCAATCTATATAACCATAACAATGTACATGAAATTGTGTATGTGTGTATGTGAGTTAATGTAAATAAAGAACGAGTGTAAAAAGTAAAGCGGCGCGAGTCCTTGCCTGTTCACAGTTCGAGCCTAAGGTCAACCACCTAAATGGTGCATGTCACGTGTTTCTGTGTGCCGGTGATTCACGACACCGTTCTATTATAGGACACTGTGTAATTGTCCGAGCAATAAAACTGCATCCATTAAATCACCTATGAAATAAATCATAGCGTTTGTCTTACATCACAAATCCGGGTAACCTTAATTTTTTTTTCAACAGCCAATTTACGTCCCCTCTGTTAGGGCATAGGCAACAACAAACAACCTACCCTTAATATGAGAGCGATACGATTAATAACTACAGCCTCTTGCAATCTACTATTTATCAGATTTAGACTTAGTTTAAATGTCACTAGGATGAGTTCAAGAACAAATAGGCTATTACTAGATGAGTCTTTAAACCATCCCTCACCACATTACTACACTAGGTGGGATCGTGGTTAGGAATGGATTTAAAAAAAATCGTATTCTCTATTTCAATCTTATTGCTGGTCGGATTTTTATCGGAGACTGTCTAGGTAGGCATTACATTACTAACAGAGGCCTCGAGGTGGTGCGTGCGGTACTTCAGCCTGATGACCAGCCAAGATGTGGTCTTATCAAAGCTTCTCGCTGTCGGAACCACGGTTGTGTACGAAAGCGTTCCCGTGGTTCCGACCAAATGCGATGAGTAAGAAGACCCCGCGGGTTGAAGCCGGTAAGAGTCCAGCATAACTATTCTGTTGCCCCAACAGCAGAAGGGTATCCAATGCAGGATTTTACCACAGAAAAAAAAAGTATTACATTACTGTGTTCCGATTTAAAAGGCATAGTAGTTAGTGAAATCACGGGGGTAACGTCAGTGAACATCTTGTCTCAATGTGACTAACTCCTAACCAGCGCATTGTTAAGATAGGTGTATTATTTACCATTAAGTTAACGTCTCATCCATCTGATCAATCATTGAATAAAACAAATATTAGTAAATTAGCTCGCAGATTCCGGATCCGTGAATCCTGGGATTCACAAAAACTGTGAGAACGCTAATAGCATCTAGTTCATGTAATAAAAATTATCTCCGGATGTGAACCCAGAGCTTCATGCAACAACTAAGTCTACTCGTCTATGTGTATCTGTAACCGTAATCGTTGGCTCGCGGCGCTCGTAAAACGTGAGCTTTTGATGTTGCGGTGATCACGTTGCGCGTACGCACCCGCTTTTGCTTTTACAGTCCGGTTTTGCGCAATGGTGACCCAATCATGTTCTGTTCCATGTATTCAATTTTTTATTCATGGTAAGTGATACGCCCGCTCATAATAATTTGGCGCTAGTTATAATCATATATACTTCACCACATTGGGCCCGTCTTCTTTAGACATAAGATGTTGAATCTCGTTACCCCAGTAATGTTCCTAGCTACAACGTCGTTCAAACTGATACACTGTAACGCTTGTACACTACTGTTTGGTGAGAGGAATAGGAGCTGTTGTGGTACCTACCTAGACGGTTTCCGGCACTAATTTATAGGGTTTAAGCTATATCCGTCGTCTCCTTTTCGAGCTATAGTAAGTAGCGTGCCATTAACTAGTACTATCTTCAAACGGCATATGCGGACTCGCACAGGACTCTGCATATCTCTCTGTATATTTTATAATGTATGAAGAAGGAAGAAGTTGAAATCTACAGCACATTATTTTAATCTTCTTTTCTTTCTTTTGTACTTTAATCAATAAATTTTTTCGATCAATCGAGAGAACGATCTCACTACGTTTCTTACCTCCGCAATGTATACATTCATTCCAATTAGAATTAACCAGAATAAAAAAAATTACGCATGTGAACCTCATATTAGTTTTTTTTTTGCATTTTGCATTCAATGAGATAATGTTATTTATCATAAAAACAACTTCTCTTTAACGAACCCTTCTTTTCAACTTCATCAATGTTAATGAAGTAGTAGGTTTTCTAATTGTGTATTATATAAAAGTAATAAAAAAATTAAAAAAAAAAAATTAGGGAATGTTTACGTATAGATTTTACTTTTCGTCATTCATAAATAATTAAAATATTCTATACTTTAGCTTTTGTCTTTTCAATTGTATCTAAATGAATAATCGCTGAAAGAAAGAGACTCGTTGAAGCTATACAACCCTGACTTAAATCCCTACCCGTTATGAAATTAAATCATAATAAGCTTAAAAGGTTTTCCACTTAAGTACGGAGAACCGTCGACAAAGCAGAGATTTCAATCGCATAAGCGGGCCGAGAGTCGGCTCGAGGGCATTTGGAGCAACGAGGGGTTGGAGGGACGGGCCTCCGTGGGGAGGTCGCGACCTATATACTGGTACAGTTGAACCGACGCCCGGCGGGATGAGGAATACGCTGAGCCTGATGAAAATGTTCTGTGAATTACGACGGTTTATTAAAATGCTTTAATAATATATGTAGCGATATAAAAGCGTCGTACTTTAATAGGAACATTTAAATTTCAGTTATTTTTAACAGACTACTGCTGCTCATATATTCACAAGTTAACATCTAGCTAAAGACCAACTTGGTGTCTTCCACAGTATAACTAATGAGCCTAATATTACTGAATTCGTTTTAAAGGCATTGTAGCTAGTGAAATTACTATAGTTACGAGACTTAACATTTTAAGTCTTAAATTCACGAGCACAATGTGGTGCTATATATTCCTCCATTCTAACTAACGCTATTTTATACTAGGCAAGCATATATATATGAACATATCCCGTCTTTTTTTTATATAATTAAGTGACGAGACGAGCCAAACGTTCACGTGATTATAAGTGATACGCCCGCCCTCGTGGGCGTTGTTATCATGGTGGCGCTAATTAAGATGGTATGCACTGCACCATATTGCGCTCGTCGCCTGAGATATAAGATCTCTGTCTCGTTACCTCAGTAATTACACTAGCTACAGCACCCTTTAAACCGGAACATAGCAATGTTTGCACACTACTGTTTGTCGGCAGAAATAGGCACTGCAGTGGTAATTACCTAGACAGTCTCCGGCAAGAGACCTACCACCACCATTCTCGTTACGTTTCTTCAAGACAATAAAACATCCCATTCACTCTCTTAAATACTACAGACATATTACATCAGCTAAGTAAAATCTAAGTATAGAAAAATAAAGTACAGGTCATATTTTGAAATTATATATAACAAATGTATAACTACAACTGTTTTTACTGTTATTATGTACATCGAAGGGCAACGTTATTTATTCTCTTATATACTTCAAAACATTTCTAAGTGATGTTACGAGGGCGTTGGAGAAACGTTGCTCATGCCAAATTTATAATGGCCGACCTGAATTTCTATTACGAGTACACTTATACTCTACAAACCGATCCGAAACTACGTAGAGGGGCTTGACAACAAAGAGCTGACGCCAATTGTAGTCAATACGAATGGCTGATTAGTTTAAAAGCGAGACACGTGCGACGGTATTTTGAGGAACCGGAATATTACTAATTGCAAACGCTCCCGGCATCGCAACTACTGCGCAAACGTTCATTTTCGGTAGGAGGTTAGAATCGCTAATATAATTAATGTCATCATCATCATCAGCCGATAGACGTCAACTTTAGTGTATCACATTTTATTTAAACACAAACAAATAAAAAAAAAATCCTGTTCATTTTGCGATGCCATTATCCTCCGTTTCGTCTTTCGCGAACGAGCATCTGCTGTTGATGATGATAATGATCTCTCATAATTCACTTAATATGCGAGTGGCGCCCGCGTATCGTTAGACGTAGAGTTGGGAGGCTTCCCACAAAGTGGACCGACGATCTCTTGAGGGTCGCGGGAACCCACTGGATGCGAACAACACTAGACCGATCGATGTGGAAATATTTGGGAAAGCCCTATTTCCAGCAGTGATCTACCGGCTGATGATGATGAATATAACTAACATTATATAGTTATAATATGCAAATATTGCTGTAACTAAACAATAGCTAAGAATGCTGATCAGTAATATGTTACAACTTGAAAGATGCTGTAGCAACTTAACACTGCAGAAAGGAAACACTTTTATGTTTTCGTATATTACCAACTCGGGCGTGAGGCACCCTTTAAAGTAGGGTATGTAAATAAAAATCTAATAGATTATATTTTAATATTTTAACTTTCTGGTGTACGAAGACCTATAAAGTAGATGGCTTGCACATAGAATTTGTTAAGGTTATGCCATATTGCATTATAGTGCGGGGTGTAAGGGGTCCACAACAACTCACAAGACCCAAGCCAATCTCACCTGCACGCGGTGCATCCTGCTAATCAACAAATGAATTTCTGGCTCCCATCAACCCAGCGTGGTGGGAAGTGGCCCAAATGCTTCCATATGAAACCCTACAAACGACCGCTTTTGATGCTCGGTGATGCAAGCGGCGCAGGATCGATCGATGTGGAGATCTTTGGAGGAGGCCTATGTCCAGCAGTGGACTTCTATCAGTGAATGACATATTGTACACAAAATCTAAATCTCAATGCTTATGTAGTGAAAAATAAAATTAACGATTTCAATCCAGCACAGTTTCGTGAAGCCATGATAGCTCAATGCTGTCGTACGCGCTATCCTTCCCAACTGGACTTTAGCTTCCGGTGAATGAAAATATCATGACACTGTCCTCGTGAAAGTAAGTTCTGAATCCCAACAGAGGGTACATTATGTGGGCTGTTATATTATTAAAGCGCGCACGAACTGTATGATATTACTGCGGAAATGCTTATATTAGGTTCCGAACTACACATGAAAAAAAAATTATCAATAGGAAATAAATCAGTTGATGAAAAAAAAAACGTAGGAAGAGATGACCTCGAGTAACAAGTGACGTTAGAATGCGCCTAACGCCACAAAAACCCGATCTAACAGCTGAGCGCGTGCTTTCCATTATTTATAATTTTTTTTTGTTACGAGAACAAAGCGTCGAGTAGTTCAATGAGCAGCGACACAATACATCAGCCGATAGACGTCCACGGCTGGACATAGGCTTCCCCAAAGATCCTCGAACGGATAGGGATTTAAATGAGGGGATTTAGGCCAATAAAATGTGAAAGAATTTTACAATATCACGGATATGAATACGTAAACGGGTGAATTAAAGTTTCCTTAGGATTGCAGTTACGAACTCTCAAGAGTCCATTTAGTTAAAGAAAAAAAAACCCTCTAAAAAGCATCTAAAAATAAAGTCATTATCCTACTTTGGATATATAAATACGAAATTGTCTAGACGGAGACAGCAAGCGTGTCTCTCAGCCTAGATCTTAATGATGTCATCCGACACCGCGAGGCGCCGTCTCCGGTATAATATAGGGTTTATTACATCTAGCAGGATGCGGGCGGGGTGCCGGAGAATAGAATTAACCCGCTGATAACACTGTATTCACCCCATTTGTACCCCCCGTCACGAATCGAGTTATTCAGGGCGATTTCTTAACACTCACAGCGTTACAAAGGATTGTGTAAGTTTGTGATAAAAGTTAAAATTATAACACACCACTGTACTGGTGGTAGGTTTCTAATGCTGGAGACCGTCTAGGTACAACAGATGTCCTTATTTCAGCCGCCAAACAGGTGTGTACGAACATAACTGTGTTCCGGTTTGAAAGGCGCTGTAGTTAGTGAAGTAACTGAAGTAACAAGACTTAACAGCTTATATGTTAAGGAGACGAATACAACGTAATTGCTATACGAATAGTACGCTAAGTTGTTGTGGGCAGGTGTATCACTTACCATCAGGTGAACATATGCCCGTCTCGTTGCTTTGTCCAATAAAAAAACTGGAATATTTTCTAAAGCTTGTCTAATATCTATCATCATCCGATAGACGTCCATAGCTGGACATAGGCTTCCCCCAAAGATCTCCACATACAGTTAGTATGGCTTCCGATACCGCTGGGCACTAGGGACTGTCGTATGTAGAGGTTCATATGGAGGAATATGGGCTATTTTCCACCACGCTGGCCAAATGCGGGTTAGTGGGAGCCAGAGCCTAGTTTGTTGATTAGAAGGGTACACCACGAGCAGGTGAGGTTGGCTTCTGTCCCGTGAGTTGTTGTACGCGACCCCTTACACCCCTTTAACCTTTAACGTTATTCGAAATATCTTTCTATTTTCGGATTGGATGGTTTAGATCTGAGCTGATGATGAATTATTCATGAAATTTCAGAAATAAATATTCATACTTTCGTCTAAACGTTTTATATCCAGACGGATTACGTAACGCGATTTGATGATCAGCATAGAAATATGAACCTATTTGGGATATAAAAAGAAATCGAAACGTTAACTCATGGTTACTACTTTTATAAGTATAGCGGTATTATAATTTTTTTTTATTACTTTGTTATAAGACCTTATAAATGTTTTTAACGTGCCTCTAGTTAGGATGATGTACACAGCAGCACACCGTGCTTGACTCGAGACATAGGACGTTAAGTCTCGTTACCCTGATAATTTCGGATAACGCCCTTCGAACCGGAACATAGTAATGTTTGTATATTACTGTTTAGATCTGCGCTATTACCTACCTAGACGGACTACGGCAATCGTAATCTAGCTTACTACCAGCGTGTATATAGTTTGTGGAGCCTAATGCCTGCGTAAAGTAAAAAGATCAGTTTTGATCTTTTGTAATTGTTTACTAAAAAAACTCTTAGCCCCTCCAACAAAATTTACTTAGCATCTATCAAACAATATATAAATGTTGGTCTACCCTAAGTAAAGATGAGACATGGTCTAACAAGAAGAAGAAGAAACAATATATAAATGTGCGATGATGCGAGGTTTGTAATTCAAGATAAAATCTTATTTTTATTAAACAAATTCATGTAAGGTACGTATTGAGTCATGTTAAATACATAGCAGTCAAGGTGAGACGCTGGCAGCACGAGAGCGGAAGAGGAAACCCAACGGTCTCGACCCAGCGCTCACTGCGGACAGAAGTCGTGTAAATAAACGGTTTATAGAGTTTTTTGTTCAGCCCTTTTGACATCTGTGCTCGTGGTAATTGGAGCGATTTTTTTTATAACAAAAGGTACAAATCGAAAATAATGATTATGGATCTCGTTTCCGTGTGCCCTGATTTCGAAGAAACTAGAAAAGGTTGCTCTAATTATAAAGTATGATTTACTATGAACTTTTTGTGGTAAGTCTCTGTTGCCGGAGAACGTCTAGGTAGGCTACTGACTAACGTCGTCTGGACAGCCCAACCCCTGGATGTAGTGGAAGTGCACAGGCAAGAGCGCCGCCGTGCTTTGGAGATATGGAGAGTAAGGGTTGCAGAGCCGCGGAACTCACGGCAGCGTGTATTAAGCGCGTTTTTGGCAACTTCGAGGCTTGGCTTAGATTGGGCGAAGTGACGTCACCTTCAGGCTGACTCAGGTACTCACCGCACACGGGTGTTTTGGTGAGTATCTGAATAGGATCGGACGCGAACCATCTATTCAGTGCCACTATTGTAGTGGGGACCTGAATTTCGCTCGGCAACGCTTGCAGAATGCCTTACGTGGGAGTCCGAACGGCGAATCCTAGTCCACGAGATCGGGCATGATATTTCTTTGCCAGTAGCAATATCGGCTGCACTGACAAATAAAAACGCGTGGATAGCGTTGGATTCCTTCTGTGAAATCGTCATGAGGCAAGAGTCCGCCGAGCGAAGTCGGGAGAGGGTCGACTGCGTCAACGTGAGACAAGGACTTCGGGGCGATGACAAAGGACGCTTCGGCCTGTCCGCCCTGTAGTCTCGGACTACTAAGAATAGGACTAAGGTATTCCCTGCCTGTCGTACAAGGCGACTAAAAAGGGCTCTTGGGTTGGTGGGCTTTGAGGGCAGGGGCCCTTAGAGCTCAATAAACGAGCCTTAGGAGGACGGCAAATGCATGATGGTCTTGAATTTAGCGTAGCACCGCGTGAGTGCTAAGTAGGGCTTACCCTTCCGTAGGATGTTTTAGCCAGAGTGCGGGATGGCACCAGTGCGTTCCGTAGGTGATCCCTCTCCTAATGCAATAAGAGAGACCGTCGAGGGGGTTTTAGTGGGTAGAAGCCCCATATATATATATATATATATAACCTTGTCTTCCCCCCAAAAGCAATGTATCTTTTAAGAATATTTCCTCCGCAAAATAAAAAGATAGGCTAATCCTGCTTCTGCTACAATCAGTACTGTGAAATCATTACTGTGTTACAGTTTTAACGGTAACTAGTGAAATTACACAAGTAACATAGGTCATTTCTATTTTTTTTTTATTTTCATCCTTTGATATCCTATAGTCATAAATCACACATTCTTACAAATATTTACATTTCTTTGTTATTTCATTGACCACAACTTGATATCATTATAAAATTTAATTGATGTATGAGAATGAAAAATATTGTATGAAAAAACGCGTGGATAGCGTGAAAAATATAGGACATGTCCAGAGATTCACTGACCCCATCACGAGATCTATTAAACTTAATAGTTTAATAGATATAATACCCAAAATTTGGTAGTGACATTTTTTCTGCCGTTCAAAGGTCAGAGTTTAGGTCAGATTTTACAAAATTCCCTCTTCAAAGGGGCTCGAGGAGCGGCGGGTTGCTGGCGGGAATACTTCTTACAAGTTTCAAGTGTCAATTTCAAATTTAATATAAAGACATGTAAAATAAATTAAAATTTGTTTGAGTATTTAAAAAATATTTCCCTTACAATGACACACAAAAAAAAACTTGGAGATCCTATTACTAGCGCTCATTAGTAACTGAGTTTTACAGATGGTGATATTTCGGTATATTTTATTGTTCGTATGCAAAATAATAAATATCCAACAACATTGTACAGTAGACATTATGTTAGCAAATATAAACGTAAATTATTATACGGACCAGCTAAGAATCACGTTTGGCCGAGATCTAGGCCAAATGACGCGAGTCTGTAGCTATAGCACTCGTACCTCGCTATACACAATGGAGAATTGACACGACGCTTGCAGTATGATAATATATCTATATATATCGTCATCATCATCAGCCGATATATATAGTAGCTGTTCCTACCGGATTTGCTGGCTATGATTACATTAAAATTTTCCCAACCAGTAGCAACCCGCCGCCCCGGGACCCTCTGTCCATTATTAACACCCTTTGGGATAATATATTTGAAAAATCCATTCTTAATTGACCTCTAAATGACAGAAGCCGGTTTCGGTGATATCATGATAAGTCAATGAATCCCTGAAGATTTCCTATATATGTATGTAGTTTTATTTTATGCAGCGTGGACATTAGCAATATATGTAGCAGAGATGTTGCTTATCTATCCATAAACTTATAAAAGTAAACACGGAGAGGTCTGAACCGAAGTTTGGATGTATCAGCTGCTGTTCATCACCACCACAATACAACGCCAAATTTCATCCTCACCATCAGATTGACTGGCGATCATCATACGTGGGTTGTAAGTGAAAGTTGTTAACTCGCACAACTCTTACGTGGAGTCAGCTGTCGTCAGTTATATTTTCGAGTTGGGACCTTCAAGAAAAGACCACATCACTTTCTTAAAGGTCGGGAACGACGCTGAGGTTCCTCATTTGATGCGACTGCCCATGGGTAATGGTGATCATTTTCCATCACAAGAACTGTTCGCTCGCTTCTCCACTTCCTCTATTACAAAAATGCGTTCAGCCGTAGGTGACTGATACGTGTGCCCAAAACCATGTTGGCGCTAGATAGTATTATAAATACTGCATCACATAGTCCTCGCTTTGAGACACAACAAGTTCCATTACCACAGTAATTTCGGACACGAAACACAGTTATGTTAATACACAATCTCTATGGCTGTATATAGTTTTATACTAATACCCACACTGGTTTTCTTACACGTACAATTTCGACTTCCGCCAAAATGATCCCACGGTAATATCCCCAGTATCATGGCCGCCGTTAACAGAGCTTTTGGATGTAATAACCAGCGGCAGCAAAGACACGCGATCAACGAAAAAACAGGCTGAAACACCGAACGCCTCCGCTCACGTGCGACCTCGCCGCTTCCAATAGCAACAGTAGGGTTGTCAACTGCTTGTCTGATAAGCCCAACGGTGGGAAGACACTTCATTTTATTCAATAGATCGATAAGACAAGCTAGACGTTCACCGATTGTAGGATGATATCTACTGCACAACATTATGCTCGTCGCCTTAGACATAATAGTATTCTCCAAACCATAACAGTGTTTGTACACTTCCGTTTAACTGTAACTATACTGCCTCCGGTAAGTTACCTACCACCAGTGCACTACTATATTTACATGCATATTGTCATTATAATAATGTACTGTATAATTTATCATTGTACAGAATATTTCACTACAAGACATAAGTGATAATATTATTAACGTCAGCTTTTAATACAATCTATAACATTGATTATTTATAAAGTTACAGTAGCTTTAGTTACTTTGAGATAATTAAAATGAGAGTACTCCATGAATATAACTCATATCCGCAAGAACCGGTTCGCATAATGGTACTCCATTAATATGGCCGCTGGAAACACGTGAAGCTCCTATATCCGGCGTCTGAGAGGAAATAACTTGTTCAATCATCAATATCCCCTAATGTTATTCTTGTGTATGCATATTATATTCCCACATAAACTTTCCCAGCGATGTTTGTGTTTTTTTTATAGAGCTATTACCTGACACTATCAGGTATAAGATTTTAGGATTTTAAATGTTTATCTATTTTAATAAAACTGGATAAAACTGGTAATGCCGTAGTGTATATCTAGACCAATTGTCGACGACAACCTATAACCGAAACGACTATTTCATATTTAATAATTTTTTATTCCACGAAGCGATGACACGAGGGAGACGGTCACCTGATGGTAATTGATACGCCACTGTAACAACGTAGCGCTAGTTAGGATACACAGCAGTATATTGCGCTCGTCACCGTAGACATAAGATATTAAGTCTCGATACCCTACTACTCTTTGACAGCAGAAATAAAAGCTACGGTGATATCTATCCGGACAGCCTCCGGCAACAGAGTCCTGCCATCAATACTCTATATTATGATTTCGATCCCCGTTGCCATAAAAGGTTGCCGTCCTCTGATCTAGACTGTGATTACTTCTCGTCTGATTGTGTGCCGTACGCCGGCCATTCATCCGTCGCAGTCCACGTTCACGTTCAATCATTCGAAGGTTCGCTCTCCCGGAAGCGGTGTCATGAATATAAATTGGCCCGTGTCGCGTGCATTCCGTTCTCATCGGCTGAATCTCGGCGCAGCGGCGACGGGAATAGATTCACTACTAAACCGGTGAACTGTTTTAATGTGCGGCTTTAAATAATGCGACCATCGCGGCGTCCTTGTTTATTATTGCTTGTTTTTACGTAAGTGTTGCTGGACCCAAAATTTACGTGAATAGTTTCGGATTGGAGCAATGACCTGGCCCGGGTTCGCCTGAATTTAATAGTGCCAAAATAAATATTTCTTTTACCGTTTTAGTCAACAGCTAACCCAGTGCGATGAGACGTAACACAATACATCCTTCGAATGCACCATCGTTGCTGAACGAATTAGTTTGAACACTACTCATACATGTTCAATAAACATTTTCGGACATATTTCTAATTTCTGGCAATTGTAAAATCAGTAGTCTATCAGTTGTACAAATTATTGTTATTTAGAGAAGGAAACAAGGAAACTGTTTTTCTGTACAATAAACTACTGAATAATATCCCTAAAAGTTCATATTAATAATGTTTTGCGCAAGAAAAAAGCTTGTTACTATTTCAAGTGTTTCCGGTAGTTAACCCAATAGAATCAAGTCACACAATCGTCATGATTATAATTGAACTAATCATTATTGTATGAATGGGGTAATGAGACTTAGGAAACATCGCGTGATCATAGAGTAATTACAAAGAACATTTATCAGCTGAGGTGTTTCAAGTACTCAGTGCATAGCAAAGGAGTTAGTACACATACATGAGGTTTTAACCTCTTTGGGTTTCCTACGAATTTTTTAAGAATAAGTAAATTTGACAATTCCAATAAGACCAGAATTTATAAGTGCCGTAAAAAAAACAATAGGCTGGAAATTTGTGAAAAAGACAGTAAGAAGGAAATGAACACTTTCTACTCCATCCGGCTCTTAAACAGCGGTGACGCTTTTACGTTCGGCTCAACTGTCCCAATTCCTCACAGCACCGATCCCACCAGTTGGTGTCGAGATATTCGCGTACGTACCGAATTGTGCACAGATCGAAATAAACTTGTGCCATTTTGGTAACATTCCAGGCAATTATGCCTGATCGCTCGCCGCGATGGAGTAAGACGCGAGGAATTGACAGCTACGATGAACGCAATTCAAATCTGTGGCGATGCAATGAACGTTTATCATATCAACTCGCTCGCTGACGATCTACTGATTACGGAGAACTCTATTCCAACGCAGGAGAGTTCAACACTGTCTCAGTATTAAATAGGGCAAGGAAGCTACTATCACACGATTCACATACACCTTTATACCTTCGGACTAAAGATTGTAATCGCTTGTGTCGTTCCACGGAGAGTCAGCTACGACAATTTGCCTACATTGATGTGTTCAATTATCGCCCCCCGCTCTCATTACTGAATTAAGCTGAGAGCGACAGCGAATTTCGTGACGCCTCTGCAATTCCTCTGAATCGAGATGACGCTTTATGTACCCGGTTGTCACCTGTCAGCCCGCAACCCAAATAGAATAATAGCTGAACTGTTTTAGAGGTCTGTGTTAGATGATGGAACGTTTCGTTTTGATGATGGTAAGTTTAGATTCTTCTTAAACTCTTCATAGTGTGTTCATATCAAAATATAGGGTTCTATTAATATCCTAAGTGCTACATTAGGGTGACTGCTAATAGAAGAACGTTCTCCTCGTCTCGTCGTTTTATCAAAGGAATTGTACGTGGTATCCCACGCGAGGACTTTACTACAAGATACATACACTGCTGAAGTTTCATTTAATAGATATAATGCAGAAGGCATCTTATTGTATTTTAAAGATGATGATAAAATATAGTGGTTTTATTTATACACTGTATTATTTCAAACATCTCTCGTATCTGTGTTGCGGACAGACTTCAGACGATTAAAAGTGATTGTATGAATCCAATTTCGATTGACTTCAAAATCGATTATAAAACGGGGGCAGTGAAATCGATGTAATATATATAATCAATAGCAATGATGGTAGGAATATCTACAGAGTATAAAGCAATAGTTACGTAGGCGGATAATTAATAAAGCGGTGGAAACGCGCCAATAAAGTTTACAGCGGCCGTTTCAGTGGGAACGGACGGTCGAGGGAACATAACGAGGTATTAAAATTAATTGCCTGTTATTATAGAGCTAATACGTTGTATTAACTGTGAATTGATAAATTAAATAAGCTTTTCAATCAATACTTTATTACAGATAATATCTTTCACCGTTGTACCAAAGTTGCTGAAAACCATTTTGATTTGAGGTTCCAAACTGTAGACCTTATCCGGGAATAGTATTATGATTCATTACAAGCAATTTTTTTGTTAACAGCCAATTTACGTCCCCACTGTTGGGGCACAGGCCTGCCCTCAAATATGAGGACGATGGGCCGTAGTCACCACGCAGGCCCAATGCGGATTCGTGACTTCACAGACACCTTACAATAAATTCTAATTCATGTGCAGGTTTCCTCGCGATGGTTTCCTTCACCGTTTGTATTTCACTGTTGTTACTAAAAGTTCACAAATGTACATAACTTAAATATTAAAGTCATCGGTACATGCCGAGATTCGAACCTGCGACCTAAGGAATAAATGCCGCGTGTTCTAAACAATAAGCCCGCGTCTTACCATTACAACTATACAACTACAATCTATGGAAATCGCTGATAAAATTAATTTATAATTAACTAGTAAATAAAGATTTTTTGGGTAGTTTTATAACAGCGCTACTGTATATGAGAAATTAGGTATGTTGGGCGAGCTTATCTTCATCAACCTTAGTATCACTTAACATCATGTGAAAGTTAACACTTAATTAATATATACTTTAATGTTATAATGTAGGAGAACTAAGGTTAATGATATAGGTCAAAAGATTGTTAGATTTGAGTGTGAAGGCGTATTGCCTGAAGGACTGATGACCGATGGTGCAGTAAGGGTACTTTAGACGTAATTGAAATCAAGTTCCAACAAACAGCAGAAGCGTCTTTGAGAGAGGCCTATGTTCAGCATCGGAGATCCATCAGCTGATAAAGAAACCATACTATTGTAAATAAATTAATAAACAAAATCAGTTTAACTCACCAGGCATAAAATGCAGCAGGGCCGCTGTAATAGGGTACAGGCTGGGACTGTAAGTGATATCGGGACAGGCGTAGCCTAGCACCGAGACCACGCGGTCGGCCACCGCGCGCCCCTTGCGCGTCAGGTGGTACCCGAGACAGTGGGTCGCCTCCACGAACGGCGGCAGCATGATCGGCTTGTCCGGCAGCTCCACAGTGCCGAACACCTGTAACAAACGACCATAATTTTACAGCAGCGATTCCCAACCCGAGGTACGTGTGGATACACGGGATCCCGTTGGAGGTATGTGAAAATTATATTGGTAATAACAGATATACTGAGATGTTAAAACAGTTAACTTGTATAAACCTAAGTGTACAATATGAAGTTTACATTGTACCCTATAACTAATAACTTAATAAAGAGCTAGATAATGAAGAATGCGATAGAGTATGTATATTTCGAAGTTAAAATTGACCGTTGATGGAGCTTAAGAGAAACGAGACAAACTTTTAGGAGAGGGGTAATCATATGTAGAAAGATATTATTACGACGTTAGCTACGGGGTAATTTTTAGAAGACTTACAGCCAGTGCGTTGGAGATCTATTAGATCTCGCAACTGTCCATAATCGCAGTGCGTTCAGGATCTAAACGATCGCCAATTTATTTAACACTATTATTGAATCCTATTGAAAGAAGTTTTTCACGACGCATCAACTGAAAGACTCGTAGGATATCCTTTACATTTCATAAAGCGTATTAAGGGGGTATGAGAACGATAAAAATTTAGAAAGCACTTGACTGAGATGGTGTACAGGGTTCCGTACAGCAACTCAAGAGACCAAAGCCTACCTCACGTGCTCGTGATGCATCCACTAATCAACAAACGAGGCTCTGGCTACCACCAACCCGCATTAGACCAGCCGTGATGGCAAAGTGCCTGGAGGTGCTGGATGCCATGCTGACTGCAGCGCAGGAGTGATCGATGTGGAGATTTTTGGAGGAGGCCTACGTCTAGCAGTGGACGTCTACCAACTGATGACTGACTTTTATCGTTGCAATATCACACAGTAACCGGCGATGGATTAAACCCCTCTGCCGTTACCATAGAGGATAAATTAAGAATATGTGTACAAGTAAACATGTATAAAGTATATTAAATACATATGAGATCATTATCATTGCAATAAATTACAGGCAATCATCGATTGAACATATACCATTTTTACTGATACCAATCATTATCAAGGAGTGTAAGGGGTTCCGCCCAACACCTTATGGAGCCCAAGTCAACCTCACCTACACGCGGTGCACCCTGCTGAATAACAGGCAAAGCTCTGAACACTCACCAATCCGCACTGGGCCAGCGTTCTGGGCTGAGGGCCAATTCGGGTCGATGAACTCTGTGGAGATCTTTGAGGGAGGCCCATGTCCAACAGTGGATGTCTATCGGCTGTTAAATCAATATCAACAATATTGTCTTTTTTTTTAATTCTTTTTCTTTTTTGGGGTTGTTTTTATTCTTTAGGAACAATTTTGCTTACAAACAAGTTACGACAGTCGAGCACAAATTGTGCAATTTCATACATTTAAATAAAGATTTTTTTTTCTGTAATATTCCATATCGTGCGATCGCCAACTGATTGAATAAACAGGCGCTGGTGCTTGTTGACCACCTGTAGGCAAATTCGTCTCCAGTCGTGATTATCCACTTAGCCAACGAGGTCGCCTGGCGGACTCTAACAGCATCCCGCTTCGTAACTACACTGCCGACTGAACAACTCAATTGATTTTTATAACCTCAAATATAATAAATTTCAATAGTGATAAGTTATATAAGTAAATATATATATATTAAAACATATCTCGATTTCTTCTTCTTTAGCGATATCACTTTTGACAGAGTGGTCGTGGTCATCACTTTAAATGTTGGTCGCAATCTAATATCTCTATTTGCTGCTGCGTAAAGATACAGAGGTAACTACGAGACGAGCACATTATCATCGTCTGCCAATGAACGTTCACAGTTGAGCGTTCATCGGCAGGCTGTCTCCTCCAAGGAAGTCCGAGTACATTATGTTGTGTTGAAATATCTTAACTAAGGACTCGTTATGAAGAGACATATCATCTTACAAGGTGAACGTCCTCACCGTTTCACGCTTTGTTGTACAAAAAATGTACCACGTACTTTCGTCTGCCAATTTAAGGACCATAAAGAATAATCATGATAAATTATTTTCAAGTTTTTTTTTTTTTAATTTTTAAACCTTGGAAGTGTTTACATTATTTTATATGGTTAATTGATTAATTTATTTACTAGTATATACTAGTAATTAAATCTAGTAGTCGAAATTTGTTTATAAATTTGCTAGCTGTTCCCCGTTCGCTTTGTTGGCCGTCAAACCCCCACAAACCATTTTGGGGAAGGAATTTTGTAAAATCTTTGAAACATGAGATTTTAACTCTCATTGCTCTAATAGTATCATTAGCTACAATTCCCCCCAACCCGAAACACAGTAATGTTTACACACGGCCGATTGAAGACAGCAACAGGAACTGTGGGTACCAATTAAAATAAATTCTAGAACCACTGCAACTCACTTTGGGTAAGGTATTTTGTAAAATCTATTCTTAGCTGATCTCTAAATGGCGGCAGCAATATAACTACCAAATTTTGAGTGTTTACGTAATAGTTGCGATTTCATGATTAGTTTAAGGATCTCTGGATATCTCCTATATATATAATTATATATAGATAAACATATGGTATCAAGACAATTGAATGGCGTTTCAATGGCATGACATGGCAACTTGTATAAAATTAAAAAAAAAATGTAAATATAACATATAATTCATACCAGCAGTACATTTCTTGGCTTACGTTCATTTTAAAATTAAGAGATAATGGATGCAAGAAAATAAGGTATTGTGCTACTTGCTACTAGTACTAACCTAATTGCATTGGATCTTCTGTTTTTTCATTTAATATAACTTCAACTGTATATATACATTATACGTTTACAAGGCTTTAAAGCATATCTTGGCTACGTTTCAAGTACTCTCAATGTCGCATTGGCTACATTACGAAATTCCGAAAACGTGCAAAGCTCAACGACCGCAGTATATTAAGGCTAAGGTAGATCGGAAATGCATGTTTATGAGGAACTCTTGTGAACCTAACGGTGCGATGACCGTGTGCTCGTGTGATAAACATAACGAACACATCCAATAATCGTATGTCAGCGGTGACAGGAGTGCGGCCGGTTCCAACTGGTCACCGCTGCCAGATCGCTTTTATAAAGCAGTCAACAGAGCTCGCAAACTTGCTGAAGTAGATTTTCCGATTCACATTGCGTCCGTCGCTTTAAGACAGACCTTTAAATCCACCGCCCCAGTTATTTGACTAACTACATCATCATCTCAATCAATAAACGTCCACTGCTGGACATAGGTCTCTTGTAATGTATTCAATACACAGTTTTGTGCTGTTTGGTTTCAGTGGTTGCTGGCGATTCTTCACTAACTACAACGCCCTTAGAAACTGGAATACAGTCATATTTATATACCGTTTTTGTTATGTAATTAAGCGACGAGAACAGCGGGACGTTCACCTGATGGTAAGTGATACGCCTGCCCATAACAAAATGACGCCAGTTAAGATATGGTATACACTGCATCACATAAGCCTGAAACATAAGATGTGGAGTCTCATTAACCCAGTTTATCGCCAAACAGTGTGCAAACATAACTCTATTCCGGTTTGAAGGGTGCTGCAGCTAAAGTAATTACTAACGAGACTAAACATTTTGTGTTAACGCAAAGAACGCAATGTGGTGCGAATATCATTTCAACTGGCGCCACATCGTTATGGGCGGGCGTATCACTTACCATCAGGTGAAAGTGCCGCTTGTTTCGTCGCTTAATTACATAAATATATAAATATACGAGTAAATGTATATAAAGTATGTTAATGCATGGATCTCCACACACACACATACATTGATAATGATGATAATAAAACGAAATCGTATCGCCGAAAGTGCTATAACGTTTTACTGTCGGCTGGTACGGAGTGAGCTGATATCGTTATACAGCCGAATAGTTTATTTACAGTACTTCGAGTGTAACCAAAACAACCCATTGCGTTTACCCAACACCGGCCTCTGGAGCGATGGCGACGTCCACTCACGTTCTATTTCAATGTAGCCCTCCCTGCTTCTGGATTGCACGTACGAACCGAAACGCGTTTGTAAACGTTCGGTTGTGTTTACATTTCGTTTCAAAGGGAATGGAAACGAAACGTATTGATTTTAGAGTAAGTGGAGTAATAGTGGTAGGGTGTCTGTTGCCGGGGACCGTTTAGATAGGTACCATCCCAGCGCCCCCCGAACAGACTCCAATCATGCCGCGGCGGTGTCGCTTAGTAGCCGCGGCTTGATCACCCATGGTGAAGAGCTTGCCCGCCTGAATACTGTGGCCTCTAATAAGTTGACGTACAGATCGTATATATGCTTGTTTTGTCGGTAGAATTAAAATGTGAGGGTGGTGAACTGGCTCAATTATTACCAACAATATTCTATAACGTATAATCTCAGTATAAATCAGGGTCTAGTGGTGGGTATCTGTTGCCGGGAACCGTCTAGATAGGTACCACCGCAGCTCCTATTTCTACCGAGCAGTAGTATGCAAACATTACTGTGTTCCGGTTTTGAGTTGTAGCTAGTATAATTACTGGGATAATGAGAATAGTGTGGTGCAGTGTATACCATCCCATCTAGCGCAAATTGTTACGGGAATGCGTATCACTTATCATCAGGTGAACGTCTCGCTTTGTTGAATATAAGAAAAAACTTTATCCTTGCAATGTGAACACTGCATTCCCAACAGAAATAGATTGTCGTTATCAAGTTTCGTTTAGGCCGCGAGTTTGTTCAAGATCTTATCTGTTTATTTATACGACGATACGTTACATAGTCGAGCCTCGTTACCGGAATCATGTGGCTTAGTAGTTTCATTTTAAAGAACGTTCACTGTTACCAGAAGATCACTTAATGATAAGTGATACGTCTGTCCATAACATTGTGCGCTAAGGATTATATACACTAGACCGCATTGTGCTCATCGTCTAATATAAGATTTTAAATCTCATTGCCCCAGTAATTTCACTAGCTGCAACGCCGTTCGAACCGGAACACGGCCATATTTTAACAGACTTCGCGTTCAACACGTTCGCATAGATCAAAGGAAACGCACTTCTAACCGGAGTTCATAACAATAGAGCTGGTAGTGTGCATAACTCATTGTTGTTTACGTATCGGCTCCGCGGCCAGTGGTACTAGTGTGGACGTGTTGTTGTTCTTTTCATCCTACGCATACTAGCTACAAGTCAGATCAGACATTCCGGTGCCAGTTCCGTTACCAAATTTACTGTTGACTGAGAGTAAATCGCCTGACCGCCAACTTTCGCTAGTTGGAAAGGCACCTTAAGTAGAAGAGTGTGTTTAATTACAATTACTTTGGTAGCAATTTGCAAAGGAAATAGGAGCTGTGGTGGTGCCTTTAGAGATGGTGTCCGGCAACAGAGACTTACCATCAGTAAGTTAAGACTAAACATATTTTTTTTGTATGTATAGTCCGACTAATATTTTCATAATCTGTTCAATAATTTAAACGTACGAAATACCTCGAAATCCGAAGACCTGATAAAAAAGTGCAGCTATAAAAGGCAGGGACGTGATCACCGTAACCGTACACGACCCCACCTCAGCCCTACTCTTTGTCCCCTTCTCGTTTCCACTCGTCCTTCGGCGAGTCAAGGCCGTCAGCACGGAGCAACGCAACGTTTGGAAACCTGTTCCACACCGCTACATCACCGCGTGGCAACCACGCTGAAAACTAAACAAATCGCGACCCTCGTGGATGTTTGAGGAAAGTGAGCAACGTTAAAGTTAAGCTACTTGTAAACAGGTTTAATTACTCAGAGTTAACCGAGCTGAAAACAATAAAGAAGAATATTACACTATTATAAATAAAAAAAAAGTATTAATTTTCGTATTATTAATTTTATTTATATTAGACCATATATTCAACTTTTAACTTTTTTGTTTATTTAATATGAAAATTTTCTCATATAAGGTATATAAATACTCTAGAAGGTGCCGGTGCGCGCGCACCATTAACTATAAGAATAATGTACAATCATAATATAAACAATATTTTATCAAGACTCGAAAGATTTCGAGTTCATCATCAGCATTTCTCAAACCACTGCTGCATGTAGGCTGTCCCCATGTCTTCAGATACGGTCCCCAGTTTTTCGCATCCACCAACTTCTTACCGCGAATTTATACTTATTTCCGAGTTCGATAAATTATAATTTCATCATCCACTCAAATTTGCGTATTGATCCTATGCAAATGCACTTACACACCAGCTTCGGTTATAATTTGTATATTTAATACAATATTATTGTATCACACATATGAGAGTAAAAGCGAATAATTGAGATCATAAACTGGAGACAAACATAAGACTACATTGCCGCTTACCCTCAGATGGGATCGTAGTCAAACGCGAGTCTATTCATAAAAATAAAAAACTAGAAAATCTAATTTTCAAATGAGTACTAGTGGTAGGTATAGAAATTAAACGCCCCGACTCCTATAGCTACCGTTAAAGACTAGTCTGCAAACAATGTGTTCCGGTTTAAAAGGCCTTTTAGCTATAGATTTAAAATCCTTCGTTTCAAGGGCACGGGTACAAAGTACCGTCGTCCTAGCTATCGCTACCATCATACTTACCAATTCAGGTGAACTAGGACAAGGTCTAAGAATAAATAATTTGTATGGAGACAAGAAAGTATACGTGGATCAATATAGCGACTAGTATGCATGTTCTACGATCCCCGTATGACATGTGGATCGGTGTGGACATGGAAGGTTGGAGATTCGAGCTTTAGTTACAATAAAAAAAAATGGAGATTCGTTCTCGGCATGGTCTATTAATGCTGTTGTAGTATAGTCGCGGTCGCAATGACAACGGGTCGGGTACGTGAACCGAGTCGGATTATGGTCCAGCGTGCACAATGGGCACGTGGGCGAAGCGCTAAGGCCCTAATTAGTGCGGGCCCAACCTCGACGCGACCTCCCGCCACCGACAATCAACGGGCTAATTGAATAAAATGGACCGACAATTACGAAATTGCGAATTTCGTATACGCTTCGTATACTTTATGTTTGTTTAGGATTTCACCTTTGATTTAATCTAGGAACATTTAGATGAGGCATATACGGATTCGACTTTATACTGGGTGCTAGGAAACCGCTTCCGAAAACGAAGACAGACGACAGTACTTATGACACCTTTGATAATGATATAGGAAAAAAAGGATCCTGATAAAAAAAAAAAAGATATTTTGACAGCTAAATAAAACGGTAGTTTCATAAAAAATACTTCACTTTACTAAAAAAAACAGCAATGAAACCAAATTAATATATATATATATATATATATATATATATATATATATATATGTATGTATATGTTTATACATACATATATGTATATTCGTGTATTATATATTATATTGTATTTATTTAATGCACCTACCTCATAATCTCATCATTACCCAAGGTATACTGGAAGATAATGCCAATAGCATTAAGTCCGCCTATACACGGGGTGTATAAAGTTAAATAAATAAATAAAAACAGCTGATACTTGGATCAACGAATTTACTTGGGTTTCAATTTGAACCTTATTTTATAGGGCCTTGGAGCATTTAGATTGCGCGCCTGGGCGTACGTACTCTGGTCCGAGCATCAGCTGTTTCTGATTTTGTGGTTCATTGCTGGTTTTTTTTTTAGTAAAGTGATGTATTTTATATGAAACTATCGTTTGTTTCATTTAGCTGTACTAACATGATGGAGCGCAAATAATGCTAATAATACGTTTTAAAAATATGTTTTTTTTTTAATCAGAATCGTTTTTTTCCGTCCCATCAAAGGTTTCATTAGTAATATCGTTTGTCTTAGTTTTCGGAAGCGGTCACCTAACAGCCAGTATAATTACGATACTGAAGATGTACACACAGCAACACTAATGCCGAAAGTAATTTATTTCAGTCGCACAATCTAAATGTCATAGACACGAACTGAAAGTTTTATGATAATTGAAAACGTGCACGAAACAAACGTCCGATTGCAAAATACAACTGAAAACAGCGTTGGATAAGGATCGAAATAAATACGCGTCCGAACATTATATTATCCACTCGCAAATTCGATCGATGATGCTATTTTCGTCGGAGCGAATCCAACGGGGCGGATACCGTCGGAAATAACTCCCCGTTTTACCATCACACGGTGCCCGGCAGTAAATCGTTCGGGGGCTTTAAGTCCATTGTGAACAATCACTCCCTCCCGTGTCCGCGGCGACCAGTTTCAACGTTACGTCATCTAGCAATGATCTACGCTACAAAGAAGTAAGCGATGGATAATAATAGATGAGACATCCTCATTTACCATCAGGTAAGAGTCTAATCTATACAATGAAAAAAACAACATATATATAAATATATATACATATATATAGGATTTGTCCAGAGAATCGTTGACTCATATGGTCTCCGAAACTATTAGATGTAAACACTCAAAATTTGGTGGAGATATTGCTTCTGCTATTTAGAGGTCTGCTAAGAATGGCTTTTACAAAATTATTCCTAAAGTGAGTTGCAGTGGTGCTATAATTTATCTAGGTAGGTACCACCGCAGCTCCTACTGCTGTCATCAATCGGCTGTGTTCCGGTTTGAAGGGAGTTGTAGCTAGGGAAACTATTGGAGTAACGAGAGTTAACATCTCATGTTTCAAAACGACGACCGCATTGTGATGCAGTGTATATAATCATAACTAGCACTATGTTATTATGAGCTAGGTTATGACTTACCATCAGCTGAACATCTCGCTCGTCACATCGCTTTGTGAAATCAACTCTTCAAACCACCAACAGATCAATTTAATTCATCCGTTTGAGAGTTGTTAAGCTACAAACTCGCTTTATGTTACTTCTTTTGACCATATAACAAATGCTTTGGTTTGTAGACTACAACATACTGATGCTGATGTTAATTTAGTTTACAACAGATCTTTATTTAAGATAATTGATAACCATTCCATTCCCCATTCGACTGTTTATTTCAACCGCAAAAGAAAAACTATTGCATTGGTCTATTAATAATTTTAATAATGTTACCATCAAAACAGTACATTTGCTTAGTGGAAATTTTCATAATACGAAAACGTTTTAAAAAAAAACATATTGCGATACGAAACACCTTTGTAAATAACTGACACTTGATAACGACGTTATCAAGTTGCGAGACGAATAGCATGTTTATACTAGTGGTAAGTCTGTTTCCGGAGACCGTCTAGAATCTAGTAGTGTGCAAACATTACCGTGTTCCAGTCAGAATTGCGTTGTAGCAAGTGAAATTGCAAGGGTAACGATGAGCATAATCTGGTGATGTATATATCGTTCTGATCGCCACTTCGTTATGGATAAGCCGATCACTTACTATCAGCTGATCGTTTCATGTTATAGCTTCGTCGAATAAAAAAATTACACTAATCGCCATCGTGATGATGTATAGGAATTTTTCGCATTATAACAATGAGCTCGAACACGTAAAAATGTTACATCTCAAAACCGCCATCAATTCTAAAACGCCTTAACTATCCTGAAAATTTTACCATGTTTACCACAAAGGATGCTTATTGTTCATCATCAGCCGTTAGACGTCCACTGCTGGACATAGGCCTTCCCGAATGAGTTTCCACATCGATCGGTTCCGGTTTGCTCGCATCCAGTGGGTTCCCGCGATTCTCACCAGATCAGCGGTCCACCTTGTAGAAGGCCTCCCAACACCACGTCTACCG
Organism: Ornithoptera priamus; assembly: GCA_029034505.1. NCBI lineage: Eukaryota > Metazoa > Arthropoda > Insecta > Lepidoptera > Papilionidae > Ornithoptera > Ornithoptera priamus. Next base: position 1,798,496 of record JARDWD010000313.1, on the reverse strand, counting down.
GTTCGCGGACTGCCACTCGAGGACCTTACTGTCCCATCGGCCGTCAGTGCCGTCGAGCAATGTGCCCTACCCACTGCCACTTAAGAGCTTATAGTGCTTATGGCTATTAATTAAAATTGTAATAATATTTGCGCTAGAGTTGATTAACAGGAAAATGTATGACTATAAGCTAGATAATTCCGGATGGATTAAAGGAAGTAAAAAGCTGGAGACCGATGAAGACTATTTCCGTATCATAACAGTAAGTACACATTTCTAGACGATAACCTCTGGTGTCGCGTTTGTTTACCGCGGCCAGTCTGACTGACAAGTAGTATATACTGGCGAGATACCGTTCGACCTGAGGGCCATCGGTAATTACTTCGATCTGCTAGATTTATGTATTTAGCTGCACATTTATCGGAGAGTAGCTCCTTATCGTTGTGTTTGTAGGTCATTTATGTTTACCAAGATTGCGTCGATAAGTGCACCAGCTTGCTCAAGATATTGCTTGTTGCAAGTAAATTGCAATCAGCACATTTGCATTATAATATTAAGTGACTTGTTCAGTTTAATTTATTTATTATTTGTTCAATAAGGCGAGACGAGCGGAACGTTCATCTGATGGTAAGTGATACGCCTACCCATAGCAAACGTAGCGCTGATTAGGATGATATATATTGCGGGATCGATCGATGTGGAGATCTTTGGGGGAGGCCTATGTCCAATAGTGAACATCTATCCGCTGTGCTCGTTGCCTCAAGAGATAGGATGTTGTCTCGTTACACCAGTAATTACACTAACCGCAGCGCCATTTAATATGGAGCACAGCAATGTTTGCACACTATGGTTTGGCGGCAGAAGTAGGCAATGCAGCGGTTTCTACCTAGATAGGTAATATAAAGGTATAAAGCAAGTAGCTAGGTAATATAAACCTCCCGCCAGTAAAGCAGATTAACAGAGTTTATTAAAACAACATTTCAAAGATAAACACAAAGTATCTATATATATATAACGGATTGGGTAAAGGGACGGAAATAACTAAAGGTCGCAGGACAGGGCGCTCAAGGTTAAAGCGATGGGATAAGCTCGTGCTCGGAGCTTACGATTGAATAGTGAATTGGTATGTATGAAAGCATTGGCGAGAATAGATCGGCCCAATAAAACTTGCGGCGATATGCGGCGCGGTTGCGCACTCGCATGCGGGGAGCGTACACCGGCGCCGATTGCGCAACGCGAGTGCTGCGATGAAGTGTCTCTAACACAACGCTGCCTGACGAAACACTCATACACTGGATATAAACTTGTGGATGATGCATCACCATTGATATTGTATGTGGAGCAGGCGTGTTTCGGTGCGCTTTGTTGCCAAACCACAATGATAGATTGTTCTTCTTCTTAAAGTGCCTCTCCAACTAGTGAAGTTTGGCGATCAGCGCGGTACAGTCCTTTTTGTCTCGGGTTCAACGAAACAATTCGGATGCTCCAGATATGCCAGTCTATTCCCGGATATTCCTCAATCGTGACTTTTTCGTTCTCTTGTTAGAATCATGAATTCTGTCAATGCTCTACTTTAGTTAACAAGTGGTAAAAATGAACCTTTTTTTTTATTCTACGAGACGAGCGAAATGGCAAGTAATACACCCGCCCGTAAAAACGTGGCGCTACTTAGGATGTTATACACAGCATCAAATTGTTGGTCCTCATCGTGAGACGTAAAATGTTCAACTCCAGTAATTTTACTAGCTATAGCGCGGACGCTGCGGTGGTACCTTTCTAGACGGTTTCCGGCAACAAAGATCTACTGTGATTGATTCTGGGGCTGGTGGTATAGAATATTATTGATAATAGTTGTGTCAGTCACATAGTAATTCTACCGCCAAAACAAGCATAGATGTGATCCGTACGTCAACTTATGAGAGGCAAAGTATTCAGGGCGGGCAAGCTCTACCATCCACATCCTTATTGTTAAATAACTCCATGTGATATTGAACTACAAGCCAGTAAATAAAAAAAATCATGATTCGCTTAATATATAATTGTTATGTCCATTTGATCTTAACTTTACATGAACTTTAAGTGAGAACATGAACGGTGAAGTGTGATCGCTCAGAATACTCACGCTCTCGTATGTTTATCGTCACATGCGGAAACACAATAATGCTGTTATGGCATATATATTAGAGCAATAAATTGGCGATTATATTTAACTACCTGTTCTCTGCCCGCTTTGTTGGCCGTAACACCCCCGCAATCCATTTTAGGGTAATAATTCGTAAAATCCATTTTTCGCAGATCTATATTCGGCAAAAGGAATATTCCTATCAAGGTTCAAGTCTCTAGGCCTTACGAGTTCTATAGACATCGTAACAAGTCTCTACATAGATGGAAATATATATTTCCACTTAATATTGAGCATTGCCTTCATTCATTACAAGGTTAGACGAAGTTAGATACATAGAATTATCTTTCTGATTAGTAACTACTAAAAAAAACTGCATTTCATTCTAGTCAGACATAATATTATGCTAACAAACTGGTTATCTTAATAGATTTCTAAAATTTATTGTTGTCATCATCATATTATATATATTTAATTATGTAAATTGTCTGTATATATGAGATTTCCACCTATGTAGAGACTCATCACGATATATCTGAAACCGTAAGGCCAAGAGACATGAAATTTGGTAGAAATATTCCTTTTGGCAAGTATAGGTCGGCTACAAGGGATTTAAAGAAATGTTTCATTTAAAATGAGTTACGGGGGTGTTAAAATTGGGAAGAAGCCAGGGATACTGCGGATTGTCGGCGGGCGGGAATATATCTAACAAATTTCAAGTTTACCTATTAAATCTAATTTACAGCCAAGCGGTAACATATATAAAAAAAAATTAAGTATAAAATTGCCCGATAACTAACATACGTAAAATTAGGTATGACAGTGCAAGAGAATATAAAAGCATTAATATCTAGATTAAAAGAAAGCCACTTTAATTAGTGACAATATTCACAGGGGGCGGGTACCGACGTAAGGTAACACTAAAACGTTCCATATTTAAAAACAACGCTTTGCATATAAACAAAAATGTCATTAATCTTTGATAAGATAACTACGATCCCGTAATACCTTAACAACATTTCGCACAATACATTACCGTCGTAACAGAGTGCTGTATAAAGGTAATTGTGTTTATTTGTATCAACGTTTTATTATAGGACTTATTAAATGCTTCGAGACGGAGAGGAACTCTATTTTATAGTAGGAGAAACTATATATATTAAAAAGTCAGTTTGTAAATACTACACATTAGATATAACGCCCTTCACACCGGAACACAATGTTTGCACACTGATGTTTTGGCGGCAGAAATAGCCGCTGCGGTGGTACTTACATATACGATCCCTGATAATGGAAAACTACCATCAGTAACAGAGATCTACCACAAGTTTTCTTTCAACATTTTAATCGTTTTAAATTTGTGAAAATAATTAAGACCTCTCTGTACATCTGTATTCCAGGTTGTTATCAAGTTTAATTACTGCTGCCGAGGGTCCATGTTAATGTTAAGTAATCACGGCCTCGTACGAACGGTCGTTACTATGTTAATTTTATGTAGTACGTTCCGTAACAGAGAGGTTTACTGCCGGATAGTTAATTAACAGTAAATTGTCAACGCAAGAGTTGATTGAACCCGTTCGCAGGCCTTTATCAAACGTTATTGAGTTTTACTGTTTTATATATATGTTCCTTGTGGTTGATTTCTTGATCAGAATTTTATGGTTGTGGTGGGGTAGTGCTGTAAATATTACAACATAGGAGTTGTTTAAATCTCAATAATTTAAACAAAACGTTTTTCTCTATTCGAAGCGACGAAACGAGTCGGAAGACGTTCACCTGATGGTAAGAGATACGCCTGTCCACAACAACATAGTTCCAGTAAGGATATTAACACTGCTTCAAATAGTGTTCGTCAAGTCACTCTATCCCAATAATTTCGCTAGCTTTTATGATTCGGCCACATAGCAAGAAGATAGGCTGATAGGGAAAGTAAATCTTTGAGAGGACACCGCGTAAAAATTAGCGCAGCGATGGAAGACCGAAGACATGTTCAAGATCGCAGGTAATTGTTAGGTCAAGTGACATTGTACCCGGTCGAAACAGAAATCGATTGGAGAAGCATATGTAAGAGTAAGCAGCACTAGACGAAAATAAGATGAAATGATGATGATGAAATTATAACAGAGGGAGAGGTGGATTATAAGTAGAGGGCAAGAAATACATGATTTTAAAGTTGATGAATATATATATATATATATATCAGTAAAGTACAGAAAAAGAACTAGGTCACTTAATAGAAACTCAAGGTGTTTATGAGTAAACGACAAACATCGGATATCGGACTGAAAGCGTTGAAAAGCGAACACCTGGCAAAAATTGGCGGTGGCAAATACTTTACTTGAAACTCGAAGGTTAATAGGAGTTGCATGTTTAACAATTAACACTGCACCTCAGTTAAGTTATAATTCTCGCTTAGTAAACTTAAATGTTGACGGTCACAACTTATTATATCAGAACTACGCTGAAGCAATTTCTAAAATAATATGAACCATTAAATCTAGAGATGAAATTAAACTTGTATTTATATTCAACGAAACTACGAGCAAGGATGAGATACACTGCACCACATTTTACTCACCTCCTGGAGGTCATGTCATAGATGTGATAATTAGTATCCACCACGTATATCTCGTAAATTTAATTGACTTTCGTTGCATTGATATACCACAACAGCATATTGTGCTCAAGACATAAGACGTTGAGTCTTGTTACCGTAGTAATTTCAATAGCTACAACTCCCTTCAAACCGGAAGAAAGTAGTTTGTACAATACAGTTTGGCCGCAGAAATAGGCATTGCGGTGGAACCCAGCTGTTTGCACATTATTCTTCGGCGGCGGAAATAGACGGTCTCTGGCAACAGAAACCTACTTCCTGTATATTTTGTAAATAGGTTAAGAAAGTAAGGGTAAATCCTAGACGGACTCTTACCTCCTAAATGTTCATAATGTCCTATTGGAACAACAAGGACTTTAGCGCGGTCAATCCTTAATCGTTTATCACCCTAACATTAGGATCAAGAATCTTATATTAACATTATAGTTATCTTAGTTCTTAGTAGTGCATATAAAGATATTTAGATAGAAATCAATGGCAGGAAGCGAGAAAAATTCAATCATGATATCGCCCTTAACTTAATTGAACTTACTTATACAGACTTTAACCAATTAACATGATAAAATCTTTCGCAAATTGATATATATTTGTCGTTATTGGTAACTTGAGCAAATTAATTTAATACTTTAACTGATTGAAATATAAACTTTCGTGGTAATTACGAATATATGCGAAGGTTTTAAAAAGATAAATTCCACTATCAGTCTGACAGAGAGAAACATTGAGAGCGGCAATGATGAAGGGAAGCGACGCGATGATCAGGACGTTCATTAGTGGCAGACAGTTAATAGAATATTTACATAACACTGAGCTCGTCTCTTAAAAGTAATTATTTAAGTTAACATCTAGTACATAACGCGGTTCATATAGTTTTAATCCACGGAGCGACGAGATGAACAAGACAACCTGATGATAAATAATACGCCTGTATATAACGTGGCGCTAGCTAAGAAGACATAAGATGAGAAATCTCATAACCCCAGTAATTTTACATGATGATACATGACGAGCTCAGTAATTGTGCTAGTTATTAATGATAAACGCAGCTTACTTAATTGCTTCATCGGGAGTATGAAGGGATGAGGTGTCTTCTCACACGAGGAGTCAAGGGAATATCTCCATTAGCCGTAAGCTAATTTCACATATCTTCCACCCTTTCACAAGTGACGTAAGTATGTGTGAAAGTATGTTCCTGGAATACGACGGTTTCCTCCATCACTAGAAAGTGACGCTGAGGATGATCCCTCGCTGCTTCTCGTTTCGTGTAGTCCCTACGATTGACTTACAAACTGAGCTGTAGTAATAGTAAAAATATTTAATTATTACTACTTGTAGTAATATACTTCTTCAATTAAAATTTTAAAGTTCTATCTAAATATTATTTTGAAGTATATCTTATTAATTGCATTGGTAGAACCTTTCTTCAGATCCGAACTCTACTGATGTAGGTATTATTGTGGTATTCAGAATAGTGTTTTTTTTTGGTCGCATGCATAATGTACTGATGCAGTTGTGTGGTCAACCATGGTCTGCGGTGTGCCCATATCATATGCCCACTCGAGTACCTCACTGTACTGTAAACGTCGCGGTCGATACTTTAACACTTTGGCATTTGCAATTAACCCTTGAATAATATGTTTTCGCATTTTTTTTTCTGCGGTTACGAAGATTAGCTTCTGTGGAATGGGTGAGGTAACTGTATCTACATAACATAAAAAAATTCCTAGAGGTTTTTTTTTTTGAAAATGGATTGTGATGTGCTTTTCTATTTTAATGGATGATATTATAAAATATCCACTTTTGTTTAAATTTCATATATGTTCCCAAAACATAAAAGACTGAAATACAATACGAGGTTAGGAGCTACCCCATCGACTCGAAAACACTTTACCACCCAACTGTCCCTGTACCGAACTAGAAATCTCCATGTCACGAAGAAAGATATTAATTAGTCCCTGTACCGCAGAAGTATTTAAAATAATATATCTCCTATGGTGTGATGGTAACATTCAAACAGTGGTAACTAATAAAATATTTCTATAACCATGTGAAGTTACTGTAAATTCGCTTTCATAGAAACACGTTCGACCACCAATCCTCGCTGGTTTGATCATCAACAACACTGGAACTTAGTAACATTTGCACACTGCAGTTTTGCATTAGGAAGAAATAGACAGATGCGTAATTGTTGTATGACGATAATCTGTTCTTGCTCAATCACTATTGCTGGTTATAAATAAACATGTCCTCTCGTTAAGACATCAATATCTCGCAACTTTTGCGTAAACTTACATTAGTCAATACGATGCATTAGCAAACATGTTTTTTTTTATTACATATTTATCTACATATCATCACCTGATATATATATGATATATCACGGTTTTCATATTAAAAATTTAATATTAATTTTGTAGTATACTTCCTTCCCCCTGCCCTTTTCCCATCTACGTGGGGTCGGCACAGCATGTTCTTCTCTTCCACATCCCTCTATCAGCCGTTATATTTGCGATTTACACTCTTCTTACACATGTGATCTTTCACACTATCCATTGACACTTTCTTCGGTCTTCCTCTGCCATTGTAACCATCCACGTATTATACTAAAAGTTAATTTTTTTTATCTAATTTTATGTTATACGAAAGATATTTGACCTCAATGCGGTACTCTTAAGCTCTATAAAAAAATGGGTTAATGAGAGTATTAAATTGCGGGCAAACTTCAATGGACGATTAAAACTGAATCGTAAAAAAATCATCAAGCCTTTGTAAAATGAATCAAAATTTTGATATAAATCTTAGGTTAGATAAACTTATGTGTTTTATTCTATACTGCATCTTGTGTACTGCTTCATTTTTTAGGTGTAAATATAGTTTATACAGAGTTATATTTGTTATCAAATGTATGTGTTCAGTGCATTGAATAAATATGAGTGCTTGTACCATCGGTAGTATACGTGGCACGAAATATGTTTACTTTCAGTATTTAACTCCTGACGATAACAGTTTCACGTTTAACTAAAAATAGCAATATTTAATTGTACATTAACAAATAACGAACGTGGAGAAGAAATCGAGTGTTACGTTCAAGGGCGTCGGGGAACACATGCGACGCCTTATAAATGCGGGCAACGCGCTGTCTGGTTGATCCTTTATCCGCTCCCCGTATCGCATGCCTCGCCGAGACCGGTGTCTACGTAATAACCCCCTACACCGCCTCGCCTCTCGCCACCCGTCTAGCATGTGACCATCTCAGCTGCCTGCGTAAAGGACGCGGCCGATGATTCGTGAAAAGTTTTTCGGACTCATAAGCATTTGCTTGTTCACGTAAACGTCGAATAAAATTAGCCGTCGTACTAAAATTGGCAACCTGGAACGTCCTTTCATTGCGAATTTCCATCAAAATTTATGTCATGTTCATCATCATCAGCCACCAGACGTCCACTGCTAGTCATACGTCATGTTACTCAGAGAAAAAGAAATCGTATTTGTTTTATTCTACACGGCGACGAGACGATAGAGAACCACCTGATGATAAGAGACACACCTAACCAAGGACATATGATCAGAGATTTCCTGAAAGGTATGCAGGCCACATTCGAAATAATTTTTACAATCCATTTTATAAAAAGTACCACGAGGAGTGTTTCGAGGACAACGCCAAATTCCATCCTAACCACCTGGATGACTGGCTATCCCCACAGCGTTTCAAGGTCAAATTTTTACCACGCACTACCAATTTGTGGAATCAGTTGTCGCCAGCGGCCATGGGGGCCTTCAAGAAATGAGCGTATTAGTCTCTTAAAGATAAGATATGCAACCGCGACCCCTCTGGTATTGCGGCTGTCCATGGGCATCAGTCATCACTTTCCATCAGGTGAACTATTCGCACGTTTGCCCACCATTCCTATAAAAAAAATTTCTGTGCTTGTCTATACTTAAAAGCAAACATACCATTTTAGTCAATTTAGCACCAATTAAGCAATAGTCAAGGCCTATGTCCAGCAGTGGACGTCTATCAGCTGATGGTGATAATGATGATGATGAAGATATGGTTGCGTACCTTTTGAGTGAGTAAAGAGAATATTATTTAGATAGGTTAAAGGGGTCAAGGTATGTAGTGCTTATTTGCCTGTATGCAGCGCACGTCTTTGCACCTAACCACAACAACCTGGCGCCAGTTGATAGTGGATATACCCTGCACCACATTGTCCTCGTCGCTTTGAAAGTTAAAATATTAAACCTCGTTACCTCAGTAATTATACTTGCAACAGCGCCGTTCGAACTGCTACACAATATTATTCAAACATTACTAATGTTTGAATAATATTATTTGGCGACAGATATAGAAGTTTACTGGTGGTAGGTCTCCGCTGCCAGCAACGGTCTACGTAGGTACCACCGCAGCGCCTATTTCAGCCGCCTAACCTAAATGTGTAAACATTACTGTGTTCTGGTTTGAAGGGCCCTGTGCCTAGTATAATTACTGGTAGTAACCAGGCTTAACACCTTATGTATCAAGACGACGACCGCAACGTGGTCCTGTGTATATCATCCCAATTAACTCCATGTTGATATGGGCAGAGCATATCGCTTACTATCAGGTGAACGTCTCGCTCAATTCGCCGCTACGTAGAATCCGTCCAGGTACGACATGGGGATCTTTAAGAGAGGGTGAGAAGAGGGAATGGGCTATTTCTTGACTGGTGCGATATACCACCAAAGACAAGATCGCCGCTTACCATCAGGTGTGATCGAAGACGAGCGCTGGGCTATTCAATAAAAAAAATCATCATCATTATTTTAATAGATGGATGTTCACAGCTGGGTATAAATTTCTTATGTGTCCCACAAAGCATGATCTAGCGCTGTTTGAATCTAATGGCTCCCAGTGGTTCTTTAAATTTTTTTACTGACAATGTTTCAACTTACATTCATCCAGATATTACTTGGTGTTAAGTATGCCGAATATGGTAAAACTAAGAGAGTAAACATGTCGACTGTAAACAACAATATCAAATCACATAATGTGTATTTTGTTACAGTAATAACAAAAGGCAACTGCACAAATAGTTCCGGTAATCATAAAGCTGAAATGCAAATTCCGACACTACTATGTCTAGTGTAATATGTGTGTGTGTGTGCGTGTCGTGTGACTATCATTCTGTTATCACTGCAGGAATGTTCCTACGTGTCGACATTGTATAGGACTCATATAGCCAATCAGGAGTACCTTACAACAATAATACAACATAGGAAGAATAGAATAATTCAATATCATCCGGCTTTATTTATAAGTCTATTAATGTTGCCAGCGGTTTAGTAGTGAATAAGCAAACGTTAGTAGGGTTTGTATTAAATAAATTCCGTTTAATGCAAATTTCGTATGTGGCAACACCGAGTGTAAGGGGCGTGCCACGTGATCGCCGTATAACAGCGGTAGGTGAGAAAGCAAAGTGTGTTGCTATTTTCGGAATTGGCTCGCGGCCACAGCGCGCGCGGCCGTTACCTATGCAAGACAATTATTACCTTCTCCGTTTTTTTTTTTTTTATGAAAATGGCCGACGTTATTTTAGTTTTACGTCAAATTTGGTGCCAAGACCCAGAATAGCCCTGCAGCGATGCGTTGAGCGGTATAATTACGATTATAGAATAGGGATATCACAGAGAGATTTTATTTATTTTAGATAATATGGGGAAATTATTTTCACTTATAAAGTTTTAAAACGAAGAACAAGGATAAATCGGTTGTTGTATTATTTAAGCAAATATTAGTGTTATATATATATTTAACCACAATCCTTCTCCAACACAAGAGAGCGCCAGACAATACTGGCGCTCTCTTATGTTGGAGGCCAAAACTCACTTTGGGTTAATGCGCCGGAGGAGTAAGATTAAGTATATATAAGATCCATAGACTGCAGTGAACAAGCGTGTTTAATTTGTATCTATTACCTTAAAACACTATGAAGTTAAAATAATATATTTCCCAAAGATTCTTTATTTTCGATGTGTTGATGGTCTGAGAAAATAACTTTAAAGAGAAAAATTATGATTGTAATAGTTACAAAAGAGAAGGATCTATAGTGAGTTAGTCTTTATTGCTGGAGATTGTGAGACGGTATCACAGCAGCACTTATTGCAGCCGACAAACAGTAGTGTGCAAACATTACTGTCCAGTTTTGTAGAGCGCTATAGCTAGTCACATTACTAGGATAACGAGACTTAATAACTTATGTCTCAAGGCGACGAGCGCAATGTGTTGCAGTGTATACCATTCTAACTAGCGCTACGTTGTTATGGGCAGACGTGTACCATTATGCGAACGTCTCACTAGTGTCATCACTACGTTGAATAAATAAAAAATAAGGAATCAATGCAAAGTTCTCGCTGCAGCGCATGTAAATCAATGGAAGTGACAATCGATTGCTCTAGGTCAAGCTTCAGGGAGATACGACACACATTCACACAAAGGGGGGAGAGGAAGGTTAAGTGGGGGAGACTAATGCGTAATTAGCCCGCTCCGTTGTCTGATTCGATGCTGATGAGGAGTGTGAGAAATGACATTGTAATATAATGTACTTGCAATCGCGTAACTCGGAATAGTCTTTACAATTATATACACAATGTTCATTAGCAGTGCGCAAGCGTTACGTTGTTCCGGTTCGAATGACGCTGGCGTGATGAACATCAGCAACGGGCACGATGTAGTTTAGTGTATATCATCCCAACAAACACCATTTTGCATGAGTTACTATCACATCTGTAACTTGCGCGTCTAATCGCTTTGGCGAATATAATAATATGTCCGGCTTGAAAAGAATTATTTAGCTCTATAGCATTTGGAGGTGTAAGGGCTCCCGCACAACAACCCACGGGACCCAAGCTAATCTCATCTGCTCGTGGTGCACTCTACTAATCTACAAACGAGGCTCTGACTCCCACCAACCTGCACTGGGCCAGCGTGGTGGGATATGGTCAAAATCCCTCATAATAACCCCTACAAACGTGATCTTTGGGGGAGGCCTATGCCCTGCAGAGGACGTCTATCGGCCGATGATAATGATGAAATGCATTTAATACAGTTAAGTACTATTTTAAATAAACAACTAAAAAGATCTAGTAAAACTATGTAAATAAGGATCATCATCATCAACATCATCATTATTTCAACCGATGGACGTCCACTGCTGAAGATAGGTCTCTTGTAATGTGTTCCACAAAGCACGGTCTTACGTTGTTTAACACCAGTTAGTCTCAGCGATTCTTATTAGGTTCTCTGTCCACCTAGTGGGGGGTATGCCAAAGCTGCGCCCAATATCCATTGGTTCTATGAGCTATGTACCCCGCCCGTTGTAACTTCATGTCGGTGTACTGGTACTGCTGCATATCTTCTCATTTCTGATTTCATGTCACGTAGAGATACTCTAACCAACGCCCTCTCTACCGCTCGCTATAGTAAGTATAATAAACTGTGTAATGCCAATTAAAACCGTCTGCGTTGAAACTGAACTCGTCAAGTGGAGATTTAGCAAAGCCCTGGGTTCAATTAATGTGGGGGCCCGCTTGGCGCGGGCCGGCCGATGTAATCGGATTGTCTTAATGGGATTACGGGATTTAGAGTGAACCAACTGGTGACGTCACTTCTTTGATATGGCAGTTTCAATATTGTCACTTTGATCGTTAGCGAAATTTAATTAAGTAACAGCTACCGTGGCGCAGTTACTGACGGCTTGCCTTGAAACATTCCTTTCTTCCTATATTATATTACCTTGTATTATATTTAGTTGTTAGTAGGGGTGTAAGGGTTCCCGCACAACAACTTACGGGACCCAAGCCAACCTCACCTTCTCGTGGTGCACCCTGCTAATCAACAAACGGGGCTCTGGCGCCCACTAACCCGCATTAGGCTAGCGTGATGGGAAATGGCTCAAACCCTCACATATGGACCCCTACAAACTACCGCTCCTGACACCCGGCGATGCAAGCAGCGTAGGATCGATTAATGGAGGACTTTTAGAGACGCCTATGTCCAGCAGTGGACGTCTATTGGCTGATGATGATATTTGGTTGTTAAGTATAACTTCATTGTCAAATAAAAAAACGGAAATCTGAAAGTTTAAAATACAACCAACATAAACCTCTAAGAAGAGTGTATGTATACCTTCCGAAGGTGTAGATCAGCTATTTTCAAGGACAACAATAAAAGGCTAATATATTCTTAAGGTTGAAACCGTTACTATTTAAATCTTGAAATACGTGGAACTTAAATTCTTTTTTTTATATATATATCCCTTGAATAGAGGTGTAAGGGGATACACAAAACCTTACGAGACCCAAGCAAATCTAACCTGCTCGTGGTGCACCCTGGTAATCAAACCAACCCTAATTGGGCCAGCGTGGTGGAAAATGGCCCTTATCCCTACAAATGAACTCGTACAAACTATAAGAGGCCATGCTAACTGTTCCGCTGGATGCGGTAAGCACTGGACCGATCGATGTCGAGTTCTTTGGCAGACGCCTATGACCAGTAGTTGACGTCTATCGGCTGATAATGATACTTGAATAACTTTTGAGATGATTGAATCATCGGTTGTTTCTTTGTATATATGAAAATTTTAAACTTAACATCAAAAATTGAAAAAAAAATTCAGCTGTTATGATTGAAAAGTAATAATGGTTTCAGCATCTGATTTCTGTAAAAAATTTGATTTTGCATATGTTAAATTATAATTAAACCTTAAAGCACTTCTTTGTTGCGAAAGAAAACTTGACCGTCTCTATTGTTACGGCTATAGACAGACTTGTAATTAAAATACTGTTATATAGATATGTATGGTTTTTTAACATTTAGACCAGCAGCCAATGTTATCTTTGATTCGACCGTGGGAATTATTCTAGATGCGATTTCGTATGCAAACAACAATATCATTGTCATGATACAGAATGTGCGAGGTACGCGGAGGTCAAGGCGACCGAGTCGTTGGCAGAGCACCAGATCCAACGCACGATACTATTATTTAGACAATACGGTGGTAGACCTATCTCGCCGTTTTATAGTCTCCAGTTGAACATAGGCTCCTCCCAAAGTATCCAATCGGACCTTGAGCTGTTTGTTGTTCAAATATGTGAAAGGCATCATTACTTCTTTTATTACGTTCTCCACTCTAAAATAAGCTTAATCGTTTAACGGTTGAAGGCAAATGTTGCCCAGCTGATGATTGCCACTTACAATTTGCATATTTTTTTAAACCAATAATGACAGTCCATCATCAGCCAATAGACTTCCATTGACGGAAGGCTTCTACACCGATCGGACGGCAGTTACCTAATCGTAATTGATTAACAATGTGTAGTTATGATGTACACTGCACCACATTTTTCTCATCACCTTGGGACACATTATCTTAGTCTCTATCGTAATAATTTCATTATCTACAACGCCTCTCGAACCGGAAAACAGTAATGTTTACAAACTACTGTTTGGTGGCAGAGATAGGAGCTGCAGTGATACCTACTTAGACGGTCTAGTTTTAATACTTTTTACTACTATAACAACTTTTTAGATATAAATGTAGTTTGAGAAAAGAGATTTAATAATTCTAGCACTAGTACACCTCGCCTTCAAAGTTTTTCGAATGATTCATTTTAATATACCACTCGGAGAAGAGAATATTCACTTTTTCTTTGATACATAAATAACGACTTTTTTTTTGAGTCGCTACGTACGCTACACGAGATTCCAGGCCCGGTATTTATTATTGCTATAAAACTATTTTATTTTTGTATTTACACGAAGAGCATGCGAAATACTACATCTACGTAATATACAGTAGATCAAGATGTTCATAACACACTCCTCGGCTGGTCCACTAAGCTAATCCACTACGCTTATAGCATACACAAGCATGCGAACAACAACCATCAAGACATGAAAATACGAAGGATTCTTATATGTTAATATAATAGACTAGTGCTTGACTATGACCACAACTGGAGGTATCTGACCTACACTCCTTGATGGTGAAGCATATTAGACTAATATAAGCCAATTCACTCCGATTTCAATGACTGAGCGGAAACATTGACGTAAGCAGCCCTAACATATGTAGGAACAAAGGAAACTCTTTTATGTCCAATTTTAGTATTTCTTTTATTCTATCAATCGACAACAGCAAGACATTCCCTTGATTATAAGTGACAAGTTTACTCTAGAGTTACAGATGAAGATAGTATTAATAATAAATACCATTTAACTCATCATCATAATGATCGGAAAAAAACATACGGGACACTAAAGCATGACTAACAATTGACAATAAGAAAAGATATTTCGGAAGTCGGATTCCGATGTCGATATGTTCTGAACAGGAAGCGCGGTGACATCACCCTGCATCGCACTATTGGAGGAAGTTATTTTGAGAACGGCATGCCTTTAGCACTTCGCAGAAAACCGGAATACTGGCGAGGGGCGAGCATTCGCCTTGCGACCGCCACGTGCCCATCATCCTTCACTTTGACTCATCGCTTACACTCACTGGAGTGTAGGGTAGGTAAATATTTACTATATTTATCATTTAATGTGACGAATAAGCACGTGGGAATTTATTAATAAGAGTTATTTATAAGACACAGTTTGGATTAAAACGGAATTATATTTTGGGTCATATGACCTTTGATGAAAATGTTCTATAATTAGTACTTTAATAATTAAATTAGAGTGTAGATCGTAGATACGATGTAGAAATCTATTACAACGTTCTATGAGCAAATGCTTCTGGGAAGAAATCAGGTTTATATGACATATTTTTTTATATAACGCTCTCGGTGATTTACATCAGTGCATTCGGAGCGATCCCGGGATATAACAAAACGCACCGGTTCCCTCTACACTTGGCCTAGGACGTCTCAAGGAAGGGTCAAAACTTCTCACCACCATCGCTGAACTATGACAAATATGGATACAAGTCGCATTTGCTGTCTCACACGGATTCGTTTATTGATCTCTATAAGGGTCATCTAGACCGGCAGGGCTTAACTTTAATCCTATTCCTATTAGCCTGTTTAAACTAAACCTATTGATAGTGAATTATGAAAATTTAAATACGATCACGAAATATGAATTTTTAAACAGAAACCAGTATATATGTGTGTAACACCGGATCATGTATATGTGTAAATATTTACACAAATGTAAACCCTTTTTCATGTGTGCGTATTGATCAGGCGCACGGGAGAAGGTGATCCCGGCGTTGCTTGATGCCGTGCCAATAGCGCGCGCAGAAATAATAAAGTATATAACGCTGTGTGCTACGATGTGTGTGTATGTGTTTGAGAAGATACGCCTCGGAGCTGGCGATTGGCAACAGGAGTTTTCGACGTATAGCAAACAGTCGGAGCTGAACGCACCGACCAATTCGAGACGGTATCTACACAGCGGATTGTCTGTAAGTAGATAAATCAACGAAATCCGGCCACTTGCCAAATCTAACCGGGCATATTGTTTTGAAAATCCATAGAATGCACTCGGTGCCGTGATGATGATCGTAGATAATTCGCGAACCGGACCAAGTGCTCCAAGCCAAGTGGATTTGTGTCAATACCATGCATCAGTGTCAATATCAACAGGGTCGTATCCATCCATCTTTTGGATTTCGACTAAATCGATTTTAAAAATTTGTCTTACATTTTAAAACAAAAAAAAAGATAGGTTTTCTTCATATACTTACACATGCTTATATATATATATATGTATGGAGTTTAAAAACACTTGTTTGTAAGTGTAAGATGTATTAAACTGCATACTAAAACAACGTATTATATTCACTACTTTATATTAGGTTTTCATAATTTCGTTAGCCGAAGAAATGGGTACAACTTTTTTTTTTATTGAACGAATCTATGAGACGAGCCGGACGTTCACCTAATGGTAAGTGATACACGCCTGCCTTTACCAACATGGCGCTAGTAAGAATAATATACAAAGATACACATTGTGCTCGTCGCCCCGGGAGATATAATATCATCTCGTTACCCCAGTTACTAAGTACAGAGCCCTTCAAACCGGAACACAGTAATGGTTGCATACTACTGTTGGGCGGTAGAAATAGAAATATAATGTCTCATTCTCAATCATTCGCTAGATACATAATAAGTTATATATAGACTTAGCCGTTTGACACAATGACGCTTTGTTAGTTGCGCAGAAGGCTTCCAGTCCAGCCTGGGAAACCTATCCACCGGTAAGAGGTGTGGTTTCTCAGGGTTCGCTTTACATACCGTGACTTTAAAGGCCAGCAACAGTAGATTAATGAGTAATTACATTAGCCGTAGATAATGTATCTAGATCACGCAATACTCTATATACAGGTGACTGTTTTAATGTCGAAGGTTTATTACTTTGTTGTGTATAATGTAATGTGTAAGGGATGTTAAGGGTCCCTCGCACAAGAACTCACGCGATCCAAGCCAACCTCACCTGCTCGTGGTGCACCGTGCTAATCAACATGCCGCATTGGGTCAGCGTGGTGGGAAATAGCATAGATCCCACAACGTGAACCCAAACGTAGAGATTTTTTGGGTAGGCCTATGTCCAGCAGTAGACTTCTATCGGCTGACGATGATGATGATGTGTATAATGTGATTTTATTTAAAAAAAAATTACATTTATTATGGAGACAGCTTTAGAGATATCAAGATAGTGCCTATAGATAGTTACTATTAATTTCCCTATTCAACAATACACTATGATTAATGGCAAGGCGGCTGATAGCAATTGGATGCGTGTAGCTGAAGGTTGGAATAAGTGGTGGTCCTTGGCGGATGCCTATATCCAGTAGAGGACCGCTCCGGGATGATAACAACAGTTTTGTCAATTTTTGTAATATTAATGAGATGTCCTGATTAGAAGCTAACAATTTTGCTTGTATTGAAGAAGATTATTTGTTGTGTATCATTCAGCGGTGGTAGGTATTTGCTGCTAGACTGTTTTAGGTAACCACCACCACGAGACCTGCATCTGATGTGAAACAGTAGTGTGCAAATATTACTGTGCTCCGGTTTGATCGATGTTGTTGCTAGTGAAATTACTGAGGTAACGAGGCACAATATATTATAGTGTATATCATCCTAAGCAGTGCTTACGTCATTATGGGCAGAAGTATCATTTATTATCAAGTTAACGCGTCGCCTGCCTTGTTGATTCATGTAATAAAAAAAAATGTAATATTAATGAGATATCCTGATACAAGCTGTGCTTATTTATACAAAGGATTTGTGTTGCATATAATAATAGTGAAACGATAAAATAAGTATATATACATAAATCATTTTGATCTAACAAATTTCACTGATGGTACGTGTCGTTAATGGTGTTGGATCTCTGGTGCCGGAGACAGTCGAGAAAGGTATCATGGGAGCAAACATTAATTGTATTTTAGAATGAAGGAAATAGTCGTCGCTAATGGAAATTACTGAAGTAACGAGATCCACATATGTCTCAAGGCGACGGGAGCAATGTAGTGGAATTAGTAATATCTTAACAAGCCCTTAATTGTTATGGACGAGTGTATCACTTACCATCAGGTGAACGTCCGACTTGATCTCATCGCTTCTTTAATTAAAAATATCTTCGATAGTACATAACCGCGATTAGTTAAGGCTGTGATGACGATAGTTTTATCGATAAACTTCAGTATTTTAATGAGTAACATAAAACAATTTCTTACCAATTAAACGAGCATAATGAATAGCACAGAATAAATTATTTAACAAAGGAAAGTCATTACTTTGAAAACGTTGAAAATTATCCATTGTTTTCAAGAGCTGTTGTACATACAACTAATGAAAATTATTTATTTATTTATTTACTCATATATCTTACTGGTGTAGCCAGTTAAATGTGAGACTAAACGTGGGATTCGATATCTTCTGTTATTCTCCTTCAGTTTAATTAAAGCGTCGAATAATATAAAGCAATGAGGGGCGTTAGGGATTCCGCATAACAACTCAAGGGCCCCAAGCCAACCTCACCGGCTCGTCGTGTACCCTGGTAATCAACAAACAAGGCTCTAGTTTCCACCAACCCGGATTGGGCCAGCGTGGTGAGAAAAGGCTCTAATCCTATCTATATGAACCTCTACAGACGACGACGCCTGGTGCCTTACTGTTTTGCTTCCATTATCATCATCAGTCGACAGACGTCCACCGCTGGACACAGACTTTCCCAAAGATCTCCATATCGATCGATCCTGCGCTGCCCGCATCCAGCTGCTATGTCCGTGACCTTAGTTTTCCTGCGGATATTCTCATTTCTGATTCAATCACGCAGAGAAACCCCGAGCGGCACAGGATTAATCGATGTGGATATCTTTGGGAGAGGCCTATGTCCAGTAGTGAACGTCTAGCCACTGATGATGATGACAATGAACAAAAAGAGATATTAGAAAATAGATATAAAAGACTGAGATCGACCACTTCTTAAAGTGCCTCTCTATATTACTGGAGATTGGCCGTCAGATTTTGTGCCTGTCTTAAGCCATATGGAACAGTTGCCTAACATTAATGATACCGGTCCACATCCATTATTCGCAGCCAGGATTTACTGCCAGACTTACTGGTAGATGTTTATTCGTGCGGTCTAGGTTTATCGCGGTATTTCAACCGCCAAACAGAAGTTTACAAATATCGGAATTCCTATTTGAAAGTCACTGAAGAACCTGAGAGAAATTACTGACGTAATACTTACAGATTAAATCTCTCATTATTTTAAGTACATTTTTTTATTATTAATAGCGGCGAAACGAAGAGGTCGTTCACCCGTAAGTGATACGTACGTCGCCTGTTAAGCCTTGTTACCCCAGTAATTATACTAGTTACAGCGCCCTTTTAACCGGAGCACATTACTTATTGAACACTACTGTTTGTCAGCAGAAATAACGAGACTTAACATCCTTTGTATGAAGGCGATGAGCACAATGTTCCACATTGTTATAGACGGGCCGGGCCTATCACTTACCATCAGGTGAACGACACGCTCGTCTCGTCGCTTAGTAGAATAAAAAAAATATATAATATGTAAGTATAAATAACTAAATACAAAACAAACAGTAAAAAAAAACACAGCTAGGCGGTCTCCGCCAACGGAGGCCTACCACCACTACTATATTTATTATCACCAGGAATATCTCCTGCTCTCCTAGTCTTTTTGTTAGTGAAATGTGACCGAAGTACGTCTTTGATAGAAAGTAGTAAATATATAAAAATATGGTACAACTGTATGAGATTACGTCACGATGACTTGCGATATCATAATATCATAACATCATTTTACCTGGCGCACATATATATAGAAAAATATGTCATTTAGTAACTTTAAAGCAAAAATATAGTACGAAAATATACAATTCACAAAGACAAAAAATAAAAATTACTGGTCTCTATTGCCCAGCCGTATAGTCTCGGGCTAGTAAGAATAGGACTAAGGTAAGCCCTGCCTGTCGTAGAAGGCGACTGAAAGGCTCTAGGAGTTTCGCGTTATCGCTCAAGAAGCGAATCTCGACAGCGTATGGCTCATCTATGGTGCCTATGAGAGTTAGGCTCCTCCATAGACACGTGTAATACAGTGTACAGGAGCACCGGTGTGTTCTATAAGAGATCCCGAAGCCTCTCCGCATGCACTGATGCAGACCACCGAGAGAGTTTTAGTGAGTAAGAATCACACATAACTTTAACTTTCCTTCAGAAGCACAGTATCTTTCGAAGATTTCCCTCCCGAAACAAAAAAAAAGTCTCTATTGCCGGGGATCGTCTAAGTAGGCAACAATGCAGCGCCTATATCTGCCGCCAAACAGTAGTGTTCTAGAATTACCGTGTTCCGGTTTGAATTGCGCTGTAGCTAGTGTAATTACTGGAGTAACAAGATTCAACATCTTATATTTCAAGGCGACGAGCGCAGTGTGGTGCAGTGTATAACATTCTCACCAGCGATGCACGTTGTTATAGGTAGGCGTATAATATACTATCAGGTGAACGTCTCGCAGGGTGTGTAAGAGGTCCCGCACAGCTACTTACGGGAGTCAAGCCAACTTCTCCTGCTCGTGGTATACCCTGCTCATCAACAATCTCGGCTGGCTCCGACCAACCCGCATTGAACCAGCGTCTTGGGAAATGGCCCAACTCCCCACATATAAACCGCTACAAACGACAGCCCAAAGTGACGGAGATCTTTGGTGCAAGCCTATGTCCAGCAGTGGACGTCTATCGGCTGAAGCTGTGGTGTGGTGTGAACGTCCCCTTTGTCTCGTCGCTTAAAACAATAAAAAAAAAGGATAATATAATTCTTAATAATTTAACCTTTTTTGCTTGTTGATGTACAAAGCTTGCGTTGTAACAATATAATTGTAATAACTGTTTGAATTATTCTCACGAAGAAAGAGGTATCCTTATCTACATAACTTGAATCATATCAGTTCGGTTATTTTCCCGAGACGTTTCTTTCCCAAGTTTTGATATAAATTTTTAAAGTTTGTTTAAATTATAATAACAGTATAATTTAGTTGTTAGAAAAACGGATTAACCAATCTGTTAATAACAATTTTCTTAAAGAGCTTAATACACACGCCTATGGAGCCAAATTCAATGTTATACATAGCACCATATTGTGCTGGTTGCCTTGAGACACATGTTGAGTTTTGTTACCCCAGTAATTGCATTAGCTACAGCAGTCTTCAAACCGGAACGCAATCATGTTTATACACTACTGTTCAGCGGCAGACATAGGCGTTACGATGGTACCTAGACAGTCCCCGGCAAGGTTTACCTATGACAAGTAATATATTTTGTTTTAAACAACACTTATAATCCAACCTGATCCGTTTAAGTAAAGCAAGATTAATGAAGAGAGGAAAATAGTAGTAATAAAATAAATCATAGTAACAATATTGTGATGTAAAATTATTATAGTAGAACAAATACTCGCAATACTGAGAAGCTTTAAGGAAACCGAACGTTTATTAGTTGATCCTTTGATTAATGGTTTCTTACTACAAAAGTATCAAGAAACATATAACTGATTGTAAACAATTAGAAGAGTACGTAATAGTTATATTTCTTATCGCTTTTCTATTTAATTTCACCCACAATTTAAATGTATGTAGGAAACATGAAATTATATATAGATATCGAATCACTTGTTTAATACTATAGTAATATCGATAATAATATTTACCACAATATTGTTGTGAACTTCTCCATTGTCTCGTGACTTTGTTGCGAATGAGATATTTCTATCAAAAATAATCAAGATTCAATTTAATGTATGCACGGTCCGCAATGACCCAGTTCCTCAAGCATTGTGGTATGCAATAGAGCATATTGGAGTTAAATGGAGAGATGACATCATTAAAAATATGTCTGAGAAAAACACTGATTATTTTAAATATTGATTTAAGAAGAACGACTTAGACTTTAACGAATCCTAGACAAACACGTTAGCTAAAAAAAAATATAGACTGACAACCTCTATTTCAAAATTGTCCTTTGTTATCTATATATATATATATATGGAGATAGAGACTTGTCACAGAGATCTCCGAAACTATTAGACGTAAACACTCAAAATTTGGTGGAGATATTGCTTCTGCTATTTAAAGGTCAGCTAAGAAAGGAATTTACGAAATTCCTTCACCGAAGGGAGTTACGAGAGTTTTATGGCCAGCAAAGGGGAACAACTAGTTGTATACAGAACTGAACATTTTATACTACATCGAGATATTTGTTAAAAGATGAACGATTGCTGCATTAAAAAATTAATATGCCTTTTCTTTTTATTCATTTATTTTTTATTCGAAGCAACGATACGAGCGCAACGTTCTTCTGATAGTAAATGATACGCCTGTCCGTAACAACGTGATGCTAGTTAGAATGATATACACAGCATGACATTGTACTCGTCACCTGAGAGACAAGATGTTGAGTCTCCATACCCCAGTAATTTCGCTAGCTACAGCGCCTTTCAAACTACTAATGTTTCCACAATACTGTTCGACGGCTGAAATAGGAGCTGCGGCTATCCCTACGTAGACGGTCTTCGGCAACGGAGACCTACCGTCGGTGCCTTTCTCATATTAAATTTATCATATTTCAATTATGATTTTCACGTCATGTTTTATATGCAGTAACCATTAATTTTTTAATATTTGATGAATTGTGAGCAGTTTAAAAAGCTTGCTTTGTCTGCTACGTATCCCAAGATGCGCGCCCGTTGATGTCGGACACTAGGGCCCGCCCGCCTCGCCTCGCCTCGCGTAGTTAGAAACTGAGCTGCACTCCTCGCATTCCGTTCACGTGTTTTTCTGGCTTATCTACATTACGTATCTGCACACATTAGCCTTTTTTTGTAAACAACAAGTATATAACAACAACTGTGTTTACATTAAAAATACTAATTATAAAATTAAAACTGTTATATAGAAAGTTTTCAAAGGCTTTCGTGAAAATAGGAAGTATACGTTTCGTAAATATATCTAGGATAAAAAAAACTCAGGTGAAGGTACCACCACAGGGCCTATCTGCCATCACATAGTAGTTTTCATATATTATTGTGTTCAAATTTGAAGGACGCTGTAGCTAGTAAACTTACTGGGGTAACGATACTTAACGACTTATTTCTCAAAGCGACGAGTGCAATGTGGTGCAATGTATTCATCCTAACTAGAGCTATATTAGGGGCAAGCGTATTACTGACTATCAGGTTAAAGGCTGCGGGTCTCATCGCTGCATTGATTAAAAAAAATCCTATTGACAGTGGAAAGGGTTTTGAATTTATCCGGGACCGTTATATTCGATGAATTTTGTTTTTCCATCATTATACAGTAAAGGAGAACAGAGTAATATCTTATCGTGATGCTGTTTGCGCAGAGTTAGCGTCGCGATAGACGGAATCAATGGATCGCCGGCAAACAAAAGCGGCAGGAAACATTTTCGGCGACCACGTGACGCAGCGAACTTGCGCGCTGTAATTTCTTCTCAAAGCAGCGGTCACGTACACACACACAGTTCACAATAGCCAGCCGCGATCGGCAAGCGAAATCGAACCGGACTTGTACCCGGTTGTGTGTAGTAAAAGGCGATAATCGCGTGCACCGGCTTTGCGGACTTACAAAGTCGTATTAGGCTCTATTTCCAGGTTGTCTGAATACAAATTTCATTCTTGATTGCACGGCCTTGAGTGGAAAGACAAGTTATCGGGGGTCGAGATATCCGAGTGGCGTTCGGGCTTTGGGCGGCGATGAATAAAGTAAATACGCACGCCCTTGACTGCGTTCGGCGCACGTTTTCGCGAGATAACACTCTTAATATAATCATATAAAAAATAATAATTGTGTTAGTAAAGATAACTGACCTGAGTAACCATATCCCAGTAGAATCCGTCGAGCATAGATTTGCCATGTTGGTGCTGACGGCAAAGCGCTGGCCAGAGGGAGGCTCGGACGGGGCTGTTGATCGGCCACGAGTTCTCGCGGATGACGAGCTTCAGTTCGCGCTTGCGGCCCTGCTGGAGGAGGGGCTGGACCTCCTCGAAGGTTTTAAGGGGCGCCTTCTTGCCTGCGAATAAGGGTGTGGGTAAGCACTGCGTCCAGATCGGCGTATCGTTACGTGCGAGCGATTCGTCGCTTGGGGCGCGGAACGCGGCCGGTTCTATATACATTGCGGCACGATCGCATCGCACATGCTTCCTGTGCGCGCGCGCCTGCGGCACTGGCACTGGCACCGCCGAGCCGCCAGCCTCCGGAAAACGCGATAGCGCCCCACAGCTGTCACACTTCGATTGTTTATCTGACCGTACGAACGCCGCTGCGGTCCTCGCGGCCGGCGCGCGCGCTCTCCTTGCACGCACGCTACCGGCCACGCTACGAACAACGTTAATGAATATTAAACAAACAAAATATTGACATGTACTCTTGTGTCAGATTTATTCTCAATCCATGTTACATTTGGCAGAAGATAATCTATCCGTGTCCGCCGTGTGTAGGCGATGAGGTCATGGTAAATGTTCTAATTGCGTCGACATTGTCTAATTGCTTGTTCGCGTTAAGAAAAAGGAATGGATATATTGACATTGTAGTGTAAACACCCGCATATCAACATGCAGAAATACATAAATAGATTTTGAATCTCGGGAGAAACGCACGCAGAACGCTGGACCGTCGCCAGCGGCACTGCTAACGTTTTGTGGAAGCGATTGTGATTTCATGCAATTAAAAACCCAAGATATACATTCATACATCACACTATGGAAATGGTATTAGCCGGATTTAAAAATACAAAGTTTTACAATAAAATGTCTAATGTTATTGCAAATAATATATATATATTATACAATAAAAATAGAGTAATGATATGAAAAGAATAATTAATTTAACAACGCCGCATAAACCCGATAGGAGCAATAGCGCTAATAAAAAAAAAACTTAAAATATATGAAAATTGTATGGCTATGTAAACCATATTTTTATAGTTTTTTATCTACAATAGGCCAAAAGTTGAACTATTTTAATGTATGGGGTAAAGGACCAAGTTGGGAAATCAACGCAACCTGTAATAACATTATTTTTAATTGAGATGCTTTAATAATTAAGTCGTCTTAAAAAAAATATTTTGTCCATGTCTAGTTAGAAGAATTCTAATTATCTCCAAGTTTCCTTATCTTTTCAGAATAGAATAATCAAGAATTGCTGCTGATATAATCCTAAAGCAGTTTTGCTTTTCTATGATTGGTATAAAACATATATTTTTTAATTAATTGTATATTACCGTACTATATGGATGGTGATAATAAACAAAATCCGAACAATACGTATACAAGTTAAAACAAGTAGTAAACATTTGTGGGTCGAATCGGTTGTGATAAGCCGCCGCTGCAGCGACGGGGTTAAGTGAAACAATAAATGATAAGACGAGGTTATCTCCGGCTGCAGTCTCGGCGGTCGCGACGATTACTACCAAAGTTAATTTTAACCAGTTTAATGAAGCAGTTAAAACAAACAACACAATATTGTACTAAATAACAAATATTTTTCACAAATACCCAAATAATATTTATTCAATCTATATACAAAGTAGCGCAGATTCGTTGATATCACGTTAGCGACTTTCCTATTTACTTAACGTTTAGCATAAAAATGTAAATTTTTTTTATTAACTATTTTAAAACCACTTCTTAACCGCAAACATACGAAACCTGCCTTAAAAGTTTATTAAAACAACACGAACGATTTAAAAAAAAAAAAGATCAAGTTCGCGTTAAAGAAATATTTATTGTTACAATGTACAAGTACTTTTAACAATATGAATAACTCAATAACTTAACCGCTTCATTTTTAACAGAAGACGTAGTGTTGACAGCTCCTACCCCCCCCCCATCCCTCCCGAAGTGGGCCGACGATCTGATGTAGTTTGCGGGAAGTAACTGGATGTGGGCAACGCAAGATCGATTAGTGTGGATCTTTGTGGGGAGGCCTATTTCCAGCAATGGACGTCTGTCGGCTGATAATGATGATGATTCTTCTTTCATAGTAATGATTTATTTTGAAGTATATTTTTAATGAATTAATCTTTAGTACCCCGCTCAACTAATATTAATTACAATAACTTTTATAAAAAAAATTAGTATTAAAATATTTAGTGCTATAGCCTAGATATAGCCTTGTTTTGGAATACAAAGTGTAAGCGCACCTTTTCATCTAGGAGTGGAACGAAGGTCCTGCATAGTGCCGTAAACAACTCATGTTAGACGTCAAACTACGAGGTCACTTTATAAGTTCGAATGGAAGTATTTAGAAATCGTAATGAGCACTCAAAAGTGCGTGAGACTTTGATAACAAAATCATTAATTTTTTTTTCGAAGTCATATTGACTAAATACATATCAATGTGATAGAGAACATTTTCAAAGAATCATTGATTCATCATATCTCTGAATCTATTAGAGGTAAATATTCAAAATTTTATAGATATATTGCTTTTGCCATGTAGTGGTCAGCTAAGAATATATTTTACAATATTCCTTCCCCAAAGGATATTGTGGTGGTGTTATAAGCAAAGCGGGTGGGGATCAGCTAGTCTGTTTATATATCTCGTCTTTTCTCTATCGTTGCATTGTAACAGCAGAAAATATTTTTATATATTCTTAGCGTCAATAAAAACTAGCAATTTAAATATTTTCTTTACTTTTTTAATTATTAAATTTTTTTTTAATGTATATATGAAGAAAAAAATTTATTACTAAAATTAAATATCTTAAGTCCGATGAAGTGGTAAGAGCTGCGCACGCCAAGCGCTTGCGGAGGCTGGCCTTGCTCGACGGTTCAGTAAAATTATGCAACTTCCGGTCTGAATAAAAATTATAAAAGTACCGCAACCATAATATTTACAAACGCATTGGTTTGAAATTTGTATAGCCTCTACAAATAAATCATATTTTCGGTAATTGGTTCTATGAGAGAGAAAAAAAATAAAAGAATATTTTTTTTATTCCACAAAGCGGCGAGAAGAGACAGACGTTTACCTGATGGTAATTGATACGCTTGCCCAAAACCGTATCAATTAAACGGTCTCCAGCAACTGAGACCTACCACCAGTACCATTGTTAGGCTAGTTCATTCACACTATAACACTTAATGTTAAGATATATAAAATCCGATAAAATCGTGATTTTGCTGATGGTAGGGTCTCATTTGCAGGAGACCTATTTCTGCCGCGAAACAGTAGGTTTTAAACATAAGCGTGTCCCGGTTTGAAGGACGTTGTATGGATGGTGAAATTACTGGGGTTACGAGACCTAACACCTCACCTCTCAAGGCGACAAACTTCGTTCCCGTCAGGTGAACATCTCGCTCCTCTCGTTGCTCATGATAAAATTTAATGTGTTAACCAAGTTGGTTAAAAGCTAGTAATTGTTTTGAAATTATAATCTTCAAATTATGTTATTTATCCAGTAAAAAATCTAGTTACTGGTTAAGTTATAGGGTAAGTTATTACTCAACTTTGTACGTGTAAGCCTCAAGCGATATGAATTGCAAAACAATACTCCATTTATAGGTCCAATAAGCGATGTTAGAGCGAGATTGTTCGATAAGGTATTTTATGATCACTACCCATTACACTTCAGTCATAATTGATCATAATCATTTTTCAATTACAATTTAAATTTATTAATTTTTTGAGGGTATAAATAATACCTCTGTGATAAGCGCGGTAAGTAGCGGGGAACTGCGAGGAACAGCAAAGGACCCATCGAAACAAAGATATTTCGGTAAAACCTAAGATGTTGAGTCTCATTACCCCAGTAATTACACTAGCTACAGCGCCCTTCAAAACGGAACATAGTACTGTTTGCACACAACTGTTTGCGGGAGAAATAGGCGTTGCGCTGGTACCTACCTAGGCGGTCTCTGGTAACAGAGACGTACCACCAATAAATATAAACTGCATCATATTGCGCTCGTTACCACAGGAATTTCACTAATCCCCCAGTGCCACTGAATCACAGCAAGGTATGTTTTTATATTTCATGAAGCGAAGAAAGGATCGAGGCCTACGTCTGATAGTAAATGATACTCCTGCCCATAAAAACTTGGCGCTAATTAGGCGCCGGTAAGAATGATACACACGGTACTTGTCTCCTTGAGACATAAGATGATATGTCTCGTTACTTGAGTAATTTTACTAGATTACAAATGAAACTGCACACTGCAACTGTACTGTTAATCCGCAGAAATAGGTGCAGCGTCGGTACCTACCTAGATCTACGGCAACGGAGACCTACCACCAATTAGAAGAAAATTGAAAATGTACAATGCGTAGCACTCTCACTTAAGTTGCGAAATCAATGTTAAATTCAACAACCACCACCACCACCATCAGCCGGTACACGTCCACTGCTGGACATAAGCGTCGTTAAAGATTCCCACATCGATCAGTCTTATACCGCTCGCATCACCGGGCACCAGGGGCTGTCCTTTGTAGGGTTTAATATGGGGGGATTCGGGCCACGTCTTACCACGCTGGCCCAATGCGGGCTGGTGAGAGGGATGTAATAAGTATTTAATACTATTAATACAAAGTGGCATTAGAATGTGGAGCGGCCGTTAAATTGTTATTAGCTTAAGGAATGTTTACAGTGCAACCAATAAAATTACTGAAGCTCATAAAACCTATATTTAATTGCACAAACCAACACCGCCATTATCTGTAAATGTTTACTCTATATATATATAAATTATCCAGCCAATGTTACTTACAGACATATCTTTATGTTTGTTATTTACATTTCAAATTTGTTAGAACCTAGGCATTAGAATGCTCCCTCCCGCCCGAACAGGTTCCCGCTTTGTCGTGGCGGAGGGGCTTAGTAGCCGTGGCTTGGTCACCCAAGGTGAAGTTAAAAGGAACCTATCCGGCCGGCTCGAGGCGTAAGGCCGACCCGAGGTGGCCGCTTCAGGTGAGCCCCGTGAGCTCACCTCGGATGTGTGCCTGTGGGCTGCGAGGACAGGTTTGTACTGCCGAGGTGGAGTCGCGGAGGGGAAGGAGTGTCGGTATTGTGATTCGTCACTCTCCCTGTCCTCCGCAGCCGTATAACGGTTGGTGGCGGATCCTAAGACCAAATTTGCCACAGAGAGTTGAGAGAGTGATCTCTCTTGGCTCCCATGGCCTCTGGCTGATGGATTTAGGAGAATCCCTTGCCCAAGTGACTGTAAGAGGCCGAGAGGAAAGCGCGCTGTATGTTCCGGCACGCCCATACAAAAGTAGAAAGGAGAGATTCTCCCTCAAAGTGAGGCTGCATAGTACAGCCGGTGTTGACGTGATCGCGGAGATGTGCGAAAGCGTTCCCGTGGCCTTGTCTTAAAGCGATGACAGTCGAACATCCTGGGGGTATTAGTCAGTGTAAGTCCGACTTAGCTGTCTTTTCCCGAGAGGGCAGGTATGCGAATGCATTTCCCCCCCCCCCCGTAAAGCAAAAAAAAGGGTATTATAATGTTATGCTGTGGCCTTCTGTGTCTGTCCAACACCCACAATAGAGGCTGTGGTGGCGGATTCGGGGGTAATCCGTTACCAAGTACATGAGGCCTCGAGGTGGCGCGTGCTGTACTTCCGCCTATTCCTGATAAATGAGATGGAGAGTTCCACTTCCAGTTGAAGTATAAAAGCCAGAGTATTCTTAGCGAGTACACTTTACCATCCATAGCCTCATCGTCACTTACCACCAAGTAGATAACAATAGTTATGTTAGCTGTGCCAAATCTACAATTTACTACCGAACAACGTACGTAAAAATCTATAGAGGTTTATAATTACCATTTCCGGTATATATTTAGATTAGTTAACTAAATTTTGTTATCATAATCATCACTATCAGCCGACAGACGACCGATGCAGGAACATAGGCCTCCACCAAAGCTCTCCACATCGATCGATCCTGTGCTGCCCGCATCCAACTGCTACCCGCAACATCACCAGATCATCGGACCACCTGGTGAGGGGCCTGCCAACACTACGTCAAACGTCTAGTTATACTACGCCGAAATTGTTTTCTCAGAGGCAGTAGAGTAGAGGAGTAGAAGTTACCAGTGAGACAAAGTACTTTCAGTATGGAAATGTATCACGTAGGCAAACACACCGTCACACGCCGACACACGCCTGACATCTACCGAGGTAAATTGTAATGTTACTATACGTAATTAAATCCGACGAGCAGTCGCAATCGAGTCGTGAGCATCGATTTCCCATCGCCATTGAGAGATGGCACCGCTGTTCACCGCGCATCATCACCGACGCGCCGGCGCCAAGTTTGGAAGCGAGTGCGGTCTTCAAGTGATTTTACTGCCGCTAGCTTTTAGCATTGTTATAATTTAAACTTGAATGTATAGCCTCTAAAGCCGGATACGAAATTTATTTTTGTTTCATCTGAATTAAAGCAGATCTCGCCTGTATACGACTCGATACCATCTTTAGATATAGTGTACTAGTTTTTAGGATTTTTTTGGCACTAATTAGCGCACAGCACCACATTGCGCTCGTCGACTTAAGACAAAAGATGTTAAGTATCGTTACTTCAGTAATTTCACTACCTATTATGCACTTGAAACCGAAACAAAGTAATGTTTGCACACTAATGGTTTAAATTCCAGAAATAAGGATTGCAATGGTTCCAACCTCCACGATCTTCAGCAACAAAGACCTGCGAAATAGGATGCAGTAACTTAAAGCAATTTTGTGGAAATTTGTAACTTTCGACGTTTTATGATTAATTCAAATAAATTTAAATATCGTTAAGATTAACTATAAACAAAGCAATGATCATTTTCCTTAGTATTGAAGCCAAATGATTATTAAGTTACTCATAAGATAATTGAATCACTGCGAAAACTAACGGCGCTTCAAAGAAATCGACGAGAATCCGTGGGACGATTGAGGAAAAACCTGAAACGCGTCCAAATAGTCGACTCACTCCGTAAACGTCGCGTGGCGGCGTATCTCATTCTCAAATAATGAGAAAAAGAAACACTGAACAAAGACGATCTAAAAATAAAATAACATTCTCGGTTTAAAGAAACACCAAACAAACGACACGACCATTCAACGCGGATTTCAATTTTTTTTTTTTATATATCAACGAAGCGACGAGACGAGTAACACGTTCACCTGATGATAAGTGATACGCCTGCGCAAAACAACGCGGAGCTAGTTAGGATGATATACACATCTCCATATTGTGCTCATCTCTTTGATACATAAGATGTTGAGTTTCGCTACCCCAGTTATTTCACTAACTACAGCGCCCTTTAGACCGGATGAAAACAATGTCCGCATACTACTGTTTTGCGGCATAAATAAGCGCTGCGTTGGTACCTACATGGATGTTCACAACTGAGACCTACCACCAGTAAAGTATAGTCAACGAGTTTTTACTAAGCAGGTAAACATAAAACAAATATTACGTTTTATTGTATTCATATTAAAAAAAAACTTTAAAAACAACTGCAATAAAGCAGTTATTTTCTTAAACCCCTAACCCAAAAATGCTTAAAAACTCAGGTGTCTGGGGTGTGTTCGGGTGTGCTTTACGTAAAAGATGTGACAAGTGTGATGGAATCTGGTATTTTATCTATAATATAACAGAAAAAAAATATGTAAACATATCAAATTTATCGATTATTATAATGTTAGTACAGATCGTTTTTTTTATATAATCAAGCGACGAGTCGAGCGGGACCTTCACCTAATGGTAAGTGATACGCCCGCCCATAATGACGTGGCGCAAAATAGGATGGTATGCATCGCACCACGTTGCGCTTGACGCCCGAGACATAGGATATTTATTCGCATTATCTCAGTAATTACACTAGCTACAGCGCCCTTCAAACTGGAACACAGTAATGTTTGCACACTTCTGTTTGGCGGCAGGAATAAGAGCTGCGGTGGTACCTAGGCGATCTCGAGCAACAGAGAACTACCACCAGTTAAAATTTAAAAAATTTACTTAAATGTAACTTTACTGTAATACTACTTTAATGTAAATAAAATATCTGTCTCCTGTCTGCTTTGCTGGCAGTAACACTCCAGCAACTCCCTTTGAGGAATGAGTTTTGTAAAATCTATTCTTAAGTGATCAATACTCGACAAAAGGAATATTTCTACCAAATTTCAAGTATCTAAGCGTTATGGTCCCAGGTATATCATGATAAGTTTCTACATAAGTGGAAATCTCTTTATATATAAACGGGCTTCCTATGTTCTTCCCTGATGAGAGAGCCAAGGACATTTATCCTCCACGTTTGCCAAATGCCGCATGATTTCACGTTTATGTAAGCTGTTGTCCTTGGAATACGCCGGTTTCTTAACGACTCCTTTTACAGGAAGCTCAAGCTCAGTGGGGAACGAATCCGCCCCACTTCGATACGTACAGCGAATACAACCCATCTTGCAAACTTATACTTGTTTTTAATGTTTCGTAGAAGATAGCACCTCTGTATCGTAACAGCCAATTTACGTCGCCACTGTTGGGGCACAGGCCTACCCTCAATATGAGAGCGACGGAGCCATAGTCCTTACGCGGGCCCAATGCGGATTGGTGACTTCACCACACACATTACAATATATAATAATTCACGTGCAGGTTTCCTCGCGATGTTTCTCTCCACCGTTTGTATTTCACTGTTGTTACTAAAGTTCACAAATGTTCATAACTTAAATATTAAAGTCATCGGTACATGCCGAGATTCGAACCTGTGACCTTCGGAATGAAGGCCGCACGCTCTAACCATTAGGCCAGCGAGCTACTATAACTCTGTAACTAGATTCTAAGTTTACTAGTAAGAGTTAACACATGCAGTAATGTATTTTCCGCCCATTACCCTCATTTCTTTACTGAATAAGATATATAGATAACATAGTGTGAGTAAAGTATATTTATTCAGCGTTTTAAGGTCAAATGATCTCATAAAATTCTGTGAAAAATACCTTGACGATACATCGTCTGGGTACATCCAGAAGTCTCAGAATATATAAAAATAGATATAATGTAGTACCATATATAGGCTGCAATATGTGCTGTTATTAAGTTTTTTAATTAAGTGAATTAAGACATAGATGACGTTCACCTGATGGTAAGCGATACGACTGGTAATAACAACGAAGTGGTACTTTACATATTTACATTACACTCATATTGTACGCGGAACACGAGAATAAAGTTACGTGTTACCTTAGTAATTACTTTGTACTGCTCACGCCACTGTCCGGGGGCAGTGATAGAACCGGCAGAGGTACCTATAGAAGCTTGGGCTCTAGGTCTCCAACAATAGAACTATGCTATACTATACTATTACAATATATAGTGGGTATGTTACTCAAAGCGATTTCTTTTTTTGCCTAGTGAATGAATGTAATTGAATGAAACTTAACCGAGAATGTGCTAAATACATAAATCTAGAAGCATTTAGATGAGGCATAAACGGATTCGATTTTTTAGTGGCTCTTAGGAGACAGACGATAGTACCAATGACACCTTTGATGATGGGACGGAATAAAATAGATTACAAAAAAAAACATTTTTGAAACGTTTTATTAGCATTATTCCCGCTCGATCATGTTAATACAGTTAAATGAAACGATAGTTTTCATAAAAAATATATTACTTTACTAAAAAAAAAACAGCAATGAAACACAAAATCAAAACCAGCTGAGCTGAACTCGACATGTATTTAGTTTCAATTTGAACCTTATTACATAGCAACACGGAGCATTTAGATTGCGCGCCCGGGCATTCTCTGATCCGAGCATCAGCTGTTTTTGATTTTGTGTTTCATTGCTGTTTTTTTATGTATGTTTCATGAACATGATGGAGCTGTAAATAATGCTAATAAAACGTTTTAAAAATATGATATATTTTTAATCAGCATCGATTTTTTTTCCGTCCCATCATCAGTGTCAATGGTACTGTCGTCTGTCTTCGTTTTCGGAAGCGGTCTCCTAACACACAGTATAAAATACTACTCCGGCATAGAAATAATAAACTACACTTTTTTTGTCGGTGTATTTACCTAAGAACATTATGTAGATATTTGTTAAGAAGCACTAACATTTTCATTCATCATTATCATCATTATCAGCGAATAGACGTTTACTATCGGACATAGACCTCCCCGCAATATCTTCACATCGATCGATCCTGGGCTGCCCGCATCCTTAACCAGATCGTCGGACCACCTGGTGGTGGGCCTGTCAACACTTCGTCTTTCGGTACGGAGTCGCCATTCGAGGATCTTGGTGCCTCATCGGCTGTAAGTCCTTCGAGCGATGTGTCTTACCATTGCCACTTGAGACTAGCAATCTTTTAAACTGTCTCGGTGATCTTAGTTCTCCTGCGGGTCTCCTCATTTTTATCACGCAGGGAATCTCGCGCATAGCCCTTCCCATTGCTCTCGTTGTGTCTTGAAGCCTTTTCACGCGGCCCACTGTAAGCAGCCACGTCTCGGTGCCGTAAGTCATCACGAACTGAAGACCTTTGTCTTTCGACACAGCAGTAGTTGGGACGAGAATATGATGCGCAGCCTCCCAAACGAAAAGCATTTTCATTGTGAATAAAGAATTTAAAACAAACACATTCAAGTTAACAACTCTTTGTTCAATAAATCTCCGCATTGTATAACTGCAATGCGCCTATGGTTACTGTAAACAAGTTATTTTCAATAAATGTAGTGTAACGCTTGTTGTGTAAATATTCCCTCATATAGAAATACTACATTGATAACATATTTCACTGGTGGTGGATCTCTGTTGCCGGAGACCGTCTAGGTAGGTACCAATACAACGCTTATTTTGGCCACCACACAGTACTGTGAATACGTTGCTGTGTTCCGGTTTGCAGTGCACTTTAACCGGCGAAATTATTGGAGTAATGAGACTTAAGATCCTATGCGTCAAGGCGGCGAGCGCAATATGAGACAGTATATATCATCATAACTACCGCCACATTTTTATAAGCAAGCTTACCACTTACCGTCAGGTGAACGTCTTGCACGATTCTTCGCTTCGTCGTATATAGAAAATAATGTGACGAATCTTTTTTCTCTATTGAATTAAAAAAAAATAATTATGAGGAGAATAATTAAGAAATCAAAAGATATTTAATATATGAGATAACTAAATAGTTAACTTTCACATTACCTGAGGCCGCTTACAGTGGGCCGCGTGAAAAGGCTTCAAGTCGCACAGAGAGCAATGGAAAGGGCAATGTTCGGGATTTCCCTGCGAGATCGTATTAGAAATGAGGAGACCAGCAGAAGAACTAAAGTCACTGATAGTCGAAAAGATTGCTAGCCACAAGTGGTAATGGACAAGGCAATGGCTGGACGGACTGACAGCCGATGGGGCACTAAGGTCTTCGAATGACGACCGCCTATCGGAAGACAAAGTGTTGGCAGGCCGCCCACCAGGTGGTCCGACGATCTGGTGAAGGTTGCGGAAAGCAGATGGATGCATGCAGCGCAGGATAAATCGATGTGGGGATCTTTGTGGGAATCCTATTTCAACAGTGTACGTCTGTCGGCTGATAATAAATGATGATGATGATTGTTTGAGAAAAGGTTTAGTTAAAACTTTTGACAAAGAATATATCCAGCAAAACCTTTAACTGGTGGATACATACTTAAGTAACATAGGATGTTTACTAAGCACCAGATAGTGCTTATGGTATGACGATAGTAAGTACTGTTACCTCAACACTTCAGTGGCCTTTTTATATTCACTCAACGTGCAGACAAGAAAGACGATCACCTAATCGTAAGTGATACACATACATATAACGACGTGATGCTTGTTAGTATGATATACACAGCACCAAATTTGGAACGTCGCCTTGAGACATAAGATGTCAGGTCCCGTTACTACAGCAATTTGACTAACTACAGTACTCTTCAAACGAAGAATTGTTTACACCCCTTTGCTCGGCAACAGCAATAAGAGCTGCAGTGGTAGCTACAGACGGCAGTCAACCATTAGTGCACTGGAGCGACCTTTAAAGCGGAACATATGAATAATTTACATCATCATCCGATAGAAGTCCACTGCTGGGTATATTCCCCTCCCAATAATCCCTACTCTGATCGGTCCTGCTTCCATCCAGCAGTTTGCCGCAAACTTCACCTGATCGTCGACTCATCCTGTATCCCCTCATAATAATGATTGCATACTAATAAATAATACCAATTATTATAATTCTGAGATACCACGTCGATGATCTCTGAACAGTTGTACCATATATTCATATTTGAATAACAAAAGGGGACGCAGTTGTACACTATTGAATATGCTGATCATGGGCTGCGTACAAAAACAAACTTCCATCATAAGAGGGTTCCAAACTGCGCACCTTTCGCCAGGTGGCGTGGTACCCCCACTTAGTATTCACGAATTCTATGGCGTGTGTGGGGGGCGCAATTGCGCAATGCTTTCTGTTGAATATATGAAAATATACCTTAACGGTATGCATTAAGGTGAACTCTTTTTTGTATGAGAACGAAGTATATAATGAATATGAACCATTACACGAACACCTCTCTCCCTAAACCATAATAATTCGGTATTAGGAGCCAAAGCGTAGTTCTTTTGTGAACAAATTTTATAGTGTTTTACCTACTACGCATGATTTAAGTTAAATATGTATGTATAGTAGATATCCAGATTCATTGACACTTCACGAGATTTCTGAAACTGTTACACTTAAAACATAAAATTTGTTAGAGATAAATTTTACAAAAATCCTTCAGTAAACGGAGACATTTTGCAGGGATGTTAATGATGAAAAGAGACCCGAGCGTAGCTGCTCACCACTGGATGGGAATAATTCTAGTAAGTTTCAAGTCTAAATTCTAAAACTACTTAGTAGTTAATAATATAAATAAACTCAATGAAAATTAATAGTTTCAACAAATTAATTATTGCTATGCTAGTAAGTTCATTAGTTAAACAAAACCGGAACACAGTAATATTTGAATTTTATTGTGTGCTTGAAAAGGTGCTGCGATGGTAGTTAGACGGTCTCCGTCATAAGTGACCTCTTCATAATCTTCATTTCAACCGATGGACGTCCACTGCTGGACATTGGTCTCTTGCAATGTGTTCCACAAACCCGATCTTGGGCTGTTCGAATCCAGTGGCCCCCAGCGTTTTTTTATGTCCTCTGTCCACCTAGTGGAGGGTGGTCTGCCATCGCTGCGCTCTCCGGTGAGGGGTCGCCATTCCAGTACTGTAAGACCCCAACGTCCATCGCTTCTACGAGCTACGTGCCCTGCCCATTGCCACTTCATCCTCGCGCCTCGTAAGGCTATGTCGGTGGTCATAATTCTTCTACGGATCTCATCATTTTTTATTTGATCGCGCATAGATAGTTTAAGCATCGCCCTCTCCATCGCCCGCTGTGGGACTGAGCTTTATAAGCGACTTCCACCAAATAATTAGATTTTTGGTATAAAACTACAAACCGATTGTTTTTAACAACAAATTCTATTAATAATTAGTAATGAGTTATATAAATATTCAAAATGTATTTGAAGTTTCTTCCAAATCTGTCCTTGATGATACATTATTAGTTTTTGAGGCTCCAAAGTTACAACTACCAAGGAGTCCCGTCACTATATGTAATATTGTGTTTTATACCTTTTTCAATATAAATAGTATAATGATCAAACATGAAATGACAATTTGTCATACAAACACGCTTAATGTTATTACAACATTTTGGTTTAAAATCTTACTCGAAATGATAAAATCTCAAGTAGGCCTCTCCCGATTAGATTAGTTCAAAATTTGTTTGCTTACCGTTCACTTGAGATAGATAAATTTCACTTTTGCTCCAACACATAAGATATATCAAATACTTAATATTACTATGAAACACATTATACGTTCAGCATCATCATTAGCCGATGGACGTCCACAGCTGGACGTAAGGGTCCCCCAAAGATCTCCACGTCGATCGGGTTGCTCGCACCCAGAGGGTTCTCTGGTAGCCACAGGCCTCCTCCAAAGATCTTCACATCGATCGCTCCACAGTCAGCGTGGCTTCCGATACCACGAGGCACTAGTAGCCGTCGTTTGTAGGAGTTCATATGTGAAGATTTGGGCCATTTCCCACGACGCTGGCCCAATACGGGTTGATGGGATCCATAGCCTCATTTGATGATTAGCAGGGTCCTCCATGAACAGGTGAGGTTGGTTGGGTCCCATAAGTTGTTATGCGGGTTCCCTTACATCCCTTATATAGTTATATTAATTTCCATAGATAGTACTCTTGTTGTATTATTATTAGTACTTAAGATATGCAGGAGTATTCACAATTGAGATTTCCAGCTTGATAGCCGGTCGCGGAGATGAGGTGTTTGTGTCTGCTGATAACGATCACTCGTTGGCCTACATAGAGCGAGGATAACAGCTCCTTAAGTTTGCATAGAGATAATTTACTAATCACTCGTTAGACCCGCCAATGCTGTATTCCCAGTTACGCATAATGGTTTATTTTATTACAATTATTTATGTTACCCCAGTAATTTGATAAGCTACAATGCCTTTCAAACAGGAACTCGGTAACATAAGCACAATACTGACCGACGGCCGAAATGGAAACTGTGGTGGTACCTAGACGGTCTCCGGCAAAAGAGACCTATCATCAGTATTGGTGATAAAGCAAACATAATTACTTGCCATTTACTTAAATTAAACCTTGATTGTAATTTTAAGAGTATTATTACTTTTTAACCCCTTAAATGCCGCCGGCGTATATATACGTCTTTTCGAAGTACGACTCTTTGTATTGCTCTGCTATAAAGGAAACTGTACCCACAGTGACCTTGACAATGTTTAAAACGGATTTTCTGATTTCAGGGAAGAGGGGTAGGGGAACACATGTGGTAAGTTTTCCACGGCAGGTAACAGGTTAATATGCTTCATACTATAAAATATCCGACGTTAAAATAGACCTAATAGAGATCTGTGATAATTAAGCATATTATAGTAAAAACGGCGTGTTCATTGGTCTTCAAGAACCTGATATTCAATCTTAAAACGAATATAGTATTTTTACTATATCAACTTATTTAGAACTATTTCGATCATACAAACTGGTAACTGTTTGATTTAAAGCAAATTTACTTGGAGCTGGTCGAACGACGTTCATTGTTGTAGGCGTATTTGTTTACCTAGAACAATGGAGACGGTTTTGGGAAAGTTTTATCAGCTGACCACCTGACACGCTTTCACGACGCTCATAAAATTCCGTACCGAGTACCCGAAAACAAAATTACCCGCATCGCGTTGTACAACGTTGCGCAATACGCTGGCGTATCTTCGCGGGGCACCACGGGACCAATTTGTGGAGAAACTCACGAATTGGTAAAAGCAGATCACCGAATCGGTCATTTTAATATTATTGTAAGGATATCGTAATTTGTATAACTCTTACTAGAAACGTCTCTACACCGATCGGACCTGCTCGTAGGCGACCTTAACGACATCTTCGGTGCACCTGCTTCCCAACACCTGGATGGCTCGTTAGCCTGTCCTTGGACACATGTACAGTGGCCGTTACCACTTAAAGCTATAGAAGGGACTGTGGTTTTCATCCCTTTAGACTAAATGCCTATTGGGAGACCTTGCCCAGTAATTACAGTAGCTACAGCATCCTTGCTACAGCACCATTGGAAACGAAACACAGTAATGTTTGCACAATACCGTTTGGCGGCAGATATAGGCTGCGGTGGTACCTACCACCAGTAAGATGCTTTAAAAATAATGCTTTGTGAACGGATGTGGATATCTAAGTTATAGGATTGTATGAACTTACATCTTGCTTACTTTAAAACTGCGTTACATATACAAAAAATATCTAATCTTAGTTGTTATTAATATACTATTATAACTGTATACAGTCGCGAAATATCTTCATAATACACGCCGTTGAAGAAGCAAGATAAGTATCACATAGTTATTATTAGAGTTTAAGTATTGCTTTTTCAAGTTTTTATTTTTTTTTAATTGACATTGAACTCGACGATTTCTATTTATATTAAGCGATAACACTGGGGGTTAAACACATTTCGTGCTGCCTTATCACTTAGTGCTGCTTTGTTTATTTTCGTACGCTTACAAATACGGTGTTGAAATTGTTAATGGAAAAAATAATACTGAAATAAAACATTAAAAATGTCCTTAAAGGAAATTAAAAAAAAATATGTTATTTCAATACAATACTTTCTTAGGTAAACTAGTGTTTGGTAGAAATTATCAATACTGATTTAAGGAATCAAACTGGAGATTCCGAAATTGATTATGTGAAGGGTGTGTCAGATAGTAATGACCCTCTGGTAAAGGGATAAAATAGATATGTATGTATATTGTAATTGTTGCAACATTTAACATTTCAGTTATTTGCATTTGTTTGCCTTGAAATCAAGTGTGTCACATTAAACATGTTTGATAACGATAATACGCGTTGCGAATCAATGGAGGACGTTCGGTTACGAGAAACGAACACCAGAGGTCCCTATTAAAACAGGTATTCCAACTAACATACCATCATAGAAATTAATTATACTCAAGTATCATTGAAAGGAACTAAAAACCGGATTAGTTTACTCAATCGGGCCACCAACATCAATTTGAATATAGTACTTAATGATGATGATGCTGGACATGTTATACTACCGAGTAATTGCTCCCGATTTGAAAAAATATATTTATTTCTGTTTAACTATAACCTCAGACAACATAAAGCAAAAAACATCAAATCCGGTAATGTATACTGGAATTGTATTCCTTCAGGATGGATTTCTAAAGGAAGTCATGATGGTTTACCATTATGACTTTACACACGTCATTATACATCCGAAATACTATCAGAAAATTTTCACATAACACTTATGCAGTGGTAGTGTCGCGAAGGTGCTGGAGACTGCGTTATCTACCTTACATAAAACAGTCTCCAGCGGGAACGAGCTCTAACTTAGTTCATTTAATAATGGACCTTACCGTCCCACAAAAGACTGAAGAGTTTTATACAGAATAAAATTTCTTCATATCATATTAAGCGATACACTTGCCGATAACAATGAGATGCTGACAAGGCGAGACATTTCCACAGCACTATATAGCGCCTCCTCTGTGCCTTCATGATGACTTTCTTGGGAATTTGTTGTGCAGTGGTTTCCCCTTGATGAGGTATTCAAGTTAAAAATGATTGTAAAAATCGGTGTAGGTCGACCAAGGCGGACACATATTCTGATCAAATCTAAGGTCTCTTACGAAAAGTCAGGTCAAGAATACTCGCAACCGACGGGCATGCATGAAGACGCTCATGAAAGTGGAGGAAGCGAGAGAGGTGTGCCAGGATCGTAGCAAGTGGAGAGAGGTGGTCTCTGCCTACCCAACTGGGAACGAGGCGTGATATGTAGGTAAGTATATATATGGTTTCCCCTTGCCTTTTGAATTAAAACCTAATAAGAGCTGCAGTTATACCTGTCAAGACGGTCTCCCGCAATAGAGACCTGAACGATGATATCTACAGACTCATTTTCTCTCTTTATCGGTAATAACATTATTCTAGGTATTATTATAATATCCTTGTATTTTTAATTTTCACTTTCCTTGTAAATTTAGGCCAGAGAAATTACGTTAATGGCTTCGTGAATATGATTATGACGAAATTTAACTTCAGAGTCATTACCATATATGAATTACTACAATGATAGTAGAAAAACTGCAGCAAAGTACTTACCAAGAAACATCACGCCCACACCTGTACATCGTACAGACACAAACAAAGGAAGCGCCAAAAAAGGATAAAAGATCGTTTCCGGTTTCAAAAGTCAAGGTGATTTCATACCGGGTGGAGTGGAGTGCCGGGTTAAAGGCATCGCCGGATTCACAGCGTTAACTAGATTATTTTCCTCGTTGCCCAAATCACAATTTTTTAATGTAACATCATTGTTATTTATATCAACTCGATATGTTACCAGTTAGATAATTACTGTGACCGGTAATACTTCGTTTAACTAATCAGCAAAACATTAGTCACTTCTAAAACTGGGATTCCCTTAGGCGTTTATTTATTACGCAATATTGAATGATTATACGACATTAATAATTAAATATATTTTTTATTAGCTTTTTATGCTATTAGTTGTGGTTTCTTGAAAAACGTTCAACTGGAAGACAGCGGAAGGAATGGTTGGAAGACATAAAGATGTGGACCGGTCATAAATACTATCAGTTAAAAAAAATAGCTGAGGATCGAATTGGTTTTCTCGATCTGATCGCCAAACTTCAGTTTGAATAGTAAAACATGTCATCATCATCATCATATAGACGTCCATGATCAGTCCTACACTGCTCCCATCCAACGGGATCCCGCGACTTTGCAACCATCCAAGGACATTGCACTTAATGCGATTATCAGACTAACAGGACGACATGTGATGTCTCAAGGGTAGAAGCACAATGTGGCCATGTATATCATCCTAAGGCCACTACCATTAAGTGAACGTCTTACTCTTCCCGTCGTTTTATCGGAAAAAAAAACTCACACCACCCTTGAGATTTCCTTTTTACCTTCGGACTTACATATCACAGGCATTCATCCCTTTATTGTCGAAGTCCCAGTCTTTAGTACAAAGTGTTTCGCTTCGACGATGGAAACTGTCTGCTGGCGTCAGTATTTCCGTGCAAGTATGACGCGGGAATCTTCAAGAGAAGACTGCATAGGCTACTCATAGATTACGCTTTACTACAAAAAACTGCATTGTCATCAGCCGATAGACGTCAACTGCTGGACATAGGACTTCCACAAAGATCTCCACATACAATCAGCATGACCTAAACCGCGGGGCACTAGCGGCTGTCATATGTAGGCGTTCATATAGAAGGACTTGGGCCATTTCCCACCACGCTGGCCAAGCGCGGATTGGCGGAGGCCAGAGCTTG
The DNA here is from genome assembly GCA_029034505.1 of Ornithoptera priamus. Taxonomy (NCBI): domain Eukaryota; kingdom Metazoa; phylum Arthropoda; class Insecta; order Lepidoptera; family Papilionidae; genus Ornithoptera; species Ornithoptera priamus. Next base: position 1,755,247 of record JARDWD010000313.1, on the reverse strand, counting down.
GTTTGTTGATTAGTAGGGTGCACCACGAGAACATGAGGTTAGCTCGAGTACCGTGAGAGTACGGGACCCCTTACTACCCTATACTGTCTATACTTCAAAAAGAAGATATTGGGTTTATCTTCTACGTTCCCTTGTTTTTAATGTGAAGACGTACCGTTACCGTATACATGGTCAGTGTTGCAGAATGATTTAACAGTATGAAAATCTAAGCGGTGGTATCTCGCTCGAGGTGGTGGCGGTGGTCATTGTTTGAATGTTTGATCGCCGATGTACAACACGGCGTACGTATTTCAAAAACAATGCGTCGCCACAACATTGAGGCGACGTTTCTGGAAACTATATCGACTGTAAGTAAGAAAACCCGTGCGCGCTCTGACTTGGTTACTAAAAAACACTTGCTGTTATTGACAATTGATATCGAACGAGAAAAGCCTCACTTAAGCTTTAGACAATTCTTCAATACGTCAATGGCTTTATAAATTAAATAAGTTTGCTATTAAAACACTACTTATGTATTTGATCTAGTACTGCGATTTATCATCAGCCGATGGACGTCCACAGCTGGACATAGGCCTTCCCAAAGATCTCTAGTACGATCGGTCACGCGCTGCTTGCATCCAGCGGTTTCTTGCAAAACGTCGGGCACTACGAGCCGTAATTTAGAGGATTTGGGCCATGTCCCACCACGCTGGCTCAATGTGGGTGGGTAGGAGCCAGCCTAGTTTGTTGATAAGCAGGGTGCAACACGAGCAGGTAAGGTTGGCTTGGGTCCTGTGAGTTCTTCTGCAGGTCCCCTTACACCCACTTCTGCGATTACCAACCTGTTATATGGGATACGCGAAGACTAATTCTCAAATGCTTAAGAGTTAAGTCAGTTAAGTTATATAAATATTATTATAATGTATGTCTACGGTGGGTTTCCGCAATTGTCACCAGATCGTCGGTCCTTATTTTGGGAAGTCTCCCAACATTACGTCTACCGGTACGTGGGCGCCACTCGAGGACCTTACTGCCCCATCGGCCGCCGATCCTTCGAGCAATTTGCCCTTCCCACTGTCACTAAGTCGAGCAAGTTCTGGGATATGTTGGAGACCTTAGTTCTTTTGCAGATCTCCACGTCCGATACGATCGAGCAAAAGAACCGACTGGATGCGAACAACGCGGGACCGATCAATGTGGAGAATTTTGAGGGAGGCCTATGTCCAGCAGTGGACAGCTATCGGCTAATACCTCGGTAGTTTAAAACAGACCTTATAACGCAGAAAACATATGTAGATAAAGATAGAGAGTATATTTCAAACTTATAATTCTTAATAGATAGAGCTTGAGAAAACCAGACACATTGTTTACGAGGAGATGAGTACTCATAAATGAACGGTTTTATTAAGTATACGGGAACGCGAAAAGGTTGAAAAGCACTGATCTAGTACAAAGACAAAACCTATTTAATTCTGATTGATGTTCGTTTAGGTGTTCTTCGCGCGACCATTGTGCTCAGCTAAGTTTAGATACAAAATCTTTTTGCTCGTCATCCTGTCTCATGTAATATATTGTTTGCCCAGTAATTTAATTAAAACTCCATTCACAACGAAATGCAGTATTATTTTCACTCTACTATACATCAGTAGAAACTTAAACGATCTCTACCATATTCTAAGACTAGTAAAAGATACAAATTCACAAAGGTAAATTAATGATTTTTCCTTTCTCCCTCAAATCACAAAAAATATACATTGTATCATGGAGGTCCTAGATTCGATCCAATGCTACATTACGAGGATCGGTTGGTGGTAAGTTTTGTCGAAACCTTCTAGCGAATTACCATTACCATATTGTAAATTTGCTGTCATAGTGAAGATGATTTTTTTTGTGTAATTAAACGACGAAACGACCTGCACGTTCACCTGATGGTAAGTATTCCCTCCCATAATAACGTATGGTGTACAGTGCACCACATTGTGCTCGTCGCCTGAGACATAAGATGTTGAGTCTCGTTACCTCATTAATTACTTTAGCTACAGCGCCTTTCAAACCGGAACAGAATAATCTTTGCACACTACTGTTTGGCGGCAGTAGGCGCAGTGGTGAGACCCACCTAGATGATCTCCAGCAACAGAGACCTACCATCCAGTCCAGAGACCTAAGTCCGGGAGTGAACTGTCGCGGACTGAATATAATGATGTCCAGAACTGTCACGAGCTATAGATGATGTATTCCAGTTGTCATTATGTTAGAGGCAAACATGCTTCACCATACACAGCATTCATGCTTATCACCCTTTGAAATTGAGGTCTAATGTTAAGCGTGGTGATGGCGAGTACCAATAGAAACATGTAAAATTTTTTTCTAATACAGTATTTTAGTTAAAATACGCAAGTGCTTGACCGTGGTCCTATCTGATGTTAAATGGCGATGAGGTCTGTGGTATAAAGCGCAATTAGCAACAGTCTATTCGCTGTCTTCTTGAAGAGTAGTCGCGAGAGAAAACGTGATATGATTTCTATACTGTGGTGTTATGAATGGAGCCCACAAACGATGGTGGTTCCCACAAACGGCGCGGCGTTGACATGATCGCGTTACAATGAGCTCTCAATTACCAGGAATACGGCGGTTGCACCAGGTTCGCAGTAGCAAGCGGCCTATTCATTTATAATCGCATTGGTAAAGGCTGCATTAGCACAATACGACGCCGTGTATACAGACAGTATGGAATGTTCTCATTACTTCCGTTAAGTTAGCTTAGTTTAGTTAGTTTTTTTTTAACTATATAGACTGACGGCGATGTAGACTGTAACGGTATAGCGCCTTGGTCTAGAAGTGGTCTACTTCTGTTCACTGTTCTCTTAGACTCCAACTTCATACATGGACGGACCTTCGGTATTCGCGTTATGAACGTCGAGGCGAAGCACTGTTTTATACGTCTGATAGTAAACCAGTGCACTATCTTTTTTTTTATTTCAATATATATATATTACGTGAAGCGACGAGAGGAACGAGTGCAGTAAGTTATACGCATGCCCATAACAGAGGATGATGTACAAAGCATCATGTGCGTCGCCTTGAGAGATGAGATATTACATTTCGTTACCTTATATATATAGCTACATATTTGAACAGAATAGCTAATAATATTTATAACTAATAATAAATAACATTCCTGTTAGCGCAGAAACATATTCTGACCCGTATGCAGATAACAACTTATAAGCTATCACTCGACACTCGAGAAACCGTGAAGTGAAAATGTTAGTACAAATGCGTTGATGCGAAAATATTCATGTGAATGATGTAAGTCTAACATGCGAATACCTTTCGACTGGAAAATCGTATAAATCATCAAGGTAAAAACTACACGGCGTCCGCCGCGAACTCTCGCAGTTGTAACGCACAATAAACGTTGTGTATATGTTTTATTGCTGCAGAGGAAGCGACTCCAAATGTTGAAAGTTTATAGCTTTACACAGAGCTCGATATATAAATGCATTACATGTTAATTTGCGACAGCCCTGTAGACTCGGGCTAGTAAGAATAGGACTAAGCTAAACCCTGCCTGTCGCAGAAGAGCGTCTAAAAGGTTCTAGGAGTTTCGCGGGCCTTGACAGTGGGGGCCTTTATCGCTCAACAAGCGAACCTGCGTAGGACACCGTATGGCTCGGCGATGGTGCCAGCAAGTGTAGAGGCACCGGTGTATTCTATAAGAGGACTTCTGGAGTACATATACTATATACTTCCCGAATGGACTAGTTCAGAGCACCGTAGGGGTTTTAGTGAGTAAAAATCACACATAACCCAGACTTCTCCTCAGAAGCAAAGTAACTTTCGAAGATTTCTTCCCCGAAACCAAAACAAGGAAATTTGCAAAGATATGTCATTTCGGAAGAAAAACGCACGATTGCCGGATAAAATCCGCTTCTGAAGATGGAGATAAGGTAATGTGGGATGTACCCATTAAAACCTTATCGGTGGCCATTGTTAGTGTGTTGCGAGAGGCTCCCATAGTGTATACCCTACACGAAATCTATGTATGTGCCTGCTTCTAAGCGTTTTTTAATTAGAACCTAAAACCAATTTATCTTTGGAAATAAATTGGTTTGGGTCTTCAACTCATGCGTGTTGCCAGCAGTATTGACATGCGGAACCGGGAAGTGGCCCTTACCATCAGCCCTATAATAAGGTTCGAAGTCACCCAAAGGGCAATGGAGAGAGCTATGCTCGGAGTTTCTCTGCTCACAACGCTCGAAGGACCGACGGTCGATGGGGCAGTAAGGTCCTCGAGTGGCGCCTGTGTACCGGTACACGTAGTGTTAAGAGGCTTCCCACAAGGTGGACCGACGATCTGGTGAGAATCGCGGGAACCCACTAGATGCGACCGACGCGGGACCGATCGATGTGCAGATCTTTGGAGAAGGCCTATGTCCAGCAGTGGACGTCTATCGGCTAATGATGATGTTCCTGTTTATAATTGTTTTTTACAACATCAAAAAATAAAGTCTAGTAGGCACTGTGCGAGGACAATAAACAGTGCTTAATAAAACAACAAGCAAATAAAGGACATTCGTGTGTCACTAATTAACGGTTCCTTGTGAATAGGATCTATATATTAAATAGGATTCGTATCTTAGCAAAAAATTATGTCAGGATAATCAATATTCTTTTATATTACTGTTTTTTTTAAAAAAAACTATGTTTTTAGTTACGCCTTGTGAGACCAGAGGTACCGATAGGTGAAGCTTTATACAAGAATCAACTTTATCTGCTAATGGACAGTGGTTGAGTCGGGATCGTCATAACCACGGAGTTAATTTTTTTATGGTTTAGTGGCGAAATTATTGAGATGATAACTTACCTTTTAGATGGAAAGTCCTGATTATGTATAGGTTAATACCTACTAAAACTTCTAAATAAATGATTCGTCGTCGTCGTCGTCGACAACCCCCCACCCCACCCCTACCAATGATGCCCACACGATCGTAAAGGGAATGATATCAAAAATCAAAACTATGTGATAATTATCGAGAACAAATCCCAAAAATAACGTAATTTTCGTTTAAAGGATAACCGTTGATCTTTTATCAAGGACATTCAGACAAGATAAAAGTTTTATCATAGTTTACGCTGCCAGGTAAAAAACAATAACATGTTATGTGCCTGTCCCCATGCACGGAATAAAAAATTCAGGAAGCAATGCGGCGCGCGCGCAATATGTGGCATGCATTCGTTAAAGCATACACCACATGCTCATGTAAAATAAACTATGAAGAGTATTATATCATAGTTTCAGCACTAAAGGATCAAACTATACAGTACTTCGAAATAGAGACTTATTTGTAACCCCCAATACTTATAAAATGTTATAAGTACTTAAAATTTATATTTTATTTATCCTGTTTTAAATACACTAGACCAACTTAATTTATATGCGCTTAATTATTATTGAAAAATTTAATAATACTTATAGCATTTTACTTTGGTCATCACTGGATTTTGAGTGTGAAATCAGTTTGGCAAAGAATTCGTTTGATGATGATTTCTCCTAAATGTAATATAAATTTCAGCTACCGAGCACAAATATTGAAAGAACTTTTATATGGACAAAGACTTGTGGATTTATAAAGATAATTATACAAGAAGTTTATTGTATGCGTTCAGTGGGACAAATGAAGCTATTTAAAAATTGTTGTAACAAGATTAGTGTAATTATTTGTACTGATAATTAACATGGTGATAAGAAAACTCCACATTATGAATTGAATTATCTTTGATAGTGTAGATTAGATTTCTTACATTATTTCTTAATGTATTTAAATAATTTATGACCTTTGTAGCACATAAAAGTTCCTACTCAGTTTTTATTACTTTGCTTTAATTTATATTTCATAGAAGAAATGAAAACTCACCTGGTGGGCTATCAGTCAGGATTGTAATACCAGTGGGATCCACATGTGGAGGGAATGCCTCGTATAAATCTGGCTCTTCCTCGAGCACCGCAGACAACATCGCGGAGGGCATTCCGTTTCAGACAACACTCACACACACCACTATGACTAGACACTACACAACACTACACCAGCTGCACTCTGTGTTCCTAGCTCGCTTGGAACTCAAACCAATGAGCCTCCCAGAGCCATCTCTGAACCATCACCCATTTGTGTGTCTCTCATCAATACATGCGCCTAAGTCAAATCTTGCTGCACCATTTTTAAATCTGTAAGAAAAAAATCTTGAATAATATATACATTAGTTTATCATATAAAGATAATGTTTATCTGTTTCATAGTCAGAGGTTTTGATTATCCAAGAGCAAAAAAAACTGCAAAGTCAAAAAAGTGAATACATAATTATATGGAATTAAAATTTCGTTTCGATCAGCTGATTGCTGCTGTTGCCAGAAGGGGCTCACATACATTATGTCTATTTTAAGAATACATGGCAGCTGATCGGGCACCCTTCAATGTCAGAAACGGGCGAGTGACGCCCGATTTTTCAATACTTAAAATCAGTTGAGCGTATACTCACCGAAATCCTGACGATAAATGATGCGAAGCAGGATTTGCGACTCCGTATTTACCGCTTTGGTGTCCCTGCGGCAACTAAACCAAGTGGCTAGTTCCCGGTCCAACGTAATCTCGAATGGGATAATAGTTTCGAGTGGGAGCCAACGCTGATTTGTCACTTAACTCAGCCACACTGTACATCACACACTTATATCAGTTACTGACCATGCACACGGATACATTGTGAGATCAATCACAGATATGCGGGATGATTCCACAACCCTTGTTTCGTCTAATCGAATTATTGATGTTTCCGGTGAAAGTCGTTTATGGATTTTATTGGGAAATATTTTTTAATGTGTGTTGAGTATATTGGTACAGTCTACGGTATTTGTTTCAGTGGTGAAATTCTACTGGGTGAAGGGAGCGGCACGTCTGCTTTATCCGCGATTTGCATGAACGTGAAATATTGTATTATAGATATATATACCATACGTCGTTTGCCTTCGTGTGGTACTGATGATAAGCATAGACTAACTTAATTTTTTTTAAATATCATAACTTAGTTTTATTGTAATAATCTGATAATGTTATAATAATAATTAAAAAGTAAACAAATCTTATCGTTTTATTCATTATTTGTATTTAAAATAATAATAGCAGCATAACATGTTTTAATATTATAATATTTTTTAAAAAAAAGTAGTAATCGATTTGCGGAATTATATAGCACTCATTTAAAAAATATCATTTAATAGAATTCTACATAGTCAAATACAGTCCATAGACAATATGCGTCGTATTTATCCTACTGATTTAGTACAATTTAAAAGTATTTTTTACAATTGCTAAAACTAATTATATGTACGATATCAGAAACCAAATTACAAAGCAAACATATATTTCGTAACCTAAATAACATTCTCTAAATTCAGGAGCTTTCTTTGTTACAAAAAGCGGTGTACTGTCGATTGGATATAAAATATTAAACTTGCAGAATATAAATATATTCAATACAAAAACAATAAAAATTATAAAACAGTACTTTAAGTAATATTGTTCATAGAATTCTATTTCAGTTGTCAAAATGGCTTAAATAATTCGTTACCAGACTATAAAATAAAAAACAAACAAATGTTAAAACTGTATTGTGATATTAAGGTGGACAACTTGTCAGTGTCATTAACTAGCAGTTATTGTAATTGTGATTTCGTGTTTTTCTTGAATTCGTCTTGATTGTAAAAAGCTGGCATAATTAGCTCCTTACTATGAGCTTACATTAAAAACTAAGCGTAAATATGACGACTACAAAAGAAGACTGTTTAAATGGTAATTTTCAAATAGACATATTTGATGGAGTGCTTTGATAGAACAAATTAATTGATAATTTCTTTATTTGCAGACACGGTTACAGTCTTAATAAATGCTGTCGGTGATAACAACAATTCTGTCAATAACATTGTTATAAAATCTCTTGCTAAAATAGCCAACACATATCCAAATGAAGTGATTAATATTTTCTGCGAGTTTTATAAAGACACTGTCAAAGTCAACAATACGCAGCTATGTAACATAATCAAGTAAGTTATTTTATTTCTTTTACTCATTATTATTTCATTGTTCTAATAGTAGTAATAAAGTATTTTAATCAAAATACAGTAGTTGTCACTTTTTATTAACTAACACATTAAGTTAATTAAAAATGTCATATTAATATTTTATTTAGTCAATTCAAGAAAATTTTAGTAATTACATGGCATTATATATTAAAATAAAAACTGATTTGAACTTGGTATAAAAGTAGTAACAATATATTTAAAACAGTTTTTCTTAAAGTGGTATTTTTTAAATGTATTTTTATTTATTGTATTGTAGTCTTGCGGATGAACAAAGATTCATGTAAGTTTTAAGTACTCTTTTGTACAGTAGTAATAGAAAGTAGATTTTATAGAAAAATATATTTAAACTTGTAGTCATGTATATATTACCTGTTTTAATCTTAGTGTTGTTATGGCATGCTACAAATAAAGCTTTAATTAGCTTTTTAGATTGTATGAATCTGATAAGAAAAGACATGTATTTTTTGAAAAAAATTAATAACAATATTTGTTATGGAAAATAAATTTGCTAAATTCAAATTATAATAGTTTATGTGATGACTCAATATAATAATAATCATGATAAACTTTGAAATGAAAAATCTGTGCGCTATGGTATAAAAAGCCTCATTAAATCAATTGATTGTATTTGGCTTAATGTCTAGACATGTTTATATATTTAAAATGAAAAGCAAAATTAAGTACTATTTTATAAATTAAATTACCACATAAGTAATTCTTAAAGTTTCTCTAAAGCATTTAAAAACTTAGACTTCGAGAAATATTAGAACCAAATTTACTTATCAAAACAAGTCATATACTGTTATCATCTGTTTAATTTGTTTACAACCATTATGCTCTTATTTTTGTAGGGTCTTAGAGCAAACATGTGTCAATCAAGTAAAGAAACTAAATTCACAAACTGCTTCAAGTTTGGTGAATTCAATGCTTCGTGCTATGACAGAGAACACAGCATATGATCCTGTTATACAGATGGGGGCCTCATCTGTGTTGGTTGCAGTAAGCCATGAATATTTGGATATGGTAAATACATATTTTTCTTAGTACAGGAATTTTGTAAGAATTGTACAAAGAAAAACGCTAATGTTATTGTGTTCCTGTCTGAAGGTTGTCCCTGGTAGAATTACTGGGGTAATTAGAGAAACATCTTTTATCCCATATACATATAAAACATGTGCAATTTGGTGCTCTGTCTATGTAACTTACCATTTGATAAAAATTTCAAGTTTTGTTGTTTTGTCAAATAAATAATATTTAGTGATAATATTCTAAAACAAAGGATAGAAAAGTACCTGGGATGTCTTTATGGTATTAAAATGCATTAATAATTTGACATTTGTTAATGCACTCTAATATTGTTGTAATATGTCTAACTTTGTAGCATTAAAACTTTCACAAGGAAGTTTATATAGAACAAAGAATAAAAGTTATCAGAAGGAGACAGCTTGTTTACAGTTACATAAGTACTTAACATAATGTCACTATTTGTTTACAAGATTTATACATTTGTAATTAAATAATGTATTAATAATAAAAATACAATATAAAGCTGACAATTTAATGGACCAGTGTCATTTTAATATCATCATTTTTAGCCAATTTACAGCTATAGCCAAATATAGCATTCAACAGCCAATTTACATCCCCGCAGTTGGGACACAGGCCTACCCTCAATTAGAGGGTGATGGGCCGTAGTCACCACGAGGACCCAATGCGAATTGGTGACTTCACACACATTACAATAAATTCTAATTCATGTGCAGATTTCCTCATAATAATTTCCTTCAACATTTGTATTTCACTGTTGTTACTAAAATTCACAAATGTACATAACTTTAATATTAAAGTCATCTGTACATGCCGAGACTCGAACCTGCGATCTTCAGAATGAAAGCCGCACGCTGTAACCATTAGACCAATTAGCTATGAGAGCCGAATATGTCTTCTCATGAAGCTCCAATATAATATACTATTAAAAAGTTTAATGTTTCAAAATACACATTTAAATAAATTAAATGTGTATTTTGTAAGTGTAAATAAATAATTATGTTTACCGAGATCTATTTTTGAATATTACACATATATATACATAAAGGATAATATTGTTTTCATACCAGATTCCCTTGTAGACTTTATGATTCATGCTTTTAATGTAGATAAATTGTTTTTGTGTATTGCCATGTGAGAACACTATTTGTGTTATCTTCACTATGATAGCCCAGTTAAATGTAAATCAATTCCACTCATAATATATATGAGCAAAACAGGTCGCCCCAAATATTGAATGTCTTCATGAAATTTTGTTGAACATAATTTTTTTATTATGAATACTTTTTATTAAAGGTAATTCATGCTAGCTGTTGTCTGTAACTGGAACAGCATAAGATTTTTAATATGTTTGGATGTTTATTAGTGTACATTTAAAATAAGTGTTATGTACTGAATATATTATAAAACACATGAGTAGGTACTATATGTTGTTAGAAGGTACATAGCTGTGTTCTAAAGGACATTATGTGAATATACTATGAAAGTACCCACTTAGTTGATATTATTCATCAATAACACATACAAGTCAAACATCCACATACATAGCTATAAGTATAATAGTCATTAAACAATATAATGTTTAAGGAAATTTCGATTGTGTAATAAATCTTATTACTCCAGTAATATCACATATTTAGTAGGTCTTTTGCAAAAGAGATATAACAAGTGTACGTTTTTTGTTATATATTCTGTACAAAAATTTATTTATTGGTTTAAACACTGCATTCGAATTTTTGTTCTCATTCATATTACTAGCAGCTTGAAGCAATTTCAGTGAAAAGATCAAGTCTATGTATAAATAAGTAACAAAATAAAAAATTTGCTCTTTGATCTAATGGTTACAGCGTGCTGCCTTCATTCTGAAGGTCGCGGGTTCTAATCTCGGCATATACCGATGACTTTAATATTTAAGTTATGTACATTTGTGAACTTTAGTAACAGCAGCGAAATACAAACCAGCTCATGAATTAGAATTTAATCTAAGGTGTGTGTGAAGTCACCAATCCGCATTGGGCCCGCGTGCTGACGTGAGTATGGCCCATCGCCCTCATATTGAGGGTAGGTCTGTGCTCCAACAGTGGGGACGTAAATTGGCTATTGAGATGTATGAATAGAAGACATGCACATTTAAAGAAAAGTGTTGTATATGTATGTTATTTTGTTTTAATTGTTTACGGATGCAAATGTTATGATATTTAAAAAAAACATGATTATAAAATAACCGTATTTATACCTTATTTTGAAAAAGGATCCGCCGTAGAGTTACGATCAATGATTTTTCCAAAAAAAAACATTCTTCAGGTGCTCAGGCTGCTGATTAACCAGATATCGCCGGCATCGGTGCCCCACTATGCGATAGTGCACACGCTTGGAACCCTCGCGGCGGTGAACACTCATGGTGTGGTGCCGCATATTAAGGAGATTCTAAGCAAAATGCTACCTCTGCTCACACTGGTTAAGCAGGAGGGAGTCAAACAGGCCTTCGCTTACGGTTTGTGTTTGCTAAATATTTGTCATTTAATGATAAATCTTATACAATTTCGTTTAATTAGCTTTAATTTTTTTTCTCTTTCCAACTTTCTAATTAATCTTGCTTCCCGACAGCTTTCGGACACTTCGCAGTTGCAGTCGCGGAACAAATAGGCGATAACGTTGAAAATGATAACATTACATCTATTAAAGAGAATTTTGTTACGGAATTCTCCATAATATTTGATGTACTGTACAACCAATGGCTCTCATCTCATGAATCTAAAGTAGCCGAATCTATTTTAGAAGCACTCGGCCCAATAACCAGACTGATCTCTGAGAGACAATTCAATGAAACCGTCAATAAATTTGTTCTTTCTTTGCTATCCTTGTATCGAAAACCGACATTGAATTTCTATTACATAAGCCAATGCATCTCCTATCTTCTGTCACCCTCTTCACTAAACCCAAAATTAACATTAACCGACAATGTTATTACTGCTATTAACCATGCTATGTTTAATCTGGTCCTTCTGGAGCCGGATTATGATCAGCCGCATACAGTTAAAAATCATTTCGAGGTGCTGAGATGTTTCGATCATATGGCTGGACAGTTCCCCGATCAGACAATCGAGAGCCTCTTACATCAGTGCAAAAATAACCAAGAAAAAGACAGAATGAAAGCTGTTATAATATTAACACATCTGACAACCTCGTCCCAAGTTTTCATTGACAATTTCGCTGCCAAGTTCATATCTATCCTGAAAGTAATGACTACTATGGAACAAGGTGTGAAAATGAAGAAGTTACTTGTGAAAGCGATCGTCGGTTTGGTGTATAGAAATTGTATTGCAACCTCTGAAGACTTTTCTATGATCGAGTTTATCATCAAACACTGCGGATACGAAGGACCGGCTAATATTCCAAAATATGACATCATAGATTTGCATGACACGTGCAAAAGCTCTTTAATACTTATGTGCAATACAGTTACCAGCGTCAGAACTCAGTTACGAAATCTGTTACTAACAGCATTAACTATTGACGATTTCTCAAACTCTATGTCAACTGTCAGCTATTGTTTAACATCACTGTTACAAAACAAGTCTGATGTCATCCTTGATGAACCCACAGAGAAATTTATCGAAGATAATTGTTCTTCAGATCTTGTTTTCGTGAGATGTATAACGCATATTGTGGATCCTAATAAAGTAGACAAAAATAAAAATCTTTTAATATTTTTGGAAGAGTTCTCTGGCGATGTTCATAAGAACTTGAAGAATTCCTGGACAGTCGAAATTCAAAGATTATTAAAGTATGTTGAAAAGAATCAATCCAAGGACGAGTGGCATAGTATGTTGCTAGATTTATTGGTGTCCGCTATAGAGCAGGTGAACAATAACAAATGGGTTGAAAATATAGCGACGCTATTGTCACAACAAGTTTTGACGAAAAAGCAATCACCGATGTTGAAAGGTGTATCGTTGCAGTACTTGGCGATCCTGTCCTGCCACATGTCAAACGCTGCAGTCGTAGAGAAAGTATTGAAAATAATACTACTCGCTTTAAAATCGATCCCAATGAAGAGCTGCGAGTATGTCAGCAAAGCTATAGGTATTGCTTCAAGGCAACACGGCGAAACTGTTATGAACGAATTAGACACAATATATAAAGAGAATGAATCTAAAAGGGGTAGTAAAATTTTCAATTTCTTATCACCTAGAAATTCTAAAAGTGAAATAGAAATTAGCGTTGTTAAATACGCCACCCTTTCATGCTACGGTAAAGTTGCTAACGAATGTCTCGATGTTCATGTTCTGGCAAGACTAGGTGAAAACGTAACTGGTATTCTGCATGAAACACTAAAGTCCAACCCCAATTTTGACTTGTGCAATGCCAGTGTAACCACTCTCTACGAAATAAGCAAAGCCTTGCAGCCAGCGTCACATCACAACGTGACATTGCGCAACAGGTGGCAACTTCTAAACGCGGTGCTCTCACAGATCTACAATCCTTACTTAGAAGATCGGAACGTGGAACTGTACCCGATAATAGTAAAGGCTTCAAAAGCGCTGACGAAGCTACAAAAAGGTATACTGCCGGAAGAGAGGAATACCATAATCCGAATTTTGTTCAGTAGTATCTTTGGGGAGCTATCGTCTTTTAAGAGTAAATATGAAATTGAAGGGGACGGGGAGAAAAACGACTTGTTAGCAAAAACCCTTAACGATACCTTAATACTGTTACATGATTTGATAAGGGAATTGATAATACAGTCGACTTGTTTAAGTACTATAGACGATTTGGTTGGTTTGTTAATTGAATGGATACGTAACGAGAACGACGAAATCCGAACAGCTGCTATGTTGATCCTCCACGTGGTCTTCGACTCGTACATAAAAAACGTGAAGCTCAATTTCGAAACACCTAGTAAATTTGGCCAAATGGGTTACCTACTGGGGCTTCTGGTTCCAGGCGTGGCCGATACAAGCTTTCCAGTGAGATTAACAACAGTGGACTGCATAAAACTGATCATTCAGATACAAGACTTATACGAAGGGCACATAATTGAAGCGGACGACGAATGTATGGCTAGCCTCGCTCACTTGCAGAACAACATCCTTACGAATGATCTGAACATGATCAGTGATTATTGCATGATCCTGTGTGACACGATAGCGCCTAAAATCCCGCATCATCATACAATGCAGTTCATTGAAAGTTTGTTAGAAGGGTACGACTGTCAGGAGTACAGATGTGTCGGTATAAGCGCGGTGCTAAATGCCCTGTTTATAAAAAAAGGGCAGGATCTGTATCAAAATATCGAAAGGATAGTGGAGGTGATGCTGACTACTATGGACGAAGTAAACGGGGCGTCGCGGTCAAAGCTGCTGCTGCCGCTGACGTCGTTGACGAGGCACCATTCGAATGCGGTTACGGCAGTTCTGTTGACGCAAAAATTACCACTTAAGCCGTAAGTTTTTTTGTGATTAATCGTTATTTTATATATTATAATTTTTATCAGTACCAAAAACATTACGCTAAAAAGGTATCTATCCTGTTCATCAGGATGATCAAAGCATATAAATCAGTAGCCACATAATCTTTATTCTTTTACTGTAGAACTAAAGTTTGATTGAATATGCGCAAACCCATATAAGAGATGAAATCTTTTACAACATTGCAGATCCGTTGTGTCCTGCTGGCGGTCGTTGGCGCAGGATGAAAGCCTGTCGGAGGCAATAGTAGAGAACTTCCTGAGGTTGATGACGTCGATTGAGTTATACGAGGACCCTTACCACATCACCGACAACCATATCGCCGCCCTCCAGCCGTTGACGGTAAGTTTTTATTAGAAAGGAACTGCCGAAGTTTCGTATAGACTAACAGCTGTTTCCGTTATGGTAGAAGTAGGGCCTCTTTAACATAATACTACAAATGTTCTTTTAAAGTTAGTGACTTTTACTATCATAGGTTCTATCACTTACCCTGAGGTGGAATCCTAGTCATTATTGAGGCATTTTTCTTGTGAGAGAACATGACGAATCACAGTAGAAGGAACATTAAAAAAATATATTATTTTGATTTTCAATTTTAGCTAATAAGCGCTCTAGGTGAGATGCTGACAGTAGACGCTATGAGACCGATCTGCGTGGCCAAGTTCCCGGATCTATTCTCGGTGTTATACACGACTCTCGCCTGTTACCTCGAGGCGGAGGCGCCTGCGTACACCGTGCCGTCGAACAAGGGCCAAGAAAGGTTCGGCTTCATACCGAACAGAGACGCGATCAAACTCTCCCCAGCTAGGATCACCGTCAATACCTTCAACGCTTTCCTGGACCAGGCGGACTGTCATAAGGTTAGTCCTTCAAGTGTAGTCATTTTAATTAAATGCTCTAGTAGCGATTTTAATAAAATGGTCTCACTTATGATGCTTAACATTTTATGGTCCACAGGGCGTGGCATACAAATTGGCGCAGTTTAAACATCTTGTTATAAACATGAGTGTACACTTACCATCAGAAGAACGTCTCGTGTGTCTAGTCTAGTATCTGATCTTGTGTAATGTTTTGTACATTTGCGGGATGCGGTGAGCATTGCAGGTGCGGGAGGCGTGCTCGCTTTGTCTGACGGTGGAGCACGGTGAGAGCGCCGCCACGTTGAGCGAACTAGCCGCGCTTTTGGGCAGCGCGTTATGTAACGGGCAGGGCTCGCGGCTCGCCGCGTGCGTGGGCCGGTTGTCGAAGTGCGCACGCGCACCACTTCCGCCGCAACGGTGCGCCGCTGTCGCACTACTCGCGCACCTATTGAACCATAGGTACACACACATCAATTTATTTTATAATTATCATATTTTTTTTCATTTGCCTGTCGATCGGCAACTTGAACCCGTTACGCAATGGCGGTTCACTGACATATTTACATAGAGGCCCCTGGATCAGTTCCAGAGCCAATTGCCGTGGAGTTTTAATTGTTTTGGCGAGGTTATGTTCAGATTTTTAACCCTCTAAAATGCTCTCAGTGGTTGTCGTCAGTGTTTAGAAAGATCTCCGCTCAAAACAGAAAGGCGACCTGTAACGCTGCACTGGTATGGGCCGCTGCTGAGGGCCTGCAAATTACCTACTCTACCCACCCAGTAGTGAAACTGAAGCTGCAATTGATTACAGGTGCAACGAAAATACGGTCGTTACTGAGACAATATTGGCGACCTTGAGCACTGGCTGGAAGGACGAGAACTCGCGCGTGCGTGCGGCGTGCTTGCGCGGCGCGGCGGGCGTGGCTCGGCTCGCGGGCTCGCTCCGAGCCGCAGCGCTGCCGCCCGCCCTCGCCGCGCTTAGCCAAGGCGTGGACGCGCAGAAGACACAGTAAGTTACACGGAAAACATGAAGCATAATTTAATCTATAGCACGATCAGTAATACCCATTAGCAGCATCAATTATATCAAAAACATATTAATTTCTTTTTACTTGACCAAACTACGGTGTAAGATGGATCTTCAGATTTACATTAACCTTCTTCATGAGACATGAGCTTAAGCAGCGTGCCTTGTAACATAGAGATCCCTGGTTTAGTCACACGCCCACTTGCTGTAGTTTGGTTGGCGGTACCTCGCCTGATTAGCTATCACTCTAATATTAATAATATATATGAGGTCAATTGCCACCTGGTGAAATTTAGGGTAAGTTTTAGCTGCTTGATGTCTTCAAACACCCATTACTTATTAAGTCTTGTTACCAAAGTAATTTCACTAGTCAATATCCTGTGAAGCAAAGTACAGTAAGTTTTACACACAATCTACCTAAATGTTTACCGACAAGAAAGGTAGATCACTAATGTGGCTTTATTCTATTGCCTATTGAAATATCACGTCCATACCTTTTCCAGGTCACCAATTGAAAACGTCCCCCTCGCCGCAATTCAAGGTCTCAGCCGATTGCTCATGGAGATGGAGAATCTAGACAAGGAGTTCGATCGCGAGCTGATTTCCATCTCGCAAAAAATACGACCGTTCATGAATACCGATTGCTCCCAGCTTCGGGAAGGTTCTATCAGGTTATTCGGTATCATCGCAGGCAGGGTCAGCTCAGAGGCGTTGGTGGAGCAAGCTGTTAGCTCGCTGCCTTGCTTTCTACTGCATTTGTGTGATACAAACCCGGCGGTCGTACGGGTAAGTTTAATCACTACAAGCGCCTATTTGCCACCAACATTACTGTGTTCTGGTTCTAGGGATTTGGATCCACTTTGTTATGGACAAGCGCATCGCTCTCCATCGGTTCTCTTCTCTTCTCTTCTCTTCTCTGTCCATCTGGTATTAACGAAAAAAAATCTAATAATTTTGATCGCAGGCAAGCAAATTCACTCTCCGTGAGATTTTCAAAACTCTCAACGTTAAGAAGTCGAGCGAGTTCGTGCAGACGCATCTGGTGGACGAGGGTCGGTTGTACCTCGACGAGTTCCTGTCGGCGTTACTGCGCCAGCTCGCCGAGGAGATGCCTAGTGCCGTAGTGCGTTGCCTCCAGTCCGCTGTCAACTACTTACATTGCACCGTCGACGAAATGAAACCACATCCGCCGTTACTTCTCGGTCAGTATGCTAGTAAACTTAATGGTAATGAGACTGAACTTCTCATGTCTCAAGGTGTGAGGGTAATGATGTGCACTGTTCATCATTCTAACTAGTGTTACATTGTTGTACGTGAATGTTTAATTTACTATTCAGTGAACATCCTGTTTGTCTTGACCCAGTTGAACAAATATTTTTTTTCATTCACATAATGTTAAATGATATAGGCACCGAAGATGGTGAAGCATTTTAATACGGATTAAAATCATCTAAACTCTTCTCTTTCTATGTTGCAGGACTCCTCTACGCCGAGCTGTTCCGTATTAAGGAGATGTCTGCGGAGGACGCGGACTTGGATCCGGACATCACTAGGAGCGCCAACGCTCGGCTGCTGCAGCTGATAAAAGATCCCAATCCGCACGTGAGACAGAACGCCGCGCTGGCGCTCGCCAACATATGCCTCGTGTGCGCTCACCACGAATAACGTAGTGAGGACGACGCGGAGGTGAAGATGCTGAAGAAAGGAGGAAACATGATGATAAGTCATAAGGACGACTTAAAATGCTTGAACCATATACAGAAATGGTAGACGACATTGTATCTATCTATTTATATATATATATACATATGTATTGTGTATTGTAAAACTATCGGTGGTAAGTAATTCATCTGACAAAAATAATGAGCTGATAGCTTGACTGCTCCCCTTGACGTTCATCGCTTCTCATTATTCAATGATTTCATTACGCGTACTTTTAAATTCGGAATTAATATTTGCACACTGTACGTCGGCGAAAATATTAGTTGCAGTGGAAAATAACCGATCTGTTGAAAAAAAATTTTAAATCCAATAGATTGATTGTTTCATAGACATTGCTATATGAATATAGAGAGGACGCTGAAATTGTTAATCAACTTTTACTAACAATATAACAAACTTAACAATTTACTGTATTAATATGCCTTAATACTTGTGAATATATTGTAAATTAAAACAAAATATATAAATGTCATTATTGACCTTTATATACTTTGTTTTATTTTACCTTAATCAACTTGATTTTATAATTAATTCAAAATATTGTATTACTCTAATGCTAATAAAATCAAACTTAAGATAAAATTAAAAAAAAAATGGGTGGATTTGTAGACTTTAATGATATGTACTGCAGGCATATTAAGCATGAGTTTCACATGAAAGAAAACGTCAGGAAGAAGGATATTGTAACCTAGATAGTGATGGTATATGACTACCTGTGCGAGAAGTCCCAGTAGAAACGATGAACTGTTGGCTTGGTTTAAATAGTTCAAAACTTTCTGCAAACATGTTTTATTAATTAGTAACTTAATTCGAATATGAAATATATAACATTTATGTTTAAGTTTCTAAGTAATACTTAATATTATTTTATTTAAATAAGCAAGAATGTTCAAGTGATGGTAAGTGAAGCATAACCCCAGGACAACGTGACAGCAATGTACACTGGGCACCAGTAAACATCTTCATCCAATCTCATATATATTTAACTTATACTAATGTTAAATTACGCTATTACATAACCGTTACTTAAAACTCTATAAAGTAACATTGCATGTTAGTTTTATAATTAGAGAAATAATAATATTATTAGGAACAGAAACAAAATGTATTGCGTAAGTAGCAGTAGTTTCAAAATAACTTATTAAAAACAAAAAAAAAATAAAAGCTTTTTTAAAAAGTCTTTGACTATATAATAATAAGTGTAAGTTATGAGTTTAATATGAAAAAATTTTATGTAATATTTTTAAAGAATAAATTGTTTACTTTTAGTTATTATCAAATTTAGTACTATAATACATGCAGATGGGTTTTATTACTTGCTGCTTTATGAATACAATTATATCGATTTAAAATGGCGCCTCTAGAAATGTTATGGTACATTCTGTAGACGTCAAATATATTCTTGATCGAATGACATTATAATTAGTATATTTTATTGGATCTAAGTAATTTTACGTTCACCCTAAGTTTGACCAATACACTAACAGAATCGAATGTCAATGAGTGGTAATAGATTAATAAAATAATATCTGTGTTTGTGATATCAGTTGCTGCATAATGCTATATTGATTATTATTTAGTTAGTATTCGTTGGGAACAAAATTTAATTTTGTCACTATTTAAAAACATGAGCAATTATTTTGCTTCCAGTAACTTAAATAAAAATTAAACAAAAATCGCTGCAATTGCCGTTCCCTTCAATTTTCTTTAAATTTGTTACAAAAATATTTATATTTGGAAAAAGTTACACATGTTTGATATTTCTTTTTTTTTATATTGCTTTTTGTTCGTAGTTCCAACAAAGTGATATAGATAACAACGATGTTAGATGTTATAGGTCTGACAGCGAAGAGACTGAAAGCGAAATTTGAAAATCGAACGAGCAGTAGTTTGATAAGTTTTAAAAGAAATGTTACCCGTTGTAATAATAGTTGATAAATGCTTATACACCAAGAGTTGAATTCCAAAAAAAAATATTTAAAATTAAAAGAAAAAATAATTTTCTTTAGTAATATTCAAAATGGAGTTTGTTGAGTGTTTTATTTTGTTATTGTGATATTTATTTATAAGGAATCAAAAAAAAACTTTTGTTGCTAATATACGTTAAGATATGTTTTATTATTATTTGCAATATGAAAGCATTCGGAATATCAAGTTTTTATATATAACAATGATGACCTATAATAATTTTTATCAATAAATACGTACCAGATAACTAATCAATTATTTCTATTTAAGTGAAAAATATTAATCGCATTGGATATAAAATCATAATCGTCAATAAAAAATTTATAAATCCCTTACATCCTTTCATTTATAACCAAAAATAGTTTTTGAGGATATTACATTAATACAAGCGCCTGTCTGTAACTTCATATAATTACTGGTAATCTATCTTAAATACGAGATACGTAACGTTACTGATTAATGGGTCACGTTGATATATGAGCCCAAAGTAATTGGACTATGGTTATTTTTAAACTAACATACAAAGCTACAAGTAGGAATATTGTAGAGGCAGAAAAACAAGAACATTTGTTTATTCATTTCTTAAAAATTATTACAAAAGTATTAAATCAAGTTGTAAAAAAAAAAACTTAAACTAGTAATCTGCACTTTTAGTCACGGTTTAAACAATATAGGATATGTAGTGTTTGCAATAGTTTTATATTATTAGTTATCTGTGATATCATTTCTTCTGTTTTCCATGAAGCCAAAAGACTTGAGTAGCATTGCAGCAGGAGCGCAGCTGCCGTCGGTCCCATGATACGGAGTCATTGCGCCACTCCGCCGATATTGATGGCGGCTTGTATTTCTCCAACACCACCTGCAAAATTTAGACAGATAATTAGGGCTAAAAATAGGTTATCATGGAACAATCCGGTTCCAGATAGAAATGATTTATATTTGGGCACTGATATATATTTTTTTAATTATGCAAACATCAAATAGAAACAGCAATATGTGAATTCTTTTTATCCAAGCGACGAGAAGATCGGGACGTTCACTTGATGGTAAGTTATACCCATAACAAATTAACACAAGTTAGTATGGAACACACTGCAACTATTGCGCTTGTCGCCTTGAGACATAAGATGTAAGTCGTTACCGCGGTAATGTCACTAGCCACAACGCCCTTCAAACCGAAACTAGGTAATATTTGCACACTACTGTTTAGTGACAGAAATAGGAGCAGCGGTGGTACCTACCTAGACAGACTACCTGGCAACAGTGATTTTTTTTTTGGCGGAAGAAATCTTAAAAGATACCTTGCTTCTGTGGGGAGTATAAGGTTATGTGGAGCTACGAAACGCGCCAGTGCTCTCCTACACTCTGATTAAAACATCCCACGGAAGGCCAAGCCCTCCTTAGCACCCACGTTGTGCTACAGCAAATACAAGACCACCGTGCAATCGCTGTCCTCCCAAGGCTCGCTTATTGTGTTCTGAGGGCCCCCACCCTCAAAGCCTACGATCTGGCGGACCCTTTTAGTCGCCTTGTATTACAGGCATGGGAAAACTTTAATCCTATGCTTAATAGCCCGATACTACAGGGTTAGGCAACAGTAACCTACCACCACCAAACATTACCAGTCACTATCTAGACGGAGTTAAACAAAGATCTGCCTCCATTAATGACAATACCAAAAGTTCCGAACCTTTTGATACACGAAAATGTATCTGTGTAAATATAGAGCCTTTAAAATGGATATATGCTGTCAACTGGAGTCATTGGATTCAAACAGGGCAAGACCTTGCTTTGTGGAATAGATTTCAGATACCTATGTCCAGAATTCGACGTACATCGGGTGAAATGATGATGATGAATACTATCAACAGCTTTCTTATGAAGAGAAACTGAAAAGGTTATATATCCGTTATACGGACGTAGGTTTAGTTTGAAATACGATGTAGTAACCAATTTAGACTCCTCCTCCTCAAATCGTATCCCTCATGTCCAATTTAGACTAAAGCCAAATAATTTAGCCTATCAAGTGTGATCACGACGACCGAGTAGTCTTCACATCTGTTTCATTATATGTTGGTTTTTGTCCGCTTTGCTAATCGTAACCCCCGTAACGCCCTTTGGGGAAGGAATTTAATTACGTTACCCTACACTTGGCAAAAGGAATCTTACTATCAAATGTCAAGGTCTTATTATTTCAGAGATACCATCATTATATGTGTATTTACCGGTGAGGCGGGTGTGTACTTTCCGCGTAACGGAGACTTGATCTTTGACAGGTCCCCGCGGCAAGGGTATTCCCTCATGAAACTTGTGCAGTAGTTATTTTTCAGGATCAGATCGCGTTGACTGAAAATAAGATACTATTAAACACTATACGTTTACTAATACAAAACTTTGCGACGCTTTATTTTATGTAAATTAGTACAAAATATTTTAAATTGTTCATCATCGGGCGATAGATATCCACTAGCTGGACATAGGCCTGCTCCCAAGATCCCCACGTCGACCGGTCCTGAACTGCCCGTATTGCCGAAGACTAGCGGCCGTTGTATGCAGGGGTTCATATGGGGAGATTTGGGCGACTTACCACCACGCTGGCACAAAGCGAATTGGTGAAAGATAAAGCCTCATTTGTTGATTAGCAGGGTGCATCATGAGCAGGTGAGATTCACTTGGGTTCCGTGAGTTGTTGCGCGGGACCCTTTACACCCTTTTAAATTGTTGATGTATAAATACTAAAGCAAAAAAATATTTAATATTTCAGTTAGAATAACTGATTCATTGACAATATGAACGAAAGCTAACACGTCGTCGTCGACATCGTCCATGCTGACGGCAGGGGTCATGACCAGGCGAGGCCTGGTCCTCCGCACTTCGTCCAGTTCTAGATCAGGAGGCTTAGTCTGAAAACATTTACATTTGTGATAATTGCAATCGCCTGATATAAACGTTAATACTTGTTAATGAACAGAAATGAGTAGATATTGAAACAGCTTAACCCTTATTAATCTTGGAACTACTTGAGACCATCTCTGTCGAAAAAAAAATTCAATCAAACACTGTTAAATGAAAATCTTCTAATGCTTCTGCCGTTTAGAAGTCAGCTATGAACGGATTTTCCAAAATTCCATCCCCAAAGTAAGTTGCGGGGGTGTTAATTCCTACTCCTGATCAATTATTATATTTACTTTTATCACTTTTGCATCATTCTATTTATATTATATTTACTGCGGTTTCCTCCAGAAGGGTGGAGACTGAAAATCAGTGTTGTCCCTACGGGGGTTTGTGCACTGAACCTGGACCCTTTCCGTTACTGCATCATACACGGAATGGAAAATTGTTTAAGTTATGTTTTCGTCATACTTTTTGCTTTCTTTTTTAAATTCGTGTGATTACCGAAATAAACTATTTATCTATCTACCGATACCAATAACGGGAAGGGGTGGTTTGCCGCCGGAGGGAATATTTCTGACAAATTTACGCCCACAAAAGTGGGTTAGGAAAAGCTAATAATACATACATAAGTTGCTTGTATCTCGTGTGGATTTGTCCGCAGGATCTGCTTTCGTGGGATCATGATGTCGAACGACGCCGGCGCCGCCGTCCAATACATCATCGTGTGCATGTATCTCACGTGGACGTCACCAGCTCCCGGCGAGCGTTTCTTATCTTTATATAAAGTTTTCACAACGGGTGGTATGCCCATGTCCTTGAATTCCAAAGAGTAAGTAGTCCGGTTATCGAATATCATCTCCTCGATGATTAGTTGCTGGTTCATCGTCGTGTATAATAATAATATTTTCTGTTTCCGATACAAAAATAAAAATAATCGATTCAAAAACTCATAATAAACACAAGTCTTATAAAATATTTTCAATTTTATTTATATGTTGTCATAAATGTTGTTTTTTTATTCTTGTCAATTTCGATTTAAACGTAGATACTAAATTATATCCAAATTACTTCTCTTGTATATATTTATATATATATGATAAATTTGAAAATATTTAACAAATACATGATTATTCGTATTAATTACAATTTAATGATTTGATCAAAATCGATAAAACATTAACAAGATCGATAAGATGATGACTAGACCAGGAAACGTCAGTCTGACGTTCGCGAGCTCTTCGGATGTAAAGCTGAGGCTCTTTAATTCCACACACAAATATTTATTTTATAAAAAAAAAATCGTCCTGAACTGATTAACGAGGGTTCGGCTCCATTTATATTTCTCAGTCACGTGCGTTCGCCTTCCACCGCACCCCTCCACCATGACGTCAATAATACGACATATCTATTACTTAATTTGTTGTGAATAAAACACTACTTATATATTAATAAATAGATATTTTTCTTATGAATTAGTAGATAGGTTTTTTTTTATCATCATCATCATTATTTCAACCGATGGACCATTTATCAAAAAAGTTTTTTTGGCCCTATAAACCTGTAATTTTTATCGCCTCCGACTCAAAAGGTTGCCGACCCCTGTTCTGGGTATTTTACTGCAGTGGAGAGGAAGAACGTCACCAAGCTACACAGTAGGTATATAGTCGGTAAGAGTTAAATTTTTCTTTCTCAATACCTTCGAAGTGGAGAGGTATGCAATACAGAATCTTCCCACAAAAAGGTCAGATTATATAACGAAACAACTTCAATGCAAAATTTTTAAAAATCTATTTTTTTTTTAATTAATTGACAAGACGAAGGGCACATCATCTGACGGTAAGTGATACACCTGCTCATAAGAACGTGATGCTAATTAGAATGTTAAAAACACAGCGCCACATTGTGCTCGACGCTTGAGACATGAGTCTCGTTACACCAGTAATTACACATGCTACAACGCCCTACAAACCGGAGCGCATTAATTATTGAACACTACTGTTTGTCGGCAGAAATAACGAGACTTGACATCCTTTGTATGAAGGCGATGAGCACAATGTTCCATATTGTTATAGACGGGCCGGGCCTATCACTTACCATCAGGTGAACGACACGCGCGTCTCGTCGCTTAGTAGAATAAAAAAAATTAACGAAAGACAAAAAAAACATATAATATATAAGTATAAATAACTAAATACAAAATAAACATATGTAAAAATTAAAAAAAATAATTAAAAAGACAGCTATAAAATGGTGGAACTCGTTATTAGAACGTGCAAGGTCATCTATGTATTTTGATCGCCTGGTGCATCATCACGATCTATTCAGCCAGAAGGTTTTAGTGGAGTCGCAGTAGCCTCTGTACTGGCGGCGGTCCCAAGGCGCGGACTGCGCGCGCCACTCCGGCGATACGTAATGGGGCCAGTGTTTCTGGAGCACGGTCTGCGAATACATGACAACAGCAAATAACCCTCAAGGTGAGCGCAACGTTCGTCTGATGGTGAGATACGACGGAGCTAGCAGCAGTTACACAGCAACAGACTGGTGGGTAGGTCTCTGCTGCTGGAGACCATCTAGGTGGTTACCACAGCAACGCACATTACAACTGGCAAACAGTACTGTGTTCCGGTTTGAAAGGCGTTATTACTGGGGTAACGAGACTTATTATCTTATGTATAAAGGCACGAGCACAATGTCCTTCAGTGTATATCCTAACTAGCGCCACATATCACTTACCATCAGGTGATTGTATAGCTCCTCTCGTCGCCTGGTAGAATAGAGTAAATACTGCGGTGGCAATCTTAATAGTTAAGTCTTGTTACCTCAGTAATTAGACTATAGCGCTCTTGAAACTGGGACACAGTAATGATTGACACATTTATTGGTGGAAGAAATAGCAATGGTATGTGATACCCACTTGGAACAGCCTCTAGAACAGAATCTTACCACCATAGTTATGAGAAGCCATGCCAATACCACATCTTTTTTGATTGGCTCTTGTACAAATCACGGGAACTAAGTCAAGTTCACCTGCTCGTGGTGCATCCTGCTAATCAACAAACGAGGCTCTGGCTCCCACCAACCCACATTAGGTCAGAGCGGTGGGAAATAGCCCAAGTCCCCCCATATGAACCTCAACAAACGAAGGCTCCTGGTGCCCTGCGGTTTTGCTTGCAGCACAGCACTGATCGATGTAGAGATCTTTGGGGGAGGCCTGTGTCCAGCAGTGGACATCCATCGGCTTATGATTGGTACCGTAATAAGTAATCGATCACGTTCTTTTATATAAAAACACATTTTCAATTACCGGTAACGCGGGCGTATATTTCCCGGGTAACGGCGACTTGACGCCTGGCGGGTTCGCTCTATCACCGAATTCTCTCATATTATGTGTGGTGTAGATATCCTTCAGGAGTACCTCTCGTTTTCTGAAATTAAAAAAAAAGTGTTATGTTTTGTTGCTTATTTTCTGACTTTATACTACTGCACATGATATTAAGTGACAATGAGACTGGATGATGAGGCGTACTTGAAGCCGGAACACGGCTATGATTACTTTAACGTCAAATAACTACTGTTCTATTTTACTATATAATAAAAAAAATATATATACACTTTTTTTTGGTTCAATTAAGCGATGAGACCACCAGGACGTTCACTTGATAGTAAGTGATACGCCGGCCCATAACATCGTGGTGATGATCAGGATGATATACACAGCACAACGTTACCGCAATAATTATACTAGCCACATCGCCCTTCAAACCGGAAGACAGTACTGTTTGTCGGCTGCAATAAGCGCTGCGGTGGTAGCTACCCTGACGGTCTCCGACAACAGAGAACTACCACCAGTAAATTTGACACAGCATCAGTAAAAAAAAATGTATAGACTCAAGGGTTGTTAATTTAAGGAAGGAGTCAAGACCATTTACCAAACACAACTTAGTACGCTAGTGCGGGTTGGTCACACGTCCACTAAAGCTGCTGTTCTTGGAACATGTCGGCTTTCCAATGGTTACTTCCATCACCGGAAAATAAGTGCAGACGGAACTAACGCCAACCAGCTCACAATCTGGGCTATCACGGCTTCACGACTACATTATTAGTTGATATTTACGTGTCGTCGACGTCGTCCATGCTGACGGCCGGTGTCATAACCAGGCGAGGCCTGGTTCTCCGCACTTCGTCCAGTTCTAGATCACCTAGGATTTCCTACGTAAGGAAACATAAAAAAACGTGTGCTCATCAGGAGAGAAAAAAAGTTTTTTTTCTTATCATCTCTAAAGGCCACTTTTTTATTCAACGACAAACAGGACGTTCACTTGATGTTAAGTGATACGTCTGCTCATAACAACGTGGCGCTACTTAAGATTTTATACACTGCACCACATTGCGCTCGTCGTCTTGAGACATCAGACGTTGAGTTTCAATACTTCAGTAATTTCGCTAGTTACAGCGCCTTTCAAACCAGAACACGGTAATGTATGCACAGATATATCGGCGGCAGAAATAGGTACTGCAGTGGTACCTCGATGGTCTCCGGCGACAGGTCTACCACCAGATAGATTTTTATTATATCATAAAAATATACGTACGTATACAGCTGGTATGGTTTCGTGGGGATTGGTCCGTATGATCTGCTTACGTTGCATCATGACATCGAAAGGTACAGGATCGCCTTTCCAACTCCTCAATGTGTAAACATATTTCACATCCGGTTTCCTAATCTCGGGACCAGCCAAATGCGGCTTTTCTTTACGCACAGTTGTACCTGCTGGTGCGAGGTCCAGTTCTCTGAACGTCGTCCTGTGAGTTGTTTGGTAGTCGAATAAAATCATGTCGATATTATCCCGACGGCGGTCCATCTTGCTTAGTTTACGAGTGAGATGATAAAATGTATAATTAAAAAAAAAAAATCTAAAATAAAAACCTCAAAAGTTGCTTAACTACATGCGTTTACACGGTTATATCAAAAGACGGCCATTTTAGCAAAATGACATTTTGTTTAATTTCACGTCAACCTGTGTTAACCGGTTCCGTATCTCAGCACTGGCAACACTGCCACGAGCTGGAGACTTTTGTCTTCGGATACTGTGAAAGATGCTGCGTGATCCCTTACTATGGAGCTTATAAAAAGGCTCAAAGAGAGGGCTACGCTCGGAGTTTCTATGCGCGATCGAATCAGTATTTTGGTCTAACTAGACTCGCCGAGGAAGCCCAAAAGATTTCTAGATTTAAGCGGCAGTCAGCAGGGCACAGTGCTGGGCACAGACTGACCGACCGATGGGGCAGTAAGGTTCTGGAGTGGCCGCGTGACAGTAGATGTAGGGAGGCCCCCTACAAGTTAGCACCGGTTGATGTGTAGATCTTTGAGTTAGGTCTATGTCCAACAGTGGACATATATCACCTGATATGATGATGATACCATTTTGCAGGAAGTATAGTTCGACTTCCGTCTTTTACGTCATGAGAATGAAGTAAACAAATCTATCCATTTTAGTAGTTTTTTTTTATTCAATTAAGGGTCATTCACCTGATGGTAAGTGATACGCCCGCCCATATCAACATGGCGGCAGTTAAGATGATATATACTGCCTCGTATTGGGCTCATCGCCTGAGATATGAGATATTGAGTCTCGTTACCCCAGTACTATAGCTACAGAGCCTTTGAACCCGGAACACAGTTACACAATAATGTTTCCCGGCTGCATTAGGCGCTGCAGTGGTACTTACCTAGATGTCATCATCATCATCAGCCGCTAAACGTCTACTGCTGGACGTACCACCAGTAAATTTGTAGTAGTACGGCGCTTTTTATATGTTGATTATTTATGCAATTTTTATAAACAATTTATAATAAATATACAGACATTG
This sequence comes from Ornithoptera priamus, assembly GCA_029034505.1. Taxonomy (NCBI): domain Eukaryota; kingdom Metazoa; phylum Arthropoda; class Insecta; order Lepidoptera; family Papilionidae; genus Ornithoptera; species Ornithoptera priamus. The sequence goes on along the minus strand of JARDWD010000313.1, from coordinate 1,726,276 downwards.
GGGTGTAAGGGTTCCCGAACAACAACACATAGGATCTAAGCCAAGCTCACCTGCTCGTGGTGCAGCCTGCTAATCAACAAACGAGGCTCTGGCTCCCATCAATCTGCATTTCGGGCAGCGTCGTGGGAAATGGCCCAAATCACCCCCTAAAGAATCCCAACAAACATGAAAATCTTTGGGGGAGGCTTATGTACAACTGTGGACGTCTATCGGCTGATGATAACAAAGATATTATAAGAAAAAAAAACCAAATACAGTTATCAGTAAAATATTTATTCATATGAAGTACAGCGACTAATACAAGTTACAATAAAACTAATACATACTAAAAATGCTTAATAACTTAAATACAAATTAAAAACGATTAAGTACAAATTTAATATATTTTATATATTTACATCATCATCAGCGCGTAGAAGTCCAACGCTGGACATAGGCCTCCCCCAAGGATCACCACTGTCGATCCAGTCAGCACGGCTTCCTATATCGCGGGATACTGGGGGTCGTCGTTTGCAGGGGATTCATATAAGGGTCCTGTAACGTTCGAAGGGAATTGGGCCGCAGCTGACCACGCTGGCCCAATACGGTTGGTGGGTATTCATATTGTACATAAACAACAAATATTATTATATATAGTTTAAGGGGGGTAACATCGTCCAGCATCTTACGTGAACCCAAGTCAATCTCTTCCACGCGGTGCACCCTGCTGAATAACAGGCGAGGCTCTGTACAACCACCTACCTGGGTCTGCTTGGTGGGTTACAGCCTAATTCCCCTCAACGAACGTTGCAGGAAGCAGCTGGACGCAGGTAGCGTAAGATCGATCGATGTGAAGATCTTTGGGCGTGGCCTACGTCCAGCTGTGGACATCTGTCGGCCGATAATGATGACTTATATATATAGTTTAACAACGCGATAGTAGTTTACCGATTTAATAACTTATTTTAGCAAAAGATTAAGATTTAAGTTATATGTTAAAGAAACTTAAAGTTCAAGGGTTGCTCTTTTTTCCGTAGCCATTATCGTCGATTAATTTTCTTTCTGAAATAAGGGATGTGCTTCATTATGATTTAGAATTAAAATTTCTATCTATTTAATAATATTGACATCGAGAGGTTGGCTGGAACCGAACATCATAGAGGAAGCCAAAGCCGACAGACTTCGTTGGATGGGCCACTAGCTGAGGATGGGAGACGATCGTAGTGTCATAAAAGCGTTCCTCGAAACCTCTGTCGGCCTGACCAGATACCGCTGGAAGGATGCTCACAAGCTACGCGAGCTTCAAGCAATGGACTGGCAAAAGGCAGTGCCAGAGAAAAAGCTGGCGTTCTCTTATGTCGGTGGCCAAGACACAAAGAATAGTAGTAGTTGTTCTGCTGAACAACAAGATTGTCTGGTTGTTCATTTGATGGTAAGATATCCTTCCTCCTGCCCTTTTCCCAGCTAAGTGGAGTCGGCACAGTACGTACTTCTCTTCCACATCCCTCTATCAGCCGTCATATCTGAATTCACACTCTTCTTAAACATGTCATCTTTCACACAATCCATCCACACTGTGGTAAGATATAAACCAACCAATAACAATAACATTCAGATGATGTACACTGCACCATCAAGTGCCAAGAAATGTTTTTTTATTACCTTAGAAGTAAAATTACGCTGATGAATATACCTCCTAGAATACCTTCTATTGGGGAGGGTCCTATGAGGTCGTTAAAAGGAAATATTAACAGTTACAATTACCAATAAGTTAATTTTTATCATTACCCTTTGGTTGTGTGACGTCGTAACCAGAACTCCTTAGTGGAGTCGCAGTAGGACCTCAGCTGCTTCGCTTCCCATCCGACGGTCTCCCAGCGCCACTCCGGCGACACGTAGGATGGTTTCCATTTGGCAAGTTCTAACTGAAAATTTGTTAAATTCTTTCAATTAATAATTTGACTACCCTAAAAAAAATATTTAATTCAATTGGAGTTGACAGTCAGCAGTGGACAACAACATGCTGATATTATGATGAAGAAGAACCGTGAGAACTGTCTATAGGCTGATGATGATGATGATGATGACATAGGCCTTCCCTAAAGACTCCTATTTCGATCGAGTAGGGTTCGTACAGAGGGTTTTGTGTAATTTCTCACCACGCTGCTCCAATGCGTGTTGGTGGGAGCCAGAGCCTCGTTTGTTCATTAGTTGGGTGCACCACGAGCAGGTGAGGTTGGCTTGGGTCCCATACATTGTTGTGCGGGACCATTACACCTCCACCAACGAATTCATACGTATATACATAATTAGTAAGAATACAGAGGTAGAGTATTTGATACGATGCTGACCATAGAGCAAAGAGGAGACGAAGGATACGGAAATTATATTTTTGTAGAAGCTCACCTCAATTTGAAGCTGGCTGGACAGGGACAGCGGAGTTTTAAACTTCCGCCTGGTGCAGATACTCACGGGGCACGGTTGCTTCGGGAGCTATCTGCACCAGCGTCACTGTAGCGTTAGGACCGACGAGGCGTGCGACGAGTGTGGACACCCGGTGGACACATCGTCCCACACCTTGGCCGATTGCCCGCGATGGGGAGAGGATAGGGCCGCGCTCGTAGCGGCGATAGGGACTGACCTCTCGCTACCGGCCGTGGTACGGACCATGGTCAGAAGCGAGGCGTCATGGGACGCGGTATCCCGATTCTGCGATATCGTTATGTCGCAGAAGCGAGAGACCGAGCGTCAAAGAGAGCGGGCGCCGAGGGGGCAAGAGGCGGTTGTTGTAGTGCGCAGACAGCTCGTCGCCAACGGGCGGAGCCGAGCGCACGACCGCCGCTTGCCTCCTTAGGCAGAGGAACCTGGCGTCGCGATCGACAAGGGCCGTCGGTCCGGCGCCCCCTTGGAAAGGGTTCCTGGGGCGTATCTGGCGACGCGTCTCGTATTCTGACGCGTTGCCGTTTAGGGATAATTTAGGGATCTTGTCAATTGGGAGGGATGCTTCACATCCCTCCCCGAGGCGGGCCCGTTCGATCCGGGCACCGAACGGGGGTTGCGGAAAACTGCCCAGAGCGTTATCCCGTGACCCTCGTGCATTCTTTTCGGAAGAGATGGAATACCGTGTGAAGCTTTTTAGTCGGTTGGAGTCCGACACTACCCCACTACCGGCCCAGTATTGGTACGGGGTGTGCAATCCGTTAGCATTTTGTTACACACGTTAATAAAAAAAAAAAAAAAAAAAAAAAAAAACCTCAATTTGAAGCTAGTGAGTACCACATTGTTCCCGTCGCCTTGAGACATGAGTTAAGTCTTGTTACCATAGTAATCTTACTAACTACAACGTCTTTCAAAACTATATAATTGATGATGACAAATAACCCTCACCGGCCTGGTCGCCGCGTATCTCCCGTTCAGCGGTGTTTTGACGCTCGCCCTCTGATCAGCAACGTATCCGCTTTTCATATCCGAAGTATAGGAGCTGTCTATCAGTATTTTATGGCTCCTATATTACACAAATTTAAATTAACTTTTTTTTGGCATAACTAACTACAGTAACAAACAAACCCTCGGCATCTTCCACTTCTGAGAAACCTAACCTTCTCTCGCAAAGAATTAAGGTCTTATAGCAATTACGATGGCCGTTTTGGTGAATATCACAAATCCACGGATATCGTTGTTCTTTGAATATATCGGTTACCTGACGATGGTTTCCTACACTTGAAGCTCGAGCACAGCTGGGATCAAACCTACGCTTCTTTGGGACTTCCACAGTTACAAAGACTCTTCCTACGTCCCCTGCGACATAACCTCCTACGTCCTCATCGCATGATCGTTACACTTTGAATAAACCGGTATTATATCTTACTTTGGATCATCGACATCGTCGATGGACACCGCCGGGCTGATCACATAACGAGGTCTAGTCTTTCGAACCTTGTCCAATTCTAAATCTTGAATCTTCTCCTGTCAATGAGCAACACATTAGTTTCATACTAGATTACCTTCCTTAAAAATCTATATTCGGTGACGTTTACTTTATATAAATTTTTTTTATTTATAAACGTGTGTCGCATCAATTACGAGTTTTAGAAGAGAGGAAGTGTTAACAGAACGAAGTGGAGGAGAATTATAAAGAAAGCTGACCCCACCACTGTACAAGGTAATGGTTAGGAAGAAACAGAAAGAGAGAAAAGGAAGTAATCACCACCGTCATGAGTCTATTCTCGTTTACAGAACATAGCTCTCTTCCCAAGATTTGTGCAGCAATCGGTCCAGCACTGCTCGCATCATGAAGGATATATATATATATGCACTTTTATTATACGCACGTAAGCGGCTTGCATGTGATGGGGACTCGTTCGAGTGATTGCTTTAGGTTCTATCCGCAGATCGAAAGGCACGGGTGCACCTTCCCATTCCGACAGCGACTGAACGTACTTCACAGAGGCCTTCCTTCCGGAGGCTTCGCCCTCTGGATGCTTCTTCTGTTTATACTCGGTTTTTACATTCGGCGGAAAGCCGCATGGCTCGTACTCCGCCTGTGCCGTCGTTTCGTACACGAACGTCATATTATTGATCTTATATTTTGTTTGCGCCATTTCAAATTGATATTTCCGATGGATTTATATCAGTATTAGTAAACGGATATAGCAAATATGAATATATCACAAGTAGTGCGTCTAGTGTTGGTAAAGGATATATCATACAAACTGCGTTAGCTGTCAGTGTGACAAAAAGTTTGCTTTTTTGTAACAATTGCTATGCAATAGATAAATATAATAATTGCATTTATACTGTTACATAGAGTACTTTTAATAAGGGATGAATATCGTATTATCATGATATTACTACCTTTTTAAAATTTTTATCCGTTACACTGTACATAAATATTTCATATTGCAATATCATCACGGATAACATCTATCATTCTCTCCACTGTGGAAACTGTTAGCTAAATACCATAACATCACTAGTAGCCATCATTATTAACAGCCCGCGGCAGTCCACTGCTGGACATAAGTCCACATATATTAATAAATTATCTAGTAAACTAATTTTAGTATCACCAATAAATTTATGCATATATTATAGACACAAACTCTTTTACTATAGTTACTAAAGTCAGATCTTTATATTGGTTATCAAAATCAAAAATGCAAGTTGTTTTTTTTAAACTATATTGAAGTTTTAAATGAAACAAACATGAAACTTGTGACTCAACTTAAACTTATGACGGTACATGTCAAGTACTAACATCGTACCCTTATGAAAAACATCAAAACACTAAAAGTTAAATAATTGTTTTTGATTGTTTAAAATTAAAACAATATACGCACTATGCAAATGTATCTTAGTACATTATTTAAGTTTAGGACATAACATATATATATATATATCTAAATTAGTTTTAGTTATATACATGTAATTAGTATTTATATAAATATAACTTAAAGCTTACAAGCGTCAATGTTTCCGTCTTAACAACAGTATGGAAAACTTTTAGAGTGTATATGATTCTTCTAGATTAGTGGTTTACCATCATAGACTCAATCACCAGGTGAGATCATGGGTAAGCGCAATTATATATAATTATAAAAAAAAAATGTGTATCAAGTTCGTCAAACATCTACGTTCCGAAATAAATATCACTGTAATTCATTTCGGAAGTTATTCTGTTCTTATCTATGTTTCCTTGTATTCTTCTCTTCGTAGCTTATACTCAAGTAATAAGATAATTTTAGACGCTTCTTTAGGACGAAATGCTCCAAAATGCTTTGTTGGCATCACAATGAGACCTCAACTGCTTCTTTTCCCATTCCATCGACTGCAGGCGCCACTCCGGGGACACATACGGGGTGCAACCCTTCGGAAGTGCGAGCTGTGTAACAAAACTACACGTATATGTCCAAGTTTAAAATAAAATAAATGTTTATATACCAAATATAAGAAAATACCACAACAAAATAAGAAAAAACCGGGTAGGTAGAGAAGTCCAAGTAGACAATATGCACAGGCGAGGGAAGACGTAAAATAACGAAATCCTTTATTAATGTATATCTATATAACTGTTCATTATATATATATATACATATTTATAATGAAAAAGAATTTTGTTTGTTCGCCAATCACGTAAAATCTAGTGAACGTATCGATACGGGAACATGAGCGTTCGACGCGGATGGATTTGTAGATTCTTCTAGGCTATTTATTCTTGGAAATTTCTAGATACTCCATTTTATTACTAATTAACTTTTCATTTGGTATTATTTAAGCGGTTGCTATAGTAACGGTTGCTATAGAAAGTCATTGGCGATTGCGGTTGCTCTAGAAATATTTCAAATCTTATTTTATATTATGGCCAGCAAAGCGGCTGGGGAACAGCCAGTATATAGATAAAAATAAGATTATTATAAGTCAGCGCTCGACCACAATCCTATCTGGTGATAAGTGGTGATGTAGTACGTGGCAAAATGCAATAGCCAAGTGACAACCTCTGTACTCACGGGATTGGCTTTCGCGTATCGAGCTGGTAACGGTGCTTTAAAATCGGGCGCGATCGGTTCGTAACCGTACGCGCGTTGAGTGCTGCTTGTGTACATATCCTTTACGAGGATCTGTCGGACCTTAGGATCCGAGATGTTGTCTATATTAACCGTTGGTGCCAATACAATGCGCTCCCGTGTTGGTCGAACTTGTTCGAATTGATGTCTTGACGTCTTGTCCTAAATGTTACTGTTATTAATTGTTTGAAACGGTCAAAGGTTAATTTATAAGTGCGGCTGAAGAGCGATTTATTTAACATGAAAAGGTGTGGAATTTAATCCTGTCCGAGCTACAGCTTCCGTTAAACGAAAATACCATCTTTCGAAGACATGTGACATTCGTACCGATTTAGCGTGGAAGATAACCTTAACTCCTCCATGTTATGAAGGTCCTAAACCATGGGAAAATTACTAACACGCCGTGGATCCGGGTCCACAAGCCTAGTACCAGAAGTAATAATCAATGGAACTACCTAGCGCTCAATATCATCAGAGAACAGAGGAATATTATTTATTATATATATATATATATATAATTATGGAGCTATAAATTTATAAAATCTTGTTTAACTTACTTGTCCCGTGTTGGCTTCTATAGATGTTTGCTTATCTTTGACAACAGGTGGTTTTGTAGCATTTTTGGTGGGTTTCAAGTAAATTTTATCCAACTCCTCAGGATCAATTGGGCGAATATCACTTCTGTTAGTAGTGCCGTAATTAAATAGCAAAGATTCGACACGGTCCATCTTTTTTTGCATTTTAATCAACTAATCTGTGTGGGTTACACAAATCGTGATGATGTCGTGTCAGTTATGAGTGACAGCAAAAATAGATTAACGTCAAAGCAATAATATAAACTAATTAAAAAAAACAATTCCAGCAAATATTTTCTAGTGCAAAATCCTTGTTTATGTCTGATCTACCTCAATGTTGAATTGTTATATTAGTTTTAAGACAATCCAGTTATGTGTTGCAAGGTGTAATCTCTAAGAAGAAAAGAAACGCTTAATAAATTTATGCGCAGAATTCATAACCACGTCTATGTTGTTGTTTACCAAATTAACTGAACAAATAGGATGTTCACTCGTTCATAATTACTGAAATTAAAATAAACAAATTCTGTCTATCTTTTATTTATAACATATATATTACATATATATATTCATATAACATATAACATATATATATTCTATCTATGTAATCTGATAGAGAAGCGTCATAAGTTCTCTCTGGTTGTTCCCTCATTGACGAAGATCGTGTACCAAGTGGATTATTTCTTATGTACAATTTGCTTATATTGCTTTAGTGGCAATATTCGCGCTATATTTTTAATAGAAAGATTTTTGTACTATAATAACTTAATCAGTAATAAATTTCATAGTTTATAAGGTAGTATTTGGTATTTATTAACTATATACGTATTATCTTCCGTTACTTATGTTTAAAGAAAAAACACCATCATCATTTTCAATATTGAATAACTCCTCACGTTAGCTAAAGTGTTATAAATATCTCAGTGGCTTCTTATATTCATTTCAAGTTACCATGTCTGGCTGGACCTTCAGTAGACTGCAATTGTGATAAAACGGTGAAATTCGGTAAATGAAGAAAACAAATCATACATTTGGAATAATTTATTTAGATTTCAATTATTAACAAGTAGCTGCACACCATTCCATAGTATATACATTAAACAAAAGATTTATATAAAATAAATAATTTTTTCTTTCCTTCATATATCCAGATTAAATATCTCTACTTCGGCGCCATAATGTAAAATGATTATAAAGAGAATAATTGAAGTAGTATTTTAAAATTGTACAATTGAGATAAATATATATTGTTTAACTTTAATTATGTATAAACGAGTGATATTAAAAATAATAGACAATAATTCTTAATAATCTATGAATGTTTTATTATTATGGAAAAAACACATGAGTCGAGAAGTAAAACTCTAGCCATAGACAAAACTAGTGACGTCACAATAAGAGATCGCAACCGCTATTTACATTATTTCAAAAATATTAAGTCAATGTTCCTGCCCCACCCAATTACAGTAATTTGAAATCACAATTTAATTATAATTTATTACTAAAAATAGTTTTCCGTTACATGATTATGCTAATAGTGAAAAGCGGCATCAGGTTCGTAACGAAGCAACAAGATCCATAATGTGGTGCTTGTTGGGATGATATGCACAACACTATATCGCGCTCGTCGTCTTAAGAAAATACTTAATTCATATTAACACAGTAATTACACTAGCTACAGACCCCTTAAACCGGACAATGTAATGTTTACGAATTACTACAGGAGATGCAGTGGTGTCCGCTAATCTCCGACAATAAAGACCTACCAACACCAAATTTCATTTCATTATCTGGTAACACTAGTCGTAAGACCACAGATATAAACTAAATGACACATCGCAGGAGATCGAATAATGTTTTTGGTTAGTCAATTAATGAAATTCATTGAAAATTAAATTACAAAATAAAATCGTTTAAGATAAGTCTGACATTAAAAAGTAATATTCACAAACCACATTATTAATAATGGCAACATTTAAAGAGTACGATATATTTTTCATTTTACATAAAATTGGTTTGATAAATTGATCGATATATGTATATATATATATATATATCAATATATCAATTAGTAAATATCACAATTCATATTATATTTTAATGCAAATTTTTTCGATCTTATAACCATTTTTAAACAATGCCCGGCGGGTAAATCGAAGTTTTATTAAAAACTATATTAACTGAAAGGTATTTTTTTTATTTTATAAATAATGGTAAAATTCTTTTTTTAAATATTATCCTACTAAATGTCACATTTAATATATACAGTATTCTTCAACATATTATAATAAACTTTATATTTCTGATGTCCGAGACACAGGTCTATACGTTGGCTCTATGCTATGGACCTTCGGACTTTATTTTGAAAACAAGAAAATTTGCATGTGTTTGCTAGAGTGTCTGTATGTTAGTTAATTTAATACGTAATAAACTATTACATCGCATTAATAAAAAAAATTGGCTTATAACTTTATATTGTATCCTATTAAGATTACATAAAAAATCCCTTTATTAGTTTAAGATTAATAAAACTTATATAATTTTTTTTTTATTGTGTATTATAATTTTGTAACAATTTATTTTGTCGCATTAACTATATTTTACAGAAAAAATATACTCGATATTCAATATGAATATTTACAAAATTTGCCATCGACAGTAGAACAGAGCGCTTGTTCCATTTCAATAACTTTATTAATTACTCAACTGGAACCTGATCCATCCTCGAAGAGTAAAGAAAAAGAACATTTATCCACCACCTTAGACCACGTGGACGTTTCACGAAAACTGTTGTTGTTGAACCATTTCAATTTCCTCTCAATATTTTCTTTCACCGGAAGCTCAAGGTCTGCAGGAATCCAACCTGCACACCTCCAATGTGTATAGCGTGTTCCACCGCCATACGACTTGAGGTATCCTGGCTTATTTTATTTGCTGTTATTATAAGGATTTTTAATAAAATGGTTTGTGGTTTTTCATTTTATATAATAGTATTATTATATATAATTAAAAATGGATGTTTAGATCAGAGCCAAGTGGAGAAAAAAAATTAAGAACTCACACCACCACCACGTGGGATAATGGCTAGGATGAGAGATTATTTTTATAACACTAGGAAGGAAATCCAATAAATAATGCATTAAATACATAATTCAATAAATAGGTAATTTTACTTATTCCCCTCATAATTATTTAAAAAGGACGAAAAACACAAATTCAATAAAATATAGTTTATAATTTAAAAATATATATATCCCTAACATATCTTAAACATTCCTATGTACAATGCATTTAATACAATTTTTTTTTAATAAATAGGTAACTTTTATATTAATTATAATAATATTTGATAGTTAAATAATACGAAATAAAATTTAATTCTTAATATAAAACGTGTAACATTTCACTTTGGCGCCAAATCTGACAACAATGGCCGCCTAACCTCAATTGATATAAAACGCGTGCATTAATAAGAAATGAAACAATATAAGAGTATAATTTAAATGATCCCTTTTATAATAAATATTGGACAGTGGTCGTCAATCGGGGACCTTTATTTCAGCCCATATGGGGCAGTACGGCGACGCGGGGCCGCCCCAGGACCAGCCGCGCGGGATCGCCAGATGGCTGAGGCCGGACTTGATCGCGCCGGCGTGGCCGTTCAAGCTGCTGGCTGCTGCCCCCGCGCACAATATCGCACTCTGACCAGCGACGTTACCGTCCACCGTCGTCGTAATCGATTCGTCCAGCACCGACTCGCAGTTCTTCAACGCTGGAACATAGAAAGAGGATGAACTTTACTTCTCTAAACGTGACGAGCTTAATGTGCTGCTGTGCTTATTTTTTTTATTCCACAAGATGAACGGGACGATCACCTGATGGTAAGTGAACTACCAGCACCGTACTGTGCCTGCCGCATTCAAATGTTAATTCTCATCACCACGATAATTTCACTAGCTACAACACCTTGAAACCGGAGCACAGTAATTGCATACTACTGTTTGGTGACAGAAATAAGAGCTGCGGTGGTGTCTAGACGGTTCTATTCCTAAGTAACTCCAGAAGTCCACCTGATGGTTACGAGACACATAAATTTGTATTGGGGTAAATAGTGCCTTCAGGGTCATCAGGGAGGACCGGCGACGTGGTAAGCTTTGTGACCAACACCTGAAGAGATGACCGCGACCGCTCTGTCAAGAGTGAGACCAATCAAGAAGAAGAAACATTGCCTTTGTCGTGACGTCATAATTTATAAGACGTCACAGCACGTGACAAAATGGCCGCCGTTCAAGATGACTGCTGTGTCTATAATTATCTATTGTAGATATCAAATATTTATTTTAGTTTAATTTAGAAAGTATATACTTTAAATAATTATATATCATCATCATCATCATCATCAGCGGATGGATACTCTTCCAGTTGCAGCGGTTTATATGAGAGAATTTGGGCCATTTCCTACCACGCTATCTCAATGCGGGTTGGTGTCAACCAGAGCCTCGTTTGTTAATTAGCAGGGTTTTTTTTTATTAACGTGGAGGAAATGCCTGCCGCATACCCGTCCTCGCGGGGGCAAAGACAGGTTGTGTCGGACTTGTACCGACTAAGACCCCCACGATGTTCCAACTCGTCGCCAGATGGCGGGGTTACGGAAACGTTTACGCATCATCCACGACCTCGCCGGCGCTGGCTGTTCACGCAGCCCCACCTCGGGAGGGAGGGTTGAACCCTCCCTTTCCACCTCCGCAAGGGCACGCGGAAATATACAGCGCGCCCCGTCCTCGGCCATCTGCAATCGCACGGGCAACGGAATCCCCCGAACCCGTCGCCCAGAGGCCATGGGAGCTAAGAGAGAAATCTCTCCCGGCTTCCTTGATCAACAGGGTGCACCACGAGCAGGTGAGGTTGGCTTGGGTGCCGTGAGTTGTTCTGCGGAAACCCTCGACACCCCTTATTATTATTATAACTGATTAAACTATCGAATTAATGAAAAGGAACAACTTGATAAACGAATTGATGGTTAACAGCTCATCGTGTGATAATGATATGTTACAACAATGTACAATCACGCTATCACACTATCATGTTATCACATTGCCGTTATCAAATTACAAACGTATGTGACGATACTTTCTACCGTCGCCACTGCAGCGATATCTCCCCACCATTCGTCACCTGCAAACACGAAGATGGTGGTGCGGTATTGCAGAGCCACTGCAGGTACGGACCTCGCTACATTAGTGCGAGGAGACGAGGAGACCGTCGGCATGACGATGTGGCGCTGGTTAGGGCATACCACACTACACCACCATATTAAGCATATCGGCTTCAGACGATATTTTTTTATTCCTACGAAGCGACCTTCACCTGATGGTAAGCGATATGGATCATTTGCTATATGTACCATGTATAGCAACGGGTGTAAGTGATGAGCTCAAGTCAATCTCACCTGCACGCGGTGCATCCTGCTGAATAACAGACGAGGCTCTGACCATCCCACCAACAGGCACTGGGCTAGCGTGATGGGCCAAGGACCAATTCCCGTCAATGAACTCTGAGGAGATCTTTGGGGAAGGGCCATGCCCAGTGGACGTCTATCGATTGATGATGATGATGACATAACACAACGGGACCCAAGCCATCCTAACCTAGTCGTAGTACACCCTGCTAAGCAACAAACGAGGTTCTGGCTTTTACCAAGCCTTGGACCAGCGTGGTGGGATATAGCCCAAATCCCCCTATATAACTCTTCAAACGACGGCTCCTAGTTACTTGACGGTACTGGAGGCCATGCTGACTATGCCGTTGGCAAAGTGCCGGTACCAAGGCAGCACAGGACCGATCAATGTGGAGATATTTGAGAGAGGTCTATATCCAGCAATGGACGCCTATCCGTCGATGATAACGATGATATCTATCATCAGGTGAACGTCCATCACGTGTCATTACTTTGGACTCAAGCAAATGCCTACTGATACAGGGATCCCTGGTCCGACTGTCTAACTACTACTGTCTTGTGAATCTGCTTCGCTGTGGTCCGACAGTCAACATGAGGGATGGGTTTCACTGTCCATGGCTTCATGGTCGACCATTGGAGATATCTCCATCCCCAGCTGTTATTATCTAACTTCAATGAGGTAAGCAACGTTAGCTTAAGTGGTTAAGACTAAAGGTCATTTGAATACAAAGCCACTTGTTTACTGCTTTATCAGTTATTCGTGTGGTACAAGTCATAAGAGGAAAGATTTATGTAATAATTAATCGATTAATTATAAAACATTCCCCTCATTACCACGTAAGGTAAAGCGGATGGTTATTGGAATGGTAGAATTCTATTATCAGAAACCATCTATGTAAGTTCAGTTCAATATTTAATATGATGGTGAATGTGTTGAAGATATACAAAAGATGGTGAGCATAGAAGTGAACCTTACTGGTGGTAGATCTTTCTTGTTGGAGACCGTCTAGGTAAGACTGTAGTGTGCAAACATTACTGTATTCTTTTATTTGACAAGCGTTAGTGAAATTATTGGTATAACTAGACTTAACATTACTGTGTCGAGGCGGCGTGTATAATCTACTGCAGTGTATATCACGTTAACTAATGTCACATTTAAATTCCTCAATCCCAGAAGGACCAGCTCATCTAGTTGCTCCTTAAAAAAAATTCTTACTATAACACAAATATCTCTATTTTTACGAATCCCTCGACATCAAATTAATATAAAATACACTGATTTTTCAGTTCACTGAATAAACTAAGCACGAAATCAATCTTACTCATTATTTTCACGCTGTGATTTTTTTTTTAATTTTCATTTGACCTACTTCACATAAAGAAGAAATAATAGGATCTATTTCTAGGTATGCAAACTAGCCATAGAAAAAATAAATACTGATTAAACAACAAAAAAAATCAACCGCTTGTAACTTGTACCGCGCACGATGACTAAAGACTGTCACGAAAGCGTTGCTGCAATACAAAGGACGGCTATCCAATAAACAGACAAACAAACATGCAACAGCTGATAGCGGAGCGCCGATAGATGCAAGTAGATGATGCATCATTAGGATCAGTCCCATACCTTTCCTAGTCTTCAAATTTAAGACCAGTTTAAAATCTAGAACCTAACTTTTTTTCATATCGGAGTAATATCAGTTTTTTCGTCATGCTCAACATTTGGAGAATTGGCAGGTCCTTCTTTCAGATGATCTGGGAGGCAATTGCAAATAATACCCAGCATCATTGCCAGCACTCTACCCTCTGTCCTTCTCAGATCCTGTTATCACCGAGCGATAGACGCCCACGGCTGGATATAGGACTCCTCATCTAAAGATATCCAAACAAAATCGATACCTTATATCCCCCACTAAAAATTATAATCTGCCCTATTTAACAGTAGTGTGTATTTAACATTACTGTGTTCCGGTTTGAAGGACGCTGTATGTAATGAAATTACTAGAGTAACGAGACTTAATATCTAACGAAACGTCTCAAGGCTTCGAGCGGAATGTAATGCTGTGTATATCATCTTATCTAGCGCCACCTTGGCTCGAGCTGGTGTATTACCATTTACTATTACCATCTAAAAAATAACTTTTTTTTGACAAATGGCCTAAATCCCCTCCAAATGGACCTCTACTAACGCCGGCCCCTGGTGCGTGGCGGTACCTGGGCCCATGCGGACTGCCGGACGTTGGCAAGGCGCCGGAACCAGGACAGCGCACGACCGATCCATGTGGAGATCTTTGAAGGAGGCCTACCTGCAGTAGTGGACGTCTATCGACTAATGATGATGATGAGTCACATCGCAAGGGAATATAAAGAGCAGTCACTCACCATGTACGTTCTCCCAGCGCTGGAACTCGCCCGCTAGGAGCAGCGGCAGTTTGCATGACAGAGCGAGCGCCGACACCTTGTCCAGTTCAGCCGCCAGTTCCTCGTGCAGCTGTTCGCGACACTGCACGTTCACCACGACCACCAGCCGACCGCAGACGAGGAACACTGTTCACAAAATGGTCTATATTAGACATCCTCGTACCCACGCATTTTTTTTTGTTCTACGAGACAAATAGAACGATCACCTGACATAAGATGTCGAGTCTTGTTACCCCAGTAATAACACTAGCTGCAGCGCCCTTCAAACCGGAATATAGTAATGTTCGCATACTACTGTTTGGCGGCAGAAGTAAGTACTGCGGTGGTACCCACCTAGAAGGTCTCCAGCAACAGAGACCTACCCACTAGTGGAACAGAAACCTACTAGCCCAAGAACCCCCTTTGGGGACAGAATTTTGTAGAATCCGTTCTTAGCTGACTTCTAAACTCAGAGGTAATATCTAGATCAAATTTCTAGTACGTCTAATAGTTTCGGAGATCTCGTGATGAGTAAATGAGAATCTGGACATGGGTAATAAGCAGGAGTCCTGACAGAACAGAACCAAATGAAACCTAATATTACAAACTAAAGTCTACCTTATTACTAGTGACGAAAGGTTTAATATCGATTGCGTAATTTCTTTTTCCACACAACCGAATCGTTTTAATGGTGCCTTACCGCAATCAGTCTCAACTCCTTATCAGTTACCCGAGTAACGCGCGTGATGGAAAATTCCATTACACCTTCAGCTCGGTTCTAGTTCACTGGAATGTAGAACCGACGCAGTTTAGCTACAATATATTGATTACAGACGCTGTAGCTAATTAGCAACTTTCCCTTATATTATTAGTAAGAGGGGTGTTAATTGTCTCGCACGTCAACTCACGGGATCTAAGCCGTCATGTTCTTCTTCCGCGAGCCCTGAGTCTGATGAAGCAGCAATGGTTGTCAATAAATGTGGCGCAAACATCACCATAAAATTGTCTGGTGGTGCACCCCGCTTATTAACAAACGAGGCTCTGGCTCTCACCAACCCGCATTGGGCCAGTGTGATGGGAAATGGAGTAAACCCCCAACCCCTACAATAACAGGCCGTCGTCTCTTTTTGTTATCAGAAAATTTTAGATACCCTGCTTCTAGGAGGGAAGACTATGTGAGAGTTTTACCCACTAAAACCCTCTCGATGGTCATATTTAGTGAGTTGCGAGAGATCCCAGGATCTCCTACGAAACACACCGATGCCGAAAGCAGCGTCCAAGGAGTGGCTGCAGCTGCCCTATGGCACCCTCGCTTTGATGCGACAAAAACTAGATCATCTCGTACTTGTACCATTCATTCAGGGCTCGCTTAGTGGACAATGAAGGTCCTCACCTTCAAAGCCACGAACCCGAAAACTATGTTAGTCGCCTTCTACGACAGGGCTAACCTTAGTGCTATTCTTACTAGCCCAAGACTACAGGGCACCGCCGCTTGCCTCCTTAGGCAGAGGAACCTGGCGCCGCGACCGACAAGGGCCGTCGGCCCGGCGCCCCCTTAGAAAGGGTTCCTGGGGCGTATCTGGCGACGCGTCTCGTATTCCGACGCGTCGCCGCTTAGTGATAGGGATTTTGTCAATTGGGAGGGATGCTTCACATCCCTCCCCGAGGCGGGCCCGTTCGATCCGGGCACCGAACGAGGGTTGCGGAAGAACTGTTTAAAGCGTTATCCCGCGACCCTCGCGCGTTCCTTGCGGATGTGATGGAATACCGTGTGAAGCTTTTTAGTCGGTTGGAGTCCGACACTACCCCACTACCGGCCCAGTATTGGTACGGGGTGTGCGTTCCGTTAGCATTTTGTTACACTACGTTAATAAAAAAAAAAAAAAGACTACAGGGCAAGCGGTGGTACCTACCTAGACAATTGAAAGCTATCAAGCCTTTACTTTCGTTTACTGCTTCCGCGGCGCAATGGTTAAACGCTTCTCTTACTACATGTCTTCGGTTCGACCTTGGAGCCACCAGTTGTGGAGTAGCGATGGTGGCTGGATTTTTGAAATTGGAAGGAAGAAGAAAAATTTTAGACCAGCTCGATTTTTCATCCGACTCGTCACTAAACCGGACGTGAAGTTGTGGTGAAGAAAACTGTTTATTTGTGTGTTATCATCAGATCTATGTGTTGCATGAATGTGTATGTGTGTGCGCGTGTGTGCATGGGTGCGTGCGTTGGTGGGTGCTTGCGTGGGTGCGTACGTGGGAGCGTGCATGTATGCGTGCGTGCTTGCGTGCATGTGTGTGTCGCGTGGTGACGTCGGTGAGCGGATCCATCACACGCTCGACATGGACCAATCTATTTATACTCCGGCCCTTCCAGACGAATGGACGTCGAGGTTCTCTTTTTGCGACAGGGGGAGCGCGTCGAGTACTCTTGGAATATTTAAAAGTAGAGATCACTTTGACGCGTGGACACAACGCCATTTTAGGCGACATTTTTCTTGACCCCAACTTCACATTACACTAAAACGACCATGAAGCTGAAAATGGCTGCGTGCTCGTCGAAATTACTTCGACCCTCATATCTTAAGACAGAATACAGCAACGCAATTTTTTATCGCATGAACTTAATGTTAGGCTTATAAACTGACTCGGGGGTCACGGATACGGAAACCACAACCACAGCTGGAGCAACGCAATTAAAGGAGCAGATTTACAATATTTTATACTACCCTCATATCTTTCATGTCTCCGTCTGCTAGAGCTAACGACGAGCCATTGCACTAATACCACTTAAAAGGAAAATGATGATGAATTATTTGCAGCAGGTCTCTATTTTACGGAGACAGTATAGATGGTAACCAACGGTTCGAATGGCGCAGTATCTAGTGAAATTACTGGGGTAACGAGACAACATCTTTTCTGAAAGCGGTATCTGAATATGGTGTAGTGTACGTCATAGTAAATAGCTTTACGTTGCTGTTAGTAGTTATTTTATAGAACTGTTTCTTCGAAGGTACAAGTAAATAATACACGGGTAGAGCTGCTGACTGTGCCCTCGTTTCCAATTAATTCGAGGTTATACATTTTTTTTTTACAACCAGTAAGCGATTTCTATGCCGTATCAATTCTGTCAACGCGCGATCACAATTCATGTTCGGTGTCATTTCTACTGATCACCGATATACTCTGATGACCATCATTTAAATGAATGTATTGATTTAAACATGAGAATATATATTTCATACTTTGTTCAACGGAACTGAAAGCAAAATCATGGCCACACTTCCGAGTGCCAACGGAGCCGCGACTGATTGTCATATGAAACCAGGCGGAAGTTCCTTACTTGGAACCTTTTACTCTACAGAATGAATGCCGCGCCTTTAGGGACTAACTTAATACTAAGTGTAAATTAGGCATTATTAGAAGAACTAACTGGTAGATAGAAATTTATAAACTAAAAAATTTTCAAACATTTCTTTTCACATCCTCATCATCATCGTTATCCGATAGACGTCCACAGTTGGATACAGGCTTCACTCCAAAACACCCACGACAATCGTTCTACCATGTGGTGAGCGTTCCATGCTTATGTCACAGTGCCACTAGTGTATAGCTACGCAGCCACTACTCAAGCAAGCTCCTGACCTGGACAGGCCCATCAGTTCTTTCCTGTACTGTGCTCTTCTTACTGTCAATATCTTTTTGGTCTCTTATCTTAAGTAGAATTTCGTCTCAAACAATAATAAGTAATAATCGACAGTCAAATATCAACAGGATCCCACCATATAAATAATACATACTTATCTAAAGACAAGTAAAATTAAGTTCAAGTCCATCAGATGACTTTAAACATGCACCTAAATAATTTCAGGTTACTGTCATGTAGGAAGTGGAACAGTAATTCTGCCGGCATTTCTCACAGGACCCACATCCGAAACTGATTGACGTGCGATATACTTCTGCATTGAATACTAATGTCATTAAAACATACTGGACTCCTTTTCAATGTAACTTGGATCCTGTAGTAAACGGTATAAGGTTAATACTTCATCGGAATCAAGGTTAAGTCAACAACACTTGGGGACGAACCGCTTCAGCTTACCATCAGAGCTATAACGTAGACTACGATCGAATAACAATAACAAAAATCTCATATCTACCCTTAAATAACTTAACTTGTTCTAACTTTTTTATATTACATAAGTAAGTGCTTGATCAGAATTCCATCTGATCTTAAATGGTGTGGATATTTGCTGTTTTAAAACTCATTCATTCATCATCAGCGGACAGACGTCCACTGCTGGACATAGACCTACCCAAAGGATCACATCGATCGATCCTGCGCTGTCCGCATCCAGCTGTTTCCTGCAACCTTCACCAAATCTTTGGACTGATCCGTCGATACATATAAAAGAAGGGAGAATAGGTTTTTGCTATAACAATGAGTTGAGATGGCAGCCGATGAGGCACCAAGGTCCTCGAATGGGGACTGCGTACAGGAAGACAATATGTTTGCAGTCCCCTAATCAAGTGGTCTAACGATCTCTGATGAACGTTGTGGGAAGCAGCTGGATGCGGGCAGCGCAGAATAGATCGATGTGTAGATTTTTGGGAGATGCCTATCTCCAGCAGAGGACGTCTGTCGGCCGATAATGGTGACTATAGAGCGTGGTGAAAAAAGATAAATAGGAAAGCAGTTCCCATTATAAGACGCAACCAATGCTAAGAAGAAAATTAATTTCAACGGTATTCGTCACATCCTTCAATATTCTGACAGTAATGAGTCGAGCCAATCCAGAGCGGTGAGGATACAGAATGACACCAGTACAAGAACTTCAAGATCAACAGTAACTTCAGTAATGAAACATACGAAGGTCATGTCGACGTACACGGTAAAGGTCTTCAATCCAATCTGGGAGGCTACGTAACCAATCGGGCAAGACAATGTTTGAATTTAAACCAAGAAGTCTATAGTCTTTGGTCTTTTACAGTATGTTATCAAAGCAATCTCATTGTTTCCATCCGAGCTAATAGTACACAAGTGGATACATAAGGTGATATAAACATAATCCTTGTCAAAACAAAGAACTCGTCGAACTGGTAGAAGAACATTCGTGAGAAGACCGTTATTCGTGCCCTTGATTATGTTTGGGGTCCAGTGTTGGAACATAGTGCTTTCGAAAATTTAAGAGTCACAGAGCATCATCATCGTCAGCCATTAGACGTCCACTACTGGACAAAGGCCTTCCCGAAATATTTCCACATTGTTCGGTCATGCGTTGCAGTTAGCATGACCTTTGACACCGGTGAGCACTAGAGGCCGTCGTTTGTAGAGGTTCGTAGGATAATCATCATCATCATCAGCCGATACACGGCCACTGTTGGATATAGTCCCCTATGTTCGTAAGGGTTAATATGTGGGGATTTGAGCTATTTTCCAATGCGCTGGCGCAATACAGATTGGCGGGAGCCAGAGCCTCATTTGTTGATTAGCAGGGTGCACCACGAGCAGGTGAAGTAGGCTTGTGTCCCTTGAGTTACTGTGCGGAACCCCTTACACGGGCATTTTTAACCTTACTTTTTTTTGGTTTCGGGGCAAGATCTTCGAAAAGATACTCTGTCTTCTGGAGGGAAGTCAGAGTTATGTGAAGATGTTTACTCACTAAAACTCCCTCAGCGGTCAACTTCGGCGTTTAGAAAGGTCACGGGATCTCAGTACGAAACACAACTGCTGCCTCGTTAACGCTATGCTGGGTATATCCGGTCTCGAGGATCTTTAACCATACTAATCTGAGGTATAAACACAAGTTGACTTAGTTTACCTTAACTTGATTGAAACCAATGCAAGCAAACTTAGAGCCATCATTTCATTATTAAAATGGATTTTTTAAGCAGTTTAAGTCAGTTTCCAACTCTCCCTCTTCAGAGAACAACTGATGAAAGCAAACTCATGGAGATCAGACTCATAGAGATATATTTTTTCTTTTCTGATCATTTTGTCATCTATTATAGAGTAATAGTATTCATTGAAGTGTTTCATATAGAGTTCCTGAGAGGCCAGCAGTAGACTCCCACGAGCTGATGATGATAATCTATCTATCAAATAATAATATGATACTTGGCATATCCTTTCTAAAATGGATAAATTAATTATATAGTGTGGCGATTTGTTGTAGAAGAGACATTTATCGGCAGGTGTAGAGGGGCCTTGCGTATTGATTGTCCTTTGCCTTGAACACATGCAACCGGTCGCGACACCAATTTGTATTTTTTTTTTATTCTACATGTGCAGCCCGTTACAACGGCACTTCAGCGGCTGCAGACGGTTAACTTTTAAAAAGTAAACGTAGTGCAAATGTCTCAGGGTTATTTATACCATCGTTCCGCAGACATAACCCTAATGTTTAGGAGATTTTAAATTAAAGTACCTCCAACCGGCATTAGGCCAGCGTGGTGGGAAATAGCCTAAATCTCATCCATATGAACTACTACAGACGTAGAGATCTTTAGGAGAAAGCCTATATCTAGCAGTGGGCGTCTACCGGTTGACGATGATGATGTGGGATGCAATGAATTGTTGATCCATTCCATTTAGCTAATCGCTTGCCTAGTAACACGGAGGTCCCTGGACTCTGATCAATTAGTCACAGATTGGATATTGTTTGAACACTATTCACCACCTTCACATCTTAAATCGTATCATCATCATCATTAGCCGATAGACCTCCGCTGCTAGATATAGGCCTACCCCAAAGATTTCCACGTTTATAGGGATTCATATGGGTGAATCTGGGCCATTTCTCACCACGCTAGTCCAGTTTTGGTGGAAGCCATAACCTCGTCTGTTGATTAGCAGGGTGCACTACGAGCAGGTAAGGTTGGCGTACTCCTGTCGTTTGTCTAATTGTATCGCTTTAACAGAATTGCTGTGTTCCAGCTGTTAACATATGAGTCTTAGTATCCCGAGAACACTGGACCATAGACAATATAATCTCATAAAGTATTATAAGGTATATATGATTGGTTGTGTTTCTAATATTTCAACATGAAGTAAACACTTAAAACTTAATGAATCTTAAGTGGATTACTTGATTATATATCTCTACTGTCGATCGATAGATAGTAGTATGTGAAGTATGAATTACTGTATGATCCTAGGTCGTCGGTGCTGCATGCACGTATTGGAGAGACGCGGGTTCGATCCGCCCAGAACTGAAGTCGTGAAGAGGGAAATCATTGCGAGGAAACCGATAAGTTCCAAGATCAACAGCTTTCTTTATAATGTGATAATCCCAGATTGACCAACAGTGGGAACATCAATTGGGCTGTTCATTATTAATTATTATGTAAAGTTTGTTCTGCTGTGAGACTGATTGGAAGGAACGAACTGCCAATTGGCAAGGGCCGATCGTGCGCATATTAAATCAATTATGCAAATGTGCTGGTGGGCGCTGAGGAGTCGGCCATTGTTCACCGAAATAGTGTCATACACCGCGCCATAGCCGGGCCTCACGATTTTTCTGTCAATAAGTTTCTTATGAAATAAATTTTATTTAACTTATAACAAATTTTGAAACAACCAAACGTATGAATGGGTGGATGGTACTCGTGTATTGATCAACAATATGTTGCATCCCACATCATCATCATCAACTGATAGACCTCCAACAAATATATCCACGTTTGTACTTGTTCATATGGGAGGATTTGTGCCATTTCTCGCCATACTGGCCCAATGCGAGTTGGTGGGAGCCAGAGCCTCGGTTGTTGATGAGTAGGGTGCACCACGAGTACGTGAGGTTGACTTGGGTCCCGTGAGTTGTTGTGCGGAACTCCTTACATCTCTTGCATCCCACACGCGAAACGAATTTATGGAAGCTGCCAACGAACCGAAGGGTTATTGTATTGTATTTGTTTTTTGGTCAATTTGCTGGCCTATACCAGATTACAGGCTGGAACCTCGACTTAGCTGATTTAACTGTGTAATAAAGCTGTTATATGAAATATTTAATTCACTTCAACTTTATTTCTAGGTACACTATAATCAGCCCTGTAGTCTTGGGCTAGTAAGAATAGGACTAAGGTAAGCAATGCCTGTCGTAGAAGGCATCTAAAAGGGTCTAGGAGTTTCGCGGGCCTTGAGAGCGGGGCCCTTATCGCTCAACAAGGGAACCTGCGTGATACAGCATATAGCTCAGCGATGGTGCCTAGGAGGATTAGGCTCCTCCTCAGAGACGTGAACACAAAGTGTAAAGGCGCACCGGTGTATTCTATAAGACATCCCGAAGCCTCTCCGAATGCACTGATGCAGACCACCGAGGGGTTTTCAGTGAGTAAGAATCTCACATAACCCTGCTTTCCCCCATAAGCAGGGTATCTTTCGAAAATGTCTCCCGGAAACCAAAAAAAAAAGGTATACTATGATAAACTATACATTTTCTCGTTACAGACAAAACTATTTAGTTTCACTATGTCATTATACGAAAACGAGAGTATTCTATACGATCTCGCCATCTACAGCCTCATTTTTTTTTACTTGGATATAAAAACTAGTTAAGCATGATAAGTATAATAATAAAGTTAAGACTTTAACTAGGATAGCGTTGATAAGTTTTCTACTTCTCTGTCTCTGTTGCAAGAGATCGTCTATTGTTGCTATTACTAGTAGCTAATGAAATTACTAGGCTGACGAGGCTAGATCTCATGTGAAGGCTACTGTGTGTAGCAGTGTATACCATCCTAATTAACGCTACATTGTTATGAAATCAGACGGCGTGGACGATTACGTCCAGCTCGTATTGTCGCTTCGTATTACGTATCAACGATGATCGAACAAGTAGTTTTTGCGCAAGCGTCGCTAATCTGAATGGTCACTTTCATAATTTTCGCACTCGCATCGATCGATCGCTGGTCTGGTCTATAGCGCGAATATAGTAAATTGAAATTTTGATATAATAGTCGGCAGTTCAGCTCGCGGTGCAGGGTTGTCTGCAATGCCTGGCTGTTCACGTGTAAACAGTACGCAACATCTTTACATAATCGACGCCCAATAGAATGTGCCCGCGATAACATTCACATATTCCAAGGTTTCGTTATGCTTGTTCGCTGTTTCAAATCATCATCATCATCAGCCGACAGACTTCCACTGCTGTACATAGGCCTCCCTCAAAGATCTCCATATACAGTTCTTATAACCTCCGTTAACGCTCGGCAATAGCCGCTGTCATACGTAGAAGGGTTCATATGGAGGGATCTGGGTCATTTCTCACTACGCTGGCCCAATTCGGGTTGGCGGGAGCCAGAGCCTCGTTTGTTGATAAGCAGGGTGCACCACTGGCAGATGACATTGGCATAGGTCCCATGATTTGTGTCCCCTTAGACCACTCAAATAGGAACAACGCTTCGTATATCAACAGGAAAACTTAAAAAGAACAACTAAAATACGCTTAATCAAATCTAATTCTAGAACACAAAGCCAGTTCCCAAGGTGGATCCTGGAGGGCAAATTTCCTGGAATACGTGCACCCGGTAGACCGCGGAAGAAATGGTTTGAAGAGATAAAAGAGCCGACCGGGTTTAAATACCATCAGTTAAAAAGAATAGCTGAGCATCGAATTGGTTTTATCAATCTGATCGCCAAAACTTCAGTTTGAAGATGGCACCTAATGATGATGACCACAAATGGTGACATTAATTTATACCAGAAGAGCTTCATAATTTGCTAAACAGATTTTTTAATTCTACGAAATGAGACGAGTCCTTCACGCGATGTTTAGTGGTATGCTTCCCTCTCTTTCATTACCTACGCCTTTCAAACCGGAACACATTAATATTTGCATACTACTGTTTGGAGACACGAATAGGATGTAATGATGGTAGGTCTCTCTTGAAGGATACCGTCTTGAGTATATACCACTGCAAAGCCTGTTGGAACCGCAACAATAGTGTGCAGACATTACTGTGTTCCGGTTTTTAGGGCGCTATAGCTAGAGTAATAACTGGGGTAACGACACTCAACAAATTATGATTCAGGGTGACAAATACAATTTGATGCTGTGTATAACATCTTGAAACTGGCGCCATGTTAAAGACAGGCCGTATCACTTACTTAGCTGAACGTCCCGTTATCTTGAAAAACGTGAGACGAAGAGGAGCTAGAGGTCTTTCATCAACATGATTATCAGACTGAAGAAAAGCGATCAGTTCTATACTACGGCTTAAACTGTCACTGACGGAACCTACAGCCATTTTAAAAGAGGGGAGCATCCTTCAAGTATGAGCTATGATTAAATGAATCCTCGAGCAATCTGTACACTTGTCATAACCAGCGTTAGTATTTTTAACCGTCTATCTAAAAATAGGTTCAACTGTAGGTAAAGTCCGTATTTGTAATGTGAGAGGGGGGGGAGGTGAGCCGCTTTCAAATTAACTGCCCGATGTTCAGAGTCAAGGGCGGTTAAATGTGTCAGGAGCTGTTTCATATTTTAACTGGACTAATACGAGCTTATTCGATTTAATACGACCTTTAACCCTCGATAATGTGAGGATCTCGTTTGTCCCTTCTTTTCTTGTGGATCATTCCTCTGTAGTGTGTTATTCCGTGTCGTGGCTGTAAGGGGCGCAGAACCCAAGCCCACCCCACCTGCTCGTAGCGAACCCTACTAATAAACAAAAGAGGCTCTGGCTCCCAGCAACTCGCATAGGGCCAGCGTGATGGGAAATGGCCCAAAATCCTCTCATAAGAATCCCCACCTGTCGATGTGGGAATTTGGAGAGGCCTATGTCCGGCAGTAGACGTCTATCAGCTGATGGTGATGATGATAAAACAAAAAAAAATTTAAACGAAACTAAATTTCAACTATATATAGCAATTCTATATAAAATGGTATATTATGTGAAGGAAAAACTTTCTACTCATTGAAAAAATGAAGAAAGATATTTTTAACAATATCCTTGTTTTTAAGCATTTGAATATTCGTGAGTAGCGACTACATCATTTATCAATGTCATAATGATGAGCTTCGTCATGATTGATCCATGAGGTATACAAGGAGAACGAAATGCTAAATCGACTCCGGAAACAATAAAGTAATCAGGCAATAAGTTTCATAAAAAAAACTTTTTGTCTGCTTCCACACTGATGTTTTAACAAAAAAAAAACATAAAATTCACCTTGAGGGAAGACAAAGGAACTGCCGCCCGTCAGCGCCGCGAGCGCCTCTCTTAACCTCTTCGCGTCCGCTGCCTCTGACAGCAGATGCAGCTGGTCAACTCTCACATCCTCCACCGTCACCCCTTTATGCGACGACTCGTAGATGAAGCCTAGCGAAGGACTGCGAAAATAAAGTCTGGGTTAGGTCGATGAACTTAATTCCTGATTCTTGTTCTTCATGCTCGAATCCACAGTCCAGACAGTGGATATGATGAATATATATATATATATGATTATTTCACTATGACGTTGTATATTCCGGTTAGATACTATTATCTTGTGTATTGTTATCATTTAATCTCTTAGACTATTACTAAGAGACGAAGACTAATATACCTATCAGGTACTGCGTCATGATTAGAAACAAAAGTCTCATTACTATAATTGTTGTCATGATCTGATCATTACGGACACCGATAATGATTAATCAAAGCGATGATAACACAAAATAGGATGTATGATGATTTAGCAAAACGTTTAAATTTTATCTTAAATCCTATGATCTTTGTGTAGTTAGAGCTAAATTAACTGATGGTCTACTAGACCTAACTTAACTGAAGTCTCTGTTTCCGTCTAGCAGTAATCGTCTGCCGTCAAAGAGTAGGGTGCTAACATAATTTTGTTCCGATTTCAAGGGTTGCAGCTAGTGAAAAGAGTGGGGTATTGACACATGACATGTCTCATGACGAGCATAATGATGTGCAGTGTATGTCATCGTAACTAGCGCCACGTTGTTAACAAGCGTATCCACTTACAATCAGGTGAACCATCTCGAAGAATAATAAAGACCATGTCACATTTCTTCTTCGTCGACTTCTCGTGATAGACTATCTCTCTAGAGATGGTAGGGTTGGTCTTTTAGAATCCACAGCCGGAAAGACAGTAATGTTGCTATAGCAACAGATTTATAAAACAATACGAAGGTGGTAGTTATACCAGAGGGTTAATAATTGTTACCATCGAAATTGTTCGGGGGTTAATTATACCACCGCGTATTTGATATATATAAAAGAAATATATCGATGATCAAACATGTTCGTGTTATTATAAAGAAATCAACCACATAAATCGTTGGAGCGCGCAATTATAAGTGAATTACAGTTTCTAGCAAATGTTATTTTCTTAGAAATATTATTCTCGACTCAAAAGAAACACTTGTTCAACGTACATACAATGCAATAAAATCAAAGTGCGTTTGATAAGCAGCTCCTCGGAATTCCTCACGGACCGCGCTCGTGTAAACACACCGCCAAATTCCCAATAACCAACCTACAATGTAAATCTGTAAATTTAAAAGCTCCGAGAATAATCTACCTTTATTACGAAACTCACGTGCAGTGATCGCACATTGTAACACAGTACTCAAATAACGCATTTTCTATCCCCCGTATAACACGGGCATTCCCCCGTATAACGCGGGGATTTCCCGTATTATATTTCTGTACTGTGAAATCTATATTTACAGTTCATAATTAGTTACACACGTGTGTTAATTGTGTTGTTATAAAATTAAATTAAATTATTTTATTGAATTTGTGTATTAAATGGCTTTTGCTTATAATATAGTTTTTTCTAAATCTGCCTTATCGAGAAAAGTTAAAAGTAAATAATATATACTTACCTTACCTTATACGGGAAGGCTTAAACAACGCGTTCTCCTATAACGCGGAAACAATCAACCGTGTTATAGGAGGGATTACTGTACTAAGAATTTAATACTAACAGTAGTTTCATTGAATATTGGCAAACCCATTGATTTTCAAAGGTCCTTACATTATAGTTAGGAACGATAGACACTGGAATCACATTGTGCTTGTCTCATTGGTGTGTTATATATCATTACCCCATTAATATCATTAGCTACAACCCTCTTCAAACCAAAAGATATTAATTTGACATCTATCTATCATCTATCCTGTGTGATAGAACAAATAAGAGCGTTAGTACCTATCTAGACTGTCTCAAGCAAGAGACCTACCATTAGTTTACTATACTGGCTACTAATTATTTCCTTCTTTACATATAATATTTTACTTTACAATCCAAACCACCAGCCCCAAAGTCGACGGGAAGAGAATGACTCGAGGCATCAAGCAAGACTTTCTATATCCGTTCATTTCACTGTTTTACTTTGCGTCCCGTAAATAAATAAGAGTATTAGAATAAAAACATTATCACGCAGCAGACGTTAGGTATAAATCCGTTGCTAGGCAACCATTACAATTAAACTACGTACAGTTTAAAAATAAACTGCAATTGCCAAAGTACGCCGTGACTAACCGCTCGAACTACAATGGAACTGTTGTGATAACATAGTGAAGAGTTATTACACTGCCACCGTCGCTCTGATCGTTCGCTTCAATTTATTTCTTTGTAATGCTGGTAAAATTATTTAACGATATTCTGTTCATCATCACGATGAATTGCCTTTTTCAAACTGGAATTTGTCAGACAGAAAACTATTTTGAGATACAGCTTTTCTCTGCAATTTAAATTGTCTTTCAATCTGTACACACACACACACACACACACATATATATATATATATAGGAGATACCCAGAGATCCACACATTAATCACGAAATTTCCAAAACCACTAGACGTAAACACTCAAAATTCGGTAGACATTGCTTGTTATTTAGAGCTCGACTAAGAATAGATTTTATAGAATTCCTTCCTCAAAGGGACTAGCTCCAGCGGCTTCCCGCGACCTTCACTGGTTCGTCGGTCCACCTTGTGGGTGCCCTGCAAGCAGTACGTCTACCCAATACACGTTACGTAATATATCATCATCATCATCAGCCGATAGACGTCTACAGCTGGACGTCAGCATGATCTCTGGTACCGTCGGGCACTAGAGGCTGTTTTATGTGGGATTCATTTGGGGGGATTTGAGCCATTTCCCACCACGCTGGCTCAATGCTGTAGTCATTGAAATTACGTCATAGAAGTGCTTCATAGAAAATCACCAAGAAATACATACGTCACTTAACTCGTGCGCAATTTCTTTCATTTCTCTTATGAAAAGTATCGCTTATCATATAACCTGTTCCAGACATTACCAGTACGTATATCAGCAAGATCGCTCGCTGATAACCGTTATCAGTACCAGTCGTGATAAATTAACATTTCGATTACGCGTTGTACTATATTATAATTATCAACAAAAATTATTTAACCAGTGTCATTATTCATTTAAAATGTTCCAGCAATTGTAGTAGAACCTATGAGGGTGCTGGATACCGCTTTCTTTCATCATTATCATCATCAGCCTTTGTTTACCCACTGCTGGATATAGGCCTTCCCCAATGTGTTTTCACCAAATACGATCCTCAGCTTCTCGCATCC
Organism: Ornithoptera priamus; assembly: GCA_029034505.1. Lineage (NCBI taxonomy): Eukaryota > Metazoa > Arthropoda > Insecta > Lepidoptera > Papilionidae > Ornithoptera > Ornithoptera priamus. The sequence goes on along the minus strand of JARDWD010000313.1, from coordinate 1,696,747 downwards.
ACCTACAACCAACCGCCTTGATCATGTCGTCGGTCCATTTAAAAGGAGGGCATCCTACACTTCTGCGACCCGTACCCGGCTTCCACTCCAAGACTTTCCTCCCCATTAGCCGCCACTGACACGACAGACATGGCCGGTCCACTGCCACTTCAACTTACAAATTTTGAAAGCTACGTCGACAACTCTAGTTCTCCGTCGAATTTCTTCCCTTAAAGAAATACCAAGCATTGCACTCTCCCTCCCTCGCTATGCTACTTTGAATCGGTGGACCAGCCCAATAAACAGGTTCCTTGCCTCTGCGCCGAAGTAAAAGTGGTTCTTTGCGAGGGTATAAAGACCGTCTAGGTAGGTACCACCGCAGCTCCTATTTCTGCCGCAAAGTAGAAGTGTTCCGGATTGAAGTGTTGTTGCTAGTGAAACTTATTAAGGTAACGAGACTTAACGTATTACGTCTCAAGCACAAGATGGTGCAATGTATATCATCCTAATTATCGCGTTGTTATGAGCAGGCGTATCATTTACCATCAGGTGAACGTCTCGCTGGTCTTACCGTCTCTTCGAATAAAGCAAAAGTTTTAACTTGTCTATTTTTTTGTTGGAAGTATTTCTTCATAGATTGGTGAAAGGTACAAAATTAAGATTGACTACCATGTTGACCTACAATCTGGCGATGGTCTCAAGAAAGCGCTGGATGCGAGCAGCGAGGAACCGACCGGTGTAGAGATTCTTGGTGGCCTATGTACAACATTGGACGCACTAGCGGCTGGTAATGACATAGGACGGATATCCTTGGCCAATAAAATCTACGTCGACATTCGAGTACAAGAGAGGGAGAGTAACAGTATATCTAATATGCTCACCAGCCAACGGACTTGCTGGACATCTGATAAGGTATCAAACGTAAGCGTAAAAGAAGCTTTAAAATTATAAATTGTATGTGTATATACAAGCTATAAACTATAAACTAGCTGTTCCTCATCCGCTAGCTGTAACACCCCCTCAACTCCCTTTAGAAAGGGAATTTTGCAAAATCCATTCTCAGCTGACCTCTAAACAGCTGAAGCAATATCTCTACCAAATTTTGAGTGTTTACATCTAATAGTTTCGTAGATCTCGTGATGAGTCAATGAATCTCTGGAAATCTCCTATATATACACAGATTAAGGCGTAAGTCGTGCAAATTCGATGCTATGCATTCATCACAACAATTACTGTAGTCAATCTCTTATTTTAACCTTTCCCCTCCGCCTGAGGTCCGCGTCGCGGCCGCATTGGAGGTCAATTGGACTCGAGACGACCAGATTGAACGAGACGGGCCAAGTCTTACATTTTGATACTTGTTGGAACCGGCACAAGTATTACCGTCGGTGTATATTGATCTAACCCTGTGTCATTGTTTAATATAAACTTAAACTTAAACTTCCTCAATTATACAAGAAAAAATCTGAAATGAATTTTTTTAAGGGTTAATTTTTGTGAGCGATATCCATATTAATATTTTTATTACATACTTTTTATTTTTTTATACCCCACTGAAATTCAGGGTTGCGGTCTTTGTAGGCTATAACATTACCTGAGTGGGTGTTCCTTTCCCACACGATCTAATCAAAACATAATATTTTTTTTTTATTTTAATTCTTTATATTACTATTTTTTTTGTTATTATGTGGGAATAAATGATATATCATTATTGTTATATTTTTTATTTATTGTAGCTCGGTTCTATGTCAACCGGTTTACAGATATCCGGGAGGGAATAACTGGAAGGTTTATGACAGGAGGGCTAGTGATTTCGGAAGGGGTATGTGTACTTAATACAGAAGTTATGGATTCCAAAAGGGGGTGGTTGTTGCATGGCTCAATTTGTAAATATTTCCTCACCATTTTATTGCGATCTTATATCCTGTTTCTATACGTATTTTTTGTAGGTTGAGAGACTTGATCGAATCGTGTACCTGTTGAGGTATAACACCGGTCGTGGACATAACGATGGGGGCTATTGTTACTTTTGTAACACCCCAAAGTCTGGCGATTTCTACTTTAAGTTCAGTGTACTTTGATAGTTTTTCAGCTATTGTTGATTGCAAATTGTGTGTGTTTGGAACAGCTACATCAATTAAGTAACCGGTTTTATTAGGTTTATCTATTAACGCGATGTCTGGTCTATTACAGTGGATTGTTCGATCGTAGTATAACTTGGTCTTGGTATTCTCTAGAACTGTGTCAGGTTCATATTTATAATATGGTTGTGTGGATGGGATGAAGTCATATAGGTGTGCAAAATTTTGATGGATTGTGTTCGCTATCTGGTCATGCCAATACTTGTAATCAGTTTGGGTCATTGTTTTGCATGCCCCTGTAATATGCTGGATGGTTTCTGGGCTACTATCACATTTTCTGCACATGTCGGAGGAAAGTTTTTGATAGTTCTTCATGTCTAGTACTTGGTCTTGGCCATTACAAAACCTTCCGTCTCCGGGAAGAGTTCCCCATGATTGAGCCAAGCGTTCACCGCCTCTCTGTCGCCAGTAGGTTGACATAAGTCATGACGGTGTCTTCCATGCAGTGACTTTCCAGCCCATTCGGCTAGTTTCGTTTTGTCGTCTATCAGTTCGTTGTTTAGTTTGGTGTAGTCTTGAAGGTTTATTGGATTTGATTTGTGATCGTTCAGTACTATTGCTTTATGGAAAATGGACGATTCTGTTTCCATATGAAAGTAGTTACGAAGATATGTTATTTGTTTGTTATGTAAGTTTGTAACGTCTATAAGTCCCCTGCCACCCTCTTTTCTAGGGAGTGTCGAGTCTTTGTAGGCAAGATCTAGGGTGATGCTTACGGAATTTTGTCATTATAGTATTTAATTTGCGCTGAATAGATTTAAGGTCAGATTTTGTCCATTCTATAATTCCAAAGGAATATGTTAGTGCTGGTATGGCGAATATATTAATGGCTTTTACTGTGTTTCGTGAATTAAGTTGAGTTTTAAGGATACTATTGAGTCAATGTTGAAATTGTTGTTTTAGCTTCTGTTTTGTATCTTTATGACATATCTGTAGTGACTGATGATGTCCTAAATACTTATATGTTTCATATTCGTGTAATAGGACTATATTTTCTCCAGTCGCTAAGGTGTAGTGATGTTGATATTTATTTCCTACTTTAACCGAGTTTATTTTGGATTTATCTGTACCAAACTGCATCTTTATATCTTTTTATTATCTTTATTAATATCCAGTCAAAGGTGTTCCGCGCAACAACTCACAGAACCGCAGCCAACCTCACCTGCTCGTGTTGCAACATTATAATCAACAAACGAGGCTCTGGCTCCCACCAACCCGCATTAGGCCAGCGTGGTAGGAAATGGCCCAAATGCCCCCAATATGAATGAATCCCTACACACGACAGCCTCTAGTGACCAGCCGTACTGGACACTATACTGACTGTATGAGATCTTTGGGAGAAGCTTATGTCCAAAGTGGACGTCAATCGGCTGATGATGATGAGTCAAAAGTGTTTTCCAAACGTGTAGCTATCTACCAGTAAATCTCATCAAAATAGATCTAGTCGTTTCAAATATTATTGGAAACAAACTGATTTTATTATAAGCGACGTCTGCAGCTGGGCAAAGGCCTTCTCCAAAGATTCCTACATCGATTAGATAGGGATTCATATAGGTGGATTTGGGCCATTTCCCACCACGCTGGCCCAATACGGGTTGGTGGGAGCCAGAGCCTCTTTTGTTGATTAGAAGAGTGCACCACGAACAGGTGTGGTCGGCTTGGATTCCGTCAGTTATTGTTCGGGAACGCTTACACCTCTTATTTATGTTAAGAGTTATTTTGGATATTACAATTACGTTAAATTTATTTATTTGTATATCAACGAAGTAATTTAACCATAATAGATACAGCATCCGACAGGAAAAAAGATGCGCTAGGATGGTATCCATTTAGACGGTACCCGACAACAGAAACCTACCACCAGTAATGTTTCTAACCTTCTACTCTTTCAGACAAGCGAGTAGACCACTTGTAGGATTTAAACCGCTTAAAGATTTAAATGTAGACTTAAAGGCAGTGAAGCCTTTGCATTCTTGGAGTATACAACTCGAGAAATTTCTACCAATGTACTACGTAGTCAAATTATGTATATACATATAAGAGATTTCCGCCTGTGTAGAGATTCATCACGATATACCTGGAACCATAAGGCCTATAGATTTGAAATTTTGTAGAAATATTCCTTTTGACGAATGTAGGTCAGCTAAGAACTCTTTCTCCCAATACGGATGGAGAGCTGTTACAGTTAGCAAAGCGGGCGAGGAATAGCTATCGAAAATATATATTAGGTCCTTACATATGAAATTAGAGTTTTGTCGTAGTGACCACTTTGATCTGAAATATCTCCTGTTTGGTTAAGAATTCCAAATTCAAATTTATAAATTCATTTAGCTGATACATTTGAGTTTTGAAAACATTCATTCATTTGTTTTTTAGTCATTATTTTTTCTTTGGCGTCGCTTATTACCGCGCAATGGAAAACATGAAATATCGGTATATTTATGAGTACGGGTTTACAGTGGCACCTGTGCAGCAGAAACAGCTCGAAGGATTAATTATGTGTACGGCGCTGGTGTCACAAAAGAATACACGCTACGTTTTTGATTTCAACGTTTTCGTTCTGGAAATTTCGACCTTTAGAACCAACTCCATGGACGGCCGGAGACCAAAGTGGAAAATGAAGAATTAAACGTTATTGTGGAAGCGGATCCATCACAAAGCACTTCAGAGATAGCTGCAGGCTTCGGAGTAAGTGACAAAACTGTATTAATCCACTTGAAGCAAATCGAGAAAGTAAAAAAACTTGAACGATGGGTACCACACGAATTGAGTGAATCGAACTTGCAAACACACGTCGACTGCTGCTGCTGTGTTACTTTACTCAGCCGACACAATGATGAAGGAATTTTAAATCGTAGCATCACTTGTGATGAAAAGTGGATACTGTACGATAATCGGAAGCACTCGTCGCAATGGCCGAGCCCTGGAGACCCAGCCAAATCCTGCCTAACCTAAACTCTTCGTTTTATGACTAATGAACCCTACCGAATTATTTTATCATATAATACAAAATTTTATGGGGTGTAAGAAAAAACTCCTCGTCAGATGTTCTCTTTTAGAAGAAATCCATGAAAACATATTTCTTACCGATTTTTTGATTACATTTAAATCTGAATTTTATTAGTTTTCTTAATATCAACTTTGAACAGTAAACTCTCGGCGATTATGATTTTATTTATGGAAGTTATAGTACAGCTTCCAATTAAATCAACGTTTCGTAGACCCCGTCTAATATACCACTCTATCCTTAGTGGAAACGTATTCGTATAAACGGATCCTAAGAGGAAACAGTTACATTGAAAATAGTATAGTAGCTGTTTTATCTCACCCTACACGTAACTATTGCCACAATAACTCCAATTGGCGATGTCCATGTTCAGCAGTAGACATTACCACGTTGAAATAATGATATATAAGTATAGTAATACTATCGTAAAATAACTCCTCGGTATAATGAAATGAGTGGAGTAGACACCTCAACAAAGAGAAATATGCCAATGTCGTTATGGCCTAACATAGCTTTGTCTTCACACTTCCAATATTAAATAACCATCGTTTGATTTTTTTTTACCACCCACGAAACACAAACACAACTAAGAATGCTGCTTAGCTTTAATAGCCACAGTGAAGTTGCTATTAACGCAAAGGTCGTTGGTTCGATTCAGAGGCCACATGTAGTTTTTTTGGCGATAGGGTTTAATGAACCTGTCTAGCTACCACCATCATATTATAAACCTGGCGCCACAACATTACTGTGTTCATGCTTATAACATATGAGGTCCAGAGTATTCTGGGCAAGGAGGCTTCAAATTCCCGTGGTATTTATATGGTACAAATAGTTATTATAGAATACTCTAGTATAATATTAAAACAATATCATCAACTCACCCATCTGTTCCCTCCGAGCAGCAATAGTCCCACTTGTGACTGTTACATCGCCATTCACGCACCCTCCTAAGAGCTGGACAATTCAGCTCATCACAGATTATCTTCAGAGCAGCCAAATCCAAAATATCTTGCATGGCTATCATTGATAATCTGTTGTATAACAAGAAATAATTAATACTCGGGAAAACTGGCATATATTTTGTATTTATTTGGTTATCAGTTATTTTATAAAAAAAAAAGAACAACAGTATAAAGGTGACATCTAGACAGGCAGATTTGAATAATCCCTCTGATATACACACACCACAATATACTGATAGTGAATTAAACCTAAGACTACCCCACTGTGAGGCCAGTGTTTAGCCATGGCACTAAAGATGCTAAAATTTCCTAATAATCTACATCAATTGCTAACCCAATAGAGTATTATGTCTATGACAAAGAGAAGTGAAGGTAGTAGAGCAAGAGTGATAGGAGTATCACTAATAAGAAAAATTGTCAACCCACATTTTGCCAGTATTATGGATGAACGACTTTGACTCTCTCATTATCAAGACCGCTCAGAGTTTGATTAGTGAGGTCAATGAGTGGGATGTTTATGGATTTATTATCAGAAAATTGTTTTCATAAGCATATTGACAAATCAGTTACAATCTGATATTAAAGATAATGGCTCCATACTCAGTATGTTTATCACTTTTTACAACATAATTAAATTCAGTACTTTGTATCCATGCATATCTTATCCAATAACTCCATATTTAAATAGAGATAGTATAAGGCCAAATCATTCTAAATGATAAAATATGCATACAATATTCTTCTTTATTATATAAAGCAAAGAGATAAACAGTAGACTTACATGATAATGAGTAGTGGTTATATGGAGAGTAAAAATATGGGCAGGTGGAAATATAGGTATTTTTTGTTTTTTACATCAACCCATTTCACACAATACCTTTTTATAAATATGTATAAAAATACAACTTACTTGTTCTCCAAAATAGTTCTACAAATCACTTCTCTAACACCAGGATTTGTAATCTTATCAATACTAAGTTGATGAAGATTCCATGATGCAATACGGCAACACCTAATGCCATCTCTTTCATATGTAAATAATTCTTCTACAACAGGTCTGTGTGAATATGCAGCCAGCAAATCTAAGATATCATTGACTGGAGCTGTTGCAAACCCATTTGGCAAAGTTATTGGCAATTTATTTGGCATGGACAAACTTTTTCGGTGTGGTGTTCTAACCACATCTTTAAAATCATTCGTCAGATTGGACACATTTAATGAGTCTTCTCCCCAGGGATATGCATGACCATTTGTTAAATGCTGAACACTTTCACACTTCCTCGGTTCTAAACTTAAGTGGTGTTTTACTGTGCTTAATCTTATTATATCCATTCCCCTCACTTTGATTAAGTCATCAAGTGACTTGAAAGGTCCTTTTTTATTACGATAATCCACTATATTGGCAGCTATCTCTTGATTGAGGCCAGGTACACATTGCAATTGGAAAACACTAGAGGAATTTATGGAACATAATTTGTTTTCTATTGGCAACCTTACACTATCCAAGGAGTGTGTGCATGAGCTAGCTCTGGATATCTGCTTTCTTGTATTTGTACATATTTCGGGCCTCAGCAACTCAAGCTTCTCAGCTCCAATGCCTAAAAGTTATTAATAAGTGATTTATACTTAGTCCCTTAAGAAATTGTATACATTACAATTATTACGTACAATCTATTTAACGCGTACCTTTTATAGAAAGATACACGTAACTACATACAAAATAAAATAAAATAATAGAAAAAGAGACCTGAGACTAATGCAAGGTCGTCAACGCGCTTAAATCTGCCAATCATCTGTCGATGGCGGACGATTTCCCGCGCCAACTGTCTGTTAACACCAGGCAACGTCATGAGCTGCTCCTCGGTTGCTGTATTCACGTTCATCAGCTCCGGATACTCCTCAGATGGAGGCAAGTTGAAGGTGTGACTTAAACTTGATTTATTCAGTTTCGCGCGCCGCACGAAGCCGCGAAAAGATCTTCTACTAGACTTACTCCGAACTGAACTCGGACTTTGCCCCATAATGATACCAGATACTTGAAAATCAGCCGATCATAATACAAGTATATAAGAAATATAATTGAAAAAAAAAACTATTATTAAACACTACTTTTGTGGAAAATTATTTAAGGAAACACTCAAAAATACTATAATTAAATCACTTCTAAGGTCCTTATCTTCGTACATTGGTTAATGTTATCACAAAATTTTGCATACGGAAATTTCTTAAAATAGTGTCCAGCAACATTTCCTTCGCGACCAGCCAAATCACTCGATAGACTAATGATGAACAATGACATATAATATCATTAATCTGACAGGCGTCCAGTGTTGCAATATGCACAAAATAATAAAAACTTAAAATCAATAGTTCATAGACTTTACATTTCAATAATATGTTTATTAAAAAAAGAAATACAACTGAAACTCAGATTTAAATAGCAAAAAATGTAAATTTATAATTTTGTCATTTTTAAAAGTTATGTGAGAAGACTCAAAAAATCAGAGATAATATTATTTACATTATAGTTCCTAAATTTCAAAGTATAAGACAAATTACTAATGAATATATATTTTTTAATAACGTGTGTAACAAAATACTAACGGAACGCACACCTCGGAACCAAGGACCGGTAACAGGGTACTGTCGGACTCCAACCGACTATAAAGCTTTACACGGTATTCCAATTACTTCCGTTGATATGCACGAGGGTCACGGGATAACATCGAACAGTTCTTCCGCAACCTCCGATCGGCGCCCGGTACCAATAAATGTTGGCATGGGTAAAAAGATATTAAAAACATATGTCCATAGCTTGTAAGGATTCCTTCACATCAAATGTATCATACTATAGTTTAATTACTCTATCTTGTAATCCTTTTGAGACCTAGAAAATTTTATCATTGAGTAGTCCTTTAAAAATTTTATAACTGTATACCACCGTTTACTGATACATTTTAGATGTCTGTAATTAGAATTAATATTTTTTTGTTCAAAGATCATTTAAAGTTTAAAAAAAAATTGCCTACACAAACAACTCCAAAAATAGAATTTTACAGCTGCTGCTGCCGTAGTAATTAATATATTTATAACCATTAATAGAAGAACTTTAAAGGTATATTTTATTCCATTTATCATAATTTTTACGAAGACATTTTGTTAGAAGAGCGGACATTCACAAATAAAACCAACACACTCATAGAACAATTTCTGTGCTATTTTATTCAAAAATCTGTACAATAATCGCCAATAAGCTTTCAAATAAGAATTGCGGATTACAATGTCGGACTTAGAAATACACTGTGCTTACTCTGTAACACTGATTCATTACGGAGTAGAGTGTGCTGCCCCCATAGATATCACGAAAAGAAACATTGAATTTATAATTACAAATTGCAGCTTTTTCGAAAAAGAATAGGTTATGTTTAATCAAGCTACCTTCAACAATTCAAAATTAAAGGTTAAATTGTGAAATACTTAAACACCCAGATTTATTAAATTTAAAACGAGACATGTTACCAAAATAATAAGGATGCATCATTAAGACAATGGACATTGTATTCAAGAGACTACATGAAAGTTTCAATCATAACCGCAGTAGAGATTTTTTAATTAAAAACATGTAGTAAATTGATATATATATATGTGAATTGTAAGTAGTAATGGATTATATTTTATATGCGAAGTGTGTATGTTTTGAACAGTCATGTCGCTTATGATTAATACTTCAAACCGAATCGGATATCTTAAATACATAACCATGTATTTACATAGACAGTACTAAAGTCGCAACTATAGCGTAATATAAGATTAAATTAAGCTTTTTCAATTATATTAATATAGAACAAATATAAGTTTCACCATAAATATTCATATACTTTAATCTAAAAAAAAAGCGTAAAATATTATTAATTGAGAATTTATTACTAAATCACTATGCCTTTATTTAACAAAATGGAAATTTAACAAAATTATTGTTATAGTAAAAGTTGCATTCTGCACTGCGCCATTTATTTTATAATAAATAAAGAGTTCAAGTATTGCATAACATATTATTTCCTTCAATTGAAAAATTCGTTGAGAAAGTATTTCTGAACATATAAACCCATAGAGAATTAACTTAGGCATTTTCGTACAGTTGTCTGTCTCTGTTTCTTCGTCTGCGTTTGAGGATGATAAGTGGCTAATTATGTGCAGGCACGAAATACTATTTTGTTCCACAAATTCATATCACAGGGAAAAAAAACGCAATAATAGAACGAAAACTATGAATGATAATTTGACTAGTACATATAAAGTAGAAAAAAATGAGCAATAAAATGTAAACAACAATAAATACATTCAATTATGTTCCTAAAATATACGATAAACGAATTGTCATTCATGTATGTGAAGAGCGAATTTTGGCGCCGTTCAGTTTTTGAAAGAATTGTGTAATTTGTACCAAAAGAATATTAAACAATATTAATAATTATAACGAATATCTTACGTAGGATTACATTATGCCCTCATATTTTATAATTAATTTTAACTTAATGCCGTATTTAAAACAATTCGCAAGTTTTCCATTTTGGCGGGAAGAGGTTTGCCAACACTGAGTCGTTATACGTTCACATTAGCCACCTAACATTTTACCTCCGTTATAAAAATAGAAAGCTATTCCAGCCTTTTTGCCATTATATTCAATTACATATTGAAATATCGCCTAAACATTGACAAACTTATTTACAGAAATTTAATTTTGTTTTTAAATATTAATATTGTATTATCACACCCAAAATATATATGATAGTTTGCAACAGCACACGGAAGAAAATTTTACGATTTTCTAGCTGAAACGAATATTTACGTGATATAATATTGTTTTTATCTCAATGTTAATGGAACAATAAAATTCTCATTAGTGTAAAAAAAATGGACTTAAACACTGGTACATATAGTAAATACGATGGTTTTATAAAGTATTACCTGTTACAAAAATTAGGTTAGCTGCCTTCCACGCATCGTTTAATTATATTAACAACAACCAATCTCTAAATAAGTTTGTCATATCAAACACTATCACTATATACTATGCAAATATTACGCAAGTTAATAAGTTAAGACAAATCCCAAAAAAAAACTAAATTAAGTTTATAAATACTTAACTTTAAGAATTGGCTTCGAAAAAGCTAAGCCCTATGCATCCGCGTAATTTTAATATTTTTTTTTCGCTACGAGTTCATTAGACTTTAAGTACCTACGATATGGTCTGTGGTTATCTAAGTGTATCTATGGTTATAACGAGTTATTTCTTAGTTGTTAACACTCCGTTTAATTAATAATAGTGACCTTTAATGCTTAAATAAAATCACTAACCAAGCTTTTGTGATAGAAGAGAGATAGAACGGGCATTAGATATTTTAAATGAAACTCCAGATTGTATTCGATAATTTTACTATAATAATAAGCACCAAACCATGTTTGGAATGTTCTGTATTGCACCACAAACGAACAGAATCCGAATTGTTTTTTAAAAAAAATACGCTCATCTTGTTATAGTACATCTGCTGTTGAATTGGCCGGAAGCGTTTAAATTAATCTCTTTAAAGAATTTATCGTTATCTAAAATAAATTAATTCGTTTACCACGAGCAACAATAAAGGTCACCATTAATTCCAATTTTCGATAATAAGCTATTAATGAACTGGGTGAGAAAAATCAGTTCTCGATAAATGTCTGCCCGGGTTATGGAGAATGCTGGTTTTATTTTTATATTTTGAGTATGTTACGCTAATCTTTAATTTTACCAAATTACGTTTGACAGTAGCTACCAGATGGCATTCATTGTCATACGCCATTCGTAAACGGCAACAATCACAAATATCACAATTCCGTACTCTCACGCCTGTTTGTTGAAGCTTGTAACATCAAGTTACCGGATGCTGCACACAGTTGCATATGTTATTTAAAATTGTTTCTAACTTCAATAGTTTCTACCACGGAGTTATCAGCTTATAATAATTATTATTATAAACTTATAACACTTTAGTAAAATATACGAAATCTGCTTGTTTTCGTTCGGATGTTACCAGATTCAATATTTGTATTATAATTGTTGCCATCGCTTGTAACAATTGAACTGTATGTACAAGAGCGACTTCATTGTGCAAACATCGGCCAGTCTTCACAGAAGATCATAAATTTTCAAACCCGTCTAATCTCAGTCCCAAGCCGTAGCATAACTAAGTACAGTCAACCCATCGTAGTTCGAAAGTAGGTGGAAACACTGTATATTATTATTTTTAAGATGTACCCAAGTTCATTTATTCCTATATATATTTTCAACACCCGTCAAAGAATAAAAAAGCGTTAAAACAAATAATCAAACAGTACTACTTTTTTTCCATTTTGATTTGAAGTGGTTTAAGCACTAATGAAATTCTTTTAAGCTGTTAGTATTTTTTAGCTATGATGTTAATAAATTGCTAAAAACGATTTTTAAACAAGTTTGAATTTCATTATTTAAAATTATTTTACTATTTCTTTACGGAATAGTTTTTCCTATATTTTAATAAAATTTCTGTACACGTAAGATGTGTTTAGAGGTTTTTCATTGTTCTGACTCTCTGCTCGAGACAATGGCTCTAGTCCACGCAATGGGATATTTACGTTTAGGTAAAAGTAGCCGCTACGACGGGCCGACTGACAAACATACAAATCGAAGCAAAATAATCATCAGACGCGTAATAATTCCGGCACATAACATTATTAATCACTTTCCAGTTACACTTGAGGCTAACTAAATAAATACTTAATTAATATCATTTTAAAAAAAAATATTACAAATAAAACAAATTACGAAATAGGAAATTATCATCTCGCTTCAACTTCACTGTACCTGCTATGGAAATGTGTTACAAAGTTTGAATAACTATTATGAAAGTGCGGGCGCATTTTTCGCATAGCTAACATTCCCTAAAGATTATTAAGTTTTTTTTTCATATATAATTCTTCAGATGGGCTACATCCTATGTATCTAGTCTTGTCTCCTTACTTTCTATTCATTACAAATGTTACAGCTAACGCAGAATAAATTAGGATGTTGAATTTTATATAATTAATGAGAAAAATGCCCCGCGTATATCATGTAATCCTTTATATAAAATAAACAATACGTTAAATCACTCTTTGCCGGTATTCACGCGCGCATGCCGCGACGCAATTGCGGCCGTATCGATATCCGCCAATGGCGATCATCCGCCGAGTCCAACCGGCCAATCACAGCGCGCTACCGCCGCGCGACATTTCATACAGCCAGTCGCAAGCGACACCGCGACGTATACATGTCGACTGAATAGATGCGCGAACGATTTACGACGCGTGAGTACGCCGACGCGTTGACGACGAAGTACAAAGCCAGCAATGTAAAGGAGTAAGTTGAAAGTGTGGTTGACGCGGTGCGCAAGCTTCGCTCGCGGTACAGGCCGGAGCTAGGATGACTGTATCCGCTCGCCGCATTATCGAATCTGTAAAGATAAATTTACTTATTACAGATTAGATTCTATCAACGTGTCTTGTTTCAGGCTGTTTTGTCCACTGTTGAACTTAGGCCCCTCGCACACGGCGAATTTTAAAATGTTTCTGGGATGCGCGTCGACTGCGCCGTAAATGTAGATTTTTGCGTTTGTATAGATTCAAACACGCGTAAAGCGCAATACAAACGCGCGTGTGAAGCGTGCGCACGAAGGAGCGGAACAGCGGCAGATAAGGGGCGCACGCTCACGCCGTTGCACTACCCTGATCTTTGTCATTGTACAACTGATCTGATCAAAATTTAGAAGCTACGAGCGACTACAACGGGTTTGTATTACTATATCTGCGCGTATACGCATGTTTCCCAATCAACTCGTGTGCTTACGGTGACTAAGATGCGTTCCTACGGTTGCGGTTTTACGCTAAGTACAAAGGGCCTTAGATTATATAAAATAGTACATGGGTACTATGAGAAGTTTTCAATTGTAAAATTAATATACTTAAGCACGTAGTTATGCATATTGTGACAACACTGGTACTTAGTATTCCCAGTTTGGATGTAGTGTATACAATAAAATTATTTTATTCGTTGATAAGTTGCTATTATCGCACACCGTCTCGGTAGTCACCACAGCAACGCCTGCAATAGTATGCAAATAGTACTACGTTTCGGTTTGAATGACGTCGTACCTATTAGAATTAATGAGCTAATCGAGATTTAACATCTTTATTGTCAAGGTGCAGTGAATAAAATTCACTCACTTCACTTTCTATTGCCTTAACATCACAAGTCTTGTCTCTTAGTACGTTTATGTGATGAGGTGTATATGCTTCTGTTTGTAGTTAATGTTCACTTACAGGTCGCGCGGCTAGCAGTCGGATGCGTTGAGGTCCAATGGCGGCCGCTTGGCGCGCGTGAGCCGGTCGAGCTCGGCAGCCGCGTCGGAGCGCGCGGCTGCGGCGGCGGCGCCCGGGGACGCGTCCGCCGCACGCGCGCCTGGCGAGCCCGTCTTCTTGTACAGCAACGAGTTGAAGAAGTTCGCGAGAACGCCCTCGTTGCCTGGCGAGCCGCTGCCCATCGTTATCTTTGTACCGTCCAACTGTCAACAACAGGTCAATTCAAGTGAACATCATGTGATCATCATCAGTCCATAGACGTCCACTGCTGGATATAGGCCTCCCCCAAACATCCCCACATCGATCGGTCCTACGCCGGCCACATTGCCGGGCACCATGTGCCGTCTTTGGGTTTATGTGGGATGATTCGGCCATTACCCTCCACGCTGACTCAAAGCGAGTTGATGAGAGTCAAGGCCGTTTTCGATGATTAGCAGGGTGCACCATAAGCAGGTGAGGTTGGATTGGGTACGTGAGTTGTTGCGCGGGATCTCTTGCCACATCAGATAAAATTTAAGAATATTAAATATATGTTTAGTGTGAAAATATTACTGTGTTGTTACATGAAATCAATTAAAGATACAGTTCCTAAATTAAGAGGGAAAAAATTTAGGTGTAGGATCATCCAAAGAGCGAGACGTCGCTCTTTGGATGAGTCTCAAGAAATATTTAGCTCAGACCTCGCATAATTTACTATCACATTTTGCAAACGTGTAAAAATTTTTGGAACACAATCATATGGGGTGCCAAATTTAGTAACAAATGGTTCTTGGGAGGATAGCCTTCAAGTTATATTTAACTTCTTTTTCCTAACACATCTGTATTCGTGTTAATTAAAAGACCTAAAATTGAAAGACAGAAAAAAATATCTGTATTCATAAAACTATGATATAAGTAATATTTGATGCATGCATAATTTTTTTGAAACTAGATTTATTTGACATAGAGAGGCAAGCTATAATGTGTAATTGTAATCTTAATTTTTTTTTAATTAATACCTCTCTTAATTGAAATATAAATTTAAACAAAGGCTCTTGAAATGTATTATTTTTTGCTGGCTTTTATTAGACGATTAGTTTGTCGACCGCTGCGGTAGATAAAAGAGAGCCATTAAAATCTCTCCACTTGCGTATGAGTGTGAACAGGATTTATTACTTTAAAAATCAGAGTAATATCATTAAAGGACAGAGTATGATATCCGGTTAATGTGCTCGATAGTGTTGCATGTGCACTGTGGTAAGATTTATAATGCTGCAGTGTACCTGAGCGGCGGTGCGCTGCGCTGTGCGTAGGGGCGAGTCCGCACGGGGTGCAGGCGAGCCCGCCTGCAGCGCCGCCAGCTGCCGCTGCAGGAACGCCTGTTCATCCTCCGCGCAAACTTCCGCCTCGCGCAGGCCGCCGCTCTGTAGACAATAAAAACATTTTTTGATTAAGTCCAACAATGTAATCCTCCATACAATTCCTCTTTAACTTAAAATTATGTTTTTATATATATACCTCGAAGCGACTAAGTAGAAATTTCATGTGATGATAAATGATACTTCTAACTGTGTCCTCAAATATCCGGTTCAGGCGTATCATTCATCAGAAGTATGTCATGCTTCTCTCATTGATATGTTACATAGGGTGGAATCTTTAAATATTAAAAATGTTCTGGTATTTCTTTGAAGACAATTATTCGGAAAGGCTATACCTGACGATAGACTATAACCTATGGGTCACATAAAGAATCATTTTTAAATTCTCAGACCTCAAAAATAATGTATAATTATTAAGATACATTAAGTCGAAATATTAGTAAACCTCACTTCTGTAACATAATCTTACTTTTCTTCACTGCGAAGGTTTCTGAGGGAGGCTTATGTCGAGCAGTGGACGACAAAGGACTGATGACGATAACGCTGAATGATGCTGCGATTTGATGTCATCATATTTTAACAATATAACGTGATACTGACTTTCCTCGATGCAGGCTGCACAATGATATCCCTGTAGTAGTCGTCGGGTTTGCACGACTGCATGTTCTCATATAAAATGCTGATTTTCTTCATACTGTCCCATCCCGCAGGGCTAAAAATTTAATAAAACTATTTAATGATATAATAATAATTAAATAATTTACACAAAAACACAGATATAAATACAAAAGATAAAAACAAAAAAATTGTAACGAAAACAAAGATAAAATAGTCTAATAAATAAAAAACTTCAATGAGTTTCAGTTCTTTTACGGCCGGGAGTCAAACGTGAAGCGACGGTCTTCACTGAAGATAGAGGAATGGTAGATGGAAATGGGATGTAGAATGATAAGAAATGAAAAGTTTGACAGTATAGCAGAGCATGAAAGTGTAGAAAGAATGAAAGATGAGTATGAGTAGAAAATAGAGTAAGAAAGTATTGATAGTAAATGAAAAGAAATGCTAATGCAATGATCCACCGTACGCAGGGACCCCCCCAACGGGTGCTCGCCTTGTCGTGGCGGAGGGGCTTAGTAACCGTGATGCGGAACACGGTGAAGTTAAGTGGAACCCACCCGGCCGGCCCGCGGCGAAGGGCTGGCCGAAGCGGCCGCTTCCGGTTCGAGCACCGGTTGGGATAACTGGAGCTCACCGGAGCGGCCGGGGGCTGCAGGGGCGGCTGTATGCTGCCCCAGCGGCCGGCTTCAGGGGCGGTTTTATACCGCCCCTCGCAGCTGAGGTGGGGTCGCGGAGGGAGTACCCTCTGCGGCCAACCGGTGTCGCACCGGCGATGCGGCGGCGGTGGGGCCGCGGGGGAAGAGGAGTTTCGGTATTGCGATGCGCCGTTCTCCCTATCCTCCGCGGTCGTTAACAGGTAGCGGCGGGCCTAACATCTCTGCGCCGCGGGGAGCCGGGAGAGGTTTTCTCCCGTGGCTCCCATGGCCTCTGGGCGACAGGTTCGGGGGAACCGGTCGCCCGCACACGCATGAGGTCGAGGAGGGGGCGCGCTGCATGTTCCGGCGCGCCCTGGGAGGGTTCATACCTCCTCCCCGAGGTGGGGCCGCGCAAGCGGCCAGCGCCGGCAGGGTCGCGGTTGAGTGCTTGCGTTCCCGTGACCCTGCCATCATGGCGATGAGGCGGAACATCGTGGGGGTTTTAGTCGGTGCAAATCCGACATAACTCGTCCTGGCCCTCGCGAGGACGAGTATGCGTAGGCATTTCCCCCACGTAAAACCAAAAAAAAAAACCGTACGCAGGGAAACGGTTAAAAAAAAAAGTACAAAAGATATATTGGATAAATAACAAGAACAACAATGACTTATTTTTTCGTTTAGAAGATATAAAGGTAGAAGAATCCAACTTTCAGGTATGTTGTCCTAAAACCACAATTCAGATTTTCAGTGAACGTTATAGAAGCATTTAAAAAGGGAAAGTCTTCTTAATGCTACTGCACGCCAGTGAAATCGGAATTAGTTGACCATGTATCATAATTTTGGTTCGCACGGAACCCTAATTTGTTTCTAAAGTGAAAATTTTCACTTATACATTATATATAATGTCTTCTATATACCATTGAAACCTTAACCAAGTATTACAGTTTAGGGAGTTTGGGAGACTACCGGAATAAACATACATATACATAAAAAAACCGTATAAACACTTCCGGTGGTAAGGTCTCTGTTGCCGTATACCGTCTATCCAGGAGTCGACAATCTTTTGAGTCGGAACTGTTAAAAAATACAGCATCAGCCGAAAGACGTCCATCGCTGGACATAAGAAATAAACTTCCCCCTAAAGATCTTTATATTGGCCGGTTCTGCATTGCCTGCATCCAGCCCCTTTCCTACGACCTACATTTGTGAAGGTTCGTAAGGGTGGATTTCGAAAGTTACAATTTACAAAATCTCAAAGTTTTAAATGAGGCACGAAAATTTTTATTGCCAACTATAAATGGTAATTGCATTAATAAAGTTTTTAGATAATCTATTCATTCATAAGAAATTCCAAATTCAAAATAATTAAAAAGTTGAATAAAGAAAAATTTGTAACAGTATTTATGGCCAGACTAGTTAGATATATAGTATTAGGTGGTCCTTACATATGAAATTTTCGTTTTGTCGCACACCTCTGTATCTCACCAGCGCCAGCTGCGCCGCGCAGCTTCATATCGGAGGAAAACCCCACCATTTCCATCTCTATAAGAGTGCGCCGAACCACACAGCGCGCCCTTCTCTCGGCTTCTTATAGTGACCTGGGCAACGGATCCTCAGAATCCGTCACCTAAAGGCCATGGAAGCCGAGAAAGAAAATCTACCGACTCCCTGCGGAGGATTTAGTTTTGGGTTCCTCTTATCTTCACCGTGGGTGAGCCTTACTGCCAACCACCTGAGACTATTGCAACCGTCAAACAGTACTATATTCTTGTTTGAAGGGTGGTGTAGCTAGTAAAATTGCTGGGTATCGAGACAACATCCTATGCGACGAGCACAATGTGGTGCTGAGTATATCATCTTAACTAACACCACGTTGTCATCGACAGGCTTCACTTACGATCAGGTGAACGTCTCATGTCTCGTCACTTTTTTGTCTAAAAAAATGTACGTTTATCGATGCGACTGCATCTCGTATTCAATATCGATCTCTTACGAAGACACTGACTCATGCACTGGCGACTGGCCGGATGAGTCACAACGTTCTGATAACGTCATCCGCAATACGTTTCTATCACAAAACAACACATTGAAGTAAAATCTATACAAATAAATATTTTTTTTTATTTCTTAACGCGACGGTAGTAGCCGAAAGTTCTTAAAATGGTAAATATTACGCGTACACATAACATGGTGATAGGATGATATACTGTTTGTAGGCCAATGTTGTCGCAGACCGTCTAGGTAGGTACCATTGCAGCCGACAAACAGCAGTGTGCAACAATTACTAGGTTCCGGTTTGCAGGGCGCTGTACGTTGTGTAATTACTGGGGTAACGAGACTCGACATCTTAGGTCTCATGATAGTGATGTGGAATATAATAATATAATATATATATTTTAACTAGCGTCATGTTGTTACGGGCGCGCGTATCTCTTACCATCAGGTGAACGTCCAGCTCATCTTATCGCTTCGTTTGATCACATAAATGTTCTGATGCTTTACAAACTTTTGGAGCAGTCTCTCGTGATCACGACATCTAATCTAAATTGTAATCATATTTATATATTTACTATACTCACATGAGCACAGCATCCTTCTCAACGATGAGCGCCGGAGTCCGGAAGGGCAACCCGTATATCCGGTGCGTGAGGTACTTGTACAGCAAGTCGCAGTTCTTATCCTCCTTGGCGCTGGTGTAGAACAGCGCCGCGCCGTACTGCAGGCAGAAGCGCCGGATCCACTGCTGCATGAAGTCGAAGTGCTCGTCGCGGTAGTCGTGCTCCTTCTCTAGCGTGGTCATGTAGTCCGTCTGGTGGGTGTACCGTGAAATTTAACACTGGTTTCCGCTTTTTTTTTAATACGATGATATACATGATGAAACTTTCCATCAAATGATACGATAGAGTGATGAGATTGAAGATGCAGGTTTAGTACAATGTAGAAGATGCTGTATAAGAAATCTACGACTGAAGTGTATTCAGGATTATTCTTTCTTATATCATTATCATCCTCATCATCAACGGATAAACGTGCACTGCAGGACATAAGTATCCTCGCACAATCTGCGCTGATCCTAATTGTTGTATACAATAAATATTTCGTATAAAAATCTTACTGAAAATCTAGACGTTTTTTAACAGTTGTACGCCAAACGCCTGATCTAGATTTCACGTGATCTTAGGTGATTGTTTAGACGGCAGATTCATTATATCAAGGTGATAGCTAGGGTTCCATAAAACCACAGCCAGAAGCTAAACTCTCCATGTGGTCCCGGAATCAAATCGGAGAGTATACAGTTTTAGACTAGAGCAAGAGTTTATTATTATTATTTCTAGTTCATGGAAAAGATTTTGATGATTATTAATAATTAAGGCTGAAAATAGCCGCCTTAACCCCTATAGGGTGTATGGCTTAAAAGAGAATAAAAAAAAAGCTGAAAATGTTTAACAATTGTGTTATTTAATAATTGTGTGTAGACATCACATGGGGGGATTGGAGCCGCTTCCGACTACTCTGGCCTAATGGAGGTTGGTGGGAGCCAGAGCTTCGTTTGTTGTTTAGTAGGATGTACCACGAGCAGATGGTTGGCTTGGGTCTTGTGAATTGTTGTGTTAGATTCCTTACAGCGCTCCCATCCACCAGAAGAACCCAATATACGACTGAGGATCGCGAGAAGCCGCTGGGTGCGGGCAGCGCAGGACCAATCGATGTGATCTTTGAGGGAGGTCTGAATCCAACAGTGGACGTTAATCGACTGATGATGTGTAGATATCACCCACCTTAGTGACAACAACGACTATGTCCAGGCCAAGGTTCGTGGTGAGCACGGCTTCCGGCAGCGGCGAGTCGTCGTCGTCATCATGGGCCAGTTCATCCGCGAGATTTCTCGAGGATCGCTTCATGGGTGACGCGGCCGGCTCCAGCTCGTCGCCGGGCTCGGTGTACCGCTGCCACTTCTGCGTCTGTGCCTTCTTGCTGTCCAGCCTTTGTTCTGGAATGGATACTCTACACTATTCGACGACTAGATGTTGTATATAAAGTAAACATTATTTTTAACGCTTGAGTTCTTTTACAAATTAATCAGAGCTATGAACTTTTTTTATTTATAGAGTTAAGCTGACAAATACCTAAAAATCCCCCCCAAAAAAAATTATAGTTTTATATAGGTAAGTGGAGTACAGCATCTTTCAGTCTATCTTGGGTCAAGTAGAGATTATGAAGAACAGAACTCTATTTTACCAGTTAATATAAATACAACTACTTTTTGATTGCTTTGGCTTAGTAAAGAAAAATCTTAAATTAAATATTGTTGTAAACTTTACTGTAGGTTAGTAAATATATATTATACATATATTTTTTTAACTTGCCGACATAAATTACAACTTCGCAAAACGTTAAATGAAAAAGCGAGGCTCTGACTCCCACCAACCCGCATTGAGCTAGCGTGGTGGGAAATGCCGCAAATCCCCTCACATGGATCCCCAATCAATATGGGAATCTTTGGAGGAGGTCCATGTTCAGCAGTGGACGTCTATGGGCTGATGATGAATGGACTCCCTAATTCACCAAATTTTCTCAACAGCTCTCATAATTGTTTCTACTACTAGGATTGGTACTTGTATTCTCCATATTCCTGTACGCCGCAGAAACGTGGACCTTGCCAGTAGTAGAGAAGATAGACGCTCTAGACATGTAGTGCTGAAGGTGAATGCTCGTGAGTATCATGGACTGAATCTAGTACCAACAACTCTACACTTCGGGAACTCGGCATCAAGCAGCGTTTATCATCATCTGGTACAGTCTCGTATCCCTTCCTTTTTTGGTCACGTATGCCGCCGAGCGGAGTTAACTATTAAGCGATTTGTTGTCCAGGGAAGCGTTGAGAGTATCAGGCCACGAGAAAGATCACCTATGAGATGGACTGACCAGATAAAAGCGGCAGTAAATGTCTTATCATCGTTGTCAACATATGAATGTACTAGGAAGGCGGCCATCAAAGAGTGGCGACGTGTTGTGAAACTTGCCGCCAATACGTGAAGTGATACTACGACCACCGAAGAAGAAGGAAAAGAAGACTAGCATTGGGAGTATTTTCTCAGTAGACTTTACATGTTCACAAAAGCTGTTCTTTAATTCCAAATTCAAATATTGGTTTTCTTAAGATTATTTCCTTCAAAGCTCACCGGAGATTGAAGTGATGCCTCTTTAACATATAGATCGTACCTACATCACAGCTTCTTCCTAATTTATGTAATAATAAACAGTTTTTTTTTAATAGAAACGGTAAGTAACATAAACCTGTTGTCATTGAATCACAAAACAAACACGTGCTTTTAACATAGTGTAGCATTAAGTAATAACGCGGTGACGCAAAAGATGAGTCACCACCGAGGAACTAACTTTATGGGGGAGGGGATTTTAATATTCTACTAGTGTTACCGGATTATGAAAAGCTTCCAACAAGCCATTAAAAACTTAAACATAACGATTTTAAATGTGTTTATCGTTTGAACGTATTTTTAAGAGCCGAGGCCGAATACTTTATCACGAGCCGTTAATGTTTTCAACTTAAAGCTTTTGTAATTAAAGACGGTAAAATTATATAAAAGTTACTTCGCGAATTTTATATTCGGGGTATATACTAAAAAAATTTTTAACCATATTAATAATGACAGTCACATTATAATCTAGCTATTCCCTGGTCGGAATACCCCGCAACTGTCTTATTGGGGAGGAATTTTGTAAAATTCGTTCTTAGCTAATTTACTCTCGGAAAAAGGAATGTTCCTACTAACTGTCCAGCACTTAGGCTTTATGATTCCAGAGATATCGTGATGCGTCTCTTACCTAGGTGAAAATTTCTATATATATATATATATATATATATATATAAATAACTAATTCCCATTTGAGTTAAGTGTGTATAAAAAATATTAAAATTAACAAAGAGGAATGGGTTAGAATATTTTCATTTCAACTCCATCACGGATTGGTGTAAAATGGAACCTAAGGAAACTTGAGATTTTTATGTAAATATATTATTGATCTCACATTTTTTCATACATTAATTTTATTTACTTTTATTTTGAATAAGCAGTTATCCAAATTACAATTAGTATAATATTTTTGTATTACTTTGTATGTGTATCCAATAATATTTTTTATTTCAATGTCAATCCTTAACCAGTAAAATAATAAAGTTTAAAATAATTTGAATACAGCAGAACATCTGCTCCAGACAGTAACCCTAGCACTGACCAGAATCCTCAGACATGAGGGAACTACTCTAGAAAAAGAGACTGCAGTAGCTTTCTTTATATTCATTACTAGCCTGCTGTGCTAAGCACACCTTTTGGGTAAGCCTGTCTTCAGCACAGGAAAAATCAGTAGACTAGAATTACTTGAATGCTCACCACATGCAAGATAAGGTCTGGAGTATCATCTGTTCAGATGCAACCATATTTGACCAAAGGCAACATAGAATTAGATGCATTTGAAAAATATCTTCTAATGATCATGCGAATATGTTAATATTTATTTAAATACAGACAACTTAAGTCCTCATTACCAGATTGTTAGTAATACAACACACAGCTTAAATCAAAGAGTACTTAATGTCTAATGTATTCAATATCAATGTTAACGAGCCCTTAATATATTTAGGCAAATGTATTACTTATAACCAAATCATATCCTACTAGTTACTACTCTTTCACAAGTTTACAAAAAATATTACATTACATTAAAGTAATCAGTCTTTTTTTTATTTAATCTAACATTGAAATAACATGAATCACTCATACACATTATAAAGAAGCACTAGTCTTGTTATTTTTAGAAGCAATGCCATTAAAAAAAATATACAATTGAAAGACGAAATAAATCCGATGTTCACCTGATGGTTAGTTATACACCCTCTTTTATCAAAGTAGTGCTAGTTAGGATATTATACACATCACCACCTTACACTCATCACCCGAGTTATAAGATGTTGAGTCTCCTTACCCCTATAATTACAGTAGCTACAACACCTTTCAAACTACAACACAGTAATGTTTGTACGCTACTATTTAGTGAGAGAAAAAGGTGCTATGGTTCCACCACTCCTACCCATACAATCTCTGACATTACACTATCAATATAACTAAGCATAACTAGGTAAAACTTACCTGGAGTGAGATCTAATTTATCTATATGGTCACCAAGCACTGATGCCCAGCTTTGCAGTTGATCTAATATGCCCCATGGTGTAGTCATGGCCACTGTAAGTATAACTAGGGTATTTGGGAATGTGTCTTCGTTGAGTGCAAACTTGAGCAGATTTGTGTGACCTGGATCTCCATCTAACACCCATACACTGAGTCTTGTGTGGTCTAAAACAATCAAATATTATATGTATGAATAAAAGCATATTTTTCAAAATTATTAGTGCACCAAGTATGACGAGTGTGTCTGATTAACATGAAGATTTTTGGGCGAAGACTATTTCTAGCAGTGGATGTCTATCAGCTGATTATGATGTTGATGATATAATGTATACACATTAAAAAATCTGTAAGCTTGTGTCCAGTAGTAAATAAAGAAATTGTCTAATTTTTATTATGTTTTCTATCACTCCTTGTAGGTATCTAGTACTTTATATACCTACTCATTAAGACATCCTTAAAGCAGTAGGTGTTGCACTAACTCAATTGAAGTTTCACCATTTAAAACTTCCAAATGTAAATGAAAAGTTCAAAATATTTTTTTTATATTTTTTGTTTCACTTAATAGCAAATCAACCTGGACCTTCAGTCAATGGAAGGTTATATACAAACTATATGGATACATTTAGAATACATAGATTGCACCAGACAATACTTGTTGCTTTAAAACAGCAAGTTTAGATGTAGCAATTACCACTTTAATTTCACTAGCTAAAGTACCTTTCTAAGTAAAACATAGTTACATTTGCATACTAATTTATAACAGTCAAGTTAGATGCTGCAATACGTAAATGGTTTCCACCACAGAGACCATACCACTAGTAAAAGTTATTCCAATAAACTTTTAGTTTATTGTGTTCTAAATATTTGTGGTATATATATAAATCTTCCTTAGATGTTAAGAAATAAACATAAATTAAAAATTCTAGTGTGCAATGATATTGGCAATTACTTTGATTGTTGAAAAAAATACTGTAACTGAAGCTGTACAAAAGAACCAATTTAAAAGATATTAATGCTCTGAGATAGGTATATACTATATATTATGACTACTATTTACTGAATATGAATAAATGTCTCAGAATAGATACTTTGTATATGAAAGTATAATTAATTTATTTCTTATAAGAGTTTTATTTCGTAACAAACAAATAAACAAAATAACTTACCATCGCGATATTCATCTCTAACATCTATGTATGCATATTCAAGTGCAGAGCCCTTTTTAGGGTCTTCAACTCCCTGTAATTTTGCTATGAGTGTAGTTTTGCCAGTTTCATTATCACCTAATACTAACACATTCTTATTAGACGGCAATTTTGTGTTACCCTGGTTCTGAACTTCCTCTAAAATAGCAGACCTGTAACAAGACATTCACCGTAATCGCATACGGTCGGCAACGTAATACTGTGCGCATAAATCCATATATAAATATATGGAAAGTCATGTTTGTTTTGTGAAAACTATGTGTTTATTTGTAACACAACGGTGATCATCGCAGCTAGGTCACATACTTCTCAGGTATGAATCTTGACATCACGTAGGTGTGACACATTGGATACCCTATATGGATGCTGTATGATTCTCACGAAATAACAATCAACTATTACCATAAGTTGTCCTTTCCGTCACCATTTTCTTTCTTTCTGGATCTAAGCCCATTAGCCTGGCCGTTTGTCTCCATTCTTCAGGAATTTTAGAAGATAACAACGGCTCTGAGGGCTTTTCTTTCGTTTTCGTTTCGGCTGTTCATACGTCACTCTTGCCACAGACAGAACAGACTAAAATAAGTTCTCATGACGGTATTGCAAGTGTTTATTTTTAATAATTCATCAAAAACTAAATTAATAAAATTTATTTCAGATTAATATGTACTCTTTAGATGTTCTTTAGTAACTGCGATACTTACTTAACAAAGTAATAAAAAGAACTACATTAATACACGAAATTACATTCTGCACAGTTTTTAATTTTCAAAATATAATATATTTTAAGTTACATATATAATTTTGACAAAGGTGTTTCCTTATATTTGCTTTATTATATTAGAATATGATATCAACATTTGAGAAGTTTCTGTATATATAAATTCTCAAATAATGTCTTAGTACCTTTAAAATTTCGTCATAAAAATAATAAATAAACGATGAAACTTTACTAAAAAAATAATATGGATGTTATGAGTGCCCCCATTTTAAAAGCCTAGGTATCAAATAACTTTGAACTTAATTCATTTACAGAATAATGAATATTGGTTTTTAGAAAGAGGTTTCATATTCATAACTCCATAAATATCTTTGTGATAGTAGTTAATTTTAGATTAAGCCCTTCGGTTATCAGTACCTGGAGAGATAGATTTTAAATTAATTAGTTATTATGTATTACTTTTATTGAAATTGCAATTTTGATGTTATTGTGAGGGTTGTTATACAAAAGACGGTTTTAATTATTTTTGTGAGTAGAAACACTACAAGTTGATAGTCTGACTGTCAAATGGAACTGTCATAATTGTAGTCATCCAGGAAAAATAATACTTAAAAAACTCTTTCGCAATTGTAATAAATCATTAATGCGACAAATTAAAACGTTACATTGATTTAGCAGGTTTAAATTTATTTATATCGTTATTTGAGAACATGTCTCGAAAACCGAACAGTGGGAAAAGAAGCAATTTATCCCAAGTGAGTCATTATTTGTTTGTTTGAATCGTTGGTTTATCTTAGTTTAACGATTGATCAATTAATTCTCTTGTATTTATTCTAGTACCAGTTCCAGGTTTAGATGCGAAAATATCATTTGAGACACTTTTTGATATAATCAGCTGATGTAAAAATGGATACGGAAAAACTTTATGTACAGAATAATTAAAAAATATTTTAAAAGTCCACTTTAACTAGGAGAAAATACTCTGAATCTTAAATTTTGGTGTATATTTATAAACATTATTTGATAATTTATAATCATTCCATTCTAACACATTTTTAATTTAATCATATTTATGTTATAAGAATTTGCTGTAAAATTTTAAACTAAAGGTTTAGTTTGTGATTATTATTACAGTTTGTGTTTGTTTTAGTTTGGGTTGCTTGATATCCACAATTTTGATGATGAAGATGAACCTCTTGATCTGTCAGATGATGACATAGATTTAGAAGCAGAATTAGCTGCTATAAGCGGTGGAGGTGGTCGCCATAGGACCAGGAAACCGGCACCTGTACCTCCTGCAAACCTTGCTGCAATGGTTGCTGAAAGTTTAAAAGATCTTCCTTCAGATGATGAAGAATCAGGTAAAATTATTTTTAATATAATAAGTACATCTATACCAAGAAGAATGAATCTTAAAAGGATGCTCTAAAATTGTTCAATTTATTACAATCAAGATTTCCTCATTTATGTTATGTTTCATATAGTTCCTTAATTCAAGATAGGGCTGTGTACTCTTAAAAAGAATTTAATTGCTAGAGACTATGGACAATACAAATTACAAGATTAAAAGAAATGTTTGTAAATATAAAGACATATTTATAAATATTAACTTCTGAATGATGATCATTATTTTTAATTTTATTTTGTAATAAGTGTATAAAGCAGTGAAATGATACTTTTTAAAGCATTTGTTTAATATCATCGACCATGCTAGGGCTATTAAGGATATCCAACTTATGTTGTATTAATGGTTGCTTTGCTCAGTGTGACAACCCTAAGTTGTGCCACTATTATGCTATTTATGTTCTATAACCTTTGCAGTTATTATAATTATCTGTACAAAGACTATCATATACTGTAGTATGTAAGTAACTATAGTAAATGATAGTTTTTGTACAGATAATCATAATATAAAAATTGTTGGTTAGTATATCTAAAACTATTAAAAAAAATATAAAGATTACTCTTTAAAGTTTTACAGTATATTAAAGAAACATAATTACATATATAATTGTTTACTAATATTTATATTTGTTATTTTTTTCATACAATTAAGAGACAAGTGGGATGTTTACCCGATGGTAAGACACACATGCCTATAACAATGTGGTACTAGTTGCAATCAACACAAAATTTTGAGTCTCATTACCCTAGTAATTACACTACCTACAACTCCCTTCAAACTGAAAAAAAGTAATGATTGTAGACTATTGTTTGCCTGCCGAAATAGGGGCTGTGGTGGTATCCACTTAGATAGTCTCAGGCAACTGAGAACTACCACTAAACAGTTAACAAAAGTCGATACCTAAGTGTGTAAGGCAAGGTGTTAAGAGGCATAGGTTCAATGTCTACTGATCATTTGATGTAAAATCATAGTTAGGAAATTGACATGTTCCAATAACAATAGCTTTTGTGGGCATGTTAGATCCACCTACTGGCATGTGGCCGGCGCAATAGATTTTGGTTGCGGGCATCCCTCAAGGTGGAATACTCTTTCTCCTCTTCTATTCTCTCTGTCCATCAATTTTATTGCAACCTATACTCTCAGTTCATACCATCTACACACTGAAGACTTACAAATTTATGCCTAAATAAATAACACAAATATTCAAGATACTATTAACCAGCTTAACAATGATTTTGCTCGAATCTCTGACTGCATTAACATCAGTGTCAAGTGATTACTATTGGTAGCTCTTGAGGAGAGGCTAATTTAGAACTCGGCTCACTAACAGCCATCACATTTAATCAAACAGCAATCCTTTTTCCACTACTGTAAAAAACCTGGGATTGTTAATCGATTGCTCACTTAACTGACACTCTCATTTTTCGGAGCTATCCAAAACAGTCTCCAATAGTTTACGTTGCCTAAATAATTTTAGAAATTTTCTACTTATAAACACAAAGAGATTACTAATACAAACTCTGATTACCCCACTATTTGACTATGCTGATCTTTGCTTCACTAATGTTTCTCTGGTTCTTCAAAGTAAATTGGATCGTCTTTTTAATAACTGCATATGTTTTATTTTTGGGCTACCCAAGTATAATCATATTTTTTCCTTCCATTCTCAACTTAATCGGCTGCTTCTCTCGTTTCGTAGATCTTAGATTCGATCCACCTACCCCTGAATATTTAAAACTCAAATTCGAATTTCAGGGAAATTTCCATGAACTCTGTCTTTGGTCTACTGCTGGCCTCGCTCATCACATTCCTCTCTACGAAACTAATTATATTTACAACTTATTCACTCCTCTATCTGTAAAACTGCAATGAGTTTCCACCTAATACACGGGCAGCTCTCAGCTAAAGCTTCTTTTAAGGGAATGTTGTGGGAACATTATATGTCTCTATGAAACATCCTTTATATATATGTAATACATTTATAATATGTATCTATCTTTTTACACTTACACAATACTGCACCCACACTTTTGCTCCTTGGTCAATCACATTAAGTCCTCTTGTACCTTTTTTGTGTGCATATAAAATTTTAAATTAAATAAATAGTCTTGAGTCTCTTCTGAGAGAAGAAAAGAAAAGGCCGAAAACTAATGATCTGGGGCTCCAATGAACTTGTTCATTCATTTTAAAGTTCATTTTATTATTTAATATAGAATTTTAAACAAAGCAGATATTTTAAATGTTAAATATTCCAGAGAACATGTCTTATATGGCTGTGGATTTTAAAAAGTATTGTAGTAGAGAAAAAAACATCTTATTTAATTTTAGGTGATGATGATGATCCAGATTTGTTAAGTGAATTGAAGGATTTGGCCATTGATGATGACGAAGCACCAGCGCCCCCTCCACGCTCATCCCGTCCTGCACCACCGCCGCCGGGCAGTATTGATAGTAGCATCATCAGCTTGCTTCAAGACAGGATATCTAATTACAGCTTTGCCGAGAAAAAAGCGAAAGAAAGTGGAGAGAGCAGTCGAGCGAGAAGGTAAGAGTATGGCATTTTGTAAGGTGGAAGAAGACTTAGTGCCTTAATCACATTCAATTTGAGACCTAACAGCTAGTGTTTATCATCACTTCTTCATCAGCCAGAAGAGAACCTCCGTTGAGTGTAAGTCTTTCTCAAGGTTTTATGCACTCCAGAGTCCTAGCTACATATCACTGTAATTGCCTGTTACCATAGTCTTGCTTAGGAATTAAATTATGGTATATCTTCTTAGCCAGTAATTTACCGCACTAAGGTGCATATTAGACTGTAAGGCAGTAACTTTTATAAACTGCATCAATACAGAAAAAAAATGTATCATTTTTAAATAAACAGGTTTGGACGTGGATTGAAAACTTTAAATGATCTACTTAAACAAGCAAAAGCAGGTAAACCAATCAAAGATGAAGATATTCCGCCACCAGTCAGTGTAGGAAAGCCTGCTGTGGAAGAACCTTCAGCACCAGTAGAGCCAGTACCTAGTGCTCCACCCATTTCCTCCACAATACCGGAGCCAGACAATGTCGCCGAGGAACCGCCCGCCGTTCCTGAACCTGAAGAACCACCACCACCACCACCCAGAGTGGAATCTCAAGGCATTAGTCCAAAGAGACAAGAAGGATTGCAAATGATCTTAAGTAAGTACTGATGTAGTAATCATAGTGTATTAAAAAATTCTGTACTTTATTGATTTATAATAGTAAATAATCTGTCTCCACCTGTCAAATTCGCGCTGAGTGAAGGTCTGTCATCAAATTGAATAATAAAATAACTTGCATTAGTACACAAATGCTAATTTATCATATTCGATAACTGGTACTAGTGATTTCTATAAACAAATATGTTTGACATCATTACCCTACTGACCTACACTAGTTTACTGATAAGTAATAGTTTTACTAGTGGCAGGTCTCTGTTGCCACAGCCCTGTAGTCTCGGGCTAGTAAGAATAGGACTAAAGTAAGCCCTGCCTGTCGTAGGCGACTAAAAGGCTCTAGGAGTTTCGCTGGCCTTGAGGGTGGGGGTCATTATCGCTCAACAAGCGAACTTGCGTGGTACAGCATATGACTCAGTGATGGTGCATAGGAGGGTTAGGCTCTTCCTCAGAGATGTGTTACCACAATGTGTAGAGTGGCACCGGTACGTTTTATGAGTTCCCGGAGCTTCTCCGAATGCACTGATGCAGAGCACTGAGAGGGTTTTACTGAGTAAAGATCTCACATAACCCTGACTCTCAGAGGCAGGGTATCTTTCGAAGATTCCCCCCGGAAACCAAAAAAAGGTGTCATACAGTAGAGTGCAAGAGTTACTGTGTTTCATCATCAAGTGAATGTCTTGCTGGTCTCTTCGGTACTTAAATAAAAATTTAAATTTAGTTCAGACATTGACAGCTGAAGTGCTGTTCTTACAGAAGAGTATCTTAAGGATTACATGTCTGATACCATTTTTTGATAAAATTATAGGACTGATATCATAATATTTTATTATGAGAGATTCCATTGTGTTGGATAGCATATAATTGTCCTCCATTGGAGATTGTATATTTGAAATTGTTGAGGAATATCAGGGAATGGACTGGCATATGCGGGCCGCCCGAATTGTTCCGTCGTACCAGCGACAGAAAGGACTGTATCACGCTGATCGCCAACCTTCAGTAGCTGGAGAAGCAATTTAAAAAAAAGGAGATTGTATGAATAAAAATCAACTACATCACTGTGATGTCCATAATGCCTGGATTTAATATATTTTTTATTACATGAAGGGAGCAGAAGACCTGGAAATACACCTAATTGTAAGTGATACGCTTGCCCTTAACAACGTGGCGCTAGTTAGGATGATATACAGTGCACCACGTTATGCTCTTTGCCCTGAGACATAAGATGTTAAATCTCAATACCTCAGTGATTTCACCGGCTTCAGCGCCCTACAAACCAGAACATAGTAATAGGCGCGGCGAACGATACTTTCCAATTATGTGTAAACGAATACAAATTTTACCATATTATGGCTTTTCACAGAGCGCAAGGAGGAATTTAAAGCGGCGGCTCTGTCTTGTAAGCATGCTGGCGACAAAGCCCTGGCCCTTGAGTACTTGAAGGTGGTGAAGCAGTTCGACTTGGTTGTAGACGCGTACAACGCCGGCCAGGAAATGGACCTCAGCGAGTTACCCACGCCTGAAGCCATCGCCGCCGCTTTTAAATCGCAGCAGAAAAACGAAGACGAGGTCCAAACCTCTACAGGTGTATATATTTGTATCTGTATTTTTGTGGGTAACTTCATAAAATTTACAAGCGGCGTTTAATGGGTCTTCATTAAGAATAATATACTGGTGGTAGGTCTCGATAAATAGACACCACCACAGGTCCTACTCCCACCAACCCGCCTTGGGCCAGCATGGTGGGAAATGACCCAAATTCCACCATATGTACCCCTACAAACGTGGAGATCTTTGACGGAGGCCTATGTCTAACAGTGGACGTCTATCGGCTGGTGATGATGATGATGATGACAGGTCCTATTTCCAATGACACACTAATGTGCAAACATTACTGTGTATGAGCAGTAACATGAGGTAAATGTTCTGTTTATATTATTGTATTAAAAAAAAACTGTATTAGTGTCATGCAGTTCCTGAACTACATAATGTTCATTTAATTTCTGCAGTACATACAATTTAGTTTAGGTCTCAAATAAAAAAAAATAGAGAACAAGCTGGAATTATTTTAAAACTTCACACTCTCCATATTCAGAAAAAGAATTTGGAACAACATTTTAAGGTACTTGATGCAAATGTCATATGTTTACTACAGAGCCTGCTCCTTCGGTATCAGCCCCAGAACCGGTTGGCTTGATAACAGCATCAACACTTGCAGAAGCTTTGAAACAAAGACTTGCCGCTTTTCAGGTGATTTATACTTTTGTTATTTTATAAACGATTGAATTACCAGCAGTGGTCATATGTATTCATATCAAATGATGATGATGAATGAACGAAACATATAATATATATACAACTGTTATATTAGTAATCAGTGACAGTTGTGAAGGGGTGTTAAGGGTTCCGCAAAACTCACGGGACCCAAGCCAACCTCACCTGCTCGTGGTGCACCCTGCTAATCAACATGCGATGCTCTGGCTCCCGTCAAACCGCATTGGGCCAGCATGGTGAGAAATAGCCCGAATCCCCCAATTTGAACCTCTAGATATGATAGCCCTTAGTGTCCAGCTGTACGATAGGCCATACTTGTATTTGGAGATCTTTGGGGGACCCTTATGTCCAGCAGTCTATCGGCTAATTATGACAGTTATGATAGTCCCCTAGTCTTTTTATAGCTAAAGTTTAAAAAAATATACAAAATATTTCAAATCAACATTTTAATTTTTTTTTGATTTTGATGATCTTCGAAAAAAAAAGAAAAACAATTTAGCTTCATGTTATTGTATATATAATGAATGTTTAATATGAAGGAAAGTTGTATATATTTTAAGATATTTGTCAATGACGAATTGCTTGGAAGAGATCGTGATAGTAGACTGCCAGTGGGGCAATTTTTGTATTATTTATGTGTATTTTAATTAATTGTGTTTTTAGTGTGCAATTAAATACACTCTATTTCAAAGTTGTACATTATGTAGGAGCAAGAAGCCAACGCGAAGGAGCAGGGCAATTCGTCGAAGGCGCGGCGTATGGGCCGCATAGTGAAGCAGTACCAAGACGCCATAAAGCTGCACGCGGCCGGGAGACCCATCCCTGCGGACGAGCTGCCCACGCCCAGTGGTTACGCGCCTCTGCCGACGGAACAGGTGCTCACTGTTAACCCATTGCAAAGCACGCTTTGCCGAACATGACAAGCCATTTGCTCACCAACTTTGGCGATCGTAGTAGTACATTTATTTTTTCATTTCAGGGTAGCTCTCCACACAGCTCCCCGGCCAAGCCAGCTGCTTCTCCCTCGTCCTCTCCAGCAGCGGCTCCTCGTATCCCGGCCCGTTCGGCTCCCGCCCCAGCAGCACCGTCACGGCACGAGCGACAACTAGCCCTACTGCTGCATAAGCAGAAGGAGTTCAAGGACGCTGCTCTCAATGCCAAGAGGAATGGTAACTACGAGAAACTGAGATATCTATTTTAACATCTGACACATTCTTACAATTTGGAAGTTTTTTAATGTATGCATAAATATTTTCTTTCATATATACAGACAAATACTTTATATTTATTTATAGTATTTTATATTTATTTATTATGTAAACATATTGAAAGTCGAGCCTAACTCAGGATCGAACGATGATGTCATGTTGCTCGTACGGCGGAAATGTGAACCATGAATTCTGCGCCTGCGCATGATAACGTGCACGTTTATAATTGAACTTTGTGACTGATACTTTTATAAATAATTACAGGCAACATCGAACAGGCCAAAGAGTACCTACGCGCTGCGAAAGGATTTGAGCCGCTGATAGAAGCGGCACGCGGGGGGCTCGTGGTCGACCTTAAGTCACTACCACTGCCACCTAGCGACAAGAAGCGGATCGACCAGACGTTAGTTTCTAATTATCATTTTATAAAATGAAGGAGACGAGCGGGACGTTCAACTGATGGTAAGTGATACGCCTGTCCATTACAACGTGGCGCTAATTAGAATGGTATACACTGCACCACATTGCGCACATCTCCTTGACACATGATGATGAGTCCCGTAACCCTAGTAATTACACTAGCTACAGCGCCCTTCAAACTGGAACACAGTAATGTTTGCACACTCCTGTTCGGCAGTAAAAATAGGCGCTGCTGGTGGTACCTACCCAGACAAATAAAAAACTACCCACATATTTCCAGATTCGATATGGTGTCGAAAGAGGATTGCGAGCCGCCGGCGAACCTGCCGGACGCCGAATCCGCGCTGGAGGGCGACGTGATGGAGCGGCTGCAGCAGCAACTCACTCAGCAGCTGAAACTGTGCCTGTCAAATCGCGAGCACTGTCGAGCCATGGGACACGTGGCCGACATGAACCGCTTCGAGAACCTCGCCTCCGCTGTTAAACAAGACCTCGATGTGGTCGTCGTCGCCAAGAGGTGAGTGCTTACTTTATAGCTACTCTTTAATCAGTGTATTGGGAGTACCAGGTTTGAATGCAAATTTGTTTTTACAAAATTTTATGTGATACATCCACCAGACCCTGATCAGTGAACTGTTTCTGTTGCCAAATAGTTAACTCTTGGGTTATCTCCCTTAACACTTACTCCCTTATTACTTACCATCAGATGGTGATACCATGATCTTTTAGTCTGTACTATAATAACAACTCACAGCTTAGGCCAGAACCCACCGAAATTCCACTACGAGAGCCGCGAGTTCGCCGTGGTGCAGTGCAACGCGGACCTTAACGAGAACGACCTGGAGCTGTCGATAGTGCGCGGCATATCGTACAACGTGCCCAACCCGAGGGAGGTCGATACTTACGTCAGATTCGAGTTCCCCTACCCGCAGGTGACATGCTGAACCGTTTATTAACTCTGACTTGTATGAACCGTAAAAAACCGATTTGCTTTATCTGAAGCATTCATCATCATCAGCAGATAGACGTCCACTGATGGACATAAATCTCCCCCAAAAATTTCCACATTAGTTGAGTAGGGATTCCACACGAGGTGATTTAGGCCATTGCCCACCACGCTGGCCCAATGCAGGTTGATGAGAGCCAGAGCCTCGTTTGTTTATTAGCGGGATGCACCACGAGCAGATGAGGTTTGCTTAGGTCTCGTGAGGTTTTGTGCGGGACCGCTTACACCCCTGAAGCATTAATGTAAATTGAAAACATTTAGGTAAAGATATTATAAAGTAATATCTTTGGACAAAAGCAGTGATAGAAATAGCAAAAAAAAACACTTGTTTAACTAATTATGAAAGTTAGTTAAGTTAAGTTAAAGTTATTTAACCTGTTAACCGAGTCGAGACGTGTAAATACGTCAAAAGGAAACAATAACGATTACGGGTAGATCATATAAATACGTCCATGAAATATATGTCGGCCCATGGAACAGGTGGACGTAGTGCATCCTAGTGAGAGAACTCGCGCCCGTTATATCTTGAGCAATTAAAAAGAGAAGTCTTCGGTTAACAGGTTAAGGGATGGACTCGTTTTGTGGATGCGCAAAATAACGTTTGCATCTAGATACAGTCTCCGGCTACGAGGACCTTCTACCAGTACTACCTATTTTAAAATTATAAATACTTTCCGATAATTGATACCAATGAATTAGTAGGTATGTTCACAATTGTTCGGATAGTTAAGTACTTGTAATGGGTTCCAGGAGGCGCCGGTGTCGGAGCGCACCATCACCGTCAGAGACACGAACAGCCCGCAGTACGACGCGGTGTTCCTACTGCCGATCCAGCGCAGCGCCAGGCACTGCCTACGCGTGTTCAAGCGGCATGCGATCAAGTTCGAGCTCTACTCTAAGGGGTAAGTTGCTATAGTCAATAGGGACGCGAACAGCAAAGCGGCGCGGAGGAGTCTAGAGCGGGCTTAGAGTCTGGTGGAGGCCTAAAGGTACTCGGAAATCTGGCTGGTGGAGACTCAAGACTCTCAGGGAGATTTGGGTGTTTGGAGGTGGCTGAAGAGTCTTGAGGAGGATAGTTTGAGTCTATAAAACGCTAAGTGAAGTTTCGAGGGAGTTATGGGAATTCTAACAGGTAGCAGAATAAAAGGAGTTAAAATTATATGATGTTCATAGTTTCACAAAATTTTTCTTAATCATTACGTGATAATGAGTGAACTGAGGCGCTCTTGCAAACGTGTTTCAGCGGATGTGACACGTTCTCGAAAACTTTTGGGACACGTTAGTTAATTAACGATGCGCTCTTTCCTCCAGCTATAACCGCTGTGTCCCAGCTGTCCATGATTCTCTTTTCTTCGCGACCACTCTCCTCGCAGTACTCTACTCTCACTTTCCTCCTATCCCCGTACTCTCCTTCTCCGTATTGCTTGTACGCTTGCTGCGTGCCACTTATCGTTGTGGTTGAGGGCGGCGGTGTGGTGCGCGCGCGCAGCCGCTGTGACGCGCTTTTGTGTTGCAGCGGGTGGTTCAGCCGGGACACGCTGCTTGCGACCGCCGCCGTCAAGTTGGCGCCGCTTGAGACGCAGGTCACCGTCCACGACGCCTTCCCCGTGAGTATAGTGCACGAAATGACACAGTTTTTGGTGCGAACTGCGGAGAATGAGATAGAAGAACCTTAATAGTGGTAGTACTTGTGAGAGTAGTCAAGGTAGGCGCACACGTTGTTAACCGCAGCGCCTATTTCTTATCACGCAGTAGCGTGGAGAAAGTATTCTCTCACATACAAAACAGGGTTCAAGTTAAAAAAAAAGGCGTTGCTATATCTTGCATAATCATTAATAGGTATAATTTATTGATTGGAATTAGTTGATTTATATTACAATTTTATAATAAAATAGCACACACAAAAACGCGCGCACACACATGCACACACGTGCAGACACACGCGCGCAGACACATTCACACACGCGCGCGCGCACACACACACAACACACGCGCGAACACACGCACGCTCGCGCACACACGGACGCACGCCCACACGTACGCACGCGCACACACGCACGCACGCCCACACGCACATGCAAGCACGCACGCACGCACACATACACACAAAAGTTTCATAACAATAAATAAAATTATCTATATACAAATGTCAATTAAACAAACAACCATTAAAGTTTATCTTCAAAACATTTTGGTTAATTAGCGATGTGTACTTTATTTGTTGAGTTTTTTATCGGCCCGTATAATGGATCAACAAAATATATTTTACTTCATAGTTAATGGACGGTCGACGTCCAGCTGGTGGGTCGCTGGAGGTGAAGCTCCGGGTGCGTACTCCTCTGCTGCAGCCGCAGGTGGAGCGCAACACGCACCGCTGGCTCGTCATCGACAGCTAGACCTGGACAGTGCTACACGCCGCGTGATATGGTACCATAGAACGTCACAAACAACTTCTCTGCATACATAACCTTATAAAAAGAAGGGTAGGATAAGTTTGTCACATTTATATGGTTTATTTCATCACCAATAGGAATCCACCACAGTTCAAATGGTTTATGGATAAAGGTATAGTTATTTCCAAAAAATTAATTTCGTCATCAACAATATCCACAAAACTTGAGCTCATCATTATTGGAGAATACACAAAGTATGGCTGAGCAGCGTTCGGGAGGCTACCGCAGTGTCTAAAGACAAAGGTCTTCAGTTCGTGATGACTTACGGCACCGAGACGTGGCTGCTTACAGTGGGCCGCGTGAAAAGGCTTCAAGTCGCACAGAGAGCAATGCGAAGGGCTAGGCGCGAGGTTTCCCTGCGTGATCGAAGTAAAAATGAGGAGATCCGCAGGAGAACTAAGATCACCGACATAGTCTCAAGTGACAATGGCAAGACATATCGCTCGAAGGACTTACAGCCGATGGGGCATCAAGGACTTCGAATGGTCACCGCGTACCGGAAGATGTAGTGTTCGTTGACTCCCCACCAGATGGTCCGACGATCTGGTGAAGGTTGCGAGGAGTTGGATGCGGGTGGGTAGCGTAGGATCGATCGATGTGGAGAGCTTTAGGAAAGGCCTTTGTCTAACTGTGGACGTCTGTCGGCTGATAATGATGACAACCGGAACAGCTGGAAAGCCATGTCCGTCTATGGGTCCGTGGCTCCCCAGCGGTTGTCCACGGCATCTACCGGTAGACTCACATTGTAGAGAATATAAGAAAAAATATGTAAAGCAACTAATCAAATGTGATGTTTCACTTCGCCAATAGATGGAGTGGCGAGCATCACGATGCGGCGAGAGCTAACGGATGCTGATATACTAAGCTATCCTGTAGATGTCAAAAATTAATCTTCAGCTTAGCAGCTTAGCGTTTAAATACATATAAATATTTTCATTTAATGCAATTTTAATATATATATATATAAGTTAAAAGTTGCTCATTATAAATGAGAAAATATTTTAAGTAAACAAAAAAAAAGTTTTTTTTTTATAGTAACCTAAATCATAAAGAAATATAAAAAAAATATCTAAAATGCGTTAGTTAATTTTTTAAAAAATGTACATTGTAGGCCACCTAAGAGATTTAATGGTTTTTTGTAAACAAAAATAAGTGTGAATTAACATGCCGTTAAAAATGTGACGACTACACTATGGGGTTGGCAGACAGGGAGAGAGAGAGGGAAGAATAAGTTGCAGCTCGTAAAGGTTTTGGTAAAAGTAGAAATTATTGAATTAAAAATACAATTTCTTTATATTTATTTTTGCATCTAGTTTCATCTATCTGCATATGCCGGAGTAGTAGTGAGCATGCTGCGGACCGTACCAGAAAGAATAGAATGGTTATGAAGTTTTATTTTGTCTCCGTTCTTTCACAGCCTAAACTCTATAAATATATTATATAAGACAAGCCCTTAACTACTGCAATATGGAGGCAGATCTGTTTTTATTAATGAAATAAAATATATCCGATCCAAAAAAAAGTCTAATTGTAATAACCGGTGAATAATTTAGAATATAGTATATATAAGTGATAATTAACATTATCTGGTACTGCAATTGGAAGACCTGGATCAAATCTGTTAATATAGACTTAATTGGTTCGCTTGAGTTTTAATTGAAATATTTCTTAATTGTAATAAAAGACTTGTAAATGTTTTATATTTTTTATAACACCTCTGTTTATATTATATATATCTCATCATCAGGTGCTTTCATCAAAACTGAAGTTTTGACAGTCGGATTGAGAAAACAATTTCGATTTTCATCTTCTGCATTGGGGAAGGTGTAATAAATTTAAATATAATTTATGTCCATAAAACTAGAAATGGTGTCCTAGCACTTAAGTATCAGCAGCTTATGTAATTATTGTAGATATGTTACATAATTATAATATATAATGTCGAACATATAAATATAATAAATGTTATTTTTTTAAGAACATTTTGTTTTATTTATCTAAATATTGTAAATGAGGAACACATGTAAACAATAAAGTGAATCTATAGATATAAAAAAAAAAGTGTACATAAAAAACCAAGAAAATATCAGTTGTTCGAGTTCAGTTTAGCAATGGTTATTGCACTGCTTTTAACGGTGAGGTATTTGGTTTGATTTCGAGAGACAGATCTGGAGTTTAAACAGTGAATACCTTTATATAGTAAATCTGCTGTCATTAACAGTATTACTGTGTTTTTAATTTATATATGTTCTCTGTGTATGCTATAATACTTCAAAATCCACGGTCTCTTCACTTTACATCGTAAATGAGGTTAAGCGTTGGCTTTACGATTAGAAAACATACACAATTTTTTTACACAAGTCACTATTTTCTTCTGTATGAAAAACTGATTTTAATATATAATAAAGATATAATGACAAACAAACAAGAGTAAATGAAAAGTTTTTATAATGTAATTTTTCATCATTAGATCGTGCGATAGTAACAAGATCAAGGTTGTCAAGTCGTTCTTGACCTTGCGTAAAATTTTTGAGGACAACGTTGATGCAGAATTCTCACGTACTTGCTTCGTGCATTATTCATATTGTAGAACAAAATCCGGTTATAACCTGCCGACGGTGACGCGTGACCACGTCGTTAGGAAGCACGAGAGGTGTTAAGTGGAGACAAATTTTGTTTGGCGGGTAAATATTTTTGACGCATTCAATGCAGGCTGTCAAATTAAAATGTCACAATTCTGGTTTTTTTTACTACTTTAGACAGCACACAAGTGTACGGTCAGCCTATTAATAAGCATTTTCTTAAAGTGCCTTCCCGACTAGTGAAGGTTGGCGATCAGTGTGGTACAGTCCTTTCTGTCTCTGGTTCGGCGGAACGATTCGAATCGCCCCAGATATGCCAGTCCATTCCCTGATATTTCTCAACCATGACTTTTCCTTTCTAATAAGCATAGTTTTAGCGTATTGATGCTTGTAGTATCAGAGACATCACTACCACGTTATTGACTATTAACCTGTACTTAAGAAATATCTTCTGCACCTCAGAAAAATCTCGTTAAAGAGCCTTCTAATGCCCACTAGAGTACATCCGCAATATATATTCAATAAATCGATTTTTTTGACTATTAATTATTACTTAATCTATAAGTAATTAAATAATACTGATAGTAAGTCTTTGTTGCCGGAGGGCTTGGTAAACAGTAGTATACAAATATTACTGTGTTTCGCTTTGAAGCGCATTGTAGATATTGAAGATACATGGGTAACGATACTTATCGTCTTAAGTTGGTGAGCACAATGAGGTGAAGTATATTACATGCTAACTAGCGCCACGTTGTTATGGGCAAGTGTATCACTTATGATCATGTGTACACCACCTCGTGTCATCGCTTCGTAGTTTTTAAAAAAAAATATAGAATAACATATTATAAAACTTATTTTGATAAATATAGCAAATAACATTATACATAAACTATTTCTCAGATATATAACAGATATGCTAAAGTTCCATATTATTTATATCATAAATAATATTGACGTCACTAACAGTCACGATTCATATAATATGTTATAGTGGTTGTAGTTTATTTTTTAAATAAACCATAGTTTAAAAAGTAAGTTAAAAAATAAACTACTAATTTTAAATTTTTATTGAGTTGTTACTTTGATTTTATTCTGAAATCATAATACAAAAAAAACTATTTGGCCCATGAGGGGATCGAACCCGCGACCTTCGCGTTATTAGCACGACGCTCTAACCAACTGAGCTAATGGGCCAGATGTTAAAAGTCTTAAAAAAGTTCGTCAAACCTCTAAAAAAAATCATTCGAATGAGTATGGTTGTTAATATGTAGATATATAAGATTTATCAGCTTATATGACGATAGCGAAGACCTCACGCACGCTTTATACATTACATCTTTCTTAATCTAGAAAAGTGATGTATTGCATTGTCACATTTACATATACACTTGTCAATGTCATATTGCATTAATATTTTTATTTCATTCTTATGATAAAATTGTGATATTCGTTTTAACCTAAACAAAACAAATTAAATGTAGAAAATTTAATACATAAAAAAATAACAGGAACGATATTTTACATTTATTTGTTAGATATTTATTATAAAAATACTTTAATCATACTTGTTCGTAGTCCTAATTGACAAGCTATAGTTCTCTGTGATGACTGACAGTCTGTGATGGCGCCTCATTGCTAGCGATGATCTCAGTCCACTTATAACCATTACTATTGCAAAGCACTTGAAAACGTACTAATAAACAATTAAATAAACACTATTAAAAGCTCAAAGTTATATTATATAATTTATATTATTTATAAATCAGAGGATAAAATAACGGTATCAATATAAAACTTTTTAGAGCTTTTTACCTTTGGCTCATTATTTGAGATATCAATTTTGTTTACCGGACCTACTATCAGTACATTGTTTACAATGTCACCGAGGGTCATGTTTGTTATAAAAAAAATTACGAATTGTAAATAGTCTGATTACAACTGATCCACGAACTGATAGGTTCCATTCACGCGCGGCACACGCTCCACGTGCTCCACGTGAATAGGATACAGAAGCTGAAGTATATAAATCCAACGTTTCTTAGAATCCATAGCTATAGTTAGTTCCGTGTGTTTTGGTTTTTGTGTTTAGTTTTGTCGTTATTGTGTTTGTTTAATGTTGATTTTCATTTGTTTTTTATTTTTATTTTATTTTTCTTATTTTTGCTTGCGGATACCATATCTAGCGAGCCCTGAGTATGAAGCTGCAATAATTGTCAATAAAACTAGCGGCGGAAACTTCATCATAAAAAGAAAAGAATCCATAACTGCGTTATCATATGACACCATGTGAAACTGGTGATACGTTAGTCCAATCTAGATATACATATATATAAAAAAACGATAAATCTTTAGTGTGACATTGAATAAACGACCAGTAAGTTATTCGAACGCTCTTAGCAACATTTCGCGTGCATACGTCGAACCGGTTAGAACCGGTTTTTTTGGCGCGTAGCTGCGGACACGCCCTTTACTGCGGCTGACAAGACGGTTTCTTTATATTAGTGTGCACTAATATAACACGCGATCTAGTTAGAGACAGTCTGTGACCTGGTTTTACTCGTGGAAAATAATTGCCAGTTAAAGGGTTATTCCAAACCTTACCATAGCTATTGTATGGTGGGTGGAAGAGATCATATGAATATTTAATGATAATAATTCGTCGATGGTAATTTTTTTTTTGCCGTACGACAACTCACTAGGTCTTAAGCGAACGTCACCTGCTCGTGGTGCATTCTGCTAATCAACAAATGAGGCTCTGGGTCCCGCCAACCCGTATTGGGCTAGCGTGGTGGGAAACGGTCCAAAACCCCCCATATGAACTCCTACTAAAGACGGCGTCTGGTGCCCGGCGGTATGGGAGGACGTTTGAAGGTCGCGGGTAAACGCTGGATGTGGAGATCATTAGGAGAGGCTTCTGTCCAGCAATGGACGTCTATCGGCTGATGATGACGATAATTTTTTTTTGTTCTGAAGATCACATATTTAGGTGGTTTTAAAAACGTTTACTCGTATATATGCATTGAATCAGAAATGAAGGCATATATGAGAACTAAAGTCACTGATACAGCCCAAAGAGTTGTTACAATAGTTACTGGTGGTAGGTTTCTGCAGCTGGTGACCGTCTAGGTACCACAGCAGATCCTATTGCAGCCTACTAACAGTACTGTGCGAATATTACTGGTTCGGTTTGAAGGGCGTTGTAGCTAATGTACTGGGGTAATAAGACCTTCTTTGTTTGTTTTACGTGGGGGAAATGCCCTCGCGGATGATAGTACCTATTTACTTACATCATACTATCTTATAATATCAAAACATATACATTATATATAAAAGTACGTATGAAGTAAACAATGTATTATATATGTTTATAAAATAGTGTAAGTTGCAGGATGTTGGTAGTTTTCATTTAAATTCAATTAATAAATGTATAAAGTAACAAGTGTTTTTACTTTAAGTTTTTAACACTAAACTTCACTGCAGTTAGAAATTTACAGGAAATCAATATCAGGTAAGTAGGGGGTCTACCCAACACGGAAAAACATGGCAAGGGGTCTACGACACAAAAAAGTTTGGGGAACTCTGATTTAAGCGATATTA
Organism: Ornithoptera priamus; assembly: GCA_029034505.1. Classification (NCBI taxonomy): domain Eukaryota; kingdom Metazoa; phylum Arthropoda; class Insecta; order Lepidoptera; family Papilionidae; genus Ornithoptera; species Ornithoptera priamus. The sequence continues at coordinate 1,652,362 of JARDWD010000313.1, read as the reverse complement.
GCCTTACGTACACCTAATGGTGATACGCCTGCCCATAACAACGTGATACTATTTAGAATGATATACCGCGTTGCGCTCTTCACTTGAGACATAAAATGTCGAATCTCGTTACCACAGTAATTAAACTAGCTAAAGCGCCCTTCGAACCGGAACACAATGTTTGCACACTACTGTTTGTGGGTAGAAATAAATCTACCACCAATAAAATATTACTATAATACCTAAATAAAGGGAGGGTAACAAATGTTGTTATTACTAATATATAATGCGTTAATGAATTAACAATAGTATTCAAAACTGTTTAATTATATAATTAAATATGATCATTAATAGTTTGTTGGTAGATTTTTATCATAGCTCTGGCAACATTTTAATTTAAGTTGTAATTAAGATTTGTTTCTGGCAACATTTCTCTATTCCGTTTGAGACTCCATGCTGTGCATAGCAGCGCTTGTATTTTTATAATAATTCTGAAATAGAATAAAACGTAGATAGTTTTCAATGCTTGCATTTTATTTCTACAAACAAACTAGTGGTCCTTCGAGCCGGATATGAACCAGCGACCTATGGATCTGCAGTTCAAACCGGTGCAGAATTTCTGCTGGGGAGTGGGAGGTCGTTAGAGCGTCGAAGGCGGGAGGATATGACGTCACGGGCGCGGCAGCTACAGTTGGCGCCGCTTTGAAGGTCACCCCTGAATGTCGCTGCGTTATTTCTATAATAGAATAGAAATCTATTTCCATTCTCCATTAATATATTGAAAAGTAGGATTATGAATATCATCCTTTCAATATATCATTAACCTCTAATAAAGAGTTTTATTACAAAATATTTAATACGTATCATCATCATCAGCTGATAGACGTCCACAGCTGGACATAGACCTCCCACAAAGACGTCCACATGGAACGGTCATGCGCTGCCCGCATCCAACGGCTTCCGGCGACCTTCGTTTGTAGAGGTTAATATGGGTGTTATTTGGGCCATTTCCCACCAACTCATAAATAATATACAAAGCTAAGACCTAGAGTACCTAGATTTAAACTAGAATTTAAGCGTTACTGTTGTACATTAAATGTAATTTCTAGGACCTATTATAGTGCAGTAGATTGTCATAAATGTCTACTACCTTTCAGTAGATGAATGAACATCATCAGCCGATAGACGTCCACTGTTGGACATAGGCCTCCTCCAATGATTCCCACATAGATCGAGTAGGAATTCATATGGGAGGATCTGGGCCGTTTATCACCGCAAGGACCCAACGCGGGTTGGTGGGAGCCAGAGCCTCGTTTGTTGATTAGCAGGGTGCAACACGAGCAGGTGAGGTTACCTTGGATTCTGCGAGTTGTTTGTGACCCCTTACACCCCGAACTTTTAATTCGTCTATTAAAAAAAAATCATATTAACCTATGATTGTTTTTTTTTTTATATTTCTCACCTAAACGCTACTGGTTTTTAAGTGATGCCTTTTTTATGTCAAGGAAACGCCTTTTTTCTATTATTTTACCACATTTTTATACAAAATGGATGAAAAACGTTAGAAAATAATTTCTATTCAATAGACATTAGACGCTAATAATAATTTTTTTTTTATACAACGAAACAAGTAGACTACGGCAACGTTCACCTGATGGTAAGTAATGGTAATTTCATAAGCTACAGCTACCCTTCAATCCGGTACAGAGTAATGATTGGATATTACTGTTTTCCAGTTGCAACAGGCGCTGCGGTGGTACCTTGACGGTTTCCCGCAGCAGGTTTCTACCACCATTTAAGGGCCTGACTCCAGCTCGCCTTTTTAGTCTGTCCGACATTGTTAAACATAACTTAATGTCTGATAACTTATTAGTTAGTACCGAAGTCTATATATATATATATGCCTTTGTCCAGCAGTGGACGTCTGTCGGCTGATAATAATGATCATATATATATATGAAGTTTTTTTTTTTCATTTTTACTATGATATGAAAGACATGATCTAATGTTAAATTCCCCGGTGGAATCTCGCCCACGTCATCAAACGGGCTCGATCCCACGCCCACGCGCTATGCGACACGTGCATTCACGATTTGTCATATATTTATTGAATGTATTTTTTTTTTTCAATTAAGCGACATAAGAGGTCAAGCTCCGTTAACCCAGTAATTTCTCTAACCACAGCGCCCTTCACACCGGAGCAAAGTAATCCTTGCATACTACTGCTTGGCGGTAGAAATATGTTTCTTTATACTTCTCGAATGTTCTTGTTGGTAGCAGTATATAGGAGGCGCTCGCTGTGTGAGTGGTAACATGGTGGTGGATTGACGCAGCGGGCGAGGTTCATTCACGTTCGAACGTAAACACGAGCGTCCTCGGCATTGCGGGCCCGCGGTCGATACAGCCTCGCGCAATGTCAAGTTGAAGGGGGGGTGGGTAGGGGCGCAGAGCATGCGGAGGTACCGCGGGCGTAGCCCGAGGGCGCGCACCCGGCTGACGTCATTCGCCCACGCGACGGGGGTTTTCTGTCAACCCACCCCCGCACCACCAGCTTCGTGCAGTCCGCAGACAGAGCGGCATCGCCCGTTTTCATTAACTCCCCGAAATCTCATCTGATGTTATAGCCATTGCTTTGCAATATTCATGTTTGAATTGTTGTTATTTTTTTTTACAAGTTACGTATAAATAATTTAACTGTCGCCTAGTAAATTTTAGTAGTAAACTATCAAAATTGTTATTTACAAATGTTACATTGTGCTTTATCAGCAGGACATAAATGGAGAAGAAAGAGAGAGGAGTATAAGCATTTCTTTAGATGACGACCTACGATATATAGATATTTCCGCAATCTTAAAGCCATTAATGCTGTTAAGGTCTAAAATCAGCATCAGCCCTGTAGACGTGGACTAGTAAGAATAGCACTAAGGTTACCACTGCGTAGAAGGGGACTGAAAGGGTCTAGGAGTTTCGCGGGCTTTGAGGTCGATGGCCCTTATCGCTCAACAAGCGAAGCTGCGTATGACTCAGCGATGGTGCCTACAAACTAAACTCCATAATAAATAACCTCAGAACCGTACCAGGGACTTACCTGTTACTATCCAAACTGTCAGCCACTGCGCTGTGGAGGCTTTTGAAGCTTCATACTATTCTTATTTGAAGTTTTCGCTTTGAACAGTTCTGTACGTTTTCATTTCCTGTTATATTATATACCTTTAATATAAATTTTCACTAACATTGTAATTATGTGATGATTATAGATTATATATAGAAGTATATATAAAAAAAATACATATGCTAGATCTTTGTATATATGAAAAAAGGAGAACAAAATGTAAGCAATATAGCGTAGTGGAGATTATAGCCGACATTATCTTCTGTAAGGGAAAGGTTATTATAAATTACTTAAAAAAAACCTTGAAAGCATAATAAAAAAAACTGCAAATCTCGTTTCCTGATGATGTATAAATCAATCTTATTTAATATAGAAATTTTCTATGTTTGTAGTATAATAAATATAATATAATACATTCGACTGTACTGTTTCTTTCCTGTAGGAAGCTTCAAAACTTACGTAGGAGTAAAAAGCATCCGTTTATTAGCTTATATTTAGCTAGAGCGCCAATTACCAAGTGTTCTAACAGTCACAATTGTACACTACAACTAAATAAACACTGATGTATCTTCAGCAGTCTCTTTTTGATCCTAACCTGTAAATTTTACTACGTTATAGTCGTTAAAGTTTAATTCCACCGGGAAATTGTTTTCTCACTTCGCTTACTCCGCTCTTTTCGTGTTTTATAATAAACTGGTGTAATTTATAAGCAAACGACTTTTTTAAAAAAATAAACATTAAATTATATGACCGTTCTTCATCAACATCAGATGATAAATGTCCACAGCTGGTCATAGGCCTCCCCCAAAGATCTCCAAATTGATCGGTTCTGCTCGCATGGGCTGGCACTGGAAGCCATTGTTAGTTGGTGTTCATAGGGGAGGATTTGGGCCATTTCCCACCTTGCTGGCCCAATTCGGGATGGTGGTAACATATTTTAACCTGTCCACTCTTGAACTTGTGCCTCCCCGAAGAGCACACAAACAATTCTTTCAACATTTCATTAAATAAACTTAATGGTAATGTAGCTTTTCTTGGTGGTAGGTTATTGAGACATCCGTTCAGGACCAAACTATTTTTACCACCAAAGAGTAATGAGAAAACTTTACTGTGTTCCGCTTTGAAGAGCGTTGGATCTATATGAATGCGATGAGCACAACGAGCTTTTTATCATCTAAAATGAAATCGGCAGTTAAAATAGTTCCTCCTAAAGACACCATTTAGTGGGTACCGGATGCTCTTGATATAGATTTTTGTAACAGATTTTTTTTTAATAAAAATGGATATATAATACACATTCTCTAGTATATAATTATGAGTACGTTAAAATACGTTTTTTTGTCTAAAACATATTAAATATAATTATATCAATATATAGTGTGTAGTAAATATGAAAGCTCCCTTGACTTTGACCGAGCGGATGAGCGCTTGGTATCGATTGGGCGCGCGGCATGAATGGGTCGCCGGATGACGTCAAGAGCGGATGGGGCGCCGCGCAACCCCACCGCCGGTGGGTGGCGGTCGGCGGGGGTAGTACAGCAGGTGGTGAGCGGCAGGCCTTGAACTTGCATCGATCCCGTACGCTCTTGCACTTGAAATGCAGCCGCCCTCGCCGCAAATAGCTGCATTTGACGTACAGCGGTTTGTTAACAGTACACCGAGCTTTAGTCACCGGCTAACAACTACTGCGGAAAATTATTTTAAAACTACATATATATGTATATATTATCGCAGATATTTCTACATACGTAATCATTATTTCATAACAAATATCAATCCTGCATAACTCACACTTGTATCGCATATAAGAAATCTATTATAACGAATTCATCTTTATTCAGTTCATCCCCTTAACATTCTGATAATATTTTATTTATATATTACTTATATGCAATAAAGTATCATTTATCAATTAAAGATCTATGATAATGTTGACTCTATCATAATGTGGCTCAATATGACTGTGTTAGGAGCCTGAAAAATAACAATAAAAATGGTAAAATATAGATCTGTGTCAAAGCCTCACTAAGTGATGACTTCATTGTAAGACGTTTCCAGACTTGGAGGCGTCGCTTCGCTAAATAGGCTGTATATCACCGGGCAGTAAACTATTTTAATCCTTCGAATTCTGATGGTATACTAATATTTCCAATAGTATAAAAATATAGTTTATTTGATTTTAATTTAGTATTTGAATTAGTTCTGTACTATTTCTGTAAGCGGATTAATTTAATTTCTAATTCTTTCTTTAAATGTTTGGGGGTATAACTTAATTAGCCAGCTTACTATTTTTAGGCGTATCATCATCAGACGATAGACGTCCAATGCTGGATATAGGCCTCCCCCAAAGATTTCCACGACTGTACGGGTTCATATGGTAGAATTTGGATCAATTCCCACCACGCTGGCGCAATGCTTATGCGTGAGAGCCAGAGCCACGTTTGTTGATTAGCAGGGTACACCACGAACAGGTGAGGTTGACTTGGTTTTCGTGAGTTGTGCGGGAACACCCCACACCTCATTTTTAGGTGAAGTTGGTTTATTAAATTACTTGGGGACGTTGGGTATTAGTTCTTATATAAATTACCATTGTTAATCGCGTATGGATTGTAGCGGACGCTATATGAATTAAACGAGAATTACATTGAGCTGTCAAAAAGTGTCACTTAAGTGTTGACCCAATGTAAGTAAAACAAAATCGGTAGAGACTACAGTGTGATATATAAAACGCGCCAAAATTAACAAGTGATTCATGCGTCACACTACCGTCTCACATTTATGACGAAAAGTTTAGACAAAGGCAAAGATAGATTCGTCATTCGGCCAAGTGTCGGCCGCAGACGGCGGCGTCGCGTCACGTCAGCGTGCAACGCGTCAGGATACGTCGACGTGACGACGCCGCGTGACGACGCCGCATGACGTGACGTGTCACGCCGCGACCGATTAGGCGCCGTTTTATTTCTAAACAGACAAATTATGTATTAGCATTTATGAATACTAAAGATTGCTTGAGATCTTTAATATATGAATTTGTTTTGTTAAGAATTTATTTGTTTATATAACATAATCATTGATATTGATATAATAATAAAATATATTATATAGAAAAATTATACGTAGGATCTTCGGCCCGAACTAGACAGAGGACTGTAGATGGCGAGCTCGATGCAATATTGCAATTGGGTTGCTGGTCGGCGGACCGAACGTCATAGGGTAGCCAAAATCCACAGACTTCTCTGGATGGGCCCCTTGCTAAGGATGGGAGTCAATCGTAGAGTCATAAAGGCGTTTTTCGGAACCAAAATTGGGCGCCGACCTGTCGGCTGGACCAGATATCGTTGGAAGGATGCCGTAGAACACGAGCTACTCGAGCTTCAAGCAGTGGACTGTCAAGACGCAGTGCGAGACAGACAACGCTGCCACTCTCTTGTGTTGGAAGCCAAGATTTACTTTGGTTCGCTGTGCCAGAGGAGTGAGTATAAAATGTGTATATATATAGGAGATAACTTGAGATTGTTTGTATGGTGACTGGTACGAACGCTATAAATATCACTACTGAGATGACAGAGAAAACAGTTGTATCAAGAAACGTGAGGTAAAAGTAGAAGGTAGTAAGGTATCCTCTGTGGTGATCAAATAGTAGTGGTTGTAGCTGTTCAATATATACTTCACTACAAGAATAAATCCTTTTTTTACTTTTTTACAATGTTCTAGAATTTGACCCAAAAATCTACTTAACTTCAACAATAATAGATCGTCGGATCTTTATAGAACGAGTCGGCAGATACAGCTTCTGATGAGCATATTTAATATACACACAGCATATGATTTAAACAAGAGTATTTTTTTTTAAAATATAAGGAATATGCCTTGTGAATTAGTATTTATTATAATTGTTAGAAGTTTTAACATTTAAAGTGATACGAAAGGTGTGGAGAAGGAAAAGTCATGGTTTAGGAATATCAGGGAATGGATTGACATATCCGAGCCGTACGAATTATTCCGCCGCACCAGCGACAGGAAGGTCTGTAGCACGCTGATCCAACCTTCACTAGCTGGAGAGGCACTTTAAGAAGTATATAATATAATATAAGCATGAATACCTAATTTGATATAATCCTCTACTATATTGCATAAAGAATTTCCAAATTATTAGGAATGCTTGGAATGTTGCTAGGCTTTTCATTCTAGGTTACAATTTTTTTATATAATATATATATATATATATATAATTACTAGTCCAGATTACTAATTATTTTCCTACTACTCCTAGCTCGTAAGAAAGAAACGATCCATATTAACTCTAATACTAAAGAGTGTGTCCTGTATTGCCGATAGATGTCGCTCTATCAAATAAGTTGACGCTATGATTTGTTTATCACATCATCACCATTCCATCATTTCTTCCGCTGGTGATTTCTAGGATATCTATCACGTGATGGCGATAAGTAACGCCGTTAATCTGCTCCATTGTCGCCGAGTCGCTTGGTGATAAGTTATCTTTATCTAATGCGCCTGATTCTCGAGGATTTGATGACGTACAATGTTATCAGAGAGGAAAATAAAATTTTATTTAACATCGTGATAAATATAGAAACGGAATCACTTACGCCATTTTGTATTTTTGTAGGGTAGACAACAATAATAATAAATAATATAGGGTGTCCCGTAGCAGATTTAGGATTTGAAATTCGAATATTTTTCTAACGGTTGCGCGGCGGACCGGGGAGGGGATACAGTTTGGCGCGGCATTTGTGCGGATTGGTCAGTCACGATGTCGCAGTGGACTGGTGTCTCTTTCTGTCAATGGAATAATTGGACCGTTGTTTTTTGAAAATTCTCGTGGAGCAACAGTAACTGTTGATGGTGATGTCTATCGCACCATTTTTATACCGAAACTAAGAGAACATCCATCGAACAGAGCTCCCACGTGGTTTCAACAAGATGACGTCACGCCTCACACAGCAAGAGCCGCCATGAGCATCTTTCCCTTCTTGAAGGATTCCGCGAGTGTCTACGTCGCGATGGAAAACATTTGGACGAGGTGATCTTCAAAAAATCCGCATGTCTCGTTTTTTTTTTTGACATATATATGTATATCCTATAATAATAACATCCTTTAATTTAATTAAGAAATCCTAAATCTGACACGCGACAGCCTATAGTTACAGCCTCTATGGCGCAGCATCGAAACTCATGTTGGGTATCTATTGCCAGAAAACCGCAGAGGTCCCTCCGCAGTGCATATTGCAGCCGACAGACAGTAGTGTGCAAATATTACTGAGTTCCGGTTTGAAAGGCCGTAGCTAGTGAATTTGCTGGTGTATCCAGAGTTAACGTCTTATATCTAAATTCGATGAGCACAATGTGGTGCAGTGTATAACAACCTAACAACACCAGGCGAACTGCTTACCATCAGAACACCCCACTCTTTTCGTCCCTTCGTTGAATTTAAAAAAGCTCATCTCTTGGGTCCGAAGTCACATATTTTAATTGGTAGTTGTCATCATAACTTTATAGTTCATGAGTCACGTTGTTCTAGGTAAGAACCTTCAACTATCTTCAGCCTTCATCAGCACTTAACATATGTAATTGACGTTAAGTGCAGCTAACATGTAACTTGTAATATAAGTAAGTTATTTTATGTTGTTGCCGGAGACTGTTTAGCTGGGCACCACCGCAGCGCTTATTGCAGCCGACAAATAGTACTGTGCTACATTACTGCGTTCCGGTTTGAAGGGCGTTGTAGCTAGTGAACTAAGGTATCGAGACTCAACATATTATATCTCAGGCGAGTGCAATGTGGTCCAGTGCATAACATTCTAACAAGCGCCATGATTTTATCAGCAGACGTATCACTCACTATCAGGTGATAGTTCCTCTCGTTTCGTCGCTTAACCCAAGTTTAATTTTCTTTTAGACTAGAAGATTAATAGTCTTTGTAATAGACTAATATCTGGTGGTAGTTTCCGTCACCGGAAGCCGTGACAGTAGATACCACCGCAGCGCCTATATCTCCCGCTAAACAGTACTGTACAAACACTACTGCGTTCCGGTTTGAATGGCGCTGTAGCTAATGAAATTATTCCGGTAACGAGATTTAACGTATTATATCTCAAGGCGGCGAGCGCAATGCGATGCTGTATATATTACCTAAGTAGTGCTACCTTTTTATGGGTAGGCGTATCACTTACTATCAAGTGAACGTGCTGTTAGTCTCTTCGAATTGTTGAATAAAAAAAAATCGATACGTATATTTAATACTTAAAAAATCCTTGAAGTTTTTTTTTAATTTTAACTCCGTGGGGTTGAAATAAAAAAAAACTACTGGTGAGGTTGGTGGAGTTCAGTGATGACTGCTAGACCTTGAGGATGATGGAGCTTGAACAGTTAAGTTGCAATGTACCTTTAACATAAACAAGTTATTTTTAAATTCGTTTATTTTTATTGTGTTATCTGTGCGTCTGGAGATAAGGGGCGCGCGGGCGCAGCGTCACGTAGACAGATCCTCGCGAACGTTGTAATTACGAGCTGGTGTAGGATTGTCAGGTCTTCGGAACTAGTCTCTTATAATCGGAACAACATGTTTAGTGGATCAGGACAGCCACGGTGCAGTGGACAGGACTCTACAGATAAGTAATAATCGTCAGGTGATAACTCTTTCATTGATTATAATAAGACCTTTGTTCCATGTTCCTTATCATCATCAGTCGATTTACGTCCACAGCTGGACATAGACCTCCCCCAAAAATATTCACATCGATCGGTCCTGCTCTGTCCACATCCAGGGTCTTCTCGCGATCTTCGTTTGTAGAGGTCTTATGGGGGGGATTTTGTTCATTGCGGGTTGGTAATCATCGAAAGTAATTGCGAGCGGGACGTTCACCTGATGGTAAGTGATACACCTGCTCATAACAACGTAGCGTTAATCAGGGTTATGTAGCACCACGTTGTGCTCGTAACCTTAAGACAAAATGCTAAATATTATTGTCCTAGTAATTTCACTAGCTATAGTAAGTACCCTTCAAAGCGGAAGACAGTAATATTTGCACACTACTGTACAGCGGTAGAGATATGAGCTGCTGTGGTACTTAGACGGCATCCGGTAAGAGAGACCTTTTTTTATCGCGGGGCAAATCTTCATAAAACATATCTTGCTATTGGGGGAAGACAAGGTTATATGGGGCTTTTACTCACTAACGCCCCTCGGTGGTCTATGTCAGTGCATTAGGAGGGGCTCCGGGATGTCGTACGGAACGCACCGCTGGCCCCCTGCCCTCTGGTTAAAACATTCCACGGAAGGGCAAAGCCCCCTTAGCACCCACGCTGTGCTACAGCTAATACAAAACCACCGTGCATTTGCTGTGGCTTATCGAGCTCGGAGAGTCCCCATACTGAAGGCTTACGAGCTCGAGGACTCTTTTAGTCGCCTTGTAGGACAGGCAGGGAATACCTTAGTCCTATTCTTAATAGCCCGAGACTCCAGGGCTGTCTGGTAATAGAGACCTAACACCAGTAAATATTGACATAGAATATATTTTTTTTAATTTGGACTAGTTTTAAGTACTGAGAGGACTTTATCATAAATATTGAATGATTTAGTCCATTATTGAGGTTATTTTCTTATCACATATTAAATAACATATATAGAAATATTACGATTAATATGTTCTATACATTTAGTATTTTTCAATAGATTGAAATTCTAAGACCTTGTCCGGCTTTGTCGACAACCCTAAGTCGTAGTACAACCTGGCGAGGTAACATATTAGTAACTTAATTGCTTTGTTGTGTCAGTTCTCACGTAGTCACGAGTAGATTGGAACCATGAGGACATAACCAAGTCATCTTATCTCATGTAAACGCTTTATTACTGTATATCAGTCAACAGATGTGGAAGCAGTTCATCAAGCGGGAGTACAAAAATTTCTTATTTACTTTCTCTCTGCTGTTTGTTATGAAATATATCACTAAACACTGTTTTTCTTAAATATTTCAATTATGTACCGACGCAAAGGATCCTAATGCGGCGATAAGATATGTTATCAACCGCTGTAACAAGGCCCGTTATCGTTATCACGGCTATCACGTTACATGATCGGCGTAGTATTGCGTTGGGCTTGCCACGCGGTCGCTGCGTGATGGAAACTTCTCGATAAGCGGACACAAAAGTGTTTTTGTTTATTGTCCAACCGTCGCATTATCCATGGATGTGCTCTCGTTATGCTTCTCCATTATCTGCTGTTATATTTAAAGTATTTTTTTTAATTGGTAATGATTCAGCTTTAAACTTTGATAGGAGTTACATAATGAGGTTATTCACGTGATGGTTTTAAGGTTAACCTTTAACTGTTCGATGTTCGTGTGGTTTTGGATTTGTTATAGCATTTTTTTTTGAGGTATATTTAAACTGTCATCCGGTTTTGCTGGCCGTAACATCAAGTCCCTTTGGGGAAGAAATGTTCTATAATCCATTCTTAGCTGATCTGTGATCTGTCTGTGCTAATAGTTTCGCAGATCTCGTGATGAGTCAATGAATACGTGGATATCTCCTATATAGCGTAACTTTTCTTTGTAAATAAAACGATCATCATCAGCCGATAGACATCCACTCCAGATATAGCTCCCCCCCTCCCCAGATCCCCACATTGATCAGTCCTGCGCTGCCCGCATCGCTGGGCATTAGAGGCCTTCGTTTGTAGTGGGTCACATGAGAGGATTTGGGCTATATCCCACCACGCTGACTCGATACAGGTTGGTGGGAACCAGAGCTTTGTTTGCTGATTAACAGGATGCACTACGAGCAGGTGACGTTGGCTTAGATCTCGCGAGTTATAATGGACCGCTTTCACCCTTAAGTATAAAACGATAGTTATATTCAATGATCAACAACGATAGTTACTACATTTGTCAAGGGTCGCGGGGAAAGTTATATTTTACATAAACTTTGAAACAACAGCCTTATTTATCAATTTAATATATAATAAATATTCTATTCTATACTAGAGACAGTTAAAATTCAATACCCACGATACGATCGATGTTTAAAATGTGATAAATCTCAATATATGCGATCGATACTGTACACGGTATTGCGTATCGACGATAAGCCGATAACATAACAGCCAGGTGTGGTCGTTTCGATAACACCTAACCCTGCTCCTAAACCAGCAATAACTTCGAATTATTGCTGGTTATAATCTTCATATTCCATCGAGAGTATAAATATGAACAAACGTCCACTGCTGGTACTCCAGGTCCTTAGATCATAACAGTACCAAGTCTATCTGATCTTAGATTGCTACTGTCGCAGTTCATTTATGTAGACATTAGAGCAGCTCCTATTTCCGCCGTCGAATAATAGTTTGCAAAAATTACCGTGTTCCGGTTTGAAGAGCGTTGAAGTTGGTGAAATTACTGTCGTAACTAGAGACGTCGTATCAAGACTATGAGCGTAATATGGTGCCGTGTATATTATTCCAACTAGCGCCACGTTATCGGCAGGGGTAACAACCAGATGAATATCTCGTTCGCAATCGTTTATTCTTAGAAAATATAATGTGGCTCTAGTTAGGATGATATACACTACACCGCATTGTGCTCGTCGCCTAAAGGGTTGTGATGTTGCATCTCGTTATCCCGGTAATTAAAGCAGCTGCAGCGCTTTTCAAATCAAAAAAACAGTAATGTTTACACACTACTGTTCAGCGGTAGAACAGGAGCTGGACTTCAGAGGCTTACCATCAGTAAAAGTATCCTCAAATGGTCCTTTGTAATAAAACGCTGATATTTCTCCAGAACAAATATACAGTTCTCCTTCTGGCAAACAATTGCTCTAACCTGTTAAAGACACTAGATTTATATTTTCTAATTAAAAAAAAAAAATTACACAATTAAAAGGTTTTCTGTTTACTTGAATTAAAAGAAAAAAACATACAAAAAAACATGAGAATTAATACGAAAGAGGTTAATGCCACCATTGCTTCTACTTAGAGCTTTCAGAGGGCAAATAAACGCTGGAGTAATTTGCCTCCCCTTTGAAAATCCATAAATCTCCAAAATTAATCAAAAATCATTACAAGAGAACCATTTAATAAATTCACAAAAATGCTGTTTCTACTGACTAAAACAAATATATATATTTTTTTTGCGCAGTGCAAATGACTTTATATACCAACCGTTGCTATAGCGACCGCGTAAACAATACGAGATTAAAATGTTTATAAAAGTTAATCGGCAACAAAACGATGGAGGATCTATGAAATTGATGAAATAAATATCCTGTTACCATCTACAGATCATACCGCGTCGGATGATCGTATCCATCCATACTCTTTCCGGTGTTCATACCTTCACTAATTTTCACGTGATTGGCGAACAAAGAAAACCCATTTTTATATATATATATATATATATATATATATATATAGGAGATATTCAGCGATTCATTAAACATAAACTTCTGCCATTTAGAGGTCAGCTAAGAACATATTTTACAAACCCCCTTCCACAAAATGAGCTGCAGGGGTGCTACGGCCAGCAAATAGGGCGTTAAATATATTAAATTTAAGTATTTAAGTTATATTAAAGTCATAAGTTATATGTTTTTTTAGCGTATTTTGGTTAGTAATTTTAGTTCTTTACTGTTCGTGCTATATAATGAAAGCTTTTTTTTTTCACTGTCATTACCTGCTGTATATTAAGATGATTTTTTGTTTTACGTGGAGGATATGCCTTCGCATACCAACCCTCGCGGGGGATAAGACAGCTTACGTCGGACTATGCACCGACTAAAACCCCCACGACGTTCCACCTTCGTCGCTTTACGGCAGGGCCACGGGAACGTTTTTGCACACCACCGTGACCCCGCCAGTGCCGGTTGCACTATGCAGCTCCGTCTCGGGGTGAAGAACCCCCTGGTTTCCACCTCTGTAAGTACGCTTCGGAAGATACATCGCGCCCTGCTCTCGGCCTTTTATAGTCACCAGGACAACGGATCCTCCCGAATCCGTCACTCAGAGGCTACGGGAGCCAAGAGAGATAACTCTCCCGGTTCCCTGTTGCCGACTAGCATACATCCGAGGTGAGCTTATGGAGCTCACCTGGAGCGACCACCTCTGGCCGGCCGGGATGGTTCCTCTCACTTCACCGTCGGGTTATCAAACCACGGCTACTGAGCCCCACCGCTACAGCAAGGCGGAAACCTATTCGAGGGGATATTACAAGAGTTAGCGGAAGTCGTTTGAGCAATACGTTATTAATTTATTATAATGTCCTCTTTATATTCCGGAAGACGAATATATTATTTATCACTTTATTTAACTGTACTATTGAAGATCAATGATTTATATCATAAATCAATTTTTTTTTCTTATAGACAACTCTGCCTGTCGATATGAAAATTTAGTCTGATTTTCGTCTGGTGTGTAAGGGTTCTTACACAACGACTCACGGGATCCAAGCCAACCTCACCTGCTCGTGGTGCACCTTGGTAAACAACAAACGAGGCTCTGGTTCCCGCCTACCCCCAATGGGTTAGCGTGGTGGGAAACGGCCCAAATCCCCCATATAATTTCCTACTCGATCTATGTGGGAATCATTGCAGGAGGCCAATGTCCAACAGTGGACGTCTATCGGCTGATGATGTTGATTAGTCTACTGAAATGTAGTAAACATTTATGATAATCTACTGCATTATAATAGGTCTTACAAATTACATTTAAGGTATGACCGTACCTGTTAAATTCTAGTTTAAATCTAGATAGACTAGGTCTCAGTTTTGTATAGTATCTGCTGTTCATGAATTACTAATTACTGGCTGCAGGTGACTAGTGCCGCAGACCATCTAGGTACCACCGCAGCGCCTATACCAGCCGACAAACAGTACTGTGCAAACATTATTGTGTTCCGGTTTGAAGGGTGTTCTAGCAAATATAATTACTGGGGTAACGATACTCGACATCTTGTCCCAGGCGACGAGCGCGATGCGGTGTAGTATCACTTACCATCAAGTGAACGTCTCCCTTGTGAAGATTAATAGATTGATACTCATTGCTAGCTACATATCAGAAGTCATCAGATATTTCACTGCTAGACATAGGTCTCCCCCAATGATATCCACATTGATCCATCCTGTGCTGCTCGCATCCAGCTGCTTCCTGTAACCTTCACTAGATCGCCGGACCACTTGGAGTGGGGCCTGCTAACACTGCGTCTTCCAGAACGCGGTTGCAGTCGATGACCTCGGTGCCTCATCGGCTGTCAGTCCTTCCAGCGATGTGCTCTACCAATTGCTACTTGAGGCTATCTCTAGCTTTTGAGAAGGAGAATAGCTTTAATAGCATATAAGTTGTAACTAAGCAAATCTGGTGAAAATCGCGGGAAACCACTAGATGCAAGCAACGCGGACCGGTCGACGTGGTGCATGTTTGGGGGAGGCCTATATCCAGCAGTGGACGTCTATCGGCTGATGGTGATGATGAAGTAAAAACTTATCAACTTAAAAGTTGCAAATGATCATTCGATTGCAAATGATTTTATTATACGTTATTACTTAATAAAAACCAGGGCCGGAGTGACGATTGGTGACAGGTTGATTTTTAACATAAATGGAATAAATGGAGATTGGATGAAATGGCGACAGGTCACTGCAACGACCCTTAAACTTAAGGGACAGGCCTACAAGTCGATCGTTAGACCTGTCGTATTGTGTGGAGCTGAGTCACCAAGGGTTCGGATGAAAGGATATTATGTGACCGAGATGCGAATGTTAAGATGGATGTGTGGTGTGACGAGGATGGATAAAATTAAGAATGAGTATATTAGAGGAAGCCTGAAAGTTGCTCCAGTGACAGAAATTGGGGAGCAAGAGGTTAGCGTGGTATGCGGAGGGATGTAGCACATTTAACAAAGAAAGTAATGAGTATGAATGTGGATGGTTATAAGGGTAGAGGAAGACCGAAGAAAGTGTGGATGGATTGTGTGAAAGATGACATGTGTAAGAAGAGTGTAAATTCAGATATGGCGGCTTATAGAGGGATGTGGTAAAAAAGTACATACTGTGCCGACCCCACATAGCTGGGAAAAAGGTAGGAGGAAGGAAGGAAGGATGTCTCTATGGCACAGCGGCTAATCTCCTAAAACGGAAGTCCCTGGTTAGGTGCTTCAGGTTGTAGACTTTTGATAACACATGGATTTTTCGCTTAAGTTATACGTGCTTACTATTTCTTCAATATATATTTTATTCGAAGAAAACGACCATACGAGTAGGATTCTCACCTGATGGTAAGTGATACGTCTGTACATAATAAGCGCTGGTTAGGATGACATACACAACAATATATTGTTCTCGTCGACTTGAGACCTAAGATGTTGAGTCTTGTTACCTAAGTGAAAACATTAGCTACAGCACCCTTTAAACCGGAGCACCGTAATGATTGCACAGTACTGTCTGTCGGCTGCAATGTGCGCTGCGGTAGTACCTAGACAGTCTTCGGCAACGGAGACCTACCACCAGTAATATTGGTAGTACGAGTATACAGTCATTGTCTACAGTGTTATTATCTCTTATTTTCTCTTTTTAAACGACAAGACCAGCAGTTCACCTGATGGTAAGTGATACGCCTGCCCATAACAACGTGGAGCTAATTAGGATGGTACACTGCACCACATTGTGCTCGTCTGAAATGTAAGATGTTGAGTCTTATTACCCCAGTAATTACACTAGCTACAGCGCCCTTCGAACCGGAACACAGTAATATCTGTCTACTACTATAAAAAAAAATACGCTATTCGAATACGACCCTGCCGTTAGCGTAGTATCAATAGTGATCACTTGTGGCGTAATCGGTGCGTAGGGGGTCAGGGGGCCGAGTTGTGACCCTCGATAATCAGGCAGTTAGCGCCGGTTCACCATGTCCCGGTCCATCAAAACATCGCCCGACGTCTTCTCACACTCCGCATAGATATATTCATCAAAACAACGCTTTATAGGTTATTGTAACAAGAGAGCTCATGGAACTGCGCAGTTAATGGCTGACTGCAAGACAATCAAATGATGTAAGTATTCGTGACTCCACCGAAAGACAGCGACGTCAGGACTAGCAGGTCGGCGGGTCGGCAGGTTGGCAACGAAGCCGCGACCCATCTGGTGTTGCTGCACTGTCCGTGGGCGTCAATGATCACTTTCCACCAGAAGTTCCTATAAAAAAAGGATATTTATCTGATGTTACCCGACACGGTTTGTAAGGGAGGACACCGACATAGTCTAAAAGATTGCTAGACTGGAGTAAGGTCCTCGAGTGCGCCCGTGCACCGGTGGGCGCAGTGATGGGAGGCCTTCCACAAGGTGGACAGACGATCTGGTGAGAGTCCCGGGAATCCACTGGAGGCAAACAATGCGAAGCAGATCGATGTGGAGATCTTTGGGCGAGACCTATGTCCAGCAGTGGATGTCTATCGGCTGATGATGATTAACCGAGACGATAGATTATACCTGTTATGTTTAATAATAATAAATAATACTAGTTGTTACACGCCCGCTTTGCTGGCTATAACACCCCCACAATATCCTTTGGGGATGGGATTTTATAAAATCCATTCATAGATGACCTCTAAACGGCAGAAGCAGTATCTTTACCTAATTTTGAGTGTTTACGTCTAATAGTTTCGGAGATCTCGTGATGAGTGAAGGAATCTATGGATATCTATATACACTCGAGAGTAATAAATCAATATATATAATTCAACGAACTTCTATCGGCTGATGATGATGATGATGATGATGATGATGATGATATTCAAAGGAAATTAGATTAGAAAAAAATATTGAAATAAAATTAAAGAAAAACGTTATTTAAAACAAAATCTAGGAAAGTTTTTTTTTAATAGGCGTTGTGTTGTTCCCGCACAAGACGAACAGACCTGCTGGAAGCTGCTAGATGGAAGCAGCGCATGATCGATCCATGTAACGGATCCTTAGCGGAGAGTCTGGTCGTCTTCCGACCGATGACGATCGTAACAATAGGTCAATAAACACAGGGTTAAAATTTAACTGAAGAATTAAACGTGGGCGAAATGTCGAACCGATAACCCCGCTCTATCCGGGCAGCGATTATATCGTTATAAATAAACAAGCATATGTGCATCGTAAACAATATAAATAAATATAAACATATTTACGTTAAAGCCTAATTAACTGTGCAAGTCGCTGGTTAGTATCCGGCTCGAAGGACCGTGTAGAATAATGTAAAAGGCTTAGGGGGTTTGTTGTTATTTGAAACTAGTAAATAAAAAGATATTCAAAATTTTCTGTACGGTGTAGTTTAATTCGAATGAAACAGTAGAGAGAGAGAGAGAGGGAGAGAGAGAGAGAGCAGTCTTACCCTCGCAGAAACATTTAAATATTTAATGTTAGGTTGCCAATATTTATACTAACTTACCTTTTATAAGCAGTGTGTGTTTATAAGGCCAAGATCTGGCGCCGTGATGTGGCTACACGGTTTGTGAAAGCTGTTGCAAGGTTCTTTGGGTTCGTGGACTTTTTTGGCATTAAACGAATCTGAGGGAGATGGTAAAGGGAACACAGCGAGAGAGAGAGAGAGAGAGAGATATGCTCTCTACAATTGTTGGATTGAGCTTTGTTCTCTGGGACCTGCTTAACCAAAGTGTAGAACAGTGATTCCCAAAGTGGTCTATATCGACCCCTAGGGGTCTATGACAACCTGCACGGGGTCTACGTCGGCGAAAAAAAATTTGGAGGTCCATGAAATGAAAAGGTCCACGATAGTGGATCTCAACACATACACTGATAGTACTCTATTTACTTACATCATACTATCTTATAATATCAAAACATATACATTATATATAAAAGTACGTATGAAGTAAACAATGTATTATATATGTTTATAAAATAGTGTAAGTTGCAGGATGTTGTAGTTTTCATTTAAATTTAATTAATAAATGTATAATTAACATATGTTTTTACTTTAAGTTTTTAACACTAAACTTCACTGCAGTTAGAAATTTGCAGAAAATCAATATCAGGTAAGTAGGGGGTCTACCCAACACGGAAAAACATGGCAAGGGGTCTACGACACAAAAAAGTTTGGGGAACTCTAGTGTAGAAGTATAGGAGCACCGATACGTCCTGTAAGAGATCCCAAGTGTCTGAGGACTCCATACGTACTTAACATATACTTGGAGCTGTGTCCATGCTTAACCAGAATCTACCATTCGTTGAATGTGCTAATATCAAGCATTAAAAGGTTTATAATCTTTTAAAAAGCCAACAAGCACAGTTCTTGTGTTCAGTTATGATGGTGACGTCATCATCTGATTAATCCCACTGACGGTTTTTCCCGTATTCTTCACTTCTTGCATTGCATTTATTTGCAATGGCAGATGACGTGATTGACATCAGCCCATCAATTCCTATCACCAATAAGACCTGCTTCACTCCAGTGGGACCACGTTCGCGAGGTCCACAGTTAATGCGATTGCTTAAACTCATTTTAACTATTTAATCGCTTTAATAATATAAATATCGATTAAAGCTTAATAATCGAATTTATGTTCTGTAATTAATTATAAATTATATTTAAATTTTTTAAAGATTACTTTAATCATTATATTATAGTAAGATAAAGAAAACGCGAAAAATAATTTTAATTTAATATATACACGAATATATATTATATATATAAAAAAAATTTTAGTGGCCCATGAGGGGATCGAACCCGCGACCTTCGCGTTATTAGCACGACGCTCTAACCAACTGAGCTAATGGGCCGTTGTGAACGAAGTTGAAATTTTGAATCGTAAGAGTTTTGTATTGCTTCATTAATTTTAAAAATAAAATAAAAACTCACTTATAATTTGACTACACTAATAGTAACCACAAACTACAGAAGTTTCTAAAAGTTTTGATGATACCGTTGCTCATAACAATGAGACGCTATTTAGGATTTTATAAAATGCATCACATTGCGCTCCTCGCCTTGAGACAAAAAATGGTAAGTCTCGCTACCCCAGTAGTTGCACTAGTTACAGCGCCCTTCAAACCGGAACGCAGTGATGTTTACACACTATTGTTCGTCGGCTGCTATAGGCGCTGTGGTGATACCTATCTAGACGGTCTCTGGCAACAGACACCTACCACGACACTACATTTTTTTTTCATAAAAACTAGGTTATAGGTTTGCGTAACGATAGACCAATCCTTGCATTGTAAAATCTTCACTATCAACTTCTCTAGGTAACTCGGAGCACGTTCCATTTTCAAAATAAAATTAGGCAAGATGCGAATTTTTTTAATATTAGTGACAAAGAGATTTTTTTTTAATTTTCGTCATAAAAAAATTTGGTCAAAGCAAAATAGCATTCTTGCTAAATTTTCAAAATATCACGTCATGAATATTTTTTATGTAAGGCAGATAGAATATTTTCTTTTAATTTTTGATACAAAATGTTTGATTAAAACGACACAATTCGCGTTCCATTTTCAAAAAGTAATATCGCAAGACATTTTTTTTAAATGTTAGGCAGACAGAGCAATATATTTTTTTTTAATTCTAAACAAAACATCTGATTAAAGCGACACAATTCTCGTTCCATTTTCAAAATATAATATGGCACGGGTTTTTTTTACGTAATAAAGAGATGTAGGGACCTATTTTTTTTTCTTGACATAAAATTTTCGATTAAAGCGACACAGAATAAACGTTCTTTTTTTAAATTATAATACGCCACAATATTATTTTATTTGAGAGATAGAGATAGAGATATATTTTTCCGATTTCTTGATATAAATCGGAATTTGTTCCACCGGGGCTCGCATTATACAAGCTAAGAATCATGCTATTATTAAAATTCGCTTATAATTTAAACATAGTTTGTTTATATGCAATTATCAAGTCCCCTGTCGCGAGGTTATCTCCTCGAGATTTCGCGTACAGTTAATTCTGCTACAGTTAATTTTGTTTTTTATCGTCCGCGTGTGTTTAAACATCAGACTTCGTTCCTGTATATCTTCTCTTATCGGGCCTTGAAGTGTTTTGTTTGATCGGTTTTTATGTTATAATTGAAGGTAATGTAATGTTCGGAGATGTTTGCTTATAACAAGCGATTACGACAGTCTTATGAGAAACTATTTTTTTTTTGTACACTGCTTCTAATATAAAACAAAAGAAAGAAGACATGTAGTTCAAGATTAGAATTTCTGAATATACGAGTTTATTTTTTCTTATTCTTTGATGATGTGTAGCACTCGGTAGTCATTTTGACTTATACAGCTCATCTGATACTAGGCTCGTAGAACCGGATTAATAAATGACTGATTAAGTTTTTTAATTCAAGATAAAAAAGTTGAAAGTACGGGAGCCTCTTCTCAAGGAAACTAGAAATGAGTCTTCATAAAAATGATTTTTTAATTTTTTTTACGTGTGTATGTATATATATATATATATATATATATTGTACATATATGTGAATATAAATATGTATGTGTATTATCTATGTACTTTTTTCAATACCAACTTTAGACGACGTGTAAAGTGAAATAAATAAAAATAATTTAAGTCTCTTAATGATTTCTTATACATACGCGAATATTGGATATATTAGGAGATGCGAAAAGTACTTATCAATAAGTGCTGATAAGGTGTATGCGTTAAACTCGAAGTATTTATTTGGGGCAAAGGTTTTCGTTTATCAGTGCAATAACCACTGTAACAATGTATCCAAGTTCGCCAGTACTCGCTTCCATATGTTTTATCTTGACGATATTACATATCAGTTAAACGGTGACAGATCAGTTTGTAAGTGTGAGTTCGTTTTCCAGCGTGAAGATACCTTTATGTTCGAAGAACAGCTTCCGCAGACAAGAAAGGTATCACTCACTCAGCTGTGAGAACATTATAAGGATTGTTCATATATATAATTGTATATATTAAAGCGTAATAGTAACCTAATTTTCTTTATATACACTAAAACTATTTTTTTTTTGTCCCAGACGGTTGAATGGCTCAAAGATCAGCAACTACCATGCTCAATATTAATAAAACTCTAGTGTCGAATATCTTAACATTATAATATAATAATTGTAATTTTTCTGCAAAAAGTTTTTTTACTATTGTCTTTTGATATATGTATATGTTTTACGACTGACGAAAACATTATCAATAATTTAATCACGTTTTATATGGAATTTTCCAATGGTATAACCGAAAAATGAAAAAACATAGTGAATAATTAATATAAAAAAATTCACCGCCGTGACCCCGCTGTAGCAGACACGTTATCACTTGTTGACATATGCCATGCTCCGTGGCAGGAGGCATTTGCGTAAGCTGTAATCGCCTAATCAGTCGACCAGCGTACGAGGAGCCGAGAGCTTATTCACCAGCGCACTGCCGCCACTTGTGATGACAGGTCAGCTTGTTATGGCCGCGTTATCAGCGGTGTAGTCAACGTGGGAGCATTGCAGCGGGCCGGCCGTCAGTCGGCGGCGGATCGTCGTCGACTTAAGACCTACTAGACGGGATTTACAGAATTTCGAACTCCCGTTTTCCCATTTTTATATTATTGTATATGATGAAATAAGCACTTGATAATATTTCAATATTAGTAATACATAAGTTGTTTAGACCATAATGTTTATTAAAAACTGTATTAATTATCAGACAGAACAGTGAATAGATTTTACAAAACAGATTATTTTTATTATAAAATTTATTGATTATGTACATAGTACATTAATATTTAAATTAAAACTAGTAAAAAAAAACATTGTATTCTTAATAGCCAAGAAAAGCTGATCAAAAATATCTACTAGTACTACCACCAGTAAAAGCGAGAAAAGGTATTCGAAGAATATATTTACTACGTACCGTCTGTATATTAAAGCCTAATTAACTTACAATTGTCGATAAAAATGCAATGAAAATAGTCTACTTTTATTGTCGTTGTGTAAATAAAGTGACAGATTGATTAACATGTTTACTCTAGTTAACGTGACATTGTTTACAATTTAGCGATAATATAAATTCACGTCATAGTATAATACTACGTCGCGCATTTAGATATACCGATATTATTGTTATTTTTTTTAATATGTTATTAAATTTAAATATTATTTATTGATGTATCAAACAATATGAATCTATTTCTTTGTTAAATCTTAAATATCTTCCATTATAACAAAAAAAAAGTTTCATAAATGTAAGACAACTATAACTTTTTTTAAACAACTAAAACCTGTCTCCAATTTCAAACGGTGACAATGAGAATGTGAATAGAGAAGTAAGCTTGACTACTTCAGCTCTCATATGGTGATAATCGGAAAAGGGCAACATAGTGGTGCTTTTATAATGAAAGGGTGATAAACATCCGGCTTGGAACTAAATCTGATCACCGACCAAACTTTACATTATGTTGCCGAGAGTTGAAGTAGCGATTTCCGTGTTAATAAGCAAGCAGTTAGCCACTGCGCTACGGGGTTTAAACATTGTTATTTTGAATCAGAAACAAAATCGTATCCGGATGACAGTGGCCTGCTTACAACCGATAAAAGCGCGAAACAATAAACGGTCACGTTGTTAATGTGTGAATACTTTACTCTGTTATTCAACATGGCCGCCTGTCTCTGAGCAAAACAAAGGCACGCGGTGCGCGCGTGGCCGCCGCGCGACTCGCTTTATAAATAGAACGCACTGTGCTAAAACCCCCAACCAAGCTATCGTGGCACGCCCCGCCCCCCGCGCGCGCTCGGAACGTCTCACGGAGCCGACGGGCGCGTTGCGTTTAACGGGGGCCAAGGTGAACTGGATGATGGTGTTCCTCGCGCCTCGCCTCCGTCCGTGCGGAGGACCACGCCCCGCTGGTTGCGTCTTGCGTTCCAACTTTGAAATTGTTGGCAATCGGTCAGACGGACGTTGAACGAAAAATCCAATACAACAACGCGCGAGTTACACGCAGAGATAATGTTCAAGTGATTTTTTTCTTGTTAACACGTTTTTGTAAATTTATTTATTTAAAAAAAAGTAAATTCTTGTATTAACATGAATATTAGTATTAAAATAAAATAAAACTAAATTTCGCAGATTTAACAGCCTTTATTTACCACATCGAAGTTGAGTGTTTTGCGGTGTCTATGGTCATAGAAAGGCTGATGTAACAAATGGCCTGACGCCAGAGCTAACACGGAATTCTTAAAACATCGAAGTTAATAAACAATATTTTAAGGTAAACAATAAAAACTTTAAAAATAACACTTCTTATACAAGAAATCGCTTTACAAAACGTAACAATGAGGCCGTGGATGGTGAAACGTGATCTGCTATAAAACTCTAGCTCTCAAATGTTGACAGCCGAAACACAGTTGTGCTATTACGACAGCAGATTTATGATGGTAGCGAGCCAGATGGGTTCGGAGAGCTGATAGATACTATATATAAATAGATAGTGGATGATGTAATTTCCTTTCTTAACGTCAAAGTAAATGTTTTGTGTATAAGAAACTTCCATGGAAAATGAATATGTCATTCTTTCACTCTTCGCCTTTTTAGAATTGTTCATCATCATAAAGATAGAAGACCAATGGATTATCTCTGAAGGTGATGAGTATAAAAATGATGATTAGACTCCATAAAATGTCTGCAGTGGTTTTGTGAATGAGTCTAAAGTATAAATAATGTTACAATGTTTACCCGATGGCAATGAATGTTTAAGGAAAGTTTTGTTGTAGAATGCAAATAATGGTTTAATAAATACATAATATAAAAAGCCAGCTTAATGTCCTTTGATTTGCAAGGATATTAAATAGGCCCACACCATCAGCTTGCACCATCTGATGTTCGGGTTCTTTTCTTACAAGAATTAAGGCTATTTATCCACCACGTTAGCTAAGTACGGGTGATGCATTTCCTTGAAAGTTATTGTTTTTGGAACATTTCGATTTGCAAACGAAGTTTTAATTTATTAGAATTTTAAGTATAGTTAGAATTGAAGACACGCCTCTTCTTTTAAACTGAACTATGATCCCTATATAGTTTATTTTGTTGATATAAACCATTAGAACCTAATTTATGAAACATTTCAAAACCCTAAGGAAATGTGGGGAAACAAAATATGCCTTTCAAATATTTCGTACAACGATAAAGACATATTTGGGCCTCTATTGGGATTACTTTTTTATTATTGGGGAGACCCTTAATAATATTAATTAAGTACAGTCCAAAAACATAAAAACGATGCTAAATAATTTCCGCTACCACAAAGCTACATTGATACTTCTTAATGAATTGCTTACGTAAGGAATGTTGAGAACAGGCTGAAAACGACGAAACGGTGTCAGTGGAATGATTAAATGTCCCAATGGTCACTAACATTACAGACGTACAATGCAAACCTCTAACAATGGATGTACCAGAAGAAAAAAAAAACACGCATTAGTACGTAGAAGGTGAGCCAGTTATGCGAACGGATATGAATAACCCAACAGCGTGGTGGGCGCGACGGCCGATCACGCCGCCGTAGCGTGGCGCCTGACGTCACCACACGTCACCACAGCGAACAACACGGACGGTGTGTCTACAAACCAATATCGACCTTCCAAATAACAAAATAAGACCCATGCAACGATTCAGTTGTGAAATGCATTGCCGTAGTTTTCCATTCTCTTTGCGTAAACCCACCAAAGAAGCTATGATTCGTGAGAATAACACGGGTTCCGTTTGCGCGCGTTTTCAATTATATCATCTTCAAGTTAAATGGAAGAAGGTCAACGAGTTGAAATGAGAAAAAAAAATACTATGCAGTGGTGATAAATGTGGTCCGGGGCTTAATCGAGAATGCGACAATCACGACCGTTCTGATAATAATGATCGCGATCGAGAAAATGTAGAAAGAAAAATGTATAGCAACAGTCCACAGCCGGAACAATAAGCGGAGTGCAAATGTCGAGACGTTATCGCAAAACAAACGCGTCGCTATCGCAACGACCGAGACTATATAAGCGATAGAGTCTACAGCTCGGCGCCCAGTGTGGATCGCACGGGTACACTAGGAACTGCTACCAAACAAAGAAAACTCCGAAAACATCATATATGCACGGTGGTTAATACCTTACAGGGAATTTTGAATGATGTAACACAAATGAATCACACTATAATAAAGTGCGAAGTCATAAAAGAAAAGGAATCACTTGCATCACGATAAATCATTAATGATAATGAATTCACTTTTAACGGTCAACCTTTAGATGAATCATCCGAACAAAAGGTTGCCCCTGATGTTACAATAATCAAAGCGAAATCGATAGTTTATATTGATACTGATGTAAACAAACAATGAGGTGACTAACGAGCGAATTTACATAACGAAAATAATTCACGTTATCAATGTAAATATAAACAAACTTTGACAACAGCCTTCAAGGAGTTTCCTTAATTGATAAAAATCGTGCAATCGAGAATGAAAATAAAAATTATACAGGTCAAGGTGGCACCACAGTTAAACTATTAATCACACAAGTTGATAAGTATATAATCTTACAAAAGCTAATACGGGTGATACGTGATATAGTTCTTAAATTAACCAGACTTCAGAACCCCATAGAATCTTTAGGAGAATTGGATCATGGAGTATAAGAATAAAAATATATTTTGAAGTTATCCAACATCTTCACTTTATCACATGAATGAACTCAACAATTCATTTCTGATTTGAGAACAATAGACTCACATCATACTTAAGTCATTCTTAACATATAACATAATGCTTAACGTTAATCACATGCTTAGAAGGTCTTGTCTTCGAAAGGAGGAAAAGTCTGAAATTTTAGTGTGATTTAGGTTAATTCCGAATTTGTTGAATATACTTTTTTCCTGTCTGATTTCAATTAAATATAAAATTCACTATCAAAAAGACTTAATTCATGTTCTGATGCAATGAAATGATGCTAACAGGAAAATGGAATTAACGCTGAAGGTAGGAATAAAAAATACGCTGAATGCTCACAAGCTGTTCCTAGAAATATCAGCGGAGATTCAGTTACATTATCCTCCGCCAAGTCTTGAGAAAACTGTCTAATAACTCTCTTTACTTTTACACTATTTTTTTTTAATGAAGCAACGAAAAGAGCTGAACATCAAACGATGGTGAGTTATACGAATAATATAAGCAATATAAAATTTGAAGAAGCAACTACATATAAAGTTTTGATTATAAGAGGTTATAAAGAAGTATCAATAATAAAGTTTTAACTTAACATAAATCATAGATTATACTTGAGATATGTTACGGATTTCTCGTACAAGGCTTCAATAGATAACCCAATTGTAATTTTACTATATTAATGTTCATTTATTGATAATAACTAACATAGTATTTTTAAATAATATTTTTGGTTAGTGGTATACTATTTATTATATTATTCATACACATTTTGTCATTGAAAGCCGTACGTATATGATGTGATATATAATGTTTTAAAATTTTAGTAGCAAATTGTATATTGTATATATATATATATTAATATTCTTATGAAATAAGTTAATTTACTAAGCGAATTGGTGAATAAGCCGGATGACCAGTTCCCTCTACCCACCTCTGGTGTATGACGTTTTCTTTTTTACATTCCATATATAACGAAGGGCATAAATGCAAAAATTATTTTTATTATTCAACTATGAGTCAAAAATCTTAGAGCTGACAGTATGAGAATATTAAAAAAAAATGGTTTCTAATAAATCTTTTGTCAGACGAAAATCTTAACGGTTCAATAATTAAATTTTTTTAGCGACGGGAGGAGCGGTATATTTATCTGATGGTGAATAATACGCTTGCCGATATCAACGTGGAGCTATTTAAGACAATATACATGGCACTTTGCGCTCGTCGCTATGAGAGACATGGGATGTTAAGTATCATTACCCTAGTAATTTCACTAGCTACACCGACCGCCCTTCAGTCCGGAAGTGATTAATGTTTTCACAGGTTTGTGTATCGGATGGAATATGAATGAGCTGCGGTGTTGTAAACCTAGACTGTATCTAGCAACAGAGTCCTACCACCAGTAAATTAATATTATATTATA
The DNA here is from genome assembly GCA_029034505.1 of Ornithoptera priamus. Lineage (NCBI taxonomy): Eukaryota > Metazoa > Arthropoda > Insecta > Lepidoptera > Papilionidae > Ornithoptera > Ornithoptera priamus. Next base: position 1,624,175 of record JARDWD010000313.1, on the reverse strand, counting down.
AGCTATAAATTCGGCTACTTAGCTCATTTTGGTAAACCATTACATCGATCATACTGACGCATCCACCGACATCGTATAATGAGGTCGCCTTTTTTAGTGCGTATAAAGAAAGCTGTCCATTGAGTCGAGGTGCGCGGGCGCGGCGCTGACGTCACGTGACGCTCGACTCGTCACGCCCACCGCACTCGGGCGACTGTCTATGCAAGAGCCTGTCGCCGGCTGCTGTTGCAAGATTAAAAAAATATAAAACCATTTTAACCGGCCAGTATTTTGTTTCATAAAGAGGTTTTAGTTCAACCGCCTAGTGGTTTTTTGTATACGTCGCGATGAATTAATTTAACGAGGTAATTTTTTTTTTCGTACAATTAAGCGACGAGACGAGCGGGACGTTCACCTGATGATAAGTGATACGCCCGCCCATATCAACGTGGGCCTAGTTAGGATGTTATACACTGCACTATTTTGCGGTTCCCGCCTCGCTTGAAACATAAAAGTTCAGTCTCGTTTGCCCAGTAAATACAGCTAATACGCTCTTCAAACCGGAACACTGTAACGTTTGCAGAGTACTGTTTGTCAGCTGTAATAGGCGCTGCGATGGTAACTATCGAGACGGTCTCCGGGAACAGAGTCTTACCACCAGTATTCATAGTTCATTGTAACTAGTTTTCCCTATATTAAGAGCTACTTATGGATGAGAGCTACTTATTGCTGTTTTTCTAAGATAAAGTTATTATATATTTGTCTGTGACTTGTAAGAAATTTCTATTTAAAAGCTGAAAACTATGTCAAGGTCGCGTTATTTGTAAGATTGGTTTCAGCTCTCTTGCTAATGTCCATTATGTATCCGGTTTTAAATAATTTATTATAGTGAAAGAAATCTTTCAAAATTTACTGGTGGTAGGTTTCTTTTGCCGGAGACTGTCTAGGTAGGTAGCACTGCAGCGGCTGCTGCAGCTGACAGACGGTATTGTGTAAACATTACTATTTTCCAGGTTGAAGGGCGTTATACCTAGTTAAATTACTAGGATAATGACACTCTATAGTCTCTGGCTATTAAGAATAGGACTAAGGTATTCCTTGCCTCTCATACAAGTAAGGTCCTTGAGCTCGAGAGCCCTGGGGGCCCTCAGAGCACAAGTCTTAGGAGGACGGCAAGTGCATGGTGTTCTTGTATTTGCCGTAGCACAGCGTGGGTGCTAAGGAGCGCTTTGCCCTTCCATGGGATGTGTTAGCCAGAGTGCAGAGGGGCACGATTGCGATCCATACTAGATCCCAAAGCCTCCTCTGATGCATGGAGACCACAGAGGGGATTTTAGTGGGTAGAAATACGACATAACCTTTTCTTCTCCCCAGGAAGCAGGATATATTTCAAGATTTCCACCGCGATAATAAAAAAAGGGTAATAAGACTTAACAGGTTATGTTTCAAGGCGACATGGTACATTGTATACTATCTTTACTAACAGCCGCGTTATGAGCGGGCGCAGCACTTACCATCAGATGAACGTCTCGCTCGTCTCGTCGCTTTATTGTAGATAAAAAAAGCTCTTGTCCTTTAAATTACTAGGAAGTAATCCAAATATATGAGGAATTTATTTTTCTTACATAAATCCCTCAGGGTCCCGCACAACAACTCATGGAACTCAATCCAACCTCACCTGCTCGTGGTGCACCCTGCTAATCAACAAACAAAGCTTTGGCTCCCACCAACTCGCATTGGGCCATCGTGGTAGGTTGTGGCCAAAATCCCCTCATACGAACCTTAACATACGACAGTTCTTAGTGGCGGCCATGCTGACTGTATATGGAGATTTTTAAGTGAGGCCTACGTCCAGCAGTGGACGTCAATCGGCTGATAATTTTGATGAATTCCCTTAGACCTAATTTTGTATATATAATTGTCAACGCCTCGTTACTTATTGTTAATGTTTACTATTTGTTTTTTATACGTCTTTATAGTTTTTACAGTTTCTAGCACTTTATAATACGTGGTTATTTTTTTATTACCAGCTTAAAGCCTCTAAATGTTTACATTATCCTTGGGGCATTATTAGCAAATATGTAAATTTATTGCTAAGTAATCGCGGAGCTTTCACGCTACAACAATGTAGTGCACTGACATTATGAAAGTGAGTGCTTATATCACGAAGCCGCCATGGACACGATACAAACTTTCTGAACTTCCTCTAACTATATAATACTTTTTAGCTCTGATCATCCTCTAACTAAATAATGCCTTTGAGCTCTAATCATCCTCTAACTATATAATGCTTTTGACCTCTGAACTTCTATAACTTACAATTAATAATTAAGCGCTGAATTTTTTGCTTTCCTCAGTTTTTTTTGTTGTAACTTTGGCAAGAAACAAAGGCAAGGCAACAATTTAGAATCTCCCAGAGTTGTTAAAATACAAAGAACCTTTTTTTCCTTTTAATTCAATAGACACGATTTAACAATAAATGATTTGCGCCTAAAAGGAATAACGTCATCACCATCATCAGCCGATAGACGTACAATGCTGGACATAGGCCCTCTCCAAAGATCTCCATATCGATCGGTTCTGCGCTGCATGCAGCAAGGCCTCCGGTACCGCCGAGCATCACAGGCTGTCGATTGTAGGAGTACATACGTTTCTACTACACATACATTACTGTGTTCCGGTTTGAAGAATGCTGTAACTGCCATTGGGATAACGAGACAACATATGTCTCAAGGCGACAATGACAATGTGTTGCAGTGTTTACTATACTATACTGACGGTGCATTGTTATGGTCATGCGTGTCACTTGCTATCAGGTGAACTTCAGTCGACAGTAAAATGTCTGACGATTATAAATACATTTTTTAATGACGATTGAAATTTGGATAAAATATTGCCCTTGATATTTTATAATATTCAAGTAATATTTTTTTTTGTTTTAACTGTATGCAATAAACAAAATGGACGTTATCTGTGCAACAAATGTTTTGCAAATGTCCGTGACTAATTGTTTTATCACATTGTACTCATTAAATAAGTATTTTTACTCCCTTGTTGAATACTTTATTCGTATGGAAAATTCTCGAAGCTTTGGCCCTGATATTTGCTTTGGACTTTATTTACTATTGGCCTGATTTAAAAAAACAACAACATGTATTATGACTCCTATATTTGAAACTGGATCCATCTTTCAAGTTGACTCAACTTGAAAGGAGATGGATTAAAGAAAATAAAATCAAATTAAAATATATTAGAATTAAAACAGAACTTGAAACAAACAACACAAAAATCAAAAACCAAAACGCACAAAACTAAACATGTACCTATATATTTAAATAAATTTATATATAAAAGAGGATGCAGAGAGGTGAGATAATATTGTATGGGGAACCTTTATTATTTATGTTATAATAATTTATCCCTTGCTATCCGCATCCATTCATCCCTCGACAAGCTGCCATAGATATTTTCCCACTTTTTAGGTTGTGTCCTTTTCCCAAAGTTTTTATACAGATTCTTGGTTTAAAATAAAATACAATGGCAGCACGCAAGTACACAATGTTCACACGTAAGGAACGTGATTTTCTAACGTCATTATGCATGTGATTTTGGATGCTTTACAGCATCACACTATTTTATAGCATCACACATCAGACATCGTATTACAGAGGCGCGCGGGAAATTGCGTCACGCGGCACGCGAGCGTCGCGTGATGGCGGCGGCGTGCGGCGCGCGGCAGCGGGTAAGGCGAGGCGAGGGGAGTAGGTAGAAGGGAGGAGGCAGCCACGGCCAACGTTCGAAGTTCGAAATTCAAATGTATTTTAAAATGTTTAAGACTGCGCAGTATTCTGTATGGAGAGGGAGTTTAATCAGAAATAGAGTAAAATTGAAGAGTAGAAATAATATGTATAAATATGTGATGAAGTATTAATCAATGATGAACGGGCTTTAAGTGGTCTCTCATAAGATGTCATCATCACCTGCTCGTGGTATACCCTGCTGGCCAGCGTGGTGGGAAATGGCCCAAATCCTCTCGTATGAACCTTTATGAATGACGGCCCATACTGCCCGCTGGTATCGCAAGTCATGCAGACTTGGAGATCTTTGGGGAAGGCCTATGTACAGCAGTGGACGTCTATCGGCTGATGATATATGTATGTATAATATAATCAGGTTTTATAATAATTAAGGCGAGTTTAACTTTATTTAATAACTTAATTTTAATACTTAAACTACAATAAACATCTGTATCATAAGAACCGGGTATTGATTTACTAACGTAATTAAAATTATACAATTAATACAAAGGGAAAATAAATAATTAATAATTATAGTTTAAAAATAATTAAAAGGGGAAAGAAAGTAAGATAAGAAGTTTTTAAGTAAATAAGTAAATTACAGTCGTAGAAGAGCGTCTAGGTAGCCACGGCGCCTACTCCAGCTGACAAACAACTGTGCAAACTTAACCGTGTTCCGGTTTGAAGGGCGTTGTAACAAGTGATATAACTGAGGTAACGAGTGTGTATTATGTTTCAAGGCGACGAGCAGCAATTGGTGCAATGTATGTTATCTTTACGAGCACCATGCTGTTATGGGTAAGCGTATTACTTACTATCAAGTGAATACCTTGCCCGTTTCGTCACTTCGTCGAATAACCACTGGTTCGCCACTGGTGATAAGTTTCCGTTACCGGATACCACCTAGGTAATTACCTGGTAATTACCACCGCAGCTCCTATTTCTGCCGACAGACAGTACTGTGCAAACTTTCCCGTGTACCGGTTTCGAGGGCGTTGTAACTATTGAAATTACTGCAGTAACGAGTCTCAATATCTTATATATCTATACGACGAGCATAATGTGGTGCTGTGTATATCACTCTTATCACTCACTATCACGTAAACATCTTGCTATTTTCGCCGATTAAAAAAAAATATATATATTTACTTAAAAACTTACTCAAAACGTAAAACAGTTAAAGTTAAGTAAATAAAGAAGATCGATGTGGAGATCTTTGGGGGACGTCTAACAGCTGAAGATGATGATGATGAAGTTGAAATCATCATCTAAAACTAGATTTAATATAAAAAAAATATCGTGTGAGTACATACCACAGAGACACTCCCACCGATATAAAAACTCTTTTATAATAAATAATACTTCTTTTTATATATATATATATAAATATATAAATCCATTAAATGTGTAATCAGTGACAGTGCTGATCGTAAATGTTGACCTTCCTCAAGCTATCTGGTAATCTACGTATGAAAAAGAAAATAATTTACTATAGTTTTAGTTAGACCTTGCATTAGAAGTATCCGTGGGGGACATAATTGAAAAGGGGGTTGTATCCTTACAACCCCCTTTTCAATTTAAGGACCCCTGTCCAGCGCAACAACTCGAGCAACCTTTTTTTTGATTCGGCTGGGGGGTGGGTCTATTTTGGAAATGATACTTTGTCTTCTGGGCCTTAGTCACAGTTACGTGGAGATTTTTACGCACTCAAACCCCCTCGGTGGTCACATTCGACGTTTGGAGAGATCACGGGATATCCGCCCGGAACAGAACCCTGGGATAGCCATTCTCGGCGATTGTTTTATGCAGACCCTACCAGTCTCGTGAGTACTACTTCAATGACCGGAAACCACGTCCAGCCATTGGCCTCCTCAGAGTCGTTTAGAAGGCGACGAGCGCCCCATATGAATCCCCGATCGATATGGGAATTTTTGGTTCAGGCTTATGTCCAGCAGTGGGCGTCTAACGGCTGATGATTGATCGTTGTAACTAAAATCAGTATTTTTTGTCTTTATTACTAAATCACAGTAAGAAGCTAACTTAAACTTAATCAGTATTATTCTCTCACTATTAGAGTTTATTCACAACCCACCACCGGAACCCACCACGCGATCAGCTCGGCTGGACTGCCTCACCCCGACACCGCGTACCCCTACTTATAACGGGGTTAGAGTTAAAAAAAAACAAACAAAACTTTTTTTTCTTTTATTACATTACGGCAACATTCTTGTAATATATAATTACTGATGAAAACTCATTATATTTGTTTCCTTCGAAGTGACTTCTGATCCAGGTTCCAGTTCCTGTCCATGGGTAAGTTATCGTCAGGTAAAAAGATTGGATTGTTCATCATTGATTGACGTTCACTGCTGGACATAATGCTTCAACCAAAGATTCCCACATCGATCAGGGATTGACATAAGCCATTTACCACCACGTTGGCCGAAATAGCGTTGGTGAGAGCCTGAGTCACGTCTGTTGATTAGTAGGTTGCACCAGGAACTGGTGAGGTTGGCTTGGATCCCGTGAGTCGTTGAGCGGGAACCTTTCACCTTTTGATTGTTTTTTATAAAAAAAAATGACGACTTGAAAAGGATGGAGATGAACGTCAAGGTTGGATCTTCGCACACAACAAATCGTTTTAACCTCTTGATACACAAAAGAGTAATTAACTGTTAGGTTAAATCATTTACTATATAGTTTTTTTTTTCTAACCGTTTTTTTAATAATTTTCTACAAATGGCGCGTAATTGCACATTCAAATAGTAAACATTATCTGTGTATATACGTAGTGGCGTGACGTATTTCGACGTTCACCTGATGGTAAGTGATGCGCCTGCTCATAACCATGCGACGCTAGTAAACATTCTCCACCGTCCTGCCCTGGTCTCGTTATTAAACTGCAGCAGCTACAGCGCCCTTCAAACTATAATACAGTAATAGACTCTGATGTGATGCTTACCAAGATGGTCTCCAGCAACAGAGACGCTACCACCAGTGCGTCACCAATTTCGAATATAAGTATATATTAAAATTATTAGTACGAATACGAAAATAGCGTAGCCCATTCAGGTCCAAAGTCCACGCGGCCGCGCCCACGGCGGATGTTTATTTTTAATCTGTGATCAAGGCGGACGTCGGCTACTGGTAGGTCTCTGTTACCGGAGGCCGTCTAGATAGCTACCACCGCAGCTCCTATTTCTAGCCCTAAACATAGTGTTCCGATTTGAAGGGCGTTGCAGGCAGTGCAATTATTGGTGCGAGATAACTTACTACGTATGCAGACGACGAGTGCAGTGTATAATATACTAACTAGCGCCACGTCGTTATGGGTGTGTCACTTACCATCAGGTGAATGCCCGATCGTCTCGTCGCTTTATTGAATAAAAAATATATATTATCTGTGCGTACCCGCGCAGTCAGGAGGAAAACCAGAGAGGTTATTTGGAATTTACGCCTGTACTAAATGCCTCAATACATTTAATTTATTCCTTTCGCCGAAAACTAAATGGTCAATAACCACATACCTATATATATATATATATATATATGTACCATATAAAGTTTTTTAGATTATTCATAAGATAATATGTTATTAAGTATCGCCATGCGACTATTAATACTGATAAACATTTACATCATCTCTCATGCTGAAGAACGTCTAAGTAAGTTTCACTACAACTCCTATGTCTGCCGCCACATTACCGAGTTCCGGTTTGAAGGGCTCTGCAGTTAGTGTTATTACTGAGATAAGGAGACACAACATCTTGTCTCAGGCGATGAACGCAATATGTTGCAGTATATAACATTCCAGCAAGCGCCATGTACCATCAGGTGAACGTCGCCGTCGTCATCTCGTGTCACTACATTGCATAAAAAAAAATATTCCTAACGCTATTGCTAACTTAAAGCACAAATTTTTTGGTTTATATCACTAACTACAACGCCCTTCAAACCGGAACGCAGTAATATTTGTATAGTACCGTCTGTCTACTGTTACTGTGCAAGTGGCTGGAATGAAAATAGTCCTTGACTCATATTTTAAGAGAAAGCCTCGAGTCCCAGCAGTGGGAACATTAAGCGGGTTATTTCCGTACAGAAATTAATCGCGAATGTATACGAATCCACCTCACCACACCACAGTGGTATCGCTGTTCACATGTTTACCTTACCTTCACGATCCGGACGCGTGTCCGACCCAAACTCCGGCGGTACAGGTTTTGTATAAATGCATCATGCATTGTATAGTGCACATCCTGCACGCGAAAACGAACGTTAATCCAAGAAGATTAACTATACTTCTTCCATCCCAATTCATTGCAGAGACGTCAGGTCCAGAAGGTTCCAGGCGGAGAGCGAAATACATTTTACATCAACTGGATTTGAATATGTAAGCAGCGGGTTTCTGTTTGTGACGGACGATTGATGGATATTGATCATTTTTTTTTATTCATTTAAGCTGCTAGACCATCGGGACCTTCACCTGATGGTAAGTGATGGACTTGGTGCTATGTAGGATGTTATACACTACACCACTATTGCGCTCGTCTCGCCACATTGTGTAATAAAGGTTTTTTACACATGAAATTTGTCAGCCATTCCCGATCGGTACCAATCCGCCCCTACCAACTATTAACACCCCCACAATATCCTTCGGGGAGAGAATCGTGTAAAATCCATTCTTAACTGACCTCTAAACGGAAAAACCAATGTCTCTGCCAAATTTCCAGTGTTTATGTCTAATGGTTTCGAAGATTTCGTGATGAGTCACTGAATCTTTGGATACTGGATCACAACAACTCACGGGATCCAAGTCAACATCACCTGCTCGTGGTGAACCCTGCTAATCAACAAACGTGCCTCTAGCCCCCACCAAACCGCATTGGGCCAGCGTGGTGAGAAATAGCCCAAATCCTCCCATATGAATCCCTACCCGATCGATATGGGAATCTATGGGGGAGGTCTATGACCAACAGTGGACGTCCTTCGATTGATGATGATGATGATGTATACATAAATACTTAACACTACTACATCATGGCTAAGTGGGAGCTGCTTGGATGTCCTAAATAAATTAAGTATTTAACCTTAACATAATATATATGTATGTGTAATAAATAATAATGAACAACCCTCTTAATGGTTCCACGGTCATTAAGAGGGTTGTTATTATCAATCACGCTGACCAGAAACGAATTGGATATAACATGAAGACGGAGGCTGTTTTTGAAGGACATTTTTTTTAAAATCGTAAATATTAATAATTATCCACTTGGTGTTAAGTGGTGATGTGGTATGTGATGGTAAAGCCACGCTAACCCCTTTTATTTGCAGAGGAAATCTTAAAAGTTACCTTGCTTCTGAGGAGAAGACAAAGTTATGTGGGGTTTCTACTCTCTAAAACCCCTCGGTCCTCTCCCTCGGTGCACTAGGAGGGGCACCAGGATCTCCTACGGAACGCAGCGGTGCTCTCCTGCACTCTGGCTAAAACATCCCACGGAAGGGCAAAGCCTCCCTCAGCACCCACGCTGTGCTACGGCAGATACAAAACCACCATGCATTTGCCGTCCTCCTAAGGCTCGCTTATCGAGCTCTGAGGGCCCCCACACTCAAAACTCACGGGCTGGAGGACCCTTTTAGTCGCCTTGTATTACAGGCAGGGAATACCTTAGTCCTATTCTTAGTAGCCGGAGACTACATGGCTGAAAAGGACACTAACCTAATAACCTGAAATAACAGCTTACTCACTCTTCTCTTGAAGACACCCACGTTCCACTCCTCTTCTGTTGTTATCAAGAAGGGGGTAAACTGGGGATATTTACAAGAAAAGAAATGTTGACTTGATGAGCGTATGGTGGTATGAGTAGTGAAAAGGGAATGAGAGAATTGTTCCTCGCGATATTTGTCTTAACCGGAACCTGGAGTTCATTGATGATTAACAGTCTGAGTTGTATCATGACCAGCCGATAGACGTCCACTGCTGCATATAGACCTCTCCCAAAGGTCTCCACAAAGTTCTTTGAGGGGAATCGGGACTTTGCCCACCACGTTGGCCAGTGCGTGTTGGTAGATGGTCAGAGCCTCGCCTGTTATCCAGCAGGATGAGGTGCCGTTCAGGAACCACGTACAGGTGAGGTTGACTTGGGCTCCGTAAGTTGTAGGGCGGAACCCCTTACACCGCTTCTGTTTCAATCCACGCTGTTAGAGCATTACGCTCTGTCTGCTGTGGAGTTGAGGTCTACCTGACCTTCAAGGTTATGATAAACAATTTCAGGTACGAGGAACCGAATATTTTGTGTAGTGCACTAATTTTGGCATTAACGAGAGCCAACCGGACGGAGTGAATTAGTGCGTTATAAATAATGTAATCGCCAAGGGCGGGCGGTGTTTGTGTCGGAAAACTACCGACACGTTGCGTCCGTAATATGAAACACATCGACCTTGTAGCCACACTTCCGCTAATTGTTTTTTTTTATTGGACAACACTAGCGAGACGTTCACCTGATGATAAGTGATACACCTATCCATAACAACATGTCGCTAGTTAGGATGATATACACTGCATCGCAGTACCTATTTCAGCCGACAACCATCAACACTAGTGTGGAAACATTACTGTGTTCCGGTTTGAAGGGCGCTGTAGCTAGTGTAATTACTGGATTAACTTGTCGCAGAAGACCAGCGTAATGTGGTGCTGTGTCATCTCAACTAGCGCCGCGTTGTTATGGCGGCTGTATCACTTATCATCAGGTGAACGTCTCGCTCTTTTCGTCGCTTAGTGTGATAGAAAAAAAAACTTCATCTATCACATGTTACTACTTACAATTTACTACTTACCGAACTCTATGTGATGATGATGATCTCCGTGTTATTGGATAAGACAAATATAATAATGAGTATGATAAAATAAAGTAGAAACAGTTTTTTTTTTAATTATATTGTTTGCGTTTTTTTTTGTAATATACCTTTCCTTTTTTTATATGTGTAACATATCAATCAGTGCGTGGCCTCACTACCGCGGTTTCGAAGCCATCGATATGTGCATCGAAAACGATTATCGGATTCTCTTAAGCAATCACACCACTTTACTTACTTTTACAACCTATTTACGTTCCCACTGCTGGGGCACAGACCTACCCTGAATATGAGGGCGAGTAATTGTACGACTGTTAAACTATTTATACTAAAATAAGTGACAGTTAAGTAATCAAACATTAATTGACAACAAAAAAAAGTTACCATAATTATCGTAACACCAGCAATAACATGGTACAATGTCATTCTATGTAAAACAAGATATATAGGACGTTTATCATCATCATCAGTCGACAGACGTCCACATCTGGACATAGGCCTCTTCCAAAGAACTCCACATACAGTAAGCTTGGCTTCCGGTATAGCTGGGCGCTAGGTCCGCTCGTATACAGGGTTTGGGCTATTTCCCACCACGCTGGCTTTATACGAGTTGGCGGGAGCCAGAGCCTCGTTTGTTGATTAGCAGGATGCTCCACGAGCAGGTGAGCTTGGCTGGGGTTCCATGAGTTGTTGTGCGGGTTACCTTACATCCCTAGGATGTTTACATAGGCAATAAAAATATAATAAAATCCCCCACAATTAACGAAACCTTAGCCAACTTCACTTGCTCGTGGCGCAGCCTGCTAATCATCTAACGATCCTCTGGCTCCCACCAACCCGCATTGGGCCAGCATGGTGAGAAATAGCCTAAATCCCTCCATATGAACGAACAAACGTGGAGATCTTTGGGGGAGGGCTATGTCGAGCAGTGGACGTCTATCGGCTGATAATGATTATGAGATGTATTTCTAAAAGACATTGTGCTGTTCGCTTTGTTGCAGTGTTACTGTGGTAATTTGACTGCCTACAATGACCCTCAAAGAAATCCAGCTACACCTGGTAATATATATCGTTCAGTTTAATTATAAATCATCTCAAACCGAAAGGATAATAGAAGCTGAAGATAGTATGAGGGTACTTGTGATTATGTTTTTTTTCTTTTCGTAGCGACTTTCACCTGATGGTAAGTAATACGCTCTCCAATAACAACGTGGCTGTAGTTAGATCATACATTGTGCTCATCGCATTAAGACAGTGTATAATCTCGTTACAGCGTCCTTCAAACCGGACTATAGTAACGTTCGCATATTACTGTTTGGCGTTAGAATGCCGCTGCGGTGGTACCTACCTATACAGTCTCCGGCAACAGACTTGCTTATCCCTCTTAGCTACACCGTGGATGTCCAAGCCATGGCTACTGAGCCCCACCGCCAGGACAAGGCAGGAACCTGTTCCGGGGGCCGACAACAGATCTGCCACCAATAAAACATGAATAAATTTTAATATGATATTAGATTAATAATAAAGAGAATTAATTAAAAATTAACATATTTCTGAGAACCAGTGCAGCGGTGTATCCTGCCCAGGACCATCAGGAAGTGATGAAGGCACCTATTTGATTACAGTTGGAGACTGACGAAGTGATCGACTCAAGTCAATGCACCAAGCGTCGTCATGTCATGGTACAGCAGCAATTCAACATCGTTATTATTTATCTGTTATTTAAGCGGGCGCTTAGTGATAGCGTTATCAGTGAAAGTGTAATTCGGTTGGGCGCGACGTCACGCGCACGACACGACATCGTGACGGCCGCGTGGGCTCGTCGTGATTACATATATATATAAAAAAAAAAAAAACACTAACGTGTCGTACGATGACAGGCGGACGCTCGCAACTACACTAGCGGCTACAGTACCTTATATGATGAAATCGATTTATTTTTTAATACACATCAAACATAAAGGCAAAAGGCAAGACGACATACAGCCATGATTTTCTATATGTATATATATATTTTTTTTATTTTATTTCCAATACTGCTGGACGTCACCTAATAGTAAATGATACCCAGTCCCATAACAATATGGCTTTAGTTATGATGATATACACTAAACCACATTATACTCCTCGATTGGTTTGAGACAGTTTTTTTTTTTATTATTAATTAACACAATGAAACGATTCGAGACTATCACCTGATGGTAAGTGATATGCTTTCTATTACCACGTGCTCTAAGCATGAGACGTAACATGTTGAGACGCGTTACACCTGTAACTACATTAGCTACAACAACCTACAAACCGGAACTCGGTGATGTTTGCACTTTACTGCATTCCAGCGAGACTTGGCGCTGTGATGGTAACCTTTGCTGTCTCCGACAATGGAGATCATTTTACTTTGATTGGTTTATCATTTTACGGGGGAAATCTCCAAAAGGCAATTATTTCTGAGGGGTATTCTGATTGGGATTTCCAATTCATTATTTGGATCACCTTGACTGCATCAGAAGGAGCATTGGGTTTTCCTATGTACTGGTGGTACCCCTTTGCCTTTGTGGGTGGTGGTACTCTTTAGTATTTTGATTAGTGCACTAGTAAAATAACTAGGCACGTGTCATCTAGAGAAGTATATGAAGGCGATGTTTCGTGGATTTTTTTTTATATAACAAAATTCTAAGAAACATTTGCAAAGTTATCAAAGATAATCATCAGCCTCCGTTACTGCACTGCTGGATATAGGCATATCCTCATTGTCCTCCACCAAATACGGTCCGCAGTTGTATCCACGCACTTCTGACCACTTTTATGGTGTTTTCATACCATATGGAGGAAGGGCGCCCTGTACACGACCTCCACTTCAAGACTTTCCTCCCCAATGGCCGTCACTGACACGATAGATATTACCGACCCACTTCCACTTCCGCTTGCAAATTTTGAGAGCTGCATCGATAACTTGAGTGTAAAATTTTTCATTCAGGATTTTGTCTAAAGCGTAGCTCTCTCCATCGCTGTGCGACTTTGAATCGGTGCCTGAGCTCTAAGGTCAAGTACCATGTCCCTGCACCTTGTGGAGGTGGGAGGGGGTGTAGGACGTACTGATACTTTCCTCTTGAGAAATTGGGAAATCTGCAAGGTAATAAATTGGCGGAGTTTCCCAAACGCAACTCAACTGAGACGAATGTGTCTATCGATCTCCTTGTTGAAGATTTGCAAAGTTATAACTAAGCAACGGCTTAGATTGCTGCACGGTTTCATTTCAAATGAGTAAACCATCTCTCATGCTATCACAAAATCCACAAATAAACTTTAATGTATATTTATAACGAAACAGCTGCGCGAAATAATTTCCATTGAAATCTTCCTATCGGCCATTAGATTCATTTCGTAGTACAAACACAAATAACTAACAACAGTTTTCAACAACAAAAGAAATTAAATATACATTTTAAATTATTTAATTTTTGTTGTTATATTACTACCTTCATTTACAAAAGTATTTAATTTTTTTTTATTCACAAATTTTTTTTAGTACTATTTGAAAGTAAATGGATTACTCCTTTAAAGAATTCTATTAGGTAACCTTTGCCTGTTGTTCACAAACATTTTAAATATATATATATATATATATATAAATCAATTATTAAATGAGATGAAGCAATCGGTTGGCTTGTGTTGCACTGCAAAATGAGTGACACTATCGAGTTTTAATACACTCGTAAGTCACACTCGTCACAGGTCATTAAGAATAAGACTAAAGTAACTCCTCGTCGTAGAAGGATATTAAGGGGGCCCATGAGCCACCGGCTTTCGTAGATTCCGTGATTTTTAATTAAGCATGGAAATCTCAGTGTTTTGGGTACAAATTCTATATAACCTAGATTTTCTCCAGACTTGTAAATATTAAGTATAACCGCATAATTAAACACATAAATAATGTACCACCTACAACGTGACAATTGTAACGTTATTATTTACTAGATATTACAATTTCACTTCTAGGAAACAAAAGGCTTCAAAGGTTTTGCTAATGGTATTAAGTTTTTAATCAATGGAAATGGATATTAATGATTGTTTGTGTAGAACTTTTTCTTCTAACATTTGCGCGATATGGTGCAGATAACCGCCGCAGCGTTATCAATGCGGCGGCGGCGCGGTGCCTGCGCGCGCGCTGCGCAGTCGCCCGCCGGCCTCCCGCCGCACGGAGCCGCCGCGCCACCGCCCACTGCGCGGCGCACCCCTCGTCACACCCCCAGTGTAGTGGAGTGCAGTGTCCGTGAAAGTGATTCGCGTAGAAACAAAAACAACGGTAATAGTTCAATATTTCTTTATAGTTTTTTAAATCTTAACATTTCTAACAAGTAACACAAGTCTTCTTAAAGTTATACAGCTACTTAAGTAGTCAAGTTAGGGAACAGTCTTTGATGAGTACTATAAGCTAGGTAACGATCGTGAGATCTGGATCACAGTTGTGTTGCGGGCCCTCATTGCATGGAGGCCACGGCGACGGTGGGCTGTCCGGGGACTGGGACGGGCATGAGCGGCGGAGAGGGCAGCAGTTTGAGCAAGGGCGCGGGCGGTGCGGCGGGCGCGCGCTCCTTCGCGTGCCGTTTGACGTGCTTCGCGAGGTGGTCGGAGCGCATGAAGCGGCGGCTGCACACGCGGCAGCCGAACTTCTTTTCGCCGGTGTGAGTTCTTTTATGTCGCGAGAGCTCGTCGGAGCGGGAGAACCTGCGCTCGCAGCCGTCCCACGCACAGCGGAACGGGCGCTCGCCGGTGTGTGTGCGCGCGTGTGCCTTCAGGTGGGACGATTTGAAGTAGTTCTTGCCGCAGCCTGGGTACGAACACTCGTAGAGCCGGCGGCGAGCGGCCGGCGCTGGCGCGACCAGCCACAGCGCCGTGGTCGGGAGCAGCGCGCTGGGCAGCAGCATGGCGGGCGCGGGCCGCGGCGCCAGTGGCACCCACCCGGGCGCCGCGGCCGTGGCGCAAGGGCGTGTCTCCTCTCGCGGTCGGCACTCGGGGTGTGGTGACGGCACGCGAGTCTCGACTTTCGGCCTGCACTCCGCAGGTGCAACTGGCACTTTAACTTCAACCCTCGGCCTAACCTCTTGGTGCAGTGACGGTACGCGTTCCACTGGTGTCGCGGGTGTAGGCGCCGGAGGCGCGGGTGTCGTCTGGGCTCGACTGGCGATATATTTCACTTGTGAGTAACTGTGGCCTCGGTTCATTTTAAATTTCAGGGTCTTAAGGATGTTCATGTTGGACGGAGGAGGAGGCAGCGGCTCAGGGCTGCAGGTGCCGTCCTTGTTTGCGCGCATGATGACCGATGGGCGGCCACAGGGCTCCGGCGGCGGTGTACTGAGCAGTAACCGCGCCAACTCGCACCGGGACCGCTTGCTGCACTCATCCTCTCCCTCGGAATCTGAAGGCTGCGGAGTCACCACGCCGGCTGGAGGAGACTCACGAGCCCGCTTCACAGCGGCCTTCTTCAACGGCAGATCTATCTGTTTGACAAAGAGACAAATGTAAGTGAACGGTCCGAGAGCGGTCGCGCACGCGCGCGCTGCGTGCCGCCGGCCGCGGCCTACGCTCGTACAGAAAGACGAACTTTTTGTTATAACTTTTTGAACTTTTTATCGGACGCCTTCCGAAAAAAAAAAACACTCACTTTGCAGTCCATCAACGGTGGAGTTGACGGCGGCGAGAGGGGACCGCAGACTTCTAACATAGTAGACATCTCGATTGCAACTGTAACATTCAACGGGAGGGTGGGAGGTGGCAAACTTTCTTTTCAATTGAGAAAACTTATCGTGCCGCAAGGGACAGACGGTTCACTAGGACCCGTGTAGCTTCGTCGGCGAGCGGCGGACGAATAAACCGCTCCGCGAGCGTTCGAGGTACGAGGCACCGGCGGTCGCGAGGGCTGGGGCGGGTGGCGGGCGGGACGCGGCCAATGGGGGCGCGCGGTGCGGCGGCGCGGCAAGATGGCGGCCAATGGCGGCGGAGTGATCACGCAGCGGGCGCGTGCCGGCGCGTGTCGTTCACGTGCACACGGTGTGGCGCGGGCGAGGTCGGCGCGCGTGACGTCACCGGCGCGCCCCCGCGTGACGTTGCGCGGCAAGGTCGCCGGCGCACAGTGCGGCGCGCCCGCACCGCCGCCGTCGGCCCCGCGGCAGGTGTCGTCGACCCGACCAAGAATATCATCATCAAAGCACGACGATGATGAGAATCGTCCAGAACCAGGGGCGCTCGCCGTGTTCACGCAAACACTCCAGATAACAGTTATCGCCGAGCACGCGGTACGTAATACGTACGGTCGTGTTCACGCCAACTCATTGCTTATTATTTTCACAAAAATTATCGCGGCATTGTTTGTTTAGTTTGTCCGATGTTATCTGTCAATAAACATCGTTAAACATATATTAAATGCTCTTAAAAAGTGTAATTAACAAATGTAAATACGCAGCAAGGAGTCCACAAAGTTTAAATTCCCACGGTTCGTTATCGGGCGCTATCAGCTGGGTCAGAGTGGATGGCGGCAACACTTGCCGGCGGACGTATCGCGCGTGCGAAACTTGCCATCTGCGACTCGCGACAGTAAACGATATCGATGTGATTTTCTATCGATTGTACAATGTATCACAATATAATTACAGACTTTATTGTAGAATACAAAAATAATCTTTATAGCATATATGTACACGCCTATGTCCAGCAGTGGACATCTATCGGCTGATGATGATGATGATGATATGCTTTAGCAACCGTGTAGTGTAAATACATATAGTTGGTGAATTTCATTACAAAATGTATATGTACATTTAATTTATACAATGCGATAAAACTTTTTTACAGTATAAAAAAAAAGTATTGAAGATAAAAACTTGTTAAGGTTTAAAGTTGTATAAAAAGTATCGAAAAATTTTATGAGTATTTTTTTTTAAATATAAGAAATTCAACAGTAAATTAATTTCATTAAAAGTACTAGGTAATTACGTATTTAGTATTATGTTCGTTATAGTAATAATTAGATAATAGGTGTTTGGGTTATGATAGGGTTGGCATAGCCTCGACAGGCTGAGAGCCCCTAAAATAATAAAGAATAAAAAAAATTAAGAAATATTAACCAATAAGTCAGAAATCGTGAAAGACTATAAAAATGTATAATTAAATTATTCATATTAATACTGAAACCAGTCATAAAAAATATGCACATTTCAGATGATCAACGGGAGTAACGCCAAGGAGGATTGACTCTCACCTAAATTGGGGTGAACAGTTCAAATGCACAAAATCGTTTATGCACGAACGAAACCGTTAGCACTCAAACGGCCGTGAAAGTGAGGGGAGCAACACGCGCTCAGCGAGTGATCACGCGGCTCAACACACAAGCGACTAGCTGGCAGTTGTGACACGCCCTTTTTTACACAACACTGATGATGTTATCTCTTAAAGTTTATATTCGCACCCTATCATCTTATTTTCTTGTTATGATGATGACTTGGTTTATAAATACTTCTGCGAGTAACAATAAAATTCACTGGTTGGAAGTAGATCCGTTTCGTATAGATGTATTATATAATAAGTTTATAATATATACTACTGGGGTAACGAGACTTAAAACCTGACGTCTGGATGTGATGACTACAATGTGGTGCCTGTGTACACTATTCTGAAGTGGACCTTCACTCTCAGGTGAACGTCCCGTTCGTCGCTTCGTAGAAATAAAAATAACATATTACATGAGGTATTATGTCCAGTAATAGATCTCCATCGGTTGAAATTAAGATGAATTTGAACAGCGCGAATCTATTCACTTGGACCAGCCAGCGTGTTGTGTGTGTGAGTAACAAGTTCGTAAGGCGTTACACTGTGTATGTATGTGTGTGTGTGTGTGTGTGTGTGCGCGCATGCGTACGGACACAACGCGCGGTGACGCGCGCGCCGCCCGCGATACCGCGCCAATGACTCATTCACTGAGTAATGGCCGCTAGTCTGGCCACTTCTAAATCGTTTCTACGTTTTCGATACTGTCACTGGGAAATTACTTCCGGTTTTTATAACTAATAATCATCATCACAGATCGATAGATGTCAACTGTTAGACATAGGACTCTCCCAAAGATCTTCACATCGAACGGCCTTGCGAGGTCCGTATCCAGCGGTTTTCTGCGACTCTCACCAGATCGTCGGTTCAACTTGTCGGGGGCCTACCAGCATTATATCTACCGGTACGTGGCCGCCACTTGAGAACCTTACTGCTCTATCGACCATCAGTTCTTCGATCAACATGACTAGCCCACTGCTACTTAAGTCTAGCAATCTTTTGGGCTATGTTGATGACTTTAGTTCTTAAATGAAACTTAATGCATAGCCCCCTCCATTGCCCTTTGAATGACTGAGTTTTTATAAGGTCGATAGTGAAGGGCACACAGTAACACGAGTACAATGTTACATTGTTTTTTTTAGCGATCTAATAATGCTTTTATATAAAAACGCTATGATAAGGTGTAGACACCAGAATAAAAAACATCCATTTGTATTTACCTATATAATCGGAACCTGTTTGGAGACCAGTTCTGTTAAATATTCAATTACTGTAAAACAGACCGGTCTCCCAAGTTAATATATTTTAATAGCATGAGTTAACTTCAAATTACGCACATTTTTTACTTTAATGGAGGCAGACAGTGTTATAGACAGTGGAAGAATATTAATACTTTAAAGAGTATAGGTTAAGAGAAGCGGTTAATTATAATTGTAACCTCTACAAGTGTTCACATGTAGTATTCTCTAATAACAATTACATGGATGGTACCCAGGAGTGGTCATACGCCGGAAGCGTCGGCGTGTTGTATATATTACACACATTATTACTTATTGTTTTTGATGTAGCTCTTTTAGATCAGTTTGTAAGGCTTGATCACCTCTCAGATCGAGTATCATGTGAAGTAGACCTTAGTGAGGAAACCTTCATGCTGAAAGAACGTCTTTCATTGACTTATGAGAAGCGTCAACCAGCACTCGGCTGGTTCGTCGTATGACTAAATACGATTCTAACTTAACTCCCACCAAGCACACAGTTGAACATAGATTTTGTACATAAGTTTTTTTTTTATACAATGAAGCGACAGGACGCTCGTTACATTTACCTGATAGTAAGTGATACGTCCGCTCATAACAATGTGGCGCTAGCTTGGATGTTATACGCGGCCCCACGCTGTGCTCCCGCCTTGAGATGTAAGATCTTAAGTTTCGCAGTTTAGCAGCAGAAATGGGAGGTGCGGTGGTACCTACTACCTACCACCAGTAAGAAGATACTTGTAATATAAGCGGCGCGTTAATGCGCAGTTGTGTTGCGCACTGCACCGGTCGCGGGCGTTGAATTTACATAATACTCGAATGAAAACATATACAAATGTTCATGACGAGATGAGAGAATCATTGACGTGTCATGCGATCTCCGAAAGTATTGGATGTGAACACTCCAAGTTCGTTAGAGATATTGCTTCTGCAGTTTAGAGGCCAGCTAAGAATGGATGTAACGAAATTTCTTCCCCAAAAGGGAGTTGCGGGGTTGGTATGGCCACTAAAGCGGGCGGGGAACAGTATCATAAAAACAAATGTTTTTTTTTTTTATGTAGACAGTATTGAATGTAGTATAAAATATTGTGAAACCTGGTTTCTAGATTTGTAGCAAGGCGCGTCGATGTTGAGTATTGCAAGGGCGAGTCATGCGTGGTAATGTGGTAGTGCGCATGCGTGAAGCGTGTTTGGAACTGCGCGCCTGTGTGGGCACACATGTAGAGTATCATTTGCGTGTGCGCGTGCTTGCGTGTTGTGTACATGCGCGCGTGTGTTGCGCCGGTCAGGGCTCGCCGGCACGCGGGTGATGCGTGATTCCTTCACAGCGATTGTTACCATTTTGTTTTGTACACACCCTCGTCGTATATCCGTTTTAAAATCAGTATTTTTTTTAATTCGCCCCGGTGATGAGACGAGCCGGATATTTGTATGGTCGTAATTTCACTAGTGACAACGTTTTTTAAACCAAAACAGTAACGTGGGCACAGTACTGTTTGGCGGTAGAAATAGGAGCTGTGCTGGTACCTACCTAAACGGCAAATGTACTTTGGAGCAAGTGTAATGATATATATATATATATGCGATTTGAGTTATACATATGATAATAAATTATAATACCTATATAAGTCGTAAGTACAAGTATAGAATTTTTAGTGGCTGGTAATTTATATATATATATATATGTAACCAAAATGGGTTTTATTTTTGCTAATTAGGTGAAAACTAGAGAACTAGTGAACGACACGACAACATAAGTATTTGACGCGGAATGATTTGTAGATGGTTATAGGTTATTAATATTTTGAATTTCATAGATCCTTCATAATTTTTGTTCTAATTAACGTTTATAAGAAAATTCATTTGGTATTATTTATGCGGTTGCTATAGTAACGGTTGTTGCTAAAGTCATTTTGTTGTAAAGCGAATTCTTAATTAGATCGTGTTATCTGTTGTTTGGTTGATTAATTTATTTCGCGCACATCCATTTTATAGACTGTTGGTAAAACGGGAAGCACCTAGTATTATAACTGGATAAATAGAAATTGTAATTTTACAAGAAGATAATTATCCTCGAAACGTCACTCCGTAATTAGTTCGTGTTAACTGTTATATATCATTGATAAATTTATCTCCTTCCTACTTATTTGTATATACTGTCGCTAAAACAAGATATACCAAGTATTATAACCAGGAATATATAGATCAGAATAATATAACACTTGTTAATTAATAACAGAAATCGGTGCATGTTATTTCGTAACATGTATTACCAGATATCAAGTTTATCTAGTATAACCATTGTCTAATATGTGCCCCGTAAAACGGAGCTATACAAAAATATCAAAGACTCATTTGAGTGTTCCCCTCCACGGAAATCTTTAGTAAAAGGCGAAAGATTTATACGTTTTGAAGGGAAACCAGAGTAACGCCGAGTGATTTCGGATGTTACCTAACTAAATACTAACGAATCTCTCCATCGTGATATTAAAGATATGAGTACATTTGTACACGACATCTATTGGGCGTGAAATGAAATGTATATTTAAGCGCCACCTACATTTCATTAAATAAAACAAGTATCTTTTGTAACTAATTAGGTGTCAGACTGGTGACAGTTCTTTGTTGCCGGAGACCGTCTAGGTAGGTACCATTGCAGCCGATAAACTGTGCAAACATTACATTGTTCCGGTTCGAATGATGCTGTAGCTAGTGGAATTACTGGGATAAGGAGATTTAACATTTTCGCAGTGTATACCATACTAGTGCCACGTAGTTATAGGTGGGCGTATCACTTAGCATCAGGTGAACGGCCCAGTCGTCTCGTCGCTTTGTTGTATAAAAACAATTAAAAAGTAAAAAATATTTTATTAAGGTAAACTAAAAATTATGAGGTACATAACGTTACGAAAATTGTTATATCGGTTAGTGACTTAACGTAACTTAGTATCATGGCCCCCCAACAGGTTTCCGCTTTGTCGTGACGAAGAGGCTTAGCGACCGTGGCTGGGTTGCCTACGGTGAAGCGAAGAGGAACCTACCCGGCCGGCCCAAGGTGTAGGGCCGGCCCTAGGGGGCTGCTGCTCCAGGTTAGAACTCTTGTTCGAGGAGTTCACCACAGATGCGCGCCGGGGGCTGCAGGAGCGGCTCTATGCTGCCCTTTGTACCCAAGATGTAGGGGCGGTTTCATACTGCCCGTTGCAGGCAAGGTGGACTCGCAAAGGGAGTACCGTCTACGACTAAGCGGTGCCCCATCGCTGATGCGGATGGTGCGAAAGCGCTCCCGTAATCCCGCCATGAGGCGACGAGGTGGAATATCGTAGGGGTTTTAGTCGGTGCAAGTACGATATAACGTGTCCTTGCCCTCGCGAGGGCGAGCATGCGCAGGCATTACTCCCACGTTAAACAAAAAAAAACTTAGTATCGTCACACCGTGTCCTTAGTTATTATTTATAAATAAACAAATAAATCATTTATGTATTATAATAATTATTTCGATAATTGTACGTTAATAGTTAAAGATCTTTAAATTAGGAATTATATCTTTTTTATTCAACAAAACGGCTACACAATCAGGATGATTACCTGATGGTATAGGATACACCTGTACATAAAGTGGCGGTAGTTAAGATGAAATGTACTGCACGTCATTGTGCTCTTCACTTGAGATATACGATGTTATTTTTTTCTATCAAAATATTTACACTAGCTACAACTTCCTTCAAACCGGATCTTAACACAGTACTGGCTGTCGGCTGCATTAGGCACTGCGGTGATACTTACCTAGACGGTCTCTGGCAACAGAGACACTACCACCAATCTATCTATGATGACATATGTTTTATAATCGCGGTCTCCGATTCAACAATCACATTCCAAACATCAACAGTTGCATTTATAAGATTAATACGTAAAACTGTTTTATCAATGATTTTGCAAGTATTTTAAAAGGTTTTTTAAGCCCTGGGTTTTAAATACTTCCGGGACGCTCTGGTTTCGCAAGTACGACTCGCGGCGAGCCCTGAGCCCTCGTACACTTCAACTACAAAATCGAACTTTGACGTTATAAACATAAAGACTATTATCGTTATAAAGAAAATCGGTGTATGTTTCAAAAAGTATTACCGTTTTTTTCATTTGATTTTGTTCTTTAGACCGTTAGAATAAGATTTAAATTTCCAGTTTGATTTTGCAAGTATTTTAAAACGTTTTTGAAAATTTCTCAAAGCGCCCTATTCGTGCACGCACGACTTGCGGCAAGTCTTGAGCAATAAAATATAATACAAGTCCCAAAAAGTATTTCCGTGTTTTTATTAGGTTATTGCAATGATATTTTTTAAAGGTTTACATTGAGATAAATTTTTAGTGTCAGCTGTTTACATTTCCATAAATTTTAAGTAAATTATTAAATTGTTTTTTATTATTAATATTATTACATGTCATACAATTAAATTCTCACAGATATTGATCTCAGGCAAAACTTTTGAATTAAAATTAATAATTCAAACTAGTATTAGACTATACTATTATTTTAATTTACAGACTTTTATATATTTTATTTTTATTTTTTATTAAATGTTTATCATATATTTATGTATTAGATCCCAAATTACTATTTAGTGTTAACGTAATTTACATTTAGTCCATCAGTGGATCGTACTGTGCGACCCAAAAAATATAAATACCTAATAAACAATTATTAATACTTTTTTATTTGTTTCAACAATAATTGTTATTATTAAAGAGAAATAAAAAAACCACTTTCTAGAGATATTTGGTTTCGAATATTGAATTTGTACTATACGACTTTCGAATAAGGTTCAAAATTCAAGGAAAAGCTTAAAAGTATTCAAGACCTGGTTTCTACAAATACTTTTATTACTTTGCCGTCTTTGGTATCGATTCTTACAAGTACGGCCGACACTAAACCAATACACTTTAAAGTGTATATACTGACAGTTTTAAAATGCTCCGTAAAACGGAGCTATACAAAAATATCAAAGACTCATTTGAGTGTTCCCCTCCACGGAAATCTTTAGTAAAAGGCGAAAGATTTATACGTTTTGAAGGGAAACCAGAGTGACTGCAACATGAACAACTAAAACACCTAACTGATTGATGAAAAATCTTTACAGCGCCATTTAGAAACACTTTAGCGTCATCAACCGCAAACTTAGCGCAATAATATAAAACGCATAAAGTTTGTTAAAGTTACAAAAGATGTCGCTTTATACAATTATCTTTATTTGTTACTTTTATTTATCAGCGCCGACTTTATACTTAATTTTATTAATAGTTTACAAATAACTAAACATAGTAGACGTTACTTTATTATTTTTGTTTATTTTCTTTATATATAAACTGGAGTTTCAGTTCTCGTTACGTTAAAAAAACTAAATCTTAGTAGCGTGTAGTTAAACGTCAAAATGTAAGATTGCGCTAAAATCAATTGATCGATCGTCAAGGAACCAATACTTTATCAGGATATCTTATAAAGTACAGTTTTCATTGAAGTAGTTGCAAGTTAAATACAATAATATACACTCTTATACTTATATTTGATAGATTTTATGAATATTATATCTTATAAAGTTTTTAATCAAATATACATTTATATTGTAAAGGTTCGATAGATGGCGTTAGTATACAGTAAGCTCCGTACGGACAAAAGTTTTGAGATGTAAAAGAGCATGTCCAAACGCTGCGCAGGGAGTTTGATTACAGTTGTGCTGCGATTACCTGTTCCCGTAGGTTCTACAATTTCACTCCAAGATCAGCAATGAAGTGGTGACGTGGGTTAATTGTGCCGTTCGTTTTCTAAGATCACTGTAACTGTTTACTTTAAACATTACTTATTGGAGTATTGTTTTGAATTGTAAGATCTATTTAAAACTATTATAGATTTCTCCGCGTTTCCTGCATTTTGTACTTGTTAAGCTGTCTTTTTAATCGCAAATCGTAATTCAATATAAGAAATTATACTATTATATATTAATAATGTCATAGCATTTCTTTGAACTAAATTTCAAGAAGAGTAATGTCTTTATGAAAATAAAAATGTCTGATAATCAAGTCGGCTATCGGTTTTATATATCTACATATATATAACGAAAATGGGTTTTGATTGTTCGCCGATCACGTGAAAACTAGTGAACGTATCGACAAGGGAACATGCGCTTTTTGTAGATTTGTTATAAGCTATATATTTATTTAATTTCATAGATTATTCATCATACTATTTCTAAGTAACTTTTGTAAACATTTTCATTTGGCACTATATACGCGATTGCTGTAGTAACGGTTGCTGTAGAAAAACATTTGCGGTTGCGGTTGCTGTCAAGGAATGTTTCAGACAAATTTCAAGTCCAAAATTATAAAACAGCCAGCATAGCACGGAACAGCTAGTTTCTCTATATTTTCAAACAGCTTTCTGATAATATCTTTAAATGCTTTGTATGTAATAAGTAAGCTTTCTTTATTGTTACAATAACATGGTTTTGTCATTCCAGGTTATAAGTCAGAATGACTTGAAGTTCCTTCTATGCAGCAATAACTTAGAGGATCCAAGTATCTATGGACGTCCGACGAGGAGTTATCAGTTCTCTTACATATATTACTACAGCACAGTCGATGATTGTATAATGTGGTGTAGTTGGTTTTTAATTTCATCCCTACGTATTAGGGGATTTGTTAAGGGTTTGTTAGTTAACGTAATTAAGGATGTTATAATGTTTAAAGATTATTATATTCTTATCATCAACAGATTAACATCTTATGTCAATTTCACGCAATGTTAAGTGAACATAGTGCGTGTTCTCTCAGTTTTTTTTTATTCTACCAAACGAAGAGACGACCGGGAGGTTCACCTGATGGTAAGTGATAGGTCGTTCTAGTTAGAATGGTGGACACAGCACCACATTGTGTTAGTAACCTTGGCTACATTTTTTTTTTCGCAGGAATTTTTAAAAAATACCCTGCTTCTAGGTATGAAGACAAGGTTAAGTCTGTCTTCTACCCACTAAAACCACTTTGGTGGTCTTCGTGAGTGCATTAGGAAGGGCTCCGGGTTCTCCAAGCTTGTTTATATCTAGTCTCGTTATCCTAGAAATTTCTTTAGCTGTAACGCCTTTCAAACTGGAATACAGTAATGTTTGTCGGCTGCGGTGGTAAGACGGTCTCCGAGAACAGAGACCTACCACCAGTGAAACTCATCATCATATGACCCTGGAATCGAAGCCTATGTGTTACATATCACGGAGACAGTCTAAGACGGTTGATGGATCTTAACTTATGTTTAGTTTATAGAAATACATTTTCCTCAACTTAACTCCATCTTAATTTATATAAGTAATTTGTATGTCATCGTATGGTTGGGTAGTATCCGCAGTAAGATCTTTACATGACGATCGCGGAGAGCTCCAGGGTTCGAGAGGGGGTAAGAGGAGAAGTAGGAAAATGCACTCTTTCTGTACTCTGGCATCTACACTTTACCCGTCATTAGAAGTAGTCTTACAACCAGCTCCTTGAGCGTTCCAGAAAAGTCTGAAAGTATCCCAGTGCAGAGAGGTACAAAAAAAAATCATCTTCAGTTAAATCCATTTAGAGTTATAAAAGTGTGTGAGGAGCGGGGCGTTCACCTGATGGTAAGTGATACACCTGCCGATAACAATGTGGTACTAGTTAAGATGGTATACATTGCACCACATTGCGCTCGTCGCCTTATTCCAGTAATTCCGCTAGCTACAGCGCCTATCAATCCGGATGACTGGCTGTAATAGGCACTGCGTTGGTACCTATCTAGACTGTCTCCAGCTAGCGGAGACCTACCAGCAGTGGTAAGTCATCATACCTCTTTCTAAAGGATACATTACATGAAGAATTCTTCCATTCCTCTTACCATCATACAATCCGTTACATATTTATTGTTATATACTTAATGTAGACTTTAACTTAATGGTGGTAGGTCTCTGTTGCCGGATACCGTCTGGTTAGGTACCACCGCAGCTCCTGTTGGAGCCGACAAACTTACTGTGTTCCGGTTTGATGGGCGCTGTAGCTAGTGTAGTTACTGGGGTAAGGATACTCAAAATCTTAGGTCTGGGGCCACGAGCGCAATGTGGTACTGATTATATCAATCCAACTAGCGCCACCTTATCATGGGTTGGCGTATCACTTACCATCAAGTGAACGTTCTGCTCGTCTCGTTGCTTAATAGTTTGTTTTTTTTTTAAAAAAACTAAGTAGTTTTATTTACATCTGACGCTAGCTTAGGCAAAAAAATCGATATACAGTTTAATAACAATAATCATTTATGTTCTAGTATTAGTTATTTTATATATATATATATATATATATATATATACATGTATATATATATATATAAAATATATATAATAAAGATTATATTATTATTTATATATATTATTAGTTTATTATATTATAAACTTTAACTTTATGCCTCCTTTAATAGTTGTTTCAAAGAATTTAAACTTTAACTACATTATCTACTTGAGAGCTGTCTGGTGATACGTCAGGATTTTTTTTTGTATATTAACAGTATCGTGATGATGATAAGGAACGGAAGATGCATTAACGTGAGGATAAATACTAAATCATAAATATATAGACTCGTCATCAAACGATCGACGTTATCGATTAGTTGAAATCGGACTATGAGATGAAGCAATGCGTCTGATTGTCTTATATATGTATATACCTTGGTATTCATGTATATATATACGGATACCAATACCAAGCCAACCTCACCTGCACGTGGTGCATCATACATTTTTGGGGGAGGCCTATGTCCAGCAGTGGACGCCTATCGACTGATGATGATGAAATTTGTTTGAAATATTCCTTGAGAGCAACCGCAACCGCAAATGACTTTCTATACCAACTGTTACTATAGCAACCGCAGAAATAAAACCATATGAAAATGTTTATAAAATAAAAGAAATAAATAGCCGGCTGGATAAAGGTA
This sequence comes from Ornithoptera priamus, assembly GCA_029034505.1. Lineage (NCBI taxonomy): Eukaryota > Metazoa > Arthropoda > Insecta > Lepidoptera > Papilionidae > Ornithoptera > Ornithoptera priamus. The sequence goes on along the minus strand of JARDWD010000313.1, from coordinate 1,595,982 downwards.
TCCCTCAAGGATCCTCATTGAGGTGGTATTGTGCTTTAGCCTCAGCACACTTGTCCAGTGCGGGTTGGTGTGTGGTCAGAGCCTCGTCTGTTGTTTAGCAGGGTGCACCGCGTGCGGGTGAGGCTGATTTGTGATCTGTTAGATCCATCTACAGATCATTCCGCGTCGAATGCTCATGTTGCCGTATCGATACGTTCACTCATTTTCACGTGATTGACGAACAAAAAGAAACCATTTTCATTAGGCGAAGCAACGATATTGACGAGACGTTTATCTGATGGCGCGTCATACTTCCGCTCCTGATAATATGAGTACTAGTTAGGATGATATACGCTGGACCACATTAAGATTTCCACATTTTTATATATAGTATATATGTACTCCTATATATACATATAAATAATTATATTCTTAGTACTGATAGTATATTTTAAATCAGTCCAGTCAGATAAGCTTAACATGGTGCAGGGCAATACTTACTCCACATTTCGATTGATTTGAGGTCCCCACTAGGACGTCTAGATTTGATACCTAAGTGCTGTATAACATTGGGTTTTATTGGACGACGTGATGAGACGAGCGAGACCTTGATTTAATGGTAAATGATACACCTCCTCATGCAGCGCTAGTTAGGATGATGTACACAGCAGCACATTGTAGTCGTCGCTTTAAGACATGAGATGTTAAATCTTGTTACCCCAGTAATTTTACTGCTTACTTTAATTTACTTTATTGCACCTGTCTGTTGGCAGTGAACTCTTTCAAGGTTTATCTCAACTGTACATATTTTTCTTATATATATCTGTATGTTTTATCTTATGTGTATACAATGAAGAATAAAAGATATATACTATGTAAAGTGAGATAGTATATATATTTAATGAAACAAATTTATACGGATTTTATGGAATTTATTTTAATATTTCGTTATCCTGACGTATCGGCTTCTGCAGCAACCATGGTCACGGGGAGACTGAGCTGACGGATATCCCGATGTTACCTATAGCTATTTATATATAAGTATTTGTCCTGTCAATGCTGGATGATCTCAATGTCCTGATGTCTTCTGTCCGTGTACTTGTTGTTTGATTTCGATTTTCATCAACAATAGGATCTAGATCTGATGGTATGAACCAACCGTCTTCTCTATTGATACTGGTATTTTTTTTTAATTTCAAAAACCTCATTAATCGTCTGGTTAGGAATCGGTGTTCTTTTGTGAGGATTTGTGGTTCATCAATGATGCAGTGGTTGTGATGATCCGAAATGTGATCACATACAGCACACGTGTATAGAGTAACAGTTTTGTTTTGTTGTTGTAAACGATTAGGTAAATAAAACTCAAAAACTATATATAGGCAATAAAATTTTAGACTTCTCCATATAGAAGTCTACACCGCTACGGGCCTACGGGCTACGGGCGCGTAGCGCTGGTGCCGGGGCCGGGAGCTGGACGGGGCGGTTGGTGCGGTCGGCGGGGCGGACGGGGGGGCGGAGGGGGAGTTAAAGTGGGCGGCGCCGAAGCCAGCCCTCGAGTTGCGGCTCGCGAATTGGTATGCCGGCGCGGCCGGCGCACGGAAACCGCCTCTAGTGTCGCTCAGTCCGCCGTCCGGGTCGGACGTGTTCAGCGCGGTGACAAGTTGCAATCGTGTCTCGTGGTGGTGATTGTGTGTGACATGTTGGGAGACGCAGGCGCACCCCGCTAGGTCATGTCGCGAAGGAAACAGAGCAACCCGAAGCCGCTAAAACGTAAGTTCGCAATGACGCTGCTGACGAACGACGCGAGGATAGTAAGCGGAGATCAACAGTTGTTTGTTGCTGAAGTTTGTGCAACAGCTTCTACTTTATTGTTACCTTTAAAAATGTTATAGCTCACGTGAAAACTAATCTGTGTAATTTACTCTTAATCGTGTCATATTGATTTTAATTAATTAACAATATTTTTAAGTAAATATACTTGCACATTAACTATTAAGATTAGATGTGGTTTTTTTATTTAGCACTTGAGTACAATCTACTCGATCATCATAGTTGAGATGAATATTTAAATGTATTATAATTGATTGATCGATTGACGTAGATCTCGTACATTGTTGTCAACGATATCTATCAATACAAATGATCTCAAATCATCACAAGCTCGGTCCAAATTACAAATGTGATAATGAAAACTTTATAACAGCACTGCTGTATTATCAAACTGTTAAAGTTGTTGCGATTGCAATGGTAATTGAAGAATAAATTACCGGTAACAAAGCAGTATTAATCGTTAACAGTTTGATAGTCTACAAAGTTTTCGATAGATGTTTTTAATTGACCACATCTATCAAAGTTTATCGGGCGCAATGTTGCCCTTGTTGTCTCATAAAAATTCTGTTATGACTCATTCGGTAGAAAACGGCAACACTGTAAACGTTTATGTCCAATCTAAGTAATTAATAAGGTTTAAAAAAAAACAGATGGAGATCATCGTTGCGAATATTGGAACAAGTTATTTTAAAGTAATAAAAACTTATGATTATCATCAGTAGGTTGTTTACGTTTTATCAGCATTGTCATCAGCGGACAGAAGTCCAATGTTGGATACATACCTTCAACCAGCAGTTTCTCGCAGCCGTCACCAAATCATTCCACATTCTGGAGTGCCTTCTAGTATTATGTCCACTGACAGGTTTCGATCATAATAACATTTAAGTTAATATTTAGATAACTAAGATTAAGCCCGAATTAAAGCTGTGTTAAAATTGAAATATAGCTTCACAAAAATAATATTTGATACAGAGCTGTATCTAAATTAGAAGTATCTAATTTAGCAGGTTATAGCAAAAAAGGTGAAAAAATCAACATCTGTATTAAACAGCAGATTATAAGATTTAGTACAATCTAGGTTTTGACTGCCCTCATGGTGCAATTGTTAACAGCTTGCCTTGGCACAAGCTCGACCTTGGTTCGATGTCATATGTTGTGTAGGTTGGTTGGTGGAAAGATTTTACGAGTAATATCTTCTTAGAAATACGTCGCTATAACTTTATCGCTGCATTCTGGTTATCAATATGGTAGAGCCGGGCTATTCTGGGAAAGTGCACTTGACCATCCTGTACGTTACCTCCTTTTCTTTCAACACCGTGTAAAGTTGAAGGTCAAGTGTTACCCCATTATAGATAAAAAAAACTATATTAAGGTTACACTAAACATATTTTAGTCGCGCTGTTATGCAGCAGAATAATGTTACAGCCCTACTATATTTATGCACTCAAATCATTATTTTGGATCAAACTTGATAATTTGGCGCGTAGTATATTTAATACTAAAGAAATTATTTTACAGAATTATAGCGTTCAAAATAGGACAGTAAATCGATAAATGAGTTTTTAAGAACATTAAATCAATTTTAAAATCATACGACATCTTCATCTGCGATTGATTCATCTACAGCTTTCTATCAATATGATCACATAGTACAATAACTTTTTTTATTATAAAATTTTATTCCTCAGTTTATGTAAATTGTACATCTCTCTTTGATAAGCAAAAGTTATTTACTTCCTTAAATTAATAACAGAAATGTCATATTTACTAATAATTTGTTTGTATTTAGTACAAGTGTTCCCCAAGGTCACCGACAAGGACCACTTTTATTTGTTAACGATACGAGTAATAGACAAATGTATTTTCATGTAGATACAATAATCCTGGATAAGGTGGAAGAAGTTGAATGATATTTTCTTTCCTCGGACAAATGATGTTACAACTTAGCGCTATTATTATTTACTTGTCTGTGAATAGGTTATTTTCAAGAAACTATGTAATCGAGACAGATATTAAAAATTTGTTTGTAAGAACGAATCAGAGTGCGACGGAGTTCATTAAACCGTTATCGGCGTATTAATGTATTCTTTGATTGTTTAATTATCAATGTCGCGGCGATAGTATAACTTTATAATAAAGTTAATTGTAGCTGTGGAAATGTCCAGCGTCGGGGTGCACCACCTTCTAAGTGCAGACTACGTTGTGTTCTGTTAAATAAAAAAAATTATACCTTTATTATTTTCTCAGCTTATCGATCTCCTAAATTCAACTTGAACTCACAGAAATATTTGCCATTTTTTTTTAAATTAACAGTTTTAATAGTGTCAGTGATTTAAAGTTCTTATTTTAGTAACTATTAGAGTGCTATGTTTTTTAATTATTTAATATAAATTTTTAAAGTTTCCTCTGTTATAACCTCATGGACATACTTCATTGTGAATCTAAGCAGCAGTGGAAACAAATCTATTTGAGGTTATTTCTTAAACTAAACACGCGAGTGTGTACTTTCCTTAATCTGTAACCAATAATTTGTAATATAACGATATCTTTCTGTGTCATTTAAAGTTTTATCTTATTTATCTAGAAATTTGTGTATTTAATGAACACGTTGCTGGACTATTATTTTAATTATGTAACGTATCATGTACATAACTTAGAAAATAATAGAATATTTTTTTTTCTCTCTTGATTGTGAAAGCTTATTTATTTGCTTAAAGCTTTAGCTTATTGTACTTTAGCTGGATAAAGCGAAAACAATATTCAGACATCACCAACCAAAGTACGAAAACGTTTAAATTGTTGCATAGTAGAGTGCATGTAAAGTTAAAATTGTTTTGGTAATATATGTTGACAAATATTTATTAATTAATGTTAACAATCAAATTAAACCGGTCCATCATGTTGGCAGATATATAACGAGCGTGACAATCTACATTATAAATAATCAACAACAAATGATCAAAGGGCGCATTAGTAGGAGAGTGGTGATACACGAGAGTTATCGCTGTGCAAACCGCTGATAGGAGGTGCATTTGTGTAAAAACTATAAATTTATTTTATAAATACGATAAATAAAGAAATTGATACCGACCGCGGCCGGACTCGTGAGAGATAAATACGTTGTATGCGTTCGTTAACGATTCATTAAACTAGATACCGTTTTATAACCTTATATTTAAATAATTTATGGCTCAGTTAGTAACGCGGTCGTATTCGCTATACGGGCTTGATTCTCCCTGAACTTCAGCTTCCGGTGGTGGATAACATCGTCAGGAACAACAGCTGTCGATGACATGTGATTAAATATCCTTGACTCTTCTTTTAGTAGGCGTTCCGTCTCATTAGAGAACGTTAAGTGTTGAAAAAAATTTTCAATATAAATTATTCAGAAGTAAATCAGTCTTCTAATTTTCGTCATATATAGTTGACTTTCTTTATCTGACAAGAAAATAATCATATCTTATTAAAAACTTATTAAATTTAGAACTACTCCCCTCCTTCCCGTTTCTTAAACATTTCTATTGTGAGAGTCTATTGCTGTAGATCCACTTTAAAAGATTACTATTAAAATTTTAATTATAACCTTTAATAAAAGATTTTGAATCGTTTCTTACGTTTATACACAGTGAAGACAATTTTTTGTTTGCTGATAAAAAATGTATATACTATAAATGACTATTCGATTTTTCAACTGACCATGAGACTGAGACTGCATTGCTTGTGCGGAAATTATAATAGAAAACAAATAAGTATAAATTTAATAATAATTATAATAAAAATATAATAAAATAATTCAACTTTATCTGGTTATGTTTGAGTTGTATCTAGTTGATATCTATTGAATCGAGACGATCTTAATTTGTTTTGAATAAAACGGGAACCGGTCGGTCCGGACGGGTCGGCATAAATTCACTGCTAATGTATCTTACGTCAATAATAAGTGATAGATTCCGCTAGATATCGGAGATATGGAGGAAGAATATTTAAATATGATTACAAAAATTGTTTTAATTACATACACGTCCCGATATCGGATGCTGCTTTTTAAACTTCTATAATGTACGCTGAGTAGGCGAGAGAGTGTTTACTCAGTGATAAATGTCCACGTCCAATAACAATATCGTGTTACTTAGAATGCTTACTTGCTTGTAAGCCCTCGTCGCCATTGCGAGAGATTAAAACAATTTTTAACAATCTCAATAAAATACTGACATCAATACACTTTTATTTCGTTATTAAATTTCGCGGAAATTAAAAAAGCAAATTTTTCTAACCGGCCAGCACGATAAAGTTTTAATAAAAAATCATAGATAAAAAACTTTTTTAAAATATATTTTTTCTAATTTAAATGTCAAATTGAAATAGTTTTTTTTTTAATACTTTAAATAGAATATTTAATAATAAATTACGAAACAATAATGTAGTGTTTAGTCCGATTATAAAATGGTGCCGTTATCAATCTTTCAATAGACAAAAAAGAAAAGAAACAATCGCTGGTTTGAGGCCGTGTCTATGGAGCGGGCCCAAGGAGCGACGGCTTGATAACAAGATGTAATTGCTCGATGTATTACAGATTTTATTCAATACTCAGATAGTGTTGAGTGGATGACGCGCCACTTGAGTGTAATGGAGGCAGATAAGAGCTCTTGTAGTTATTTAGGGTTCCCATCGAGTTTACATGGACGCTTTTTTTCATAATACACAACGCCGCATCGGCATTCGTGGACATGCGTTTCATTCCTTTTTTTTTTATTTTGTTTTAAAGTAGGTAAAGGAGAGATTATTTAGATGTACGATGTTAATTGGGTCTTCCGACGTGCATTAGGTTAATAGATCGGTAATTTTGATGTTATTTGTTGTTAATATAGTTTTTTTAATATTTTAAGAAGCGACGAGAGGAGCGGGACACACTTGATCCACACCACCACATTGCGCTTTTCGCTTTGAGACATACTATAATCGGTCTTGTTACCACAGTAATGTTCCCATAGTATTGTTTATAGGCGCTGCGGTGGTACCTAGACTGTCACCATCAGTAGAAACCTACCAGCAGTAAAATAAATTGTGCTTATTTATACATGAAGAATCATCATCATAGACGTCCACCGCTGGACATAAGCCTGTATCAAATATCTCCACAGAGATCATTGATGGGAATTGGGCCTTACTTGGCCTATTACGCTGGTCCAGTGCGAGAAGGTGGGTTGTCAGAGCTACGTCTGTTATTCAGCAGGGTGTTCCGATTCATTACAATACAACAATATATTGTGACTGTCACAACACCACTTTGCGATCGCCGTTTTGTATTTACGCCATATTATTGCATTTGGGAGCCATTTTAGAATATGATATCTCATTGCATTTTTCTTTTTTTTTTGATGACGTGTGATCCGAGATGATGTTAGATGGTAGCGGTCGGTTTCCTGGTTAATCGCGTTAATAAATCTAATAATTTCAACACATACCGTAGCATGCATAAAGATAGCAATAGCGACTAGATCCTTTCGATAGATAAAAGCAATAATAAGGCAATAAACCAAACCATAGACACACATAAATACATACGTAATGCCGACACGATCTTAGATACTCATACGGATTTATTTTTTATATATACATTATTGTGATTGATTTTAAAGGTTTTTTTTTTAATAATTAAGCAATGAGACGAAAGAGACGATACCTTGGTGATTAGTGATACGCCTGCCCAACATGCCGCCAGCTACCTGGCGCTAGTTAACACCATATTGCGCTCTTCGCCTGAAACAATATATTAAGTATCGCTACCCCAGTAATTGCACTAGCTACAGCGTCCTTAAAACCGGAACACAGTAATGTTTGGACAGTACTGTTTGGCGGCAGAAACAGCCGCTGCGGTAGTGCCTACCTAGATGGTCTCCGGCAATAGAGATCTACCACCGGAAGTCTTGTTACCGGAGTAATTTCACTAGCTACAGTACCCTCCAAACTGGTGCGATGGTGTCTAGATTATCTGCGGCATGAGAGAGCTACCACCAGGGGTTGTATAGTTAATAATATATATTATGCCAGGTCTATATATAACGTTACACTTGAACTTATGTAAATCACTTGGTACTTGAGCGGGTTATCGTTAATTTGCTGCGAGGATGTTGCCAGGACATATTAGGCAGTGCACCTGATCAAAGGGAATTATGCCAAGCGGCTGCATCAAAGGGTTATTGTGTGGTAGCCGGCGACGCGCGGACGGCGGACGGCGGACGGCGGCCGTCCTATTGTGGTGACTCCCTGGTATACAATCCTCCCGCAGCATCCAACAGATTTAATGTTCCTCCGCTATTCCAGTTACCATTATTGAATTGTTTCCATATTCTCCCCTCAGCTTTTACAAATATCCTGGTTAATGAAAAGAGTATCTAACATAAAAAGGTGTTTTTTTTATATATTATATATCTTTAAAGTTGAAGTAATTTTTTTTGTCCAACTTAGGAACATCCGTTCACTTATTGAAGGTCAAAATTTAGCAGACGTTCGCAAAAGGAATGCATTGGACCTGAGAAGAATAGGGGCTGGAAATTACACATACATATAAATATTTACCTTTTATCTATATATAATAAAAAAGGGTGTAAAGGGGTGAGGTAAGGTGGTGAGGTTGGCTTGGGTCCCGCCACTTGTTGTGCGCGTAGTGCTCCCTGCTAATCAACAAACGAGACTGTGGCTCCCATCAACCCGCATTGGAGCAGCGTGGTGAAAAATGGCCGAAATTCCCCCCATATGGAACCTTTATAAACGTGGACATATTTGAGGGAGGCGAATGTCCAGCAGTGAACGTCTATCGGCTGATGGTTGTCCGATTGAGATCCTTCATCATTTTATTTCTAATTAAGTTTTTATTTCCGCATGTAATTATCATTCAGACATAATTATGCTTTACTTGTTAAAACATTTTTTAACTTGATGTCAAATAAGTTAAATTTAAACTTGAATAATAACTCCTAAACCACATAACTTGTGGTTTAAGAGAACTAGTCACAGTATTCATACCGAGCATGCTTTACCATCCCCTAGACCACTGTCACTTAACACCATGTGAAATTCAGCTCAACAAACCAACCACCCCAAAAACGAATTAACGAAAAAAAAAAATTTATTACAACTTTCTTATACTGATGTAAATTGTCTAGTAAAGAAAATACATTCCCCCTATTAATTTTATTGTTATGTAAGTTTAGTTAAGTGCGTGTTAAGTTGTACTGTCAGTGTTGATGCTTGACTTAAGTCTCTAAGACCCTAATGCTGTTCGTCCGTGCAACATCCCCGTCCCCTAAGCTCATACGTGTGCGACCCTAAGTTCCCACGGCCATCGCGTGCCACATTAACAGGGTTACGATATATTAGAGGGTGAGATATTTTTGCTTAGCTTCTTTTTTCTAAGCTTCAGGATTAACTTGATATAAATTGTCGTCTCATTTCTTCAAGTTTTTTTATATCTACTATAAGTAAAATTTTGACTTCAACCTCACTCGATTTTAAGTGACAATAAGGCCAAAGATAGTAACGCGTGCTCGCTCAGAATACCCTCTCTCTCTGTTATAATGGTATATTTAAAATATAAGGTGGTAGCTATTCAGCCGGGTTAGAAGAACCTTGACAGCATTCTAATTGCATAAGAAGACACCCCTAAAGATCTTTATGTTAAATGGAACACCCCTGTGGTACGGAAGCAGTTAAATCTCATCATATCTCTTCACCGTCTAAAATACTGTTAAAATCAGGAGTATGAGAAGTTTGTTCGTTTTATTTGTTAGTGAATTATGTAGTATTCTTCTTGGTAACTCTTGACAGTTGTTCTAGGTTACTTTGTTGTGGTAGATTGGGGTTCATATCGGGGGATTTGGGCCATTCCTCTCCACTCTGGCCCAATGCGGGTTGGCGAGGGCCAGAGGCTCGTTTGTTGATTAGCACGGTCCACCACGAGCAGGTGAGGTAGGCTTGGGTCCCGTGAGTTGATGTGCGGGACCCCTTACACCCCGTTTTGCATTATTCTAACATTATTATATTTGCTGAATTAATACGCAATTTAACTAATTAAACAGTAACGATAATGAATGTTTAAATATATGATAATTTATTTATTGTAAGAAAAAATTATGATATCATATATTGCACAATTAATGAAACCAAATTTAATGGGTTACATCGCGTTTTATTAATTACTTATTACTTTGGCATTTATAATGCTTTACATCACTCAATCAAGGATTCTGTGACAGATATCCAGATATATTTATTTATATATTCATTATAGAGTACCTGAAACTCCTTAAGTTAATATAAAGTAATAAAGCAGAAATAATTACATTGACAATCGGCTTCGGACGGAATTAAACGCCGCCATTTTGGCGCGCTCCTTCCGTGACGTCACCGCGCGCAATTTAACAACGATCTAAGTTATAAGACCCCATAATTACCGTGTTCAAAATACGACCAGGACTGCACTCATGTGTAACCATTGTTGTAGTGCTTGCTCTCTTCAATATTTTATACATATTAATACAAACAATATCCTAAAAATAACCACGAAATGCAAATGATAAGATGGCGCCGATGGCGTCACAGCTGTAATGTCGTTGCGTTTTAGAAATTTTCGATAGATTTAAAATGATCTATCTTTATTAACAGTGGGGGCATTACCCATCTATCATCTATAGAGATGATGAGTGGGTAATGTGAAATTGGGATGATATAAAAAATATCCCTACATGAACACACGGGAATCCCTTTTCGACAACTGCATGCTGCTAGAATATTCCATGTATCCTTATTTGCGACCGATTCAATGATAAATTGTTAGTCATCGGCCATTCGTTAGTCATTCTCTTCGATGTTTTATAAACTAAAATCATGTCAATAATGTAGTTTACCTCAAAATCTAGATATTTCGACAAAATCATTGTACTGATTTCGTCTAGAAGAAACGAGATAACGTAATTGATAAATTATAATCTATTTTGTTAAGTTCTGGTATTTTAGAAGAATTGTATTACAGTAAAACCTTATAAAGGAAATCCAGTTAAAATATTATTTTAATAGATTTATGGAATTTACTGTATATTTTAACTATCTCTTCTTCAGAGTGATTAATTTCTTGGTTTAACCTTAACCTCGCCGTGCCTCTTGCACAGTGGTTAACCGCAGTGCCGGGCTCCATTTTACCGATACTATAGTTTGGATGGTGGTAGGTCTTTCCGTATCCACCTACCACTAACATTTACTTTAAATTAGCCGCCATAATGATTAATGTCAATATAAGAATGTTTTGAGGTGTATGCATCATCATCTTCGCTCCCATTATCACTTAATATTAAGTGCAATTGAGGTGTTTTAAGTAAAGATTCGATGAAAAAGAAATTATTCTATACCATTGAGACTATTCTCACATCTATATATATGGAAGATATCCCAACATTTATAGCCTGACCGGGAGATCTTCAAAACTATTAGATCTAAACTCTCAAAATTTGGTGGAGATTTTGCTTCCGGCATTTAGAGGTCAGCCAAGAACGGATTTTACAGAGTTCCTTACCCAAAGGGAGTTGAGGGAGTGTTGCGGGTAACAGCTAGTATTTGTGTAAAACATTAGAACAAAGTAATATCTGCACGCTGTTATTCGGCGGTGGTTACTATCTAACTTACCTTTGATAAGAGACCTACCATTACGTTTTTTTTTATACATTTTTCAAATTAATTAAGAATACAAATTATTTACATACATATTACTCGGAAACTGGTTTATAGATAATACAGTCGTCGTGATATAATTTAGCTGTACAAGCTGGTTTGTATTATAATAAGCTAACCCTTTAGCCTCTCGCACTTGTGATGCGGAAGATACAACAACCTTTTGGACTTCTGATGATGGTTGTGTACCCAATTCTATAAATACTAATATTTATAGTACATGACAACGTGACTTAATAGTCTCATTGTCTGTCATAATCATCAGCCGATAGACTTACAGCTGGACATAAGCCTCCCTCAAAAATGTCCACGTTTGTAGTGGTTCATATTGGGGGATTTGGGCCATATACCAACACGCTGGCCCAATGGAGGATGGTGGGAGACAGACCGTCGTTTGTTGATTAGCAGCATAAGCAAGTGAGGTTGGATTGGATCACATGAGTTAATGTTCGGGACCCCTTATACTCCTCAGTGTCAATTTTAATGTACATTGGTAGTGTCCTTGACACTAGGTAGATAATGCGTCCCCCATTAACTTAGCCTGATTGTATCAGGTTCTTCGGAACACACCAGTATACTGGAGTCATACCCACAAATATTGAAGATATAACCTTCTAAATAGTTCAGTCGTCCAAATGGCAATAGACCAACATTGTAAATAATGGTAGGCCTCTGTTCTTGGAGACCGTGTAGGTAGGTACCACTGCAGATCCTATTGGAGTCGACAAACAGTCGTGTGTATAAATGACTGTGTTCTGGTTTAAAGGGCGTTATAGCTAATGAAATTAGTGGAGTAACGAGATATATGTACGTGTATATCAAAACGGAAGAGAATGACAGACAATGAGGTGTAGTGTATATCATCCCAACTAGCACTAGGTTATAGGCAGGTGTATCTTTATGTACGCTTGATTGAAAAAAAAAATCCGGTACCATAGATCGGCATGTTTATTTATGGTGCGGTCGGAGAAGCAATCTTAGATGTTATCGTTGATATTTGAATTTTTTATTAGCCGTTACTGACCGCTAGTAAGCGGCGGTGATTATATTTACATTTGTTTTAATAATTTTTCTTATATTGACACCGATACTTTTTTTAAGGTGTTAAAATTCATCCGACACACTCATTAATATGCAATTCGATTGTGTATCGATTATGTTTGTTTATAAATTATGTATCGTCTCTATTACGAGAGCATTTCAATAGTTTACTCTATCTTGTACAGATTAAATATACTGCAAACTACAAATTATTTTTATTATAAAAAGAATGTTAGACTACATGATATTTCATTAAAACTACAATATTGATTGAGCGTAGTTTGAACGCTTACTTATATTTTATCTGCTATTTATATGTCATCATCATACAGATTTAGTATAGTTTGACCGGTACATCTTGATAAACGGGTTAGTCTTTTACCTCCGTTTCACTTGAAATTTAGTGATAATACAATAGAAAATGGTGATGTTAATTCCTGTAGAATATTCTGTTTCTTATTAGTATGACTATCGGAATAAATATTCGCTTATGAAAGCAAAATGACCACATGTCCATCATTCAAACTCCAGCATATACAATCTCCGATATTCAACTAGGGATGTTATTGAGTCAAATAGTTTCAAAGATTATTGCTGTGATAATATTTATATGAAATATTTTTATATATAATAATAATCTATATTTTATTATTATTTACAACCCATTGTTGTATGTTGATTGTTATTTTTTAAGTATAAAATCACAGGTATATATATTTAATTAAATAAATACTTCCAATTGTTCTATATCTTGATGGCAGCTAGTAGTAAAATTTTACGTATTAGAAAATAACGCGTTATTACTACACTTTAATCTAACAAATCTTATCTTTGCAGTCGTGTAAACAACTTCAACTATTTGTTTGTTCTATTGGGTGACCTTTTATAAGATGCCGTTTAGTGCTTGCTACAATTAAAACTGTTTATCTATATAAATAGATAAAATCAGAACGTATATTGTGTGAAAGAGACTGAATATCCTTAAATCGTAGTTTAAAGATAATTCTAATGGATATGACATATAATATATGTTTAGAGAAAGAGAGAGAGAGACATAGATTTTTTTTAATCGACGAGACGAGCAAGATGTTCACCTGCTAGTAAGTCACACACCTGTTTTTAACATGACCTTAGTTATAATGATATTCACTGCAACTTATAAAATGGCAAATCTTGTTATCGCAGTAATTTTAGAAGTTACAGAGCTCTTCAAATCCGAGCATAGTTTGCAAGGAAAGTTTGGCTACAGAAATAGGAGCTGCAGTGGTATTTATACGGTCTCCGTCACCAGTAAACAATTCCGAAACCTTATCTTTATTTCTATATCAAGAAGAAATGTTCATACAAATACCTTCCGAAGAACATAGAATTTTTAACTGAATAAAAGACCGGGCCTAGTGGCGTTCCTTGAGAGATGCTTATTTCTGGCAGTCAACTATTGGCTGGTAATGATGAAGATGATACTTCTATCGATGATCAACCTCATCGTTGTCTTACAAAAAAAGACTACAATAGAAATGGTTAACCTTTTCAGCATCAATACCTTTTATCGTAAGTTCGCCGGTGTAGAATGATCGTTAAAGTTCTATGAATGTTATGTAGCACATTTATAAGGAAACCTTAAAATTGATTACTAATATATGATTCTTAGGAACTATGTCCAAATTATTTAATCTTAATATCAATTAGATATCGCTGCATGGATTAAAATCGCTTCGGATAGTAACGATAACGATCTAATGATAAATCCTTACTAATCGTATAAAATGATTTACTGTAGGTACGAGTCAGGATTACTGTGGCGTTAATACTTTTGATTTTTGATATTGATAAGGTATTTTTTACCTTGTTATTCAATAATAAAAATTGTTTTCTATCCAATTTGATGTAATAGATCATTAGATCTTTTCATTTCTTCATCGAGTAACTCTGTATGATCATAATCATTATGAGTTTAATTTAAAGTCTTCGAATCTTCTTCGCGATTATCATCTACATCATCTATTTTTTGTTTTTCTGACGCTTACCAACATGCAGTAATGTCGGAAAAACAGAGAGGTTGAAGCAATTAACTTATATAAATGTTGTTATAACGTATTGTATCTACAATATGTAGTTTAAAATGAACTTTATTGCTAATCACCTACTGAGATGCTTGATAATAAATAGAGATAGAGAGTACATTTAAAAGTTAAGATTGAAAATAGATAGAGCTAAAGAGAACACAAGACATGTTAGGATTAGGTATAGGGATATCGAGGGATAAATATTTCATAAATGATTTTTAAAGGGGCATGAGAACGAAAAAGGTATAGAAAGTAAGAATGATTGGAAAAATCGGTGCAGGACGACCTAGACGGACATAATTCGATCAAATCAAGGATGTCCTAAAGAAAGGCCGGGTCAAGAGTACTCGCAACCGTCGAGCATTCATGAAGACGCTCATGAAAGTGGAGGAAGCGAGAGAGATGTGCCAGGATCGTAGTAAGTGGAGAGAGGTGGTCTTTCCTTACCCCACTGGGAACGAGGCTTGATATGTATGTATGTATGGGCACGAAAACTGGTTCGGAGTCACTGACCTACATCAACAATGTTTTATTCTTCTAGAAGATATTTTATATGTTATTCCTCTGATTCAGTGTTTTGAATGTATCACAAGTGAAACACTGTGCAGGTACGTAATCTGATTCGCATCATGAAATCGCACTCGTGGATTTGACGATAGCGCGCTTGATCGATGTCCTCTGATCGTACGATCCGATAAGTGACTTTTATCTGTCGACGAGATTATATTTTAACCTCAACTGCGCCTTGGAAATACTTGAGTAAAGTTATTTATATGTTATTGAACACATGACGTCATGTCTAAGACCTTACGTTTGTTTGAAGATCAGTGGAATCAACATAAAAATACAGACATGACCTTCAACCCAGAAAACGGAAGACCGTGTATTTTTTTTGGAATTCATTACGAGAGAGCTTTGTCCAACAGTAAGCGTTCATTGTTTGAGATGATGATGAATCTACAAATTATACAGTACTGTCTATCTAGACACTTTGTAGTGCCTTAACTTTTAGAACATAATTGTCAGACATAGAAGAAGTTGCTTATTTACATACTTTATTAGATTTATTACAGAAATAAATATTATTTTCTCCTACAACTTCATCATCATCATATAAAATTTCTCTTTTTTTATTTTACTCTGTACCATCGGTTGATATAATGATGTACCAAAATTTATTCCCACAAGAAGTTAAGTTATTATTATTATACAATACTAAAACAAACTAATTTTATATATACTTAACTTTTGTTTTGAAACAGAAGTCCAGGTTGGATACCAAGGCCACGTGAGGAGTTTGGTTGCTTAAATCGCTGACTACCTTTATAATGTTAGTCACCATCAACTGGTTTCTTGTTAATTGACACTCTTTCATTGACAAAAAAAAAATTTGCTGATACTTTACCATTTAAGAGTCCGTTTGATTTACGTTTAAAGTTGACCAGCTTAAAAGAAGATGCTTCAGCTCAACGATTCAATGTATAGGCTTTCGCGACATGGCGTGCACCGTGATTGCGATCAACTTGAAGGGCCCAATCACTTATTGGTCCTAATCATGCGATCCCAATTCGAACGTTGTACCAGCGCCTCCGATGGTGAACGGAGATACCATTTAATTTATTCACCCGCTGATTGATAAACAGCGAGATGGTATCACGGCGCGTGTGGATTTATGCGGTCGCCACAACACCTCGCGGCCGCTATGGAGACGTCCAAGGCTTTGTTACAATTAAAATGTTACAACTTAACACATCGCAACTTGAGACCTCGTACATTTACAAATATACATAATACTTAAATTTTATCGGTTGTTATGGCAACTGTGTAAGCCCAAGCTTTTATACACATCTATAAAATAAAGCCTTGTAATATCATGGGATTTTTTAAGTTTATCATCTTCATCGTCCTAGAACAGTGGTCGGCAACCTTTTCATCCATAAGAATCAAATATAGACAATATACTATTGAAATTTATTCTAAAGGTATTTGTTTTAACTTAGGAGATGTTATGATTAATCAGGATGAAGCAGAAGATGAACTAGCCTTTGACCAATAAGTCTTAGTTTAATAAACAAGAAAATAAAATTTTAGTATCAGACACCAAAAGAATATATATATATATATATATGAATATATAATTACTTAAATTATATCATAGTTATTCTTACGAACTTCTACTCTACTACTATGAATAATTTGCTTTGCATTTCTTTAGAAAATAGCAAAGGATTGGGACTGTATGGCCTAGGTTTTAATTTGAGGCACAACTTCTAGTACTTATTATAGGTTTATGCTCCAATATTATTTTGGTTATCTCTTACAAGAGAACTAATTTTCCGTGAATGCTAAACATTTCGCGATAGAGTCTCAGCTTGCCGACTACTGTCCTGGAAGACTATATCAATAATGATTTATTTGGCATTATTTCATATCCTCTGATGAATATTTGGTATATATTCGATGATCTCCAACCGGAAGGAGATTTACTTAAGCGATTTTCGTTTGACATTGTTTTTGTTTTGTTTTTGCTATCACAAGGAAAGAGGTTAGTTGATATAAAACCTTAGTTGTACAATGAAAGCATTAGTATAATGTTTTTTTTTTTATAAAATCCTAATTATTACATCGCCCTCTATGAATAGATGAGGAACTATTTGAATAAATTACCCTTAATTGTACCGGAACACTTTTCTCGATATGAGAACTAAATTTCAGTTATAAGAAGACACTTCATGATGATGTATATTGTAATTTTTACATCAATTAAAAAAAAAAATTGAATAAGAATTTTCAAAAAAAAAAAAACTAATTGATTTAAGTATTCGTAAGCAAAACTTAAATTTTGTTACTAGAAATATTTATTATATATACTAGCTGTTCCCCGCCTGCACTGCCGGCCGTAACATTCGCGTCCTCTTTTAGGGGGTAACAGTCCATAAAATCAGTTCTTAGCTGACCTAACCCTTTAGGTCTTCAAGCCTAACGGTGCCAGGGATATCGTGATGAGTTTCTACATAGGTGGATATATACAATCTTTGTGTTAACCCACAATCGTTATTGCCAAGGTACATACGTAAAGTGTATCGCCAGTCCGACGTGTACCTCATTGCGACACGTACTTGTACACGACCGTAACCCGTAATGCAAAACATTCACACCGTCCGTTTAGACATCACGATACGACCCCGACACGATTTAGTAAACTTGTAGATAAAATAAGGAAACCTTATAGCCTCTCAAGTAAAATGTCAAATAAGTTACGATACGTACAAACCAAAATATAAAGTAATAGTTAAGCAGTAAATATTTCATCAACATCATCGTCAGCCGATAGATGTCCATTGCTGGACAGAGGACTCACCCAAAGATCGATTGGTCCTGCGCCGACCACATCTCCAAGCACTAGAGGCAGTCGTTTTTAGGGGTTCATAAGGAGGGGCTAGTAAATAAATAAATAGAATCCATGTTCTTCTCTTTCTGATGAAAAAGAACTGAACAAGTGAAGTATATAGTCTGAGTGATTACTTACCGTCAAGCGAGTGGTTTGTTCGTTTTACACCTGTCTGTAATAAAATTGGCATTATCATCATCATCAACCGATAGACCTCCATCTAGCTCCTCCTATATCTGAACAGATCTCTCCCAAAATTTCTTTACGTTTGTAGGGGTTCACTGCATTAGCTTAATGTGGGGTTGGTGAGAGCCAGAGCCTCGTTAGCTGGGTGCACCACGAGCTGGTAAGGATTGCTTGGTTCTTGTGAGTTGTTGTATGGACCTCTTACATTTTACTCCTACAGCTTAATCTTATTTCGGTAATTTTTACTCTACAAAGGTACAGATAATGGGAAAAGGGCAGGAGGAAGAAGATAAAGGTACAGATAATTTTAGTATACATGTAGACCTGCTAAGGCAATGAAGGAGAAAAAGAAACACTTGAAATGCAGTGACAAATTAAATTCAAAGATCTTGTATAAGTAGATCGTATCATATATTAAAGAAATATTTGAGCGTTACACGGTAGTGATGTGTATCTATTGATATGATATCTATCCGTATCGATGTCTCGATGTTCAGATACGTACACCATCAGCGTTACGCATGTACCGGATTGTTATACAGCATGTTATTATTACGATAATTCCTCTATCAATATGTTACATTTGTAATGCCGTTTGCGTGGTCTGTCGACAGATTGCGATCCGGCAACTTTATCTATCGGCCGCTACTGTTTGCGGCGATATCGATTTACAATTATCGATAAACTTATCGATACTATTCCTTATCGATAGATAAAGTAGAGTAATTTGGTAAACTTCTGGTTGCATCAACGTTCACGGGTCTTTTAGTTTGATAGATGTCACCACAGGGGTACACGAGCTGGTATATCCAGGAGAGAACATCTATCAACTAATATGAGATTGATAAAAATCATTTGAATAATATGAATGACTCTAAATTACAATTTTTTGATCCAAACCAACCTCACCAGCTCGTGATGTACACTGCTAATCAACAAACGAAGCTCTGGCTCCCACCAATCCGCATTGGGCCAGCGTGATGGGAAATGGTCTAAATCCTCTATACGAACCCCTAGAAACGCAGGGATCTTTTGAGGATATTTGTGTCCAGCAGTGAACGTCTATCGCGTGATGATAATGATTTGTTAATTGATAATCAACCAGCTAACACTTCAACTCTAATGCGTTTTTTTGTGCGACTTTGGATGGTGATGTGGAATCGCCCAGAATCCTCTAACTCTCATTTATTGACAGTCGGACACATAGCGATGGATTTCGAAGAGATCACATTCACCTTTAAATTTCACGACTGATCCCAGAAAAGAATCAGAGCCTGCCGTGTTTTAAGATAAGCGGTTAGTAAGCCCGTGCGCCGCGATGGAAGTTAGGTGGAACAGCATCCATAATTTAAATCATAACCACATATCTAGCAAACAATTATTTTCCCAGTTAACAGCGCACAGAATGTACGATAATCGAGTACCCAGATAACATCCCACACCATGCGTCCATCACGCTACTCACGTCTCGCTCTCTCACGCTGGAACTGACCGGGCATCCTTTTCTGGCTTATCTGGCTAGTTACGAATTAAAAAAAAAAACTAAAATAATGAGCGATATATCGCGACCGCTATCGCAGCATCCGCCAGCGTATCGTGAGCGATAACAGTACATCTGCCATGTCAATGGTCGCCGATTTGTAACTCGAACTCTGGCCGTACGCGGGTTTTCACAATGCTGTCCAGCTCGTATCAGATGTTTTGATTGACAGGTGTCGCCCCATAAAACCTTTACTTACCATTAAGCGATGAGACGAGCTGGACGTTCATCTTATGTTAAGTGATACGCCTGCCCCTAATAACGCGGCGGAAGGATTACCTATCATTTTTGCTGTATGCTCGTATCCTCACCTTTTTGGCCACTTATGTCACCAAGCGGAGGTAGCTATCGAGCGACTTGTGGTCCAGAGAAAGGTTGAGGGTACCAGGTCACGAGTAAGAACGCCGAACGGCAGTAAATGGCTCACTATCGTTGCCACTATATGACAGCACTAAGGAGGTAGCCATCAGAGAGGAATGGCGACGAAGAAGAGGAAGGACGATTTACTGCACCGCATGGCGCTTGTAGACTAGCCACAGCCCCTTTCAAACTGAAACACAGTAATATTTGCAGACTACTGTTTGGCGGAAGAAATAGACGCTGCGGTGGTACCACCACATCATTTCATCACCATTGCAACTGACATCAACAATTCAATAACCTGATTAAAAAAGAACGACGCTTGAAGGTTGTTCAGCTGATACATGGTTATGGAATATTTGTTTATCACGATGAAAGTCATTTGAATATATAAACCATAAACATATCCGGTTTTATATTTAGTACTAATATCGCTTTGTATTGAAATAATGCAATTATACTACAATTCACTTGCAAACGAAATATCCATTATTTACTGCTGAAGCTAGTGGAGTAATATTACATAAAAAAAAATAATATTTCGAATGATCACACGAGGGTTATAAGCACGCCATAAGGGTGGGCTTTATCGGCATCGAAATTTCTCGAATGAATTTCGAGACGCGATCTTCCGGGAACAATAATCCTTTGTTCTAAGCATTGCGTTTGAAATCTTAACCGAATGCTAGTAGGCAGTAGATATTAATTACTATGTAACCAATACATTTTTACTGATAAGCGGCGCGATAACAAGTAGTCAATGCAACTTAAGTTTACATCAGGGAGTTGCTTTGTCTCGACACATGCGCGATAAGTCACGTACCTATCGGATGTACGCGAGGGGCGATAGCTCCGTATAATATTTATTATTGTAATAAACCTCTTTCGAAAGTAAATAGTTGACAAACCGACCGTCACCTGGCAACACCACCCGTCTACCTTCAGCAGGGTACATTTCATCATCATCATTTGAACTGCCGGACACGGGTATCTTGCGTTGCACAAAGCACAGTCTTGTTTGAATTCAGTTGCTCTTGTATATTTCAATATCATAAGCGGAGATGTCCAGAAATGGATATAGTCCCCCAAAGATTCCCACATCCATCAAGGAATCATATGGATTGGATTTGGTCCATTTCCCACCACGCTGGCTCAATCCGAGTTAGTGCGAGCCAGAGCCTCGCTAGTTGATTAGCAGGGTGCGCCACGAGCTGGTGAGGTTGGCTTTGGTTCCGCAACTCCTTTAAATATATACATTTTTTATTTATTCCTTGCTGGTTATAAAGCGATAGGATTCCCTATCTGATGGATGTGGGAACCTTTGGGCCATTGGCCATCGGCTGATGATAATGCTTGTGAATTTTTAACCAATTTTTTTTTTAATTTCCATATCCTGCAGATTTTTGTAATCTCTGCGTGAAATTCAAATATTATTAACACTGCATATATTATCTATGACCGTAAGTTTTATTTTTTGACAATTTCTAAACTATCTATTAATTATTATATTTTTTGGTTATGTAGTAAAGTTTTCCTTCAATTATCCAGCATCTGTGTAGATGATGATAACGATAATATTGAAGTTTAACTTTTCCCGAGTTAAAAGAAATATGGTATTTAAGTGTAACAAGTTTTCACACAACCCAACAGATGGCGCCACCATAAACTATAAATTGCGCTATCGTGTATCACAGCGCAGATCCTTATAAAGATCGTACACCTTTGTGTACATGATCCATCCATCTACTAGATCTCCCTGGATCTTCGTAATACTAAGTCTCGAGAGCCAATCGCGAAATTTACTATTGTATCCATCAACTATATTTCTCTGTATCTCTGTAACGTCAAGACTTGGGTCATTATATCATTACAGAGTATACAATTGTTTGCATTACATTAACTGGATCTCTCTAGATCTTTGTTGGTATTGCCGCGCGCGTTGTCATTCACCAAAGACACTGCACCCCACTTCAAGACTCCTACAATTGTTGATTTTAAATTTTAATGAAACTCTTTACCGATACCATCAGCTCCGTGTGTGTGTGTGTGTGTGCTACGGAATTGTTTACCGAGATGTGGTGTGTATCCGACCGTGGTTTAAACTGTGGTCTCTGGTATCATGCGGCCGGTTATATCAGATAATCGTAACGTATGGTTATCTCAGTTCAAACGTTATCACTCAGTAAAAAACCTACCGCCGTCCCCGATGCGTTTACATGACAAATTCACTCATCGATATAACGTAGTTGTGATACACTAATAGTTAAGTGCGTTTTCTCCCGAACTGACTGATCATAAGAGATGATGTGATCGAACCAAGTCGCATAATTATAATTTCCTGGTGGTAGGAAGGCGGGACCCGCACAACGGCTCACGGGATCCAAGCCAACGTCAGCGGCTCGTGGTACACCCTGGTAATGAACAAACGAGGTTCTGGCTCCTGCCAACCTGCACTGGGCTAGATGTGGTGAGAAATGTGCCAAATCCCCCCTATAAAAACCCCTACAAACGTGGGTGTCTTTGGGAAAAGTCTATGTCCATTAGTGGAGTCTATCCGCTGATAACGATGATGATGTGGTAAGGTTTTGCAGCCGGAGATCGTCTAGTTAGGTACCATCGCAGCGCCTATTGCAGCCAACACATGGTACTGTGTACACATTATTGTGTTCCGGTTTGAAGGGCGACGACGACGGTATGGATATGGAATAATGATCATTCCACGCGGAATCCTTCATCATTTTATTTCTAAAGTAACTTTTATAAACATCTTGATTTGGTGTTATTTACGCGGTTATAAGGAATTGCTCTGTGATAAACGATAGCGTGATCTATTGTTCATGGTGGCGCCATCTGCTGAGTTGTTTGAAAACTGTATATAAATATATATATAATTGTTTCTAGAATGGCTGGAGGGTTTAAATACTAGATACAATACACGAAATATCTGCGTTGGTGTCACCACATGAGGTTTGCGTGAACGTAGAAATCTATTAATTGTCACCGCTTACACGAATATTTAATAAATAATAAAAACAAAGAATCAACGTCATAAGGCATCAGAAGAGACGGAGCGATTTGGCCGTCCGCCTCATCTCGCCGATAAGGCTCCGATAAACTGGAGATATCCGTTAATGGACCCGCGTTCTTTCCACTGATAACGGGCCCCCGCTAATGAATCTTCGTTTTAAAACTACACACGCTCGCTAACGACCGCTTGTATTTCTAGACCTGAACGACGGTGTTCGTGTATTGTTTTCGAGCGGGACGTTCACCTGGTGGTAACCTACACACCTGTCCATAACAACGTGACGCTTGTTAGAATGGTATTCGCAGCACCGTATTGCAGTGCTCCCTTTCTGACATAAGATGTCAAGTCTCCTTTTTTTTTTTTTTTTTTTATTTACGCGTGTAACAAAACGCTAACGGAACGCACACCCCGTACCAATACTGGGCCGGTAGTGGGGTAGTGTCGGACTCCAACCGACTAAAAAGCTTCACACGGTATTCCATCACATCCGCAAGGAATGCACGAGGGTCGCGGGATAACGCTTTAAACAGTTCTTCCGCAACCCCCGTTCGCTGCCCGGATCGAACGGGCCCGCCTCGGGGAGATGTTAAGTCTCCTTACTCAAGTAATTAAACTAGCTGCAGCGCCATTCAAACAGGAACTAGACCGCTACTTACCTAGACGGTCTCCGGCAACAGACCTACCACCAGTACTTATAGATGCCATCAAACTTGATCACAGGTGTCGTGTCTTGCTGTCACCAGTCTTGTAGTATTCCATACGAAACCTTTCGGAGGGTGTGCGCTGTTATATATGATACAACTTCTCTATCTCCCTTTTCCCATCCCTACTTACCTAGGCGGTCTACAGCTATTACAGATGGAACTACTACTACGAGTGGCTGGTGGTAGATCTCTAGAGAGCCGGTCTCTGCCAGAGACCGTGCATAATGCGGTGTAGTCTACATCATCCTAACCAGCGCCTACACTATCAGATCAACGTCGTTTATGTCGCTGTGTTGAATAAATAATAATATAATTACTGAGTTGCTTTAAGTTAATTACCGTAATATTACGCGTAACACGTTGGCGAGACTAAACAGTATTACACCCTGCAGACGACCCTCATTTGCTTGTCCGCGCGTCCCGGGGCAGGAGCGATGGTAAGGTGGGAGTGCGCGTCTCCATTGTCTCACGTGATTACCGTCTTCTAATATAGAAAAAAAAGTAAGCGTCATGATAATTACTTCTTTATTCATTATGATCGCAATACCAAAAGATTATATCATCTTCATAATTTTTGACTATTGTAGTTTCAACTACAACGGGACGTTCACTTGATACTAAGTGATACGCCTGCCCCTTATAACGTGTCGCCGATTGAGATGTTATACACTGCACCACATTGCGCTCGTTGCCTGAGATATGAGATGTTGAGTCTTGTTACACCAGTAATTGCACGAGCTCCCACGTCCTTCAAACCGGAATACGATAATATTTACACAGTACTATTTGGATAGAAGTAGTCGCTGTGGTAATACCTATTTAAACGGCCTACGGCAACAGGGACCTACAACCAGTACATCAGTAGTATCATGGTATATAACTTTAATGCTTTACCACCATCACACTTGGTGTTGAGTGATGTGGTCTGCGGTCGTGAAACTCATTAACGTAGTAAGCGTCTATTCACTCTTTCTTTGATGACATCAACACCTGCAAGTTGTTCCAATTATTTGCTGTTCTAATTTAGAAGAAGCTAAATTTCTGTTCGCATGAGGATGTTTATATATGGATGGTGATCATGCACCAACTCGTGACACACCCTGCTAATCAACAAACGAGGCTTCGGCTTCCGCCAACTCGCACTGGGTCAACGTGGTGGGAAATAGCTCATATCCCCTTTCACAAGTACACAAAGGAGGAGGAGGAGGCCTATGTTCATCAGTGGACGTCTATTCGCTGCCAATGATGATGATGATGTGGTAGTTCTATTGCTGGAGATCGTCTAGGTAGGAACGTCTCGCTCATAAATCATCATCATAATAATCAAATAGACGTCCACTGCTGGACATGGGCGTCCCTTAATCATCTCCACGTCGATCGGTCCTTCGTTGTTTTCATTCAGCGGCTTCCTGCGACTATCACCAGACCGTCGGCCCACCTTGTCAGAGGCCTGCCAATACTGCGTCTACATCTCTAGGGTGTTGTAGCTGTAGTTACATTGCAGATAGTGTAGCGTCTGGCGAGGTCGCCGTGTCGTAAGCAGCAATGGAGCCGTGCCCGTGGAACTTTCCGATGCTATCGCCGCGGCTATTAACCGTCCGTGATTAAACAATGGGGCCGGTAATCGAAAAAATAACTCCAGCAATTTATCTGACGCCTTGACTGATTCCCGCACTGGCAATTTGTCTGGCAGATTAGAGATGGCTCGATTGTTAACTGAGCTGCTAACGTAATTAGTAACTATTTGTTTTTTCTCTCTCTCCGGCGTTATCGCAGCCTCACATCGCCGCGCCGACCTCAACAATGGGGAAAGGCTAAATTTTCAAATGATTCGATTACCGCCGCCCGTTTGATTTGTTTGCCCCCCATTATTCTAATACTCACACTACTACCTTCCGGCGGAATTGTGTGTGTGTTAACTTAAACGGATGTAAAGTTTAAGACGAGCGTACTTAGTATGGTTTTGTTACACAAAAAGCAAGAATGAGGGCATTCGATTGGATGTTAAGGTTTCGTGATCATTGTTTATTGGAAACATTTACCTGAAAATTTGTGTTAAGAAATTATTAAAAAAAAAACCTTAGTTCTAGATAAATCATGATCAGCCGATAGACGTTCACAGCTGGGCATAGGCCTCATCCAAAACTTCCCACATTGATCGGGTGTGGTTTCATATAGAGGGATTTGGGCCAATTCCCACCACGCCGGCTCAATGCGGGTTGGTGGGAGCCAGAGCCCTGTTTGCTGATTAGCAGGGTGCACCACGAGCAGGTGAGGTTGTCTTGCATCCCGTGAGTTGTGCGGGAACCCTTATACCCCCAGTTCTACACAAAACACTGGAGATGTTAAGTGAGTAATTACACTAGCAATGGTGGTACCTACCCTTATTTTCATTTTGTTAATGGGACGAAATCTTCTGAAAAGACACCCAGCTTCTGGAAGAAGACAAGGTTAAGTGGGATTTTTACCCAACTAAAACATCTCTGGTCATCTGCAGTGCGTTGTGGAAGGCCGCGGGATTTCCTGCGGAACTGCACTGGTGTCTCCCGGCACTACGCCTGAAGCACTGGTGGTAGGTCTCTGTTGCCGGACACCGTATAGGTGGGTACCACCAGCAGCGGCTATTTCTGCCATCACACAGTAGTGTGCAAACATTACCGTGTTCCGGTTTGAATGGCGCTGTAGCTAGTATAAGTACTGGGGTAATGACATTCAACATCGTATGTTCCAGGGCGACACGCGTAATGTGGTGTAGTGTATATCATTCTAGCTAGCGCCACTTTGTTATGGGCGGGCGTATCACTTACCATCAGGTGAACGTATACCTGCTCTTGTCGCTTAATGAAATAAAAAAAACTTGGGTCCTATGGTGTACTGTAGCCCTCTTCGACACTCTCACTTTGGTACGACATGAACCAGGCCACCTCGTACTTGTCATTCATCCCGAGACTCGCTTAGTGGACTATGAGGGTCCCCACCTTCAAAGCCCACGAACCCGAAAACTGTTTACTTACTAGCCCTAGACTAAAGGGCATGCCGTGATATGTATCTAGACTGTCGCCGGCAGCAGAGACCTCATCATCATCCACTACTGGACGTAGGCCTTTCTCAAAGATATCCACGTTTGTAAGGGTTCATTTGGTAGGATTTGGGCTATTAACCACCACGCTGTTGCAATGCGGGTTGGTGGGCGCCAGAGCCTCGTTTGTTGGGTGTACGATCAGGTCAGGTTAGCATGGGTTCCATGAGTAATTGTGAACTTGGAAATTAATAAAGAAATTATCAATAGGTATAAGCAACCTTCCAGCGTGCAGGCCCGGTGCTCGAGCTGGTTATTGTGAAATGGCCCACGTGCGGTGCGTCACTGTTCTCGGAGCGCGCGGGTGGTCCCGGGTTCGCATCAGCATTCGTAATAGCGCCCTCTCAATCTCACCGATAAACACGTAATACTTTATTTGGTGTGACAATGGTGGTGATTCATTGCCTTGCCTAACGGTGGATTAAGTAGACAGTTCTTTTAACCCTCAATCGGAGGAGGGTGGTCGCGGGTTAATTTAACAATCAATCTTTTAACGGCGAGCGCTGTTAAGATGAAGTGAAAAAGTTGCTTCGTGTTCTTTATATGATCGTGGCGCCATTGATGGAACAGCTCCTCGATCCAGGTTGTGCCTTTCGCTAGCTTATCATCAGAGTCAAACTAAAAACAAATATTTGCAGTTAAAGCCTTCATTATGTTCTCTGAAACACAATCATCTGTCTCATCTCATAATTTTTTGGCTCAAAGAAAAACGGCTTTACCGTTTTCACCAATGCTACGTTTATCACCTCCAAGGTGTTTTACCAATCTATAGCCTCTATCAATTTCGTCTCCTCCATGAGCTCTTAAGCAATTTTCTCGATGAGCGGGCAGTTCATCTGGTGGTGACACACCCGTCTATAACATCGTGCCGCTAATCAGGGTGCACTGCACCACATTGCGCTCATCACCTGAAATATAAGACGTTGAGTCTCGTTACTCCAATAGCTACAATGCCCTTCAAACCGGAACACACTAATATTTGCACAGTGCTGTTTGGCGGCCGAAATAGTCGCTGCAGTGGTATCCATTTACACGGTCTCCGGCAACGGAAACCTACCACCAGTAATTTTAATAATAGCTGGTGGTAGGTTCCCGTTTCTTGATCCTCTCGATTCTCTTGTATAGATATAATCGATAATCCTTTCCCTTCGATACATTCGATAGTTCGGTACGAAATCGATTGTAGTGATGAGTAAAATTGGCCTTGGTCTTGGTCTCCTGGAGGAGCATGACCAATACCAATTATACACGAGCAAGACCGAGACCGAATGAACAAGACCTAGACTAGGACTATTTTTACTGGTGGTAGTTAACAGTACTGTGCATATATTACTGTGTTCCGGCTTAAAGGGCGTTGCAGCTAGTGAAATTACTTTGGTAACGGGACTTCACATCTTATGTCTCAACACAACGAGCGCTATGTGGTGCTCTAAATACCATCTTAATTAGCGCCTCATTGTAATGGGCGGGCGTATTATTTACCATCAGGTAAACGACCAGCTCGCCTCGTCGTCTTCGTTGAATAAAAAAAAGCTGGACCAAGACGAAGACTTAATAGATAAGACCAAGTCCAGTAAGCAAATGTTCCAAGTCTTCGGTCTTTGTTCTGATGTGATCGCGTTTGAAACGATTTCGACTTTGATACTTGTAAAGAAGCTTCTAGAAGGTATAAGGGCTTCTTGCACAACCACTCACGGAAACCAAAGTAACCTCACCAAATCCTGGTGGATCCTGTTAATCACAAAACAAGGACCTAGATCTCAATAACTTGGAAATGCTTTAAATCCGCCCATATAAATCACTATCCGATTAATGAGAGACTCGTTGGTGGAGGCCTGCGTCCAGTTGTGGACATCCACCGGCTGATGATGAAAGAAGGTTTTCTGGCGGGTTGTAGTGGGTGTGGTTTTTTTTTTTGTTGGCGCTGCTCATTGTTCAGGAGACTCGTTTGTTTTGACGTGTGTACGCGGCGGCGGTGACCGAGATCGTGCGATACGGCCGCTGGCTGTTCAGATCGGACGATAAGGCGGGAGTTACGAAGCGGGACACGAGCTGACTGCTTACCACCAATATATCTAATGCTAAAGAAAACATTTTATATCAGCTTAATATGAAAAAAAAATTTAAAGAATAGAACTGCCGCTGGTCATCATCAAACGGCAGACTATCGAGTCAACGGCGGATTTCTGTAACCCTACTATAAAATATAAGGATATTGCATTAAAAAAAAAACCAACACTTATATCATACGATTTCTAACTTCACTCGGATTTAAGTGATAATAAAGCGCCCAGAATATTCCCGCTCAAACAATAATGTTATGACGGTAGTTTAACAAAATCAATAGCTTGATATTTATTCATGGAAGTGACGCGACGAACGGGACGATCACTCGATGATAAGTGACGCCTATAACGTGGTGCTAGTTAGGAGTTTCGTTGCCCCGATAACTACACTTGCTACAGCGCCCTTCTAACCGGATGACAGTTATGTTTGCATACTAACTGACAGCAGAAGTAGGAGGTGCGGTGATACTTATCTAGACGGTATCCGGCAACAGAGACCTAACACTAGTGAATAAGAATTCGTCATGATCAACAGATGTTGGTCCACTGCTGGACTTAAGCCCAAACATCTCGACAACGATCCATCCTGTCTCTTCCGCATCCGCTTCCCAATAATCTTCACGAGAAAATTCTAAGCTTTTGAAAGAAGCTGTTCAGTCGGATGATCCACATCTGTCCTCCATATAGATATTTATGTTTCTATGAGATGAATTCGAATGTCATCCTTCACGACCGTGTGTATCGCTGGACGTGTTACGCTACTCCAGTTCGCTCTGTGCGTATGTCTGTGTGTGTTTTTGTGGTCGGTTAATGGTCCGATGGTGGAGATAAGATAGTCCAGCAGCACGGTGTCGTGTATAATTATAGCTTTGAACGTAATACATGCTTTCTATACTAAACGCTTGTGCGTTTCCACCGCACCCACCCTCACCAGCACCAGCACTCTCACCCTCACCCGCTGCTGATCACACCAAGTAGTATCACCATCATTGTGGAAACACTTTATAATTTTAATACTAATACGATTACATTATATAATAATCCAGTCGGTGATGGTCCAGATTGCTGGTCCACAACCAAGGCACAAGCATGCATGTGGCAGAAATGCATATGCTTATGGCATCAGGAGTTACCCTAGAAGACAGACAGAAGAACACAGTCATAGGTTCCTTTAAACTAAAACCGGTTCAAGACAAAATGGTAGAGAAACGCCTGAGCTGGTACGGCCATGTCATGAGAAGACCAAAATCGCATATGGTTAGGTTAGCGCTGGTCCTCGAAGATCCTAAAAGACCCCTGACTACTTGGTTGACGATGATCGATAAAGATCTAAAGAATAACAAGATGATCAGAAGGGCCGACCCCAAGTAAAGAAGGAACAAGGTCGAGCAAGGAGAAGAATACGATGATTGAGAGATGGAGGTCTTATTTAACTGGTTTGAAAGGTTCCGTTGGAGACTGACTAGGTGTACATTACTGCGTTACAGTTTGAAGGGTGTTGTAGGCAGTAAAACTACTGACGGAAGAAGAGAGAGAGGAGAATCCTCATTCAGACAAGTAGTGAGCACCTAATGATAATGATGATGTGATATTAACGTCACGTTACAGAAGTATCACTTATTATCAAGTGAATGTTTCGCTCGCCTTCTATGCGGCATAAATATATAAAAAAAGGGATGATAAAGATAGGGATGTGAGGGGTCCTGTACAACAACTCACGGGACCCAAGCCAACCTCACCAGCTCGTATTGCTCCCTGCTAGTTAACAAACGAGGCTCTAGCTCCTACTAACCAGCAGTGGGACAGCGTGGTGGGGAATGGCTCAAATCCCCCTATATAAACCTCTACATATGACAGCCAATACTGCCTAGCGGTACCGGAAGCCATGCTGAATCTAGTCGTATGTCCAACGGTGGACGTTTGTTGGCTGATGATGATGTTGAAAGACGAAGGTTGTGAATAAATCCTCTTCCTCGGCTTTCTTCTTTCATGAATAAGCCAAAATGCAGCTGTTACCTTTTTCTTTTCCTTGTTTTCATTATTGGTGAACTGTAGACCAATAACATACCTTATGGCCATACACCCGTCCAGTCGGCCCGGGTCCTGACGTAGACCGCAGCTGATGCTAACACGATAGTTCCGCAGTAATCTGCGCCTACGCACTATTGTTTAAAACTCGGTACGCTCGTTCCGTACGCGCCGATAGCATCGGCAGCGCCCCGGCGACTCTATAAGGATACGGAGACTATGGCCCGTGCTGATTTAAGGACCCTATCGGTCGCTGCTCCGCTGGCAGCGCTTCCTTGCTGGTTAAGCTGCTTAACTTAAAATACGGATGTACTTAAAAGCGAAGCGTAGATAAACTGCTCTAAAATATCCTTTCATTTACCGGAGCGACCCTAGCGGCATCTTCAAATGGAGACCTTGGATGACCTATAAAAAGCTTTCTAAAGGATATTCCTCTCAGGGGTGTAAGAGGCTCTGTACAACAACTCACGGGGCTCAAGTTGACCACACCTGCTTGTGGCGTACAATCGAGGGTCTGGATCCCACCAACCCGCATTGGGCACGCGTGGTGAGGAATGACCCACGTACCTTCATATGAAGTCGTAAAAACGAAGGTTTCCACGCATCCAGCCGTAACCCATTGGATGCTGGCTGCGCAGGCCCGATCGATGTGAAGATCTTTGGCGGGGCTTATGTCCAGCAGATGGCCGACGATGATCTATCAGAAGACTGGATATGTTTAAGAAGATCAAGCGACTTCTTAAAATCCTCTTAGCTGAGGTTAGGGTCAATCGCAGCTCCTATTCCTGCCGCCGTACAGAGGTCTGTAATTTATATGTTCCGGTTTGAAAGGCGTTGTAGGTTTAACTACTGGATTAATGAGTAAGTCGTGAACAATAGTGCAGTGTGTATCATCCTAACAAGCGCCTGTGTATCATAAGCTGGCGTATTACCATCAGGTGCACGTCTCGCTGGTCTCGTAGCTTCGCCGGCAAGAAGGAGTTACACCTCCTTCTTTGTAAACTGAGGATGTCCACATCATAAGTATGGAGACTATTAGTGCGTCTGGTCGTCCTGTGGTGAAAAGGGGATGGTAGTATCATATCGTGTAATTCCGAGTTCAGGTACTTCAAGCAGTAGCGATGCTTAATATATACCGAGGATTGAGATGGTGAGATGATGGAGTAGTTCAGATATTATCTTCAAAATTAGATGATCAGGAAGAGCTATTTAAGGTGTCAACGGAAGTCTGGACCTAACAGACTATAGACTCAAGTGGGCGCTAGAACCTTATTATAGTATGATTAGAAAGAGATAATTATTTTTTAATATGTGATTATTAATAGATAACAGAAAAAAAATTGGTATAATTAACTATTTTTATAAAGGGAGGAAATAAAGATTTTTTTTTTTAAAATGGCGGTTCGGTTAAAATTCATAAAGGGTTGGGAATCTATGCCTTAAATGAATAGGAAGGATGTGTAATCCCTCTATTAACTATATACAACACCAGCTCTTCCCGCTTTGCTGGCTGTAACACCCCGCAACCCCTTTCGGGGGCAACATTTCGTAAAAACCGTTCTAAGCTGAACTATACTCGGCATCAGGAATATTCCTACCAAAATTCAAGTGTCCAGGCCTCATGGCCCCAGGGATATCGTGATGGATCTCTACATATAACGATATAATTTCCTATTATAATGATCGGGAGAAACTTGGAGGAAACCTTGCTGGAGTTGATATAATATCATCATCATTATCAGCGGGTAGACGTCCATTGCTGAACATGGGTCTTCCCTAAAGATCTCCACGTACAGTCGGCATGGCCTCCGGTATCGCCAGGTTTAAGAAGCCGTCGTTTGTAGTGTAGGGGTTCATTTAGGGGAGGATTTAATATAACATCAGCATTACAAAAAATCGAGTGTATTCTCCATAAAAAAGTGTACACTCATCCTTTTTAGTTTATAAAAACAGCTGTTCCCCGCCTGATTCGCTGGCCCTAATAATTAGATCATGATTTTCTTTAGCAACCGTTGCTATAGCAACGGAATAAATGACACGATATGAATATGTTTGCAAAATTTCGTTACAAAGAAATTCAAAAAATAAATAGCCTGTGGCCATTTACATTATCATTCCTTGCCGGATATTCATGTTCTCGTGTTGATACGATCACTAGTTTTCACGTGATTGGCGAAACGAACCTGTTTTTATTATATATATATATATATATGTCTATATATATTTAATTGATTCATCGTATAGTGAATGGAATTTTAAAAGTGTACCATTTCGATTATTGTTCGGTAATGGCCGCGGTTGTCAAAAAGCCGATTGTGATCGTCGAGAAATTATCGAATATTCGACGTCACGGTTGCGCGTACACCGGATGTCAAACTACAAACATGGCGGCGCGGCGTCATCTCCGACCGCGGCGCTGCACCATTCTAAACCTTAACCCTATATCAATAAAGGCTATTCAACTGTTTTGTAATTGAATGAGTAATGTTGTCCGTTTGTTTATAATAACCGTCATAGGTATGAAGTTTTAGAGTTCAGTGAAAAAATACGTACACATATATATATATACATATATATGTATATATATATATAAATATATATACATATATATATATATATATATATATATATATATTTGATTTACGATGAGACATTCACCTGATAGTAAGTGATACGCCTAATTAGGACGTTATGCATTACACATTATTATGCTCATCGCTTTTAGACAGATCACTATGTCAAGTCCCGTTACCCCAGTAATTACTCTAGGTACAACTCCCTTCAATCCGGATAACGGTAATGTTTGCACATTACTATCGGCGGCAGAAATAACAACTGCGATGGTACTTACCTAGACGGTGTTCGACAACAGTGACCTACCATCAATAAATGATGATGGTAGATCTTTGTTACCATCGCAGCTGATATTTCTGCTAAACAGTAGTGTGCAAACATTACTCTATTTGATTTTGGAAGGAAGCTGTAGCGAGGGGTTCCGCACAACAACTGACAGGATCCAAACAAGTCTCACCTGCTCGTGATGCATCCTGCTAATCAACAAGTCTGTAGCTCCCATCAATCCGTATTGGACCAGAGTGGTGGGAAATGGTCCAAATACCCCCGTATGAACCCCTACAAATGACGGTCCCTAGGCCATGCTCATTGGTGAAGTTCGCGGGAACCCGCTTGATGCGGGCAGACCAGGACCGATCGATGTGGAGATCTTTGAGGAAGGCCTATTACCAGCAGTGGACGTCTATCAGCTGATGATGATAACAACGGACATAGAACACCACGAGTACAACGGTGCTGTATATACCAATCCTAACTAGCGCTAGGTTATGAGCTGGTCAATTATGGAAACCACCATAGTTTCACGGTTTCCTCTTCATATCCATTGAAGGCTGCTGTAGCTAATGAAATCACTAAGGTAATGAGGATACATATCATGCCTCATGATTAGGATAATGATTGTTTTATCCTCGTCATATACATTGGTATATCATCCTGATTATAATATAAACGTTTTCAAATATAGCACAGTGATATATGACTGTACGGAACCCAATGTTATATCGACGGTGCGTGCTTGACGATTTTTTAGAGATCCGTATCTCGCCATTAAATACCTGTCCGATGTTATAGTCGATAGAAAGATTTATGTTATTTAAATAACACATTTGTATTGTCCGTTTGTTTGTTTTTTGTGACAACATTGAAACGGCCGAGCACCAGGGCTATCAGGGCCTGATGCATCAGCATTGATACTTCTATATTAAAGCCTGTTTACTTGTTGAAGTTCACTTCTTGAACTGCCAAGTAAAGATCTTTTATTGTGCTTAACATCAGTTTTACATGAAGGTATGGTATCTATGGTAAACGGCGCTACCAGTCTACGAGCTGGCGTTAGGATGATATACACAGTAGTATGGTGCCAGAAGTTATCAGATAGTATATGATTATAGATCTCGTTACCATGGTAATTTTATTAGCTACAGCGCCGTTCATTTCTATTTAGCGGCAGGAATAATAGCTGCGGCGGTACTTAAACAATCGCTTGCAACAGAGATCTACCAACACTGGAATGTATTATTCATAGCGAAATCATCATCTCGCCAAGCGTGACTCCTCTTTGAAGTGTTGAATGATCATAAACCCTGAGTTATGTGGTCCTCAACAGTTTCGCGACGGTGGGGGCGCGGGCCGGCGGCCTCGTGATTTAGTGGCCGGGGAAAGGTCGTGTCGATTCCGCGATATCGGACCGCTAGTGTTGCAATATAATTATTACCCTCCTTATAATACAAATAAAACTTTATTACTATAAAAAAATTATATTTATTAACAGTCGACAATATTTTCAATAGTATATAATATATTTTCTCATATCTATTATATTATTTATTATATATTAAGTCGATCGGATTTACACAATAAATGTTGAATCTCACCAGAAATGATACTAGTTGAGAATTTGAATCTAGTAATATTTCTAGTCGTTGCATTCAGATGTATAATTACTAGATAATTTCTCTAGTATATTGACTAGTTTCAGTGCTTCCCAAACTTACTGTAGTACTGCTAAAAATATATATAAAAAGCATTAATATACAACGTCGGATTGCATTGCGAGTAAGACTCTAAATTGTCCGCACTGTAGATCACAAGAGCAAAGATCGCGTTAGTCGCGCCGATTTCCATTTAGCGATACGCCGGAACCTCGCCGACACGCAACCCCGAGTGCTGCGATCTCGTACGGAACAAAATAAGACAATTACCTGTTGGCAAATGTTCCGATACGGGCCGCCGCGATCGGCCCACGGCCGGCAATCTCGCGATCGGTAATTTGGTAATAAAATGAAAATACGCTCGCCGCTTATCCACGATCCGCTCCACATATACACCACGCTACATAAACATTCAATAATCAAACACGAAAACGGCTTAAGCTACGTGGAAACATCTCGAAAACGTACAGGGTAATGCAAACAAGTTTGAACATCCTCACGCGGCGTACAAACCTTAAGGATTAAATTTCTTTGAAGGCTCACGTCGCGTCTGCTTTCGCGCGGCCGCAAAATTTAATTTTCTTTAATAAGCTCCAAGCATTGCCGCCAAACGATTTTGGGCTCTGTGTCTATACAACGAGCGACGACTATCGCTTGTCGGCGATCGTGGGCCGCGGAGGCATGTATCTAGATAGGCAGCTTGTTTCATCGGCAGAGATGCAAGAGGCGATAGCGGCCACGCCCATGCTTTTTTCGTGGCCTCTCTAAGTAACAATGGGGGGTGATCTGCTAACTAAATAACGAGCGCGATGCATCAGTGGGAACGACGTCGACGCGGGACGGTTCCACGAGCTCGTTCAGCTCGCTCGCCGTCGGCCTGCGGATGCACTTGATTGAGTTTTATTCGATGCAGCTCGACTGCACCCTTTAACGACGAATCGGGAAGTAATTTACCGCAGATGCATTCTCCACTTGGAATCTCTATGATGAAATATCATCAGGGCGATGTGATTATTAAAACTACCCTTCTACGCTCTGCCTCCTAACAGTGGCGCTAGTTAGAATGGTATACACTGCACCACATTGCGCTCGTCGCCTGAGACATAAGACGTTGAGTCTCGTCACCCCAGTAATTACACTAGCTATAGCGCACGTCAAACCGGAACCCAGTGATATTTGCACAGTACTGTTCGTCGGCTGCAATGGACGCTGCAGTGGTATCCATCTACGCGGTCTTCGGCAACAGACAGCTACCACCAGCATATATCCGCTACATACGATACAGCTATCATTGTCATGATCATCGTCAGCCGATAGACGTCCACAGCTGGACATAGGCCTCCACTCAAACATCTCCACATTGATGAGTCCTGTGGTGCCCGCATCATGGTACTACCGCTACGTTGGCCCAATGCGGGGTGATGGGAGCCAGAGCCTCGTTTGTTGATTAACAGTGTGCACTACAAGCTGGTGACGTTGTGAAGAGTGCAAGTGAGCAGAGCCCGCCAAGGATACTCTAGCACTCGAAACTCAGAAATGCACTTGTGATGGCAGAAGAAGATATGTAAGTAGCTGATCGAAGAGTTCAGAAAACACTTCACGCATCGAAAGCGTTTGACATCCAGGATTGAACTGGAAACCTTGTGTTTAACCACTGCTCATAAGATGCTAAACGGCGCACAGGTGCATCCTGCCTCTCTGGCCTCCTCACACAGCATCAGAAATCCTCAAACCGATGCCCTGTTTTCTATAAGTCAGGGTCAGGTGGATGTTCTACTGACTAAAATCATCATCATAATCATTAGGTGCTCTCTTCCAACTGAAGTTTGAAGATCAGATTGAGAGAACCAATTCTAAACTGATTCGAATCCGCCGGTGGTAATCGAGGATGCTCCTGCTTTTACTCTCAGCACTTAGTAGACCTCTTAGCCTAGAGCTATCGACTGTGACAAGACCTGAATATCAATCCTTTATAAAAGATCTAGATTTATCAAAATTAGATCACACTGTAAAACAATCATCAGGTCATCATCACGACGTGGGTCAGACTGAAGTATATCAAACAGGTTTTGGAAGTTATTAAGCGACGGGACGAGCGGGACCTTCACCTGATGGTAAGTGATACGCCAGCCCATAACAACGTGGTGCTAGTTAGAATGGTATACACTGCACCACATTGCGCTCGTACTGTGACATAAGATGTCGAGTCTTCACCCGTGTTATAACTACAGCGCCCTTCAAACTGGAACCCAGTAAGGTTTACTAGCATCAGATCTACCACCAGTCGGTTTCCAAATGGAAGCTGAAGGGTGAAAACTTAGCAGAAGGTATGAATACACCTGCTATTACGTGTACGTGTGAAGTTAACTACTCTATGCCAGCAACTGGAGCTGGTGTAGCTATTGAAGCTACCGCAGCGCCGAGGGTGTTGAGGAAGTTTGAAGCGCTACCGAATCAGCGGTAGTCTGTTTATGCTCTGAATTAATTAACAATTTTCCGCCATATTTCATCGTTGATGGGGGGCGGTGGTGGGGGGGACGTTTATGGTTTTAATTAAGCGCTGGACGCTGTATCGATGGTGGATGGACATTTTCCTCATACTATCAGCTCTGTATGTATAATTATTACTTGTTTGTTTCCGAATCTATGTACACACACACTCAATATTATTTACATCAGATTTTTTTTTAATACTCTGTTAAGGGAGAAGGAGGTGGTGAGGAGGAGGAGGAGGAAATAATTAAAAAAAAGTGTTTGAATTGTAAGTGTTGTTTTCTATAGTAAACACAAAATCGATATGGTAATGACTACGTACATATGCAAAAATTACTGTGTTCCGGTTTGAAGGGCGCTGTAGTTACTGCAACTGCTGGAGTAATGAGACTCGACGTTTACGTCTCAGGCGATGAGCGCAATGCGATGCTGTGTATAACATCCTATCTAGCGCCATGTTGTTATCGGCGAGCGTATCACTTATTATCAGGTGAACGTCCCGCTCGTATAGAAATTGTTTTAAAAAAAATTATTACATTCAAGAATTTCTTATTTAAGTTAACCTTAAAACCTCTTTGCTGATTCCTTTGTCTTTTGTCGCCCTTTTTTTTTTTAATTTGACGAAGGGACTGGAAGAGTAAGACCTTCACCTTTTGACATAAGGAACTAGTTAGCATGATATACAATGCATCATATAGAGTTCGTCATATCAAGACAGGTGTTGTCTGATCATCAGAATAAATTCACTGGCAACGTCAGTACCGTTTGAATTTAGAACCAGGAACTCTCCGAGCTACCATCAGTTAATGTTAGTCTATAAAATGGATGATCAGGAAGCAGCAGCCTTAAGAATGAAACCTTGAAAGGAGCACTGAAGATATATAGACAAACTCATTTTATGTATGCGTATGAGTTAACGTTGATTACTGTTGTGTAGTATAGTGCGGAGATGTGAGTTGTTGGTTGGAGGTGGGGGGCGGAGCGAGGCCCCTCCTCTCGTCCCAGCCATGCTTGTTCAGTGACGTAGCGGACAGGTTTGTCAGCTTGCCGCGTCCAGCACCGGCACCGGCACCGGCCCGCTCAGCCGCGCCTAGTTTCTACACGTACCTTGAAGCATCCGCCAACATTCGATGGTGGAACACCATTTCCATTCTTTACCATCACGTACTTCAGCTGTGCGAATACCATCATATATATGTTGAGGAACTCTTAATGAATATTGCTTTGGCTGCAGCAATACCGACTATCCGACCAGGATGGTCTTTAAAGAGATAGGTCTAGAAATAAATCTATCATTTGTAATGCCAAAGGTCATCGACCTAGGTCATATATGAGAAAAGCAAAGCGTGAGTCGGAAAAGGTTCTGACTAATACTCCACCAGTTTACTGATGGTAGGTCTATAGGTAGGTACCACCACAACTCCTATTTCTGCCGCATAACAGTAGTGTGCAAACACTGCAGTGTTCCGGTTTGAAGGACGCTGCAGCTAATGAAATTACTGGGGTAATGAGATTTAAAATCTTATCTCAAAGCGAAGATCACTATGTGATGCCATCTTATGGGTGGGCGTATAGGTCACCATCAGGTGAAGGTCCCGGTCGTCTTCGCAGAATAAAAAAAAGTTTACCGAACGGATTACTTTCAGAGCTTAATCAGGTTGGCTCTTTGAGGACAATTATCCCTCATTTTCATGCCAGGACTTCATTTTGATTATAAACCCACCCTTCCATCCAATCTATCACGGCGGGGGCTCGATTTGTTGGACAAACAAGTCCACAGTCTTCAGCTAAGGAGAGGTTATTAAGAAATAAATTGTTAGTGCTTTAGGGTTGCCTCTAAACTTTCTATTAGTCTCTTTTTTGGGACAAAATAACATTCACTTTATATTGCGTGTTTAAGATCACTATCACTATTGCAGCCTATTCTATTCCCAATCTTCCTGGAGCAGTTCTATCCTGCTGCAGGATTACAGCTGGCCAGTGCCGAACTAATTGACCAGGTTAATCCTGCTGGCTTACTTTACTACCATCTAGGTTACAGATCACAGACGGGCTAGAACAATTTCACTGGCAGTCGATATTCTCAAATCCTGTCTTGGTAACTGCAATCATTACTGTGTTCCGGTTTGAAGGACGCTGTAGCTGATGTAATCACTGAGGTAACGAGACTCGACATCTTACGTCTCAGACGACGAGCATCAATGTATAACACTGTATATAATCCTAATTATCTCTATTTTATTATAAGCAGGGGTATCACTTAGAATCGAGTGAAATCTCCCTCGTCTCTACGCTTCATAGAATAAAAAAAAATTGTATATAGATAGAAAGACAAAGGAAGGAAGTAAGAGTTTGATTAGATTCTGCTACCAACGCAGTTAATAAGTAAGTCAGCGCCATCACTCCCTCGATCGATACTTGAATATTAAGTATCACATATAAAACAATTGCCATTTAAGTTAACTAGTCTTTAACTTACCATATCTACTGCTTGCGTTCAGTATAATCTAGTTTATTTTGTCGGGTCTAGATATAGTGTCGAAGTGAAACACATTTACAGTAAATACGGGCGACGTAGATAACTTGTAACGTCGACGAAACATTTTCATACTTGAACTTTTCGCTTCCGGTGTTAGTGTATACTATAGGTATAGACTCTAAGCTGCTGGAGACTCTTCTAGATTTACTCCTTCAACCTCTTTCTACAGGTCGATACTTTTTTTCAAGTGTTTAAAAGAAATAAGTGTTTAAGAGATGTTATCTCTATCAATTTGACTGTTGACATACAAAAATCTATTTTCTTGGTAGTATGCTTAAACAAATATCTTTAGTTAAATTATCACTTAAATTCGAGTGATACTGGTGTCAATTTGTGATATAAAAAGATAGAGTTAATAATACTTGTATTTATTAAACACAATAGGGGATGTTCACCTTAAAGTAATACACCCGGTGATAAAAATGAAGTGTTAATTAATGTGATACATCCTGTATAACGTCATGGACATCAATGCGAGATGATAACTTGATTGTCGTTACCACAGTAATTTCGTTAGCTAAAACGCCCTTCAAACCGGAACACAGCAATGTGTGAATACGCTGCGATTAGTGAAAAGAAAAATTAATCTAAATAAAATCACGGGCAACGACCTAACATAGATATACTAGTATGCGTACCTAGTATATGAAGAAACGGTCTCCGACAGGAGGTACGCAATAACGGTAAAAATTAATAATGCCATACGGAACCCGTAGCGTTGTAGCTTAGATGTAACTTTAAAATTCACTTAGCAAGTAATTACATTGTATGTATTAATTCGCAGGTTGAATAAAATAATGATAAAATCTAAAAATATTCTATGGTAATTGTTCCCATTGCTTATCGCGGCGCGATATCGAACTGGAACAGGTTTACCGTATCTTACTCGTGTAACAGTCACAAGGTTTTCTTCTTTTGCGTCCCCGCTTGCTTTATTATCATCCCCTATCTGTCTCAATAACGATTACACATTTTAATTGGTTAATTTTTTTTTTCATTTATCAGCGCATGCGCTGAATTTCAGAATTTATCGTGAACGTGCTGCTGTAGTTAGTATTTACGTTCTGTGTAATTTCATCAATATTCACACTGCTTGTGCAACTGTCACAGCTCTAATTCCTACTGACAAAGTGTGGAATTAGTTTACTGCAGTAACGAGACTCAACGTCATATATCGAAGAGTAAAATGTGGTGCTGTGTATATCATTCTAACCATCCCCAATATTTCTGTTACTGTATGAAGGAAGCTGTAATTAGTTTATTTACTAGGTTAAAATAACTTAGTATCTTATGTCTGAACGCGGCGCAATCTGGTGCTGCGTACATAATTACCAGTATTAACATTTCTGTGTTAAGGTTTGAAGGGCGCTGTAGCTGGTAAAATTACTGCGGTAACAAAATTTAACATCGCATATATCGTAACTGGCGGTACGTTGTCATGGGTAGCCGTTCTACTTTATCAGCTCTTGCTGCCGTGGAGATAAGCACATCAAGTGACCGGAGTACCACGATATACACCAAGAGTAGCTAGTGAGATTATTGGGGTAATAAAACCTAATATGTTAGGTGGACGGACACAATGTGGTGCTGTGTGAATCATCCTAACTAGCGCAGTTACCACATTGTCATGGATAG
The DNA here is from genome assembly GCA_029034505.1 of Ornithoptera priamus. NCBI lineage: Eukaryota > Metazoa > Arthropoda > Insecta > Lepidoptera > Papilionidae > Ornithoptera > Ornithoptera priamus. Next base: position 1,553,789 of record JARDWD010000313.1, on the reverse strand, counting down.
CAGTTCTACATTGTCAGCCTGCTTATTGGCTTGAGATAAGAATACCAAGTAAAATTACTGGGGTAACACTACTTAATATCGTAAGTTGACGAACACAATGTGGCGCAGTCTATATCATCCTAAGTGTTCTTATAGGCAGATATATAGATATAGATCTGGATATTGGTTCGAAGAATAAAAAAAAACCTGGTGATACACTGTTCTGGTCATCTCTAGAAAGGTCTGTGAGGAGAACTATAGTCAACATTTATCGATGATGTTGACGATTGTTCCTTTACAGCATACAGCTGATCATCAGGTTAAACTAATCTTGGTAACTGCTCATAAGTAGTCATCAGTTCATACATATTACTAGTATTAATTAGACAGCTAGCTCTCTGAATACTATACCACAGTAACCTTTGAATACTGGTATTAGGTGGAAAAATAGTAACAGATAGAAGAAGCAACAAAATTGTCTGCGAAGTAAACTGCTCAATAAGACTTCATCGCGTTTTGGTTTAGATTTGATGAGAAATGCTCTTCATCTTGATGTAGAACTTCCTCATTTTTTCACGGATCCTCTTCCTCATTCGTTTCAACAAAATAAATAAAAAAAATCTTCCTCTTTTTTTCTTAATTAAAGGTTTTGTCTTAACTGTAAAAGCTTAATAAATATGCCTTAACACAGAATTTATATTATATTGTCAATAATTTCTTCTTCCTCTTCATCTTCCTCAACCTTATCAATATCTTCAATTTTGCTTTTAAAAAAACCTTCATCCTCATGCTTATCCTCCTCATCATCAACCTGTTCACTGGTATCTGTTACATTTATAACCCTCTTTCGAGTTGGGTTGGGTTGGGAAGGAAGCTGGAGTCGCAGCCCTGTAGAGCCGCGACGGGCTGTCGCATATAAATTAGAGATTTACGCGTAATCTTTCATTTTTCCCAGTCGTTTAGTACAACGGCTGATTGACGCGCTCTGCAGACTTGATGATCAGAGAATCTGATCCACAGCATCCCAGACTGTTTGACGACCTAACAGGAACTAGGTATTAAAAATTTTCTAGACTCTAATTAACAAATCAAAATTTTCTAGGTTTTGTAGCGTTTGTTTTGTGCAGCTGTGATAGGTGGTACATCATCCTAACCAGCGTTGTTATTAGTCAGGCGTGTCTGTTTCCGGTACATCCGGTAGAGTATAATGCTTTTAATAATTCCTAATATCGATCATCCCTCATCCGATTAAAATTTCCACATTGTTCCCCCTCTCCATCGGATAACATAAACAAGCTTTTTCTGACGTCGTCATGTAGCTGCTTAAAATTCGCGGCGGAGTCTCCCCCGCGCGATTTGTAAACATGGCGTTAGTTCCGGCGAGGCCGCGGCGGAAATTCGACCCGTCTTTTGAAGGGAAAGCGGGGCCGGCGACGTCGGCCCAATCCCCGTAATGGACAACAAGTTTTGTTTTCGAATTAATGCGATAACACAACACCGACGGCGGTGAATCATTTTTATATACTTCTCCACCATACTTTCACCACCAGCCCTATAACCCCATCATCATCATCATCAGTGTTAGGATAATATTTTTATTTTGTTCATGTATAATGGTAATAGAGGATTGGAATAAATCCGCCAAAATCCATATTCTCGTCTGAATATGATGTTGAAGTTTTAGTAGCTTCTTCCAGATCAATTTGCTTTACCATCAAGTCTATACCGTCGCTTACCATCAGGTGTGATCTATATAAATCTATTTCACAGTTGAATGTAATGAGAATATCTGTCAAAGTTGCTATTATGTCATTCTTCTATTTGGTGGTTCAGGAGACGGAATGGAAAATCTGCCGCTTCCTCTGTGATCCTCATTATTCTTCGCTGATTAATCCATGTGCCAAGTGTGGTTAATGTGGAATACCCTTAAATTTTTACTGGTGGTAGGTGCCGGTTGACGGAGACCTTCTAGATAGTAACCGTAGCTCCTATTGCAACCGACGAACAGTAGTCGGCAATTACTATGTTCCGGTTCGAAGGACGCTGTAGCTAGTAAATTTAAAGGTGTTATGAGACGACATCGTATGTCTTAAGCGCAATGTGGTGCTGTGTATATTATCCTTACTAGTGCCACGTTGTTATGGGTAAGCGTATCACTTACCATCAGGTGAACATCCGACGCCTCGTCGCTTGCTTGTCTAAAAAAAAAAACGAGACTTACGTTCAATAGGCTTCATTGACGTGTGATCTCCTGTCTCTGTTGCTGGAGACCTTTTAGAAACCATCAGTATTCCTACGTCGCCTGATGGTAGCATGCAAGCGTTACTGTGTTCCGGTTTGAAAGGTGCTGTACCTAGTGAAATTAGTGTGGTGGTGTCTGCGTTGAGCGTTATACGGTGCAATGTATACCATCTTATCTACCGCCACGTTGTTACGGGCAGGCGTATCACTCACCATCAAGTGAACTCCTCGTTCCTCTCGTCGCTTAATTAAATAAACAAAAAAAATATTAATTTGTGACATTCTCGTTATTTTATTTTATTCACTTCGTAACGTCAAAAAATACCGTTAAGGATATTCTTAATTTTAATTTTAGCGTAAAGTTAGCGTTGCGGAAAAAAAAACTTATAATTAAGTTAATTGGAAAAAGTCTAAAACGCTAAAATATTTCATCGCTTAATGTCCTCGCAGTTTCTGTTAATGTTACTGCATCGAATTAAGGGAGATGAAGAAAAAAAAATATAACCGCCCTTTAATTAAATGCGAGATATTCATTTCGGCAACGTTAGAAAAACTGCTATGTTAAATTATTAACATGTTAATAATCTAACTAGCTGTTATTTAGTAGTTTTTTTAAAAGCGTTATGTATTAATGGTGTTATTAACATGTTAATAATTTAACTAGCTGTTATTTAGTAGTTTTTTTAACAGCGTTATGTATTAATGGTGTTATTAACATGTTAATAATTTAACTAGCTGTTATTTAGTAGTTTTTTTTAAAAGCGTTATGTGTTAATGGTGTTATTAACATGTTAATAATTTAACTAGCTGTTATTTTGCAGTTTTTTTAACAGCGTTATGTATTAATGGTGTTTAACGAAACGACGAATGCAATACGTTGTGTATATCCTGACTGGTTGTTATGAGCAACTATCGCTTTTCCGGAAGTAGTGTCTCTGCGACTTGAATCATCAATTTTATTTTATTATTCATCGTTCACTCGATAATAAGTGATACGCTTGCCAACAACGTGGCGATAATTAGAATGATATACACTGCGCCACATTACACTCGTCGTTATGCTACATAAGATATTAAGTTTCTTTACTCCAGTGGTTAAACTAGTTACGACACCCTTTAAACCGGAACACAGTATTTGCACGCTACTACTCCATGGCAGGAACAGCGGTCTCCAGGAACAGTGACTTACCAGTAAGTTGCTGGCGGTAAGTCTCTGTTGTATCTACCACACCAGCGCCTATTGCAGCCGATGAAAAGTAGGGTGTCAAACATTACCATGTTCCGGTTTGAAGGGCGCTGTAGCTTGTGTACTGAGGTATCGAGATCAACATCTTACGTCTGAAGCGACGAGTGCAATATGATGCAGTGTATATGATACTAACGCCACGTTTTTATGGGCAAGCGTATCAATTACCATCAGGTCAACGTCTTATTTTTTTAAAATAATTTTCATTATTATTGAAAATTCATTCTCATCTTTCCTTCTCTCTTCTCTGTCATGCTCTGCTCCTCTACCACACTACGATTCCTCTATCATTCTGCATCCCATTTCCTGCTTCCATATCTCCCGCAAGTGGAGACAGTCGCCTCGTCCTGAATGGGAGCCAGAAATTCATGAAAGTCAACTGCGCCATTGAGATTGGAACTGGCCCAAATCCCCCCATATGAATCCCTACCCGATCGATGTGGAAGTTTTTAGGGAAGCCCTATGTCCAGCAGTGGACTTCTATCGGCTGATGATGATGTAATGATAAATAATTAGATACGAGACTTACAACTTAAAACATTATTTGCTTTTTGTTTCAGGTAAGGCAGCAGTTAAGTTATTTAATTAAGTAAGTTAATTAAGCAACGAAACGAGCGGTACGTTCACCTGATGATAAGTGATACGCTTGCCAATAACTTGGCGCTAGTTAATATGATACACAGCACCACATTGCGCTCGTCGCTTGAGACTTAAGATGTCGAGCCATTACTCCAGCTACAGCGCCCTTCAAACCAGAACACAGTACTGTTTGTCAGCAACCTAGACTGCGTCCAGCAACAGAGTACCATCGGTAAATTTACCAAGAAGACATTCAGACCTTCTAATTTTAGGTATTAATAAAATGTAAAAGTCTACATTCAGGTTTTTCAGTATAACTTAGATATTAACAGTAAACATGAAGTTAAGTTTAGCTGCAGTGGGTCCCGAGTTGAAGAGTTTGAAGACGCCTTGTCTTCGAATCCATCTGATCAGCCACCACCATAATGTTAAACTGTCACATGTTTGTTTATAGTAGTACTGTGGGCGAGAACGGTTCATCATCTACATCACGCTGTCACGTAAAACTACGTGATATTGACGTCAAGTGATAGCCTGATGTAGTTAGCGGAAGTGAAAGCGATTATTTATATATAAATACATGGAAAAGGGTATAAGTGGGGGGACGAACAACAACTCGCGGTACCCAAGCCACCAGCTCGTGGTGCAGCCTGCTAATCAACAAACGAGGCTCTGGTTGCCATCAACCCTCGCTGGGCCAGCGTGGTGGTGAATATTCCAAATTTTCTCTAAATGAACCTCTTCAAACGCTGATTTCAACGGCTGATGATGATATGGAAATTACTAGTGATAGGTATCTGTTGCAGTATACCTCCTACGTTTTCCGGTTTGAAGGGCGTTGTAATTAATGATAATGTTACGGTATGGAGACTTAATGTCTAATGTCCCAAAGTGACCAGCACAATATGGTGTAGTATACCAGCTTAACTAGCGCCATTTTGCTATGGCCAGGAGTGTAACCTATCACCCCTTACGACTTCCATCCAGGCATATCCTTTAATCATCAAAACCTATCCACCTAAGTACTCCAGTCCCTCTCCAGAGTCAGTCAGTTGCGCGACCCGATACCGAACGGCTGCTTAAGGATTTCTTAATTACTTCATCTAAATTATTTTTAAACATCCCGTTTACATTCCCACTGTTGGGACACAGGCCCACTCTCAATATGAAGGCGATCTTTATCTAATAATCACTTATATCGGTAAAAGTGTATATTAAGGAAGTTTTAAAATCCCCCATAACAGTTCGGTTTAGTCGGTGAGCAACTTAACTCACGCACGTATATACAATTAGGGCTGCTAGAGACTGGGGCGGTGCAGGCGGCAGCGCGCGCACGGATCAATGAGCCAGTAAAGAGCCACGAACGGATGCGGCAACTTTTTAATCTGCTCAGACAATTGAAACGGCGCATTACGGCGAGGGTGGGCGCGGGACAAAGCCGGCTCGGCTCAGCAGCCCCGACAACTGGAGTGAGCTATCTCAGCAGCTCGTGCTGGGCTCCGGCAAACTTTCAAGCGAACGGCCTTTGCGATTTTTTTTTTTTACTACTCTCCAACTGGACACAGGTAATGTAAGCACTGATCCATGTATTTACCAATGTGTACAATGATAGACGGTAACGTGATACTGGTGGCGCAGTGTATAACAATTTGAAGGTTCCGGTGGCATTCCAGGGATCCAGCTTGTGATGAGGTATTTCCTCGCTGCTGTCCATGTCTTGTAGATCAGCAGCCATTGAGCTAGCTGTAATTGAGCAACTAGACTAACGCGACTTTTATCTGGTGGTAAGTGTGGTTAGGATGATACGACGCCACATTGAGTTCATAGCGTTAAGACATAAAATGTATCGTCTCATTGCCACAGTTATTACAGTAGCAACAGCGCCCTTCAAACCGGAACACAGTATCCTTTGCGCAGTATTGTTTGTCGGCTGCAATAATACCTATCTAGACTCTAGCTGTATGGCTGCTAATTTAGGAGATATGGATGGCAGCTAAAAAAACCTCATCTGTCTAAATGCATATATTACAAGAGACCTATGTCCAGCTGTGGACTGTATCAGTTAAGATGATGATGGACCATGCAGTTCCACTTTCAAAGGTTAATCATGATGGAGAATTATTATATTTAATAGTTTTTATTTAATGTGCCTGTTACATCTCCGCAATATACAACTATTCTCTGATGAAGTGTAACGCTTGGTAGCCATTTTTACTCTTATAGCTCATCTGTTACTGGGCACGGAAACCCGGGTCATTGACCTATTGACAGATGTACAGTAACTTATAGCTCTTTTTGTATCTGCGGTTAAAAACTTCAACGTCGCCTCGTCCGTCGCGAGCGCCATCTATCTCGCTCGTGCGCTCCGACGGCGCGCCGGAAGTTAGTCGACTCACGCGACCCGCATGCCGACCGCCATCACTATCCTTGTACGCATCCTTATACATAAGGATAACTTATATCCTTTATTTATATACATACACCAGCTGTTCTCCGCCGTAACATACAGATAGATCTGAAATATTTACTTGTAGTATGTCTGAAATATTCCCGCCCGGCGGCAATCCCCTCAAGCCTGTTGCCGTTATTAACACCCCTTCACAATTCCCTTTGGGGATGGGATTTTATAAAAGCCATTCTTAGCTGACCGCTAAATAATAGAAGCAATATTTCTACCAAATTTTAAGTGTTCATGTATAATAGTTTCGGAGATCACGTGATGAGTCAATAAAGTTCTGGATATCTGTTATATATATAGCTGTTCCCTGTCGGCTTTTCTGGCCATAACACCCCCTCCCCTTCCAACTCCATTTGTGGATATTATTTCGTTAAATCCATTCTTAGCTGACCTATACTCAGCGATAGGAATATTCGTATCAAATTTCAAGTCTCCAGGCCTTATGGTTCCAGAGATATCGTAGTGTCTCTATATAGGTGGAAATCTTCTATATATGCAGGTTATACGTTTGTTAAGGATCACGTGAGCACAGCAAGTCCATGGTCGGTGTCAGTAGATGGAGCAGCCGTGGGGAACCCATCGGGTGCGGTGTCGCCGCGATAACGTCGCGATCACGCAGCTCTATCGCCCGTGTCACATTGTTCGATATCAAGACGTGCACTTTCGTTTGATATTTAGGGCTGCGGGTGACAATTAAATATCTATGTTTTTTTTTTGGTGGTGGCTGGTGGTAAGTCCGTGTTGCGGGAGATCATCTAGGTACCACCGCAACGTTTATTTCTACTGATATATCACTGTGTTACGGTTTGAAGGGCGCTGTAGCTTGTGTAGCTGAGGTAATGATACCTCACTTCTTATGTCTCAAGACTATGAGCGCAATGTGGTGCTGTGTATACCATCCTAACTAGCGCCACATTGATACGAACAGGCGTATCACTTACCATCAGGTGAACCTCCCGCTCATCTCGTCGCTTCGTAGAATAATAAAAAAAATAGTTATACTTAACTATAGTGTTTATATATATGGAATGTTGATTACTTTCTTGCTAACCTTCTCCACCATATGTAATTAGTACAGTGTTTCACTCAATTTCAAGTGAACATCACTCACTTTTCTTTCGTTAGATGGGAAACTAAAATTTGAAAGGCAGTCGGTTAAGAATCAACAAGTTTTTACAGTAGGAGTGGTGGTCAGAAACTATGATGGAGACGTGGTCATAACACTGCCCTGTAGGGTCAGGTCTTTAAGAATAAGACTGAATTGAGCTCAAGCTGTCGTAAAAGGCGACTAGAACAGTGTTCGGATTCTCTTTGAAAGTGAGCTCCCTCACTGCCTACTACCATAGCCCTTTGTCTAATGTTTGTCGTAGAAAAAAAATGGTGCTGGAGAGGGTTAGGACCCTACTTTGAACGTACGTGGTGTGAGCACCAAGGATGACCACCAAAAGGTTTTAGTTAAATATAAATAACTGGTATAGTCTTCAAGATATTCCCGGTGGTAGAGAGAAGGTGTTTGTAAATAGTAAATAGGGGGTTAAAATTTAACTAAGTTGGGCAACCCTAGCGGGCCCCCGTCTGCGATACTACCCGATAGTGCAATGTCCCCGATAAACTTGTTATTCGATGATAAAGAGAAAGTCGCTATCGGCTTCGGGTATTTGTAAATACTCGGAGACGTTAATTGGCGAGATACCAGGGGTGACGCGTCCGAGACCTGGATCCTCGCTATCATCCGCTTGATAACTGTTAAAAAGACTTATTTCCTTCACGTTGCCACCAGGTGATAGCCAAGCTACCATTATAACTGTACTAATCCTGATCTAAACCGGAAGACGCCAAAGCTAGCTCATCGAGAACACTCCGACCTTCAAATCCATTGATACCCGACATGAAGTTAAAGTGGTAGGAAATTTCAAAAATATTCTTCCGGTATTTTTTTTTCAATTAAGTGACGACATGAACGGGACGTTAACCTGATGGTGAGTAATACGCCTGCATTAAAAACATGGCGCTAGTTAGAATGGTACACACAGCACCACATTGCGCTCATCGCCTTGAGACATAAGATGTTGAGTGTCGTTACCCCAGTAATTATACTAGCTACAGCGCCCTTCAAACCGGAACGCAGTAATTTTTACACAGTACTGTTTGTCGGCAATAGGCGCTGCTGTATTCACATTACCTCTTACGATATTGAACCATAGACTCCGTTTAATACGTCGGACGGTTAGCAGTTGAACCGTAAAGTTATAAACTTAAAGATAACGGCCTTTTTAGTGGTAAGTCACTGTTGCCGGAAATCGTTTAGGTACCAACGCAACCCTCACTTCCGCCGACAGACAGCACTGTGCAGATGTTACAGTTTATATTGAAGTGCACGGTTGCTAGTCAAGTTACTGCGGATAAGACTTAATATCTAACGTCTGAAGGTGACGATCATGATGCTGTGCTGTTTACATCATCCTATTTGTTTTCTTGAATCTTAATCATTAATTAAAGCCCATCACCGTCAGATAAAGTATTTAATTGGATGTTTAAAAATAAACCGAATATGCTGGGTATCAGTTATATTTTGATAACTGCTTCCAATACAGTGGTTAGTTAATGGTGTGTATACACTTTTTATAGCAACGTACGTAATAATTAAACAAAACACCAATAAATAGAGACTATTTGTTAGACAAATAATAATACCTCAGCCCGTTTGATAGTCCGGTTTGAAAGGCGCTGCAGCTAGTGTAATTAATGGGGTAACGAAACTTAACGTCTTATATCTAAAAGCGAAGACCACAATATGGTGTAGTTTATACTATTGTAACAAGCGCCACGTGTTTATGGGCAGACGTATCACTTAACATCAGGTGATAGTCCCACTTGTCTCGTTGCGCTGCTTTGAATAAAAAAGTTATCTTCTTGGGAAAAAATGGAGGTGTATGTCTTGTTATTCGCTGCTGAGGAGAGATACAGCTCAGGGAGTTACCGGTGCATTCTGTAGAAGAGTCTGGAGCCTCTAAAGCGTCACTGAGGTTGACCATAGAGAACACGGTACGTACCTCACATAGCTTTGTCTCACCACCAGAAGTGAGGTACCTTCTAGGATACATCCCCCCGACAACAAAAACAAAAGCTCTTGTTACTCACTAAGCTACGAGAAGGACTGCAGTTGATACTCCTGTTTGTGAAGATGTGGCACTAGTTAGAATAATATACACAGCATCACATTGTGCTCGTCGCATTGAGACATAAGATGTTAAGTCAAATTACCCCAGTAATATCATTAATTACCAGAAAAATAGATAAATATCAACGAATCATATTAGATGAGATCTATTGCGATAACGTTGAAGTCTTTTCTATTAGAATAAAATACAATGGAATTTTAAGTTATCTCAATCTGTACTTGAATTGCTGTACTCCACTGTGGCGACTACAGGCGATGGTAAATATTCATCTGTTATATACCGTAGTGTTCCAAGTCCATTGCTTGTAGGTCTCTCTTACTGGAAACCTTTTAGTGGTACCACTGCAGCTTCTATTGCAGCTGATAAATGATTGTATGCAAAAATTACTGCGTTCCGGTTTGAAAGGCGTTGGAGCTAGTGAAATTACTAACGTAACGATAGTTAATATAAGTCTCTAGGCGACAAGCATAGTGAGGGAGGAGCTGTGTACATCATCTTACTAGTGCCACGTTATCATGGGGGTAGTTACCAACATATGAATGTGATCAATTTTAATCTTCAAGAAAAAAAAATTGTCAAAAAAACCTTTAGTCTTCAGTTAAGTGGATGCTAATGATAGTATAACACTTGATTTAAAGTGGTTGGTGGTAAGAGAAAATTATAACACGAATGACACATATTTCCACTTTAAATACTTCAGTGGGGGGTGCCTTTATTAGTTTTCGCGACCGAGTGAATTGGAATGTTTACACCACTAATACATCATCATCATCAGCCGTTAGACGTCCACTGCTGGACAAAGGCATCCCTCAAAAATCTCCACATCAATCGGTCCCGTATTGCTCGCATCCTGTGTGTTCCCGCTAACATATGTTAATTAAATAGTCAATATTATATCCCCACTGCTGGGATTGGGAGCTTTGCATCATAAGAGTGATTATTAACGTGCAGTACAACTCCAAACTCCTTAACGTTTTCTTGTTACCGGAAGCTGAAGCTCAGATTGAATCGTACGGGAACGGCTGTGGTTTGTTCTAAACATTTCCGCCGTGCAGTATCAGTCGACTAATCGCGTTATGAGTTTCCGAACTGCTCACGAAAGGTCCTCAAAATTTTAATATCGCCCGACGCGATCAGTTAAGACGGGAAATGAGTGTAATGGCGTATAAATCAGTCCGTATCAGCGCGGCACCGCCTCTGTCAATAGCTGCGAGGTGGGCCTGCTGGACAGCGTCAAGTGGACGCTCCGGTGTACAATTATTTTCATTCCCACTCTGAACAAAGCTACGAATCCACATCAACCTGTCATAATCATCATCCTCACCAGCCGACAGTTGATTAGCTGCAGCGCCCTTCAAAGCGGAACTCGGTAATGTTTGCACAGTACTGTTTGGCGGCTGTAACGCGCTGCGGTGGTACCTACCTGGACGGTCTCCGGCAACAGGGACCTACCACCAGTAGATACTCCGGCCTGGACTGCCTGCAACCAGCTTTACCAGGTCGTCGGACTACCTAATGGTAGGCTTGCTAACGTCTTCCGGTCGCCGTTCGAGGACCATGCTGCTCCATCGAGTGTGTCCTGCCCATTGCCACTTTAGCTTACCAATTCTTTGTAGATAGATTGTCATAATAGTTTGTGATACATAATAAATACAACAATTTAATGACGAGACGAATTAGAGGAACACTTGATAGTCAGTGATATCAATAGCCACAGCGTCCTTCAAACTGGAACACAGTCATGTTGGCACAGTACTGTTCGTCGGCTGCAATAGGCGTTGCAGTGGTACCTACCTAGACGGTATCCGGAAACAGAGACACTACCATCAATAAAACATCCTTTGCTTATCATGACGACTTCCCGCCTTCGCAAAATGTTCCACTTTCACTTCACCAACGTGGTATATAAATAACCTAGACTATCTCCTTATGAATGGTCTAAAATCCCAGCAGTGGGAACAGTAAGAGATCTGTCTATTATTATTACAAATTCATAACTCTGTTTTTGAGATTATATATATATAAATGTTTAAGCGCCTATTCAAACACTTAGTATTACGTAACTTAATGAATATAGACTTAGTTATAATTTTAACACAAGATAACTTGTAGTGGTCAAGTTAATATGTAAGTTGGTACCTTGAGGTGGATATTTGCCCAGCGAACAGCGTATCCGTTGTGTGCTCACGTCGGCGCGGACAGTCCATTATCGAGAGTCGGAGATCGCGCGGATAGCGGCCATAATTTGCAATAAATATAAGGGTGGAGGTGTCAGCGGTGGTGCCTTTTGTTGTGCTTTCGAATCCCGGCGCCGGGATCGTTACGATAATCTACATTGATTAATAGCGCAATTTAGTTTAGAAGACGTACACAAAAAATGTTACTTACACCGGGACTGGCATTTAATCGGAGACACAACCTTCGTGTTCCTCATCATCATTTTAAAACGCTGACGCCGACCGCGAAGAACTTGAGTTAAAAATGATCCCCATATTACCCCGCCTTTCTACTGATGATAATAAACTTATCCCCCTCCACAATTAAAATTAAAAGTAAATAAAGAAAGGGTCGTACCATTCTAAGAATATCGTTTATAATGCTACATCTAACCAAGTTTTAAGTAGTGACAATTGCCTTGTCTGCCTCCTCGTTCTTTCTCCTAATAACTTGTTTTATAATACCTTCGCTAGTTGGAGAGGCAGCTCAAGAAGAAGAGCACCAAGATCCCTGCTTCAGTTCTGAAGCCAGGTATCGTGAAGCTTCATTGGAGTTCCTTCAAACCGGGCTGGTTACTATAAATCTGTCTCCATGACATCATCGCTGTTTTGGCTAATATCCACCTTCGGCTTTGTCACTTAAAGTCACCTAAAATTTAACGTAACGAACGGGGCGTTCACCTGATTTTAAGTGATTCGCCTGATTAACGCAAAGATGATATATACTGCAACACATTGCGGTTGTCGTCTAAAGCAAAAGATCCTGAATATCGTAACCGTAGTAATTACATTAGTTACAACATCCTTCAAACCGGAACACAGTAATGTTTGTAAACTAATGTCCTGCGGCAGAAATAGGTTGTGCGGTTGGTACCTACCTACCTGGACGGTGTAACATGAAACCATTGTCGATAAATAAATCAAGTTTAAGTAATGAACGTTGCATTATATTGTTATCAATTGTTTTAAGTAAGTGCAGTTAAGTAATGCCGTGTGTTTGTAAGTGAACTTGTTAAGTAACGGTCGCGTTACAAGTGTCGGGTGTTACGAGAGCGGTTAAGATACGGCGGCTTGCACTGGCACCGCATTGGCAACGCCGTAATCTCGCCGTGAAACGCGATGCCCGGGAGATAGGGCACGCGGGCGCCGCCCCGCCCGCCCCACGTACCGACGCGCCGTTTGTCACTGTGCCACCAGTCACACAAATCGTTATTACTTATGAATTTACTACTCTATCACTACACAGTAACATGCACTTCATCCTCTAACTGCGAATGTTAACACAGCGACGCTTATACTACTATAAATCTATATATATATATCGCAAGTCGACCAAATGAATAGCTATAGAGTAACCTAGTATTAAGAGGTGTAAGGGTTACCATAACAACATACAGAACTCAAACCAGCCTCACCTGCTCGTGGTGCATTCTGCTAATCAACAAACGAGGCTCCGGCTCCCACCAACCCTCATTGGACTAGCATGGTGGGAAAAGGCCCAAATCCCCCCATATGAACCCCTACAAACGACGGCTCCCAGTGCCAGTGGTCCGCAGGCCATGCTGACTGTGGACCGATAGATTTTAAGGGAGGCCTATTTCCAGCAATGGACGTCTATCGGCTGATGAAGAACCTAGTATTATAAATCATTTATATTACATATCACAACAACTCACGGATTACAAAAAACGAAAATCTAACTCCCACTAACCTGGATTGGGCCCACTTAGTGAGAAATGGCCCATATCATCCTACAAGAACTCCTACGATTTGGTCAAGGTCACGGGATGCCAGCTGGATACAGGCAGCACAGGTCCGATCGAAGTGGAAATCTATGGAGGAAGCCTATATCCAGCTGTAGACATCTATATGCTGATGATGGAGATGATGATGTTCATGTATCACTTACCATCAGGTGAACGTGTCAGTCTCGTCGCTTATTTGAATAACTCAGCATGAGAAGTATGATGTACCGTTTTTTAAATAAAGAAGAAGCGAGACAAGCGGGACGGTCACCTAATGGTAAGCGATACGTTTGCTCATAACAATATGGCGCTAGTTAGGATGATATATACTGCATTACATTGTGCTTGCCTTTAAGTATAATGTGTTGAATTTCTTTACTCAAGTAATTTCAGTAGCCACAGAGCCCTTCAAACCGAAGCACAGCCGCGGCGGTAGTCGGTCTTCGGCAACGAAGTGCTACCACCAGGAGTGCGGCTGGGAGAGGTGCACATGGAACATAATCTCGATACGTCCGAAAGCGTCTCCGGCGGTAGAAAAGGTGCTGTGTTGCGTTAAACACGTGCATTATCGGGGGTATCGAGAGGCTGTGCGTAGGCACTCTGCGTGGAGTGGCGGCTATCGGCCGGGTTAATGGTGCGAAAATGGCAGATAGCGGGACGACACCGCACCACCCCCAGCGCCACCACCCCGCCACCACCCCGCCGGCGCCCGCCGCCCGCCGCCGCGTCACAAAGTTGCAGATGCCCTATCGGGGTAATTGCGCGGGAAAAGATAGCGCGCAGATTTAGTTTTGATGTTTCAATTTATACTTGTAATTATGATCTTTACGCTTATCATACGTCGCGGCCATTTTGTAATATTTTTAAAGTCATCATCATCATCATCAATTTGCTGTGTTTCCATTTTGTGCAGTCACGTGTCTTCCGCCATTTTGTTGTCTCCACACGTGTTTCAGTCACATGTCTTCTTCCGCCATTTTGTTTACACACGCGTTTAATAAGCCTCGCCTTACATAAAACCTCTTTAGTATATATCTGTGTAAGATTACGTTCCAATTGTTATTTAATGTTAAATAACAATCGATATTTTAGAAAAAAAAACACTATTTAATATTTATTATTAAATATATTTTATTAATACTAAATCTTATAAAAAGATGGCGGCAAAGTTTAGCCACGAGAAGTTTTTGCGATACAAAAGGTAACAATGTTAAATATGGTCTTTATCTGCTCGTGAGGCGGGGGACTGATCGATGGGCGCCTGCTCCTCACATCCTTGAAGAGCATCAATTAACGTTATCCTGGCGATTCATCGGCGATCCATCAGCTAAGATACCTTATTCCACATATCACATAATAGATTCGTTTACGGCGTGGAGTCCAGTCATCCATTGACCACCGCTAGTGTTACTTTGTTATTATTCTTCAGTAAATCATCGAAACAAATATTATCTGGTTACAGATCACCGAGATAATTTTTAATTGATAAATTTATTGGAGTAACACAGCATCTTTAAAAGAGTTTTCTTTTATATAACAAGCTAAAGAAGAAGAAGTGGTGGTAGTGAAGAACACAGCATATATAATATATGATGATGATGCCAGACGGATTTAAAAAAAAATCCAGCCCCAACTAAACTGCTTATCGACTGGATCCGAAATTGAAGTATGGTTTTATGAAGACAGATCCTACAGCATCAATCAGCTTCAGATTTATCTGGTCTTATTGCTTCCATACATTTAATGCGTAGTTTAAGATGTCCACGAACTCGAGACAGTGTGGGCATAAAGATCTCAACCTGATCGCCAAACTTCAGTTTGAAGAGGCCATCTAATGGTGATGATGATAGAGATGGGCGTGGGGTTATTGAATATCAGTGAGCCTTTCTTCAGTGATGGTATACGATTTTCAACGGCCGTGTACTACTGTTCAGACTTTACCGTGTTCCTGACGACAAGCAAAATATGGTGTAGTGTGTCACATCCTAACTATACGTTTCTATCAGTGAGCGTATTACTTACCATCAGGCATAATTTTAAAAGCTTTTCATAACGTGCATTAACAACACGCAAGTAGATATATTTCATACGAGATAACAGCGAAAAGGGACTGTTTGATCGAGCAGGTGCGAAGCCACCTACCTGCCGGGGATACCTGTTCCTCCATTAGAATGTATCCACAGGCCCATCCAGGTCCGACCAGGGAAGAAATATTAGGGGTACATCACATACATTTAATCGCTTATTTAACTTTGTGTCATATATTATATATGCTTTGGGATGAAAGACAGTTAAACTTTACTGCTGCTGAAGACAGTCAGGGTCACCACCAATGCCTTACCTCCTTCTGGATGGTCTTCAGTAAGAGATCATAATATAAAAAATACGACGAACGTATTTGCAGTCTATAGTGTAGAGACCAGGTTTTAAAACAATTACTATTCATAATATTTCTTGTTGGTAGATAAGTAGGGGACATATATATATATATATATATATATATATATATATATAGTAATATACTATATATATGGGTCAATATATATACCAACACGCATTGGGCCAGCGTGGTGAGAAATGGTCCAAATCTTCCCTTACGAACTCGCACAAACAACGGCCTCTGGTAGGCCAAGGCACCGGAACTACAGCATCGCAAGATCGAAGTTATTCGAAGCTATTTAGGGGAGGCCTATGTCCAGTAGTGGACGTCTATCAGCTGATGATGATGATGAGTAAATTATGAATATAACGAAAACGTGACGTTAGTTAAGATGATATACATTGCAACGCATTGCGCTTGTGACCTGAGACACAAAATATCGAGTCTCGTTACCGTAGTAACTAAAGTAGCTGCAGCGCCCTTCAAACCGGAACATAGTAACGCTTGCACAGTACTGTTTGTCAGCAGCAATAGGCGCTGCGGTGGTACCGAGACGGTCTCCGGCAACAGAGTCCTGAATACTTGTAAGTATTGCTCGGACGTCTGTAGGTAATCCGTAATACCTGTTATCGAAACCTGGTCCCGGCGCGCCGGAGCACGGCTCGTTAGCGCGGCGGCTCGAGGCGCACCCAATTGCCCGTGACGATAGCGCGGTATCGCACCACCTCCATTCAATGGGGATGCTTTTAAAACCACTGGACTGGATTTTTGAACGAACGTATCTATCTTGTATCACTTTTGATACACGTAAACGACCGTGTTGTCACAACTACGTGATTCGATGGAGTTAACTGTTTATATGAGGTGTGAAGGATCCCACACACCATGGAACCCAACCTCATCTGCTCGTGGTGCACTTTGATAACCAACAAACGAGGCTCTGGCTCCCACCAACATGCAAGGTCAGTGTGGTGGGAAATTTCTCCAATCCGTACCGTATCGATGTGAGAATTTTTGGAGGAGACCTTTATACCCAGCTATGGACCTCTACCAGTTGATGATGATGATGATGATGAAAAAGAGAGAGAATTAATTAATATGCGATAATTAATAGATAATAAATTAACATATAAAAATAGATATAATGTATGAAAAAGAGTGTTCGATTATTTTTCCTAGTAAAGGTTGTGGAGGTTGATCATTATTACAGACATCTAGACTGGTAAATCATCATCATCATGTACCGGTAGACGTAGTGGTGGGAGGCGTCCCACAAGGTGGATCGAAGATCTGATGAGAATCACGAGAATTTACTGTATGCGGGCAACGCGGGACCGATCGATGTGGAGATCTTTAGAGGAGGCCTATGTCCAGCAGTGCACGTCTATCGACTGATGATGATGATGATGATGAATCATTATTAGTGTTAAGAGTCACAGGATAAACTTAACCGTTAAAATTATTATCTTCGAACAGTTTTAATTACAAAACAAACTTATAACTTATCTATATAAATTTGATATAAACAAAGAAAGACAGGTTGCATTTTTCGAGCAGCTTCAAATGCTGATTATGATGAACTGACATCATGAACAAGACCAGCATGCATTCGCAGCCCTTCCTCACTCCCTCCCGCAAGGCTCAATAACCCTAGAAACCTCCTAGTCGCCTTGTAGGACAGGCAGGGAATATCTTAGTCCTATTCTTAGCAGTCCGAAACTACAGGGCTGCGGTAATACCTACCTAGACGTAGTCCAACAGCAGAGACCTACCACTAGTAGTTATCTGTACGACAATTGAAAGAAGACATCTTGGATACACATAGCCGCTGTGTATATATACGTATTTGATTTAATGAAGATGTAAGGTCTAATATTAATATAGATCTTTATTCTGAGACCTAATCGAGTATCAAATACAAAGCGAACAGTAAACGCGAAATAAACAGACATTCGTCCACAAATTACTCCACGACGGGGTACTGGAACAAGTGGATACCATTTTGAGCCTTATTATATACGTGATAAGGGTAAGATCCGCCTGCGCCCGCCGTCGCTGCCTGTTGCTCGCCGGATATTACCCGTTCTATCGGCGGCGGGCTGCCTCGTTGGAGTATCACCTTGTAATTCGGCAAATTACCTCCACATCTTCGTGTAATTAAATACTTTGGCACTTCTGTTCGTTTTTTATTTCTATGGATTGTTACACTGATACTTTGCAGTATGTATAAAGGTGATACTCAAGACTGGTGGTAGGTCTTTGTACCGCCGCGGCTCATATTGTAGCCGACAAACAGTAGGGTGGAAGCATTACTGAGTTCTGGTTTGAAGGGCGCTGTAGCTGATGTAATTACTTGGGTAATGTTACTCAAATTCTCTTATTTCAAGGCAACAAGTACCATGTTGTGCAGTATATATTATCCTAATTATCGCTAACGTCATTGTGATCCGGTTTCAAAGGCGCTGTAGCTCACTAGCTAGCTAACCAGTTATTACACTTAATTACTGGTATAATGAGATTAAATATCTTATGTGTCAAGGCGATGAGCACCATGTGGTATATATCACTCTTACTGCGATCCGGTTCGAAGGACGCTGTAGCGAGTGAATTTAAAATCTTATGAGCACGTCTCAGTTATATGTTATAGTCAGGTGCAATTACCATCAGGGAAGCGCGCGTATGGTCGCTTCGTTAAAAATAAAGACAAAGGCGGTAAATAGGAGTGCGTGTCGTTTTATAGTCGCGTATGGGAAGTGCGCGTTATCTAGAGGTGGGTCCGCAGTGCGAGCGGGCGCGGCGGGCGGGCGCGCCGGGCGGGCTTATCGCACGCGCGCAGCCGCACCTCGCCGCGATTATATCGCCCTAATTAATTTCCACCACAAACAATGCCGGTGGCGGCGGTAAAAATGTGTGTCTTGTGTATCACCCTCGTCATAGCGCACCCGTGTCATGCTAATTAATAAACCTGCATGCATTAGCACGGAATTAACTGCTTCGGGATTAATGGCGCGCGAGCTGACCACCAGCAGTACCATCCAATAAGCGGCTAAGCAAAGATGCGGTGCGTATATCAACTTAAAACAGTGGGTAGGTCTTTGCAACCACAAACTCTCATTTATGCGGACAAAAACTGTGCAAGCGTTACTGTCTTCTGGTTTGCAGGGCGTTGTAGCTACTGAAATTACTAAGGTAACAAAAACGAGATCTACATGAGATGTTAAGTCTTCGTGCCATCAACCCATATAACATCACATGGTTATATACAAACGTATCATTCGCCATCAGGTTAACGAACGCAAGTCTCGTCGCCTCATGGAATTTTCTCCTTACCTTAGTTACTACCGACAGCACCCTTTAAACAGGAGCAAGAACCAGCTGCAGTGGTACGTAGACAGTCTCCGGTGACAAAGGTCTACAACCAGCATATTGTCCATTAACCATCTTCCGATTTGACCAGCCCAATGGATCCTTAACTCCGTCCATGTTAAAGATGACCTTTGAACTCTCTCTCCAAACAAAGGGAACATGAAAGAGTTGACCGTTATTAGTTACGGATAAGGTCTACCGTACATTTATATACGTAAAATTTAAGTTTTAAATGTTAAGTCTTTATCCTTTAAGTTAAGCTAAGTTGTAAGTAATATCTAAGGCCACAATTAGGACATCCAAATATGTTCTAAACGTACTATTTTTATTTCTATGTACTACTTATTACGCAGTTATTACTTACTAGTGGCAGGTCTCTGTTGCATGAGACGATCTAGGTATGCACCACCGCGGCCCCCATTGCAACCCTCAAACAGTACGCGTGAGAACATTCCTCTGCTCCTGACTCAAGGGTGCTGTAGCTAGTGTAGTTACTGGGGTAACAAGATACGACATCCTTTGTCTCAGACGATCGGAAAATAGTTGCTATATATATCATCCTAACTAACGCCATTTTGTTATGGGCTAGTATCTACCATTTAAATGTGCTGATCGTCGCGTCGCTTAATTAAATAAAAAAAATTAATAAATAACAATTGGAAAGTATACTTTTTATTTTATTTAACAATTATAGTTTAAGTTATTAAGTTCAAAGTTAAGTTAAAATTAATATTTTCACAACAAAACAACTAATACCTTTAAAGGTAATATCGAAATCATACGAATTTCAAAATGGCGGCTTAACAAAGCAGGTGTTAAAATATATTTATATTATAACCTATTTTCTTTACTAGATAGTAGTAAGCAGGGCATGTACTGCACAATTGTGGTAACGGCTTTGAGATAAGAACTTTGTTGCTGGAGACCGTCTAAGTATACTACCTTCTTCTTCTTCTTAAACTGTCTGTCCAGCTAGTGAAGATTGGCGATCAGAACTTTCTGCCTCTGGTTCGCCGGATCAATTCGGACGGCCCGGATACGCCAGTCCATTCCCTGATATTCCTCAACCGTTTCCGGTAACAGAGAACCACTAGTAAAAAAAAGTAATTAATATTACGCGCTACGCGACTCGTGTATGTTTATTTGTTATTTAACACTCAGAACAAAGTGTTGCTAGTGTGAAAGTATCGTAAATGAGTTTGGTTCGTGTGAGGGGTCGTTAGTGGTGTGTTTATCTTGACATCGGTAAGTCTTGCGGCGACAATTCGAGGCCAAAAATTACTTTACTGATAAGCCACCATTATAAGTTGAACTTTAATAACTTGCTGTAGTTAAGATCGATACACTGTTGCCTTTCTTTTAATTAAGGAAGCGAAGAGACGTTCACCTGATAGTAAGTGATACAACTGCCCATAACACTGCAACACATTCTGCTCGGCGCCTTGAGATATAAGATGTTGATTTTCATTACCCCAGCAATTTTAGTAGCTACAGCGTCCTTCAAACCGGATCACAGTAATGTCTGCATACTACTGTCTGTCGGCTGCAATAGGTACTGCAGTCACCATCAGTACCAGTATACTAATACTTTTATTGTTACCCCAGTAATTTCAGTAGTTACAGTATCCTTCAAACCGGATCACAGTAATGTCTGCACACTACTGTTTATCGGCTGCAATAGGTGCTGCAGTCACCATCAGTACAAGTATATTAATATTTTTATTGTTACCCCAGTAATTTCAGTAGCTACAGCGTCCTTTAAACCGGATCACAGTAATGTCTGCACACTACTGTTTATCGGCTGCAATAGGTGCTGCAGTCACCATCAGTACCAGTATACTAATGTTTTTATTGTTACCCCAGTAATTTCAGTAGCTACAGCGTCCTTCAAACCGGATCACAGTAATGTCATCACACTACTGTTTGTCAGCTGCAATAGGCGCTGCGGTGGTACCAGTATATTATATTCTATATATACACCACCGTATATATATATAGAGAGATCATGGTCACAGTCCGTGAGGGTCTATGCCAAGAGAACCGAGCTGATGATATCCTAAGGCCGCTGTTATCGCAGAGCGCGACGCTGAAGCACGAAGCGCGTCATCACCCAGGATATGTTACAGGGTCTCCGAGACCTGCATTTCCGGATTAACAATAACAACTTCCTCGTTCCGCTCGCCGTACGCGCGATTAACTTCATTATCAGGTACTTTACGTTAAACTTAAGTAAATCTCTCGACACGCTAGATAAAGTGTCGTCACGGGATTTTTAGTGATATCACAGTAATTACATGAAATGGTAATATTGAATATAATTGTTCTTTTTTAGTTTTTTTTTCTGATAATGATATAAGATAAGAGCGAGACCTTCACCTGATAGTAAGTGATACGCCCGCCCATAACACCGTGATACTAGTAGCACCGCATTGCGCTCGTTGCCTTGAAACATGAGATGCCGAGTATCGTGACACCAGTAATCACGCCAGCTGCAGCGCCCTTCAAACCGGATCACAGAAATGATAACGCTAATGAAGATGATATACAGCACCACATTGTGCTAATCGTATTGAGACATAAGATTTTAAGTTTCGTTACCTCTGTAATATCACTAGCTCTAGCGCCCTTCAAACCGGATCACAGTAATAAACTTTAGTTAAGATATATACTGCACCACATTGTGCTCATCGCCTTGACACATAAGATATTTAATCTCATTACCCCGTAATTAAGTGTAATAACTGTTTAGCTAGCTAATGAGCTGCAGCGTCTTTGAAACCGGATCACAGTAATATTAACGCCAATGAGGATGATATTCATAGCATCACATTATGCTTATCGCA
Organism: Ornithoptera priamus; assembly: GCA_029034505.1. Taxonomy (NCBI): domain Eukaryota; kingdom Metazoa; phylum Arthropoda; class Insecta; order Lepidoptera; family Papilionidae; genus Ornithoptera; species Ornithoptera priamus. The sequence goes on along the minus strand of JARDWD010000313.1, from coordinate 1,531,554 downwards.
TTGATACATAAGATTTTAAATTTCCTTACCTCCGTAATATCACTAGCTATAGCGCCCTTCAAACCGGATCACAGTAATTAACTTCAGTTAAGCTGATATACGCAGCACTACATTGCGCTTATCACATTGATACAGATTTTAAATTTCGTTACATTCGTTATTTCACTATATTTAGCGCCCTTCAAACCGGATCACGGTAATATTATTGTTTTACTTTAAACTGAAACAAACGTTAGAAGCCTTTCCGACCTCTTGAGAGTTCGTGAGTAATGAGTAGTGACGGAGCCGCGCGTGTGTGTGTGTGTGTGTACGTATGTGTACGTGTATGCGCTTGCGTGTGTGTGTACGTGTGTACGTGTGTGCGTGTGTGTACGCGCGCGCGCGTGTGTGCGCGGGTGGCGGGCGTCGCGGGCGATAAGGATGTATTAGCACATTCCGCCCGGCGAGCGCCACTGTATTTATTCTTATCCGGTGTAAGGCAGGTTACACCCGTAGTGACGTGACCGCGATATCGATGGATTTACACGGCCGCCTGCGCGCGCACCTGACCGCTCCCGCGCAGTGATGGACCTGGGTATACCATGTTCACTGGCTGAAAAGGGATCCCTTCACACCACCTCTTAACTCTTAAGATCTTATACTACGTAGTGAGGGGACGAGTAAAACCTGACCTTAAATCTCCACCTGCTGGTGTTCATGATGATATACACTAGAAACTTATGCACTAGATAATAAGACTCGTTACCACGGTAATTTCAGTAACTAAAACGACCATCAAACTGGAACACAGTAATGTTCACACAGTAGTATCTATCGGCTGCAATAGGCGCTGCGGTCCTAGACGGTCTCCAGCAACAGAGTCCCACCACCAGATAGCTCCACCTTTGCCCTTATTACTACCCCTTTCCTACCCTTAGTTCACAGTACAAATAAACGTTGATTAAACATCAGATCTTCGCCTATATTAAGATCTAATTATACTAACAAATTAATTAGATTATATTGTACCTATACAGTAAAGTAAAACAGGAATAAAATAGTAAGATTACTACCAATTCCTCATCATCATCAGCTTTCCTCAATCCAGACCTGGATGTAGGAATGGACGCACCAGCCCGTCTCAGCCAATGTCATCCACCAGATACGACTATTATTACTGTTAAGCTAACTTTCACCTTCCCTTACTATGACGTTAACCGACTTATAAATAGAGAGGTGCGTGTGAAAAGGCCTTATGCTTTACTGTGTTGGAGTTAATTAAGGTCCTATCACATATATTCTTATACATTAAGTTGTCTTTGTTTCCGGAGACCCGTCTAGGTACCACCGCAGCGCCCATTGCAGCAGACAGACTGTGACTGTGATCCGGTTTGAAGGGCGTTGTAGGTAGTGAAATTACTGCGGTGACGAGACTTATTACCTTATGTTTCAAGATGGCTAGCTCAATGTAGCGTAAAGGATATCATGATCATCACCATCATCTTTGTATCATCTTAACTAGCGCAACGTCCTGAGCAGGCGTATCACTTATAATCAAGTGAACTTCCTGCTCGTCTCGTCGCTTCGTCAAATAAAAAAAAAGTAATATTTCCGTCCCGCTCTCACCGCTCCCTCTAACCAAAGCTTTAGAAGACCAAGTCTACTGTCGCACCAAAGTTTATTAGTTCTGGTGTTTCTCTCTTCATCTTCCTTATCGTCATGTTTGTGTTGCCAACCTGGCCAGCTCGTGGTGCACCCGCTTAAGGTCAACGTTATGGGAAACGGCCCAAATTCCCCCCACACGATACGCGCGGACGTAATCAACTGATGATGATATAATGTTATTAAATAATACTTTAGTATGTTATGTTGAATAATCGCTTGTAAGATGAAGACCTGGTGAAGATTGCAAGGATTTGGATGTAGGTAATATTAGGCTGGACGCATTGGAAACCGATTTGGAGAAGCAGTGGACGGTATGCTGGGGTCGTGATGATGAAGCCCTTATTTGGAAGTTGAACGGATATCGATATAATATAAAAATGAACGGCGCCATCCCGTCCGGTCGTGTGAAGGGGGTGAGCTCGCTTGGCGCTGCGAGATAGCGCCGATAGCATCTCCGGGTGGTTGCCCCGATAGAGAATAATAATAATTTTATTATACTACCGCACACCCCCACCACCACCACCACCACCACCACCACCGCCGCCGCCGCCCGTGTTTATAAACAACTTATGAACACCGCCTGCTCTCTATCTGAAATCTTTCAATCGACTTTTAACACTTATAATTTCCCTTTCACTTTCAATGATATCCTTATTTGTTGTCCTTCGCGTTAGGATACCTAGGGTTGACTTAAAGCCTAACTTACCATCACCTATCAGACCATCCTTAGGTATACTGAAAATAAGTTTAAGGATACATAATACATCGATATATTTTGCAAGAAAGATAAGTTATATGGCCCGAATCCCCAATATGAATCTCTGTAATCGTGGGGATCTTTGGGGGAGGCCTATGTCCAGCAGTGGACGTCTATCGGCTGATGATGATGATGATGAAGTTATGACATAAGTTGAACGAAGGAGTCGAACCCATGATACGTAAATGTTAACTTAAACTATTGATCCATTAGCAATCAAACATTTTCACACGATGTTCACTTTATGTCAAGTGATACCCTTACCTGTAAAATGGCGTTAGTTAGGATGATATACACGCCGACGTAAAAAGTTCAGTCTCTTTACCTCATACAGTAATCACACTGGCTACAGCGCCCTTCAAACCGGATCACAGTAATGTCTACACAGTACTATTAGTCAACTGCAATAGGCGCTGCAATCATCATCAATACCAGTATACTATTGTTTTTATGATAACCTCAGTGATTTCAATGGCTACGGCGCCCTTCAAACCGGAACAAAGTAATGCCTGCGCAGTGCTATTCGTCTGCTGCAATAGTCGCTGCGGCATTACCAGTATAGTATGGTTTTATAAACGGATATATCTAAAGACATGATTAAAGTCCGTGAGGGTCTATGACAAGAGAACCGAGCTGATAGCTGCTGCCAACCACCCGTAACCACGTCTGCCCGCAACATGGCACTAATTGGGATGATATACACTGCATCACATTCAGCTTCTTTGGAGTAAAGGTTCTCGCATCACCCTTTTATTTGGTTTTAGGAGGAAATCCTCAAAACATAGCCTGGTTCTTGGAGAAGTCAGGCTTATGTGAGCTTACTCACTAAAACCACCTCGATGGTCTGCATCAGTGCAGTCGCAGAGGCTCCGGGATCTCTTATAGAACGCACCGGTGCCCCTCTTAGCACGTCTCTGAGGAGGAGCCTAATCTTCCTAGGCACCATCGCTGCTCCACACTCCTCCCACGCAGGCTCGCTTGTTGAGCGATAAGGGCCCCCACTCTCAAGACCCGTGAAACTCCTAGACCCATTCAGTCGGCTTCTACGACAGGCAGGTCTTACCTTAGTCCTAATCTTACCATCCCGAGACTACAGGGTTGACGGGTTGGAAGTCGCGTCACCCTAGTCATTTACTTAAACTTTACACCCCTTAAACATCAACGCAACTAAACTCCTTTATAACGGAATCATAACACACACATTGTTATCATTAACGTACCTACCAATTGTTTGCTTCCGTGTGTGTGTATACGTATATATATATATATATGTATGTATGTATGTGTGTGTGTGTGTGTGTGTGTGTTGTGCACACATTCGCAAGTACTTCGCGCCGTACAAAAACTCTCCAAGTGCGCTCCAAAGGATCTCGTATGAAGTCGCACATGAAATATATTCAATCTGCGACTTCGAGATAAGGGCCTACCCCCACTCCCAGGGGGCCCCCACCTTCGCTCCCACTCCAACGCCCTCCCCTCCCGCAGCCCTCAGCCGGATGCGAGCCTGATTTTTGACGGTCACTTGAAGTTTGCCTTTGTGTAACATCACTTTAAATTCACCGTTTCCATTCGCGTATTGAAATTCTTCTCCTCAACGTGTACTTAAATTTAAGTGTTGTTTGAGCCCCATCTATAACAAAGTATAGTTAAGTTAATAACACGTGAAACGAGAGTGAAGTAAATTTTAGATTAATAGTGGTACGTCTCTTTAGCCGGAGACGGTGTAGATAGTACCGCAGCTCCTCTTCCTGCTGCTAAACATTAATGTGCAAATATTACTTGATCCGGTTTGAAGGGTGCTGTTGCTAGTGATATTACTGGGTAAATGAGATTTGACATGTTATGCTTGGCGACGAGCGTAGTCCGGTGCCGGTGCCGCCAAGTCGTTGCGGACGATGGTACCTTCGTAGAGACCAACCACCAGCAACGTCACCATCATTACTGTTGCTCAAGAAAGAACAAACTTACTGGTGGTTAATCTTAATGAGGATCAAGTGATGTAGCGGTAATAGTATAAACAATTGGATGCATCGTGGTCTGAAGGCCGGCGCGAGGTCGGGCCGCGGCGGCGCGCCATCGGCAGGTGGCTGATAGCGCGCGCTATCGCATCGGCATTGGCGGGGTTCGAACCCGGAGCCGGCGCGCTCATTACGCGATAACGATTCAGTTTGTTAACAATGCCGCCGGCGCTGATACCGCGATGCAAATGAGCCAGCGCCGCTCGCGCAGCCGCTCCGCAACCCTCGTGCCACCGCGGACCTGGCAACTGCCGTTCGGCGTCATCATCCGATAATCGAGCATACTCCACTAGCACCACCGCAGCGCCTATTGCGGCCGTCGGACAGCACTGTGCAGACATTACTGTTCTGGTTTGAAGGGCGCTGTAGCTAATGTTATTATTGAGAGTAACAAGGAGTAATAACTTATGTAACGGCGACGAGCGCAATGTGGTGCTTTGAATACCATTCTAGCTAGCGCCACGTTGTAATGGGTGGGTGTATCACTTACCATCAGGTGAACCATCAGCTCATCTCGTTGCTTTATTAAATAAAAAAATTGCGTATTTAACCCTTGATTACAACTGATGTCGTTAGCCACAGCGCCTTTTATATCGGAACAGAGCCAGGGGGTAGACGACGAAGACGAGGTGGTGATTTTTCGTAGCAAAGCGAGGGTGCTGAGGAGGCTTCTGGCTCTGTTCTGGCCGTGCTTAGGCGTAGTGCAGGAAAACACCGGTGCGTTCCGTAAGAAAATCCCGGGACCCCAGCAACGGAATAAGGATGACTACCGAGAGGGTGCAGTAGGTACAAATTCTACGTAAACCTATCCTTCGCCCCCTACCCCTTCCAAGTAGGGTATCTTTTTCGTTTTAACTAAAAAAGAGTTTTCTGTTGTCGAAGACTGTCTAGGTAGGTAACACCGCAGCTCCGATTTTCGCCGCCAAACAGCAATGTGCCGTTACAGTGATCCGGTTTGAAGGGTGCTGTAATTAGTGAAATTACTGCGGTAACATTTTATGTCTTTAGTTGAGTACAAACTAGCGCGAGGTTGAGGGAGCGTATGGTCGAATAAAAATAAATTGTTTAGCAGAATACTATATGGTGTTCATAGAAGTATCGAGACTTTAAACTCGGTTTCAACGCATCGAGTGTATAGTGTTGTATAAATATCTTAATTAGCACTTCATTAATTAATCAATTAGTCTCTTCTAGTAAAAACAATATATTAATACTTCATCATTATCTCCATCGATGGATGACTATATTGGACATAAGTCTCACTAGTATCTAAATCGTTTTCAGATACTATTAAACGTTTTTTTCATTAATAAAAAGTATCACACGTCTTCTTATGTTCTTAAGTAATAACTTAACATAACTTAAAAAAAGTTAAGTTGGTATATATCATACCTTATAACTTGCTACGAAAGCTCCAACGCTATCGCGCTGCCCATTCCGTAACACTCCGATACCTTATATCAGAGTATCGCTGGCCGGCTTCCTGTGCGGCGGCCGGGAGGGGTGGGAGCTGCGCCTTTGGTGGAGGATGGGGTGAAGGGTGGGGGTCGCTGAAAAACCTGAAAAGTGACCGCCGATAAGGTCAATTTTGGCCGCATTTCGGTCCGGACAGAGATGATATAATGAAAGTATTGATTCGCTTCGATTTATCGATTATCGACATAACTACTATTATAATAAAATACCTACAGTATACATTGTTTACTGTAGTATAGTAACAATTAAATATGTCTCCATTATTATTTATGCTATATTATATACTATTGTCATAGTATATACTATCTTAACCGATTTCAAATATATAATAATTTTTTAAAGATATCTGGACGTATAATAAAATTTTTGAGGTTGATCTCCGTTACGGCAATCGTCTTGATCTATTTTTACCGCTAAACCATAGTGTGAAGACACTACTGTGTTCCGGTTTGAAGCGGGCTGTAGCTAGTGAAATTACTAACGTAGCGATACATATATCCCTCAAGGCGACAAACACAATGTGGTCATATCCTAACTATTCTTAATAATATGCTATTACAATCTCGCTTTATTAGTTTTGTCGCTTCATTATTTTAACTAGTGGACGCCCACTGCTGGGCATACAGCTCTTGTAATCACACAAAACAGGATCTCGTATTGCACCAGTCCAGTGAGTGCACTATAGTAAAAGTACATCCTAGAAGCCGAGTAACACCTCTTCGCTCTCGCTTCCAGTTATTTTAGGACGTATGTCCTCCCCGTAGAGGACGTCTCCTTTATATTATCCTCCTTATAAGGTAAACTAATAAAACCTCCTTTGGGGTCAAATCATAAATATAAGTGAGGCCATTAATTGGCGGCGCCGTTGGTGAAATATTTCCTCGTACACATCACTGGTGGGCGCGCGTGCGGCAACACGATGCGGCGATACCGCATTTGCATATTGCTGCAGATTTTTTTTAAACCCTACACTTAATATGCATATTTACTAGTTCCATGCCTCTTCGTATGGTCCAAGGGATGCACAGGCGTCCATTTTTATATATATAAAAAAAAATTACTATTAAACATGAATTTCGAACTATACAACCCCCGTTTCATGGTTTCATACTATTACAAAGATCTATATCAATATCGTGACACATATTTGTTTAAAATCGTTTTACACTAATATAACATACATATATATATATAACTGTATATACATACTAAATATGTATAACAATATAAACAACCTTTTTATATACTAATCTTTATTATATACAGAAAACTAGGATAACAGTGTTAATCACAAAACTAGATCCGTATTGTTAACATATCAAATCTAGTAATAGCTAACAAAGATTTGTTTCTCTGTATGTTTGTTACGAGTACACTCAAAAACGGGTGAAGCTATTTTGTTGAAGCCCTCACAGGGCTATTAGTGATATTATAAAGTATAACTTAGGATAAATAATTTCTGTTCGCCCCTATCGTAAGTTAGAGGAAGTATGCCTTTCCTCTCGCGAAGGGACGATCAGAAGTTATTCATTAGACGGATGTTTTCTCCGCTTCCGCTTTTACCTTGTGCGCATGATTTATGGGTCAATTGCACTTGTTCGAGGTCATGGTATTGTAATGTTTAATTTCTCATTATTTTTCTTTACAGGTAAGTAGGTTATCAGGAGTAGGAGGTCCAGATGAAAGCGATTGTTCCGTAAGTAAACTGCGACTCGAATCGGCGAATTGAAACAATATATAAGAATGTTTAAGTTAGTTTTAAGTAATTTTTTCCGATTTACGCTCTGGTGATAAGTTAAATTTCAGCTCTGAAGATGACACATGATGATGATGATGAATCGAGGGTTAATCTTTTGTCATGAAATTATAAGTAATATCAGTAGCAAGTCTCTTTTATGTATGTTGATTTATTCCTTCTTCTACTTAAGGTGATGTTCAGACTAGCTGAGGTTGACAGTTCATCATTTTTTATTTTTCACCATGATCTCATATGGTACTAAGTAATAACGTGGTGAACTATAGCTTAGTGGCTTGAAGTCCTTCTGTTCTTTATTTGGACGGGAACACTGACGATATCAGATTTTTCCACTCCTCCGCTGCTATCAAGAATAAGCTCCTCCTTAATACAGCAAAGGATTTATAGTGAAGAGAAGAAAGAAGGTATTTCTGCTGTCAATGAATATTTTCATTGATTGTTCTGTTCTATGGAAGACGTAATTGCTGATGATAATCCTTAAGCTAATGCAAGTATTACTGCTGCTGCCGCTAACCATCAACACCATCTACTTGGTGAACGGTATATGCGATTTATTTCCTACAGTATCAAAAATAATGTCTGATCTTCCGTCTGTACGTTACCGGTAATTAATATCATCATCATCGGCCGATAGACGTCCACTGCTAGACATAGGCCTCCTCCAAAGATCTCGCTCCGTCACGCTTTGCTCTCATCCAGTGGGTTTCCACGATTCTCACCAGATCCGCTAATTAATATATATCGACCCTACCTCCTACCTCATCTCTATACACGTATTCATTATTCTTTTAAAATTATGAGTGTGGAGGCTAAGAGGGGTTGTGATGGGAGGGAGGTGGGGATGTACAACACACAGCAAAAGTCCACGTCACCCTTATCTCATCTGTTTGACGGATTCGTACCGAAAGTGCTGCGTATTCATATTTCGCGTACAGATCATAGTTGTACAGAGGTTTGTTTATTATTTGGACATACATATATATATACATATATACACATTTTTATATATATATATATATATGTGTGTGTGTAATACGTATTATTGTTTTATGAAAGACATAATAGTTCTTCCAATGAAGAAAAATATTGTGAGGGAATCTTCTAACATATACACAGTACATCTTCGCATTGACTCTTGTGAAAGCCCAAGTCCCAGCAGTGGGGCGTTCGGAGAGCACCTTGTTGGTACTTCAATAATGTTCTGTATAGCAATAGGTTGAAGACTAAAAAGTTTCAATCAGCTATGATGACCAATTCAAATGGTATCAAGCCTCTGTTATCGTTTTGGTCGGTACCTTCACAACACCAACTGCGTTCAAGCAGTATATATTTACTTTGAAGGATGTTATTGGTGGTGGTATGACCTATTACTTCCGCTAAACAGTGGTGTGCAAGCATTACTGTATTCCGATTTGAAGGGCGCTGTAGCTAGTAAAATTACTGAGATGATGAGACTCGTCATCACGAGTATTTAGGCGATGGATGGAATGTGGTGCATTGTATACCATCCTAACCAGTTCCGCGTTATGGGCAAGCGTATCACTTACCATCAGGTGAACGTTGCTCTCGTGTCGTAGCTTAAAATATAAACCTTTATACCATCAGAAGTAAGTCACATTCGTTTGCTTGATTGTTAAAGAGAGGAAGAGCAGGAGGTACCTTCTTTTATATAGTAGAAACACGATATGTCCTCTGTAGGTGGATACACTGCGTGCGCAAGATTCCCGACTGCGGGCCACAGATACGGCGAGCTATTTAATCACAGATAGCATCAGCAGGCTGGGGGGGTGCTATTATCAGCTCGGAGGGCCTATCGCCGCTCCCGCCCTTCCTTATCAGCGCAGTATAAATTCCCGACAGATTGTTATCAGCGACACTACAGCCCTCGCTGTTTATATTTTTGTGACTTATGAAATATAATTAGGGGTTTTATAAAATTAAATAATTTATTATATATATATATACATATATATATACATTATTTGCTATATTTATATATATATATATATATATATATATTCATATTTCGCAATTTAAATTGATAAATATAATCATAAAATATTCATATAGAATTCTGTGCCTCTCAAACAGTTAATACACAGTTGTACTGTTAGAGCGGTAGATTGACTAGAGTAAGGAGATACCAAGCCACCATTCTGCATCACTCGTGACCCTGGATTCCAACCAGAGACCTCCACGGTTTGCAGAAACCAGTTAAGGATCTTTCTATTTGCGACGCGACGCTATCGGCTTGCTTGTCCGCTCCACTAGAGCTATAAAGCGCACGGGCTTATTATATATCTCGTAGACGATAGCGATAGCGAATATCGCCCATAATAATTCAATTTAAGTGCAATTTTCCATACGTATTACGTACACCGTTTAGTATTTAACCGATTTTTTTTTAATAAAATACTAATGTTTTTAGTGACGTTACCGATTAAACTCAAATAGTAATAAATGTTAACTATTACTATATAATATCGATTAGTCGTTAAAAAGCGAATAATCTATGATATTTGTTATAATCTATTAACTATGTAGATATCAAAATAAAATACTATAATCATCATCATCATCATCAGCCGATGGACGTCCACTGTTGGACATAAAGCACCCCCAAAGATTTCTATATCGATCGGGACCGCGTTGCCCGCATCCAGTGGCTTCTCGTGACCTCGCTAGTCCAATGCTCGTTGGTGGGAACCAGAGCCTCGTTTGTTGATTAGCACAGGTGCACCACGAGTAGGTGAGGAAAGTCAGAGGACTGTGAGTTGTTGTGCATGGCCCCTCACACCTCAAATACTAACTAAACTTACTTAACTAACTACTAACCTAGACTAACACAACGAAACAAACCAATAACTACTAGATAACTAAGGTCTTCTTCTAATTGTTGTTAAATTGTGTATAGATTAAAAGTAAGGCAAAGGTTTTATTCACATACACTATTTGGTCATTTAAAAGCGATCGTGCTACGATTTTCATTATAACATCGTCTGCCAGGTACGTAATAAGCCCGCCGAATTCGCGCCGCTCCGCCGCCCGCCGATAGCACGCGACAAATACTTTTTATCTCGCGGAAGGAGCTTCGGTATACTTCGGACGAAAGCTCAACCTACTTCCGTTTTGCGAACTGCAGCTTAAACAGCTTGATTAAGAAACTAATAGTTAAATTTTTAACTGTTAATATACTATACGGTGTTAGAATTTTAACTGGACGTCGAATAGCTATATGGGGTTGATGATGCTCGATGTGCTTAGGCGCGATGCTGTGTGATGTGATTAACATTGAAGATCTATAGCTCCTGGTTAGGTTAGGTTAACTATCTCCCCGAACAGGTTCCCGCCTTGTCGTGGCGGTGGGGCTCAGTAGCAGCGGCTTGGTCACCCACGGTGAAGCGAAGAGGAACCTACCGGCCGGCCCGAGATGGCTGCTCTCAAGTTAGAGTTCCTATTGAAGTTAGCTTAGCTCGGATGCGTGCCGGTAGGCTATAGAGGCGGTTTTATACTGCCCTTTGCAGCCGAGATGGAGTCGCGGAGGGAGACAAGTGTTAGTATTTGCGTTTCGCCCATTTCCTTATCCTCCGCGGCCGTATAACTGGTGGCGGCGGAACCCAAAGTCGGATCCGCCGCAGGAGGTTGGGAGAGTTTTCTCTCTTGGCTCCCATGGCCTCTTGGTGACGGATTCGGAGGAATCTGTGACTCAGAGGAATTCGTCACCGCCCAGGTGACTGCAACAGGCCGAGAAGGGGGCACGCTGTGTGTTCCGGCGTGCCCTTACAGAGGTGGAAAGAGAGAATTCTTCTCGTCCCTCCCAAGGAGAGGCTGCGTGAAACAGCTGGCGCTGGTGGGGTCGCGGATGTGTACGAAAGCGTCCTCTTGACCCTGCCATCAGGCGACGCAGTGAAACATCGTGAGGGTTTTAGTCGGTGCAAGTCCGACATAACCTGTCAACAGGTATGGCATTTCTCCCACGTTAAACATAAAAAAAAGTTAACCATAACTACTAAGTAAAAGCACCGAAGTTAACCACAGCTACTAAGTAAATGGTTCACTTAACTTTATATAAATACTTTAGACAATAAAGACAAGACAAGAAAATAAAAGGCAAAAAGAGAATATTCTCGATAAAAGCTTTACTCCTGTATCAAAATCTTGATCAATACTTACCTTATGGTTATCTCCGTGTCGGAGATGAATTAATCTTTACTGCCAATTTATCCCCAGCATCAGGACAACTTGAAGATAGTAACATCCGCTTCATATAAGGAGTAGCATTATTATCGAAATTTCGAAGCTTATTTCAGCGCTGAATATAAACTGAAATGATGATGAGTTGCTTTCTAATGTAAACACCCCTCCTGATAAATATCACTCAATATTAGGGGAAGATATATGAGTTTGCTATCCTTATGAAACAATGTGTTTTAATTATAATCCTGATGGTTCAACCAGGGCTGGTAGGATGAGGAAGTATGCGAGAGCTTTCGTTTGGGTCTGGCATAAACTGATGGGGAACTTCATGGTGGTTTGCTGTACGAAGGCATTTTCCCCCAAATAAAACTAGGAAAGGGTGGTTTAAATATATAATCTGTGCTCAATATATAATATGTATATTATACATATTAACATTAATCCTCTTACAAATAGGGTTGATATCTTTAAAAAAACTTTTATATATATAAAGATCAACCCTTGCACGATGATGGTACAAATAATCAGCATCACTTAAAATCAAGTGAACGTCGCGCTGGTCACGTCGTGGAATAAAAGAAGCTCCAAATACCAACTAAGTAGATATAATATCGCTCATCACGAGGATACATAAGATATTCATAATTCCATTCATTTTACTATCCACAACGACCTCCTAACTGATACACAGTAAGCAAGACTAAATGGCGGTAATTTTTCTTCAAGTTGAATAAGCTAATACTTGATCTGGTGGTGGATCTCTGTCGTCGGAGACCGTCTAGAAAGGTATCACAGCAGCTCCGATTTCTATCGAAAAACAGTAGTATGCAGACATAACAGTGTTCTGGTTTGAAGGGCGTTGTAGCCAGCGTAGTAACCGAGAGACCATAAGAATGTGGTGCAGTGTATAACAATCTAACCAGGACCACGTTATGGCCGATGGTATCACTTACCATCAGGTGACCATGCCGTCTCTCTCGTCACTTAGTAGTATAACAAAGTAACGAAGACGCCTGTAATCGGTGCAGCGAGCTCGTCTGTAGCTGGAGCTGAGCGATGCTGTTACTGCAGCAGATTTACAATATGCAGAGGTGATGTATGGTAGACTGAAGCTCTTCAGTATGGAGGCAGTTAAGTAGAGGTTTTTTTTTTTTATCGTTCCCCCTGCGTGTTTTGGGTCAGGGCCTTTTACTTTCTTTCACTTATCATCACATTGTTTGTCTCTAATTTCTTTAACCCTCGTCTATCATTCTTCTATCTTCCATTCTGTACTTATCTTACATACTTCATATCTCGGTCATTCTATATTTCAATTCCTTCTTTTATCCTTCCTCTTGGAGTGAAGACCTGCCTGCAGAAGCCTGAAAAGAAATCATTCCCTGTAGCATGTCATGTCACTTCTTCATCTCTGCTTCTGCTTGTTGAGGTAGAGGTTAGGGGTGCATCTCTCCGACAAGGGAGAGTATACGAGTAGCAAGTGTTGCCTGACGGTGGCCGCGCTACAGACGTGCACGGGGACCGACGAGCCATTATAATAAGTATTAATTATTTGTGCGCTCACTATCGGGCCGCTTCCTGTCCGTTACGGTGTGAGATACGGCCCGCCGATTACATCGAAGCCGGCTAATTAGACTTATCGTAGACCAATTATTTATAAGCGGAGCTTATCGCGCCATTGTTTCAAGTACGCCCGTGTCCGGTGACACACGCCCGCCAACAACTGCGAACATCCGCCGACACGCGCTTGGCCCCGACCGCCGGCGAGATAAGCCACCGAGTCCCAGCTGTGGGATTTAGACGGCCGATTATTGTTATACATTATTTATAACATTTTAACCATGCATTAATACCACGTCTACCACCAGATCGATTATTAGCTACGTGAAGAAAATTTACTGCTGTTTACTCTAGTTTACTGTGTATCAGTTAGGAGGTCGTTGTGGGTAGTAAAATTAATAGGATAGGAGGAGCTTTGTTTATTCCGCGACGTTCACGTGATAGTAAGTGACGCTGGTTATATGTACCCTCAACGTGCAGAGGTCGATCTTAATTTAATATATATACGTTTTATTACCCCTAGTTGAGAGGGGTTAAAGTTAATTTGTATGTTAAGTTGTATAGCGCGTGTTCAGCGCTTGGTAAGTGTAATTAAAAATAACCTTAACTCCATCATCATCATCATCAGCCGATAGACGTCCACTGCTGGACAGAGACTTAACCTAGAACCTTAACTTACATATGAATGATTTAGCTTTAAGTTATATAGGAACAAACTATGTATTTAAAAGGGTGTGAGGGTTCCCGCACAACAGCTCACGGGTGCCAAGCCAACCTCAGCAGCTCGTGGTGCTCCCAGCTAATCAGCAAAGGAGGCTCTGGCTCCCACCAACGCGCATTAGTCTAGCGCGGTGGGTAATATCGCAAACCCCCCAAACGAACCCCTATAAATATTGAGATTTTTGAGAGAGGCCTATGTCCTGCAGTGGACCTCTATCGGCTGATGATGATGCATTAATACAAATGAAAACAACAGCCCTCTCATTGTTCCCACTATTGGGAGTCGGTCCTTTCTCTATCAAGGAGAAAGCTAAGGTTCTTTATATACCATCCTGGCTTAGTCATCAGGAAATCACGAGAACTGTTACACAAGGAACATGTTCCGTTTCCTTCACCGGACTCTGGCTCGGCGGGAATCAAACCCGAGCTTTATTCAGGCGTATACCGTGTAGCATAGTATCACTGAGCTATCGCGGTGTATAGAACTTCGTAACTTACCAAAGAATAACGCAAGGGTAACTTTTATGATAATATACAATTTTTTTTTTTAATTAGTTACAATCATCAGTTTTTTTTAATATTACTCCTTCCCGTTTGTGTTGAGCCGAAGTATCTCTTTTCCTCTTTCTATTTGAGCTTTAATCATTCAATATTATTCCATTCTATCGATGTGAAGACCAAGGTCTTTTAGATGTACTCTAGGTCTTTGTTGATCTTGCCTATCGCTACATCTGCACTACCCACTGCCGGATACAACTTCAAATCATCAGCATACAGATGGTACGCACATTGAAGATCGAGGGTGATGAGATTATTGAAAATTGAAAACAGCAACGGTGATAAAACACCGCCTTGAGGAACGCCAGTATGACGTTTTAACTTTATAAATGTATACGCGGCGGTTTCCTCTGTTAAATAAAATCATATATACACACATATATATTAATATATATACACACATATATATAGATATACATACACACGTATATGTACTTATATATACACACGCATACATACACGAAAAGTGTATGAAACAACAGTTAACTGGAATTAAACTTGCGCAGTTACCGTAGATTGTGCTTTAAATAAATACGAACGGTTTTCCTTGAAGCGTCACGATTGCGACGCGGTTAAAGTTTGATTTAGTTAACTGTAAATTAACACGTGGTTAGTGTTAAACGTTAAAAGTAACCGTTGACTGTTATATAAACATATTTAACTGACAGTGTTAATTACAGTCTACTTCAGTTAAAGCAGTCAGTTAATGGCGAGGATAACTAACTGCTAACTACTGAGAACAATTTAAACTGTTGTAGGAAGAAATGTTCCGATAGATAACTTACCTTCTAACACTCATTTTAACGTGTTTAGGGTGACTGCACCATATGCTGTTCATCGCCTTAAGACACAGGAAGTTAAGTTTATTTTTTATGCAATTAAGCAACAACACGAGCGAGACATTCACCTGATTGTAAGTGATACGCCCGCGCATAATTACGACGCTCGACGCCCCGTAATTACACTGACTACAGCCTTCAAGCCGGAACACTAATGTTTGCTGACTACTGTTTGGCAGTAGGAACAGGCGCTGCTGTGGTACCTGGACGATCTCCGGCAACAGAGACCTACCACCAGTAAGTGTTCAGTGGTTCACCAGTTGAGCGTCGTCATCGCAGTAATTTCACTAGCTACATCGTCCTTCAATCCAGAACACAATAACGTTTGTTCACTACTTGTTAGCGATTGTTATAGGAGCTGGGTTAGTACTTACCAGCACAGCCTCCGGCAGCGGGAACTTACCACCAGTGTTGGAAATAAACCGTCATTTCCGCTTGTAAAATGAACGATCTCCTATATCCTCATCACTGCCGCAGATATCGTCGTCAGCCGGTAGACGTCCACCGCTGGACATAGACCTCCCCCAGATCCCCACATCCGACCTTCCAGTCCGCACGGCCTCCGGTACCATCGGGCACCAGGGGCTGTCGTATGTAGGGGTACATACGGGGGACTTAGGCCAACTTCCACCACGCTAGCCCAATGCTGGTTGGTAGGAGCCAGAGCCTTTGTGGATTAGCAGGGTCGCAGATATAGAACACTCCATAAAGAGTGTCGGTTAAAAGTAACAGCCTTCTAATAGTTCCACCATTATTGCCAAATAGAGTATGCGAATTGCATATATATCCTTCGTCTCCCAATAGTTGCAGTTTAATGGCTGCTTTAGTACGGGCCGCGTAGGGTTGGGGGTGAGGGGTGGGGCGTTGCGCTAAGCTCATATACAAAGCGCCATCAATTGCCCGAAGTGGCGCTTAACAAAACATATAGCCCATAAATATGTTAATACCCTAATGCAACTGCACATTACTTATATGTAATTTGCCGCTTTTAAAAACGGAAAAATGCCGCCATTCACGTCCGGTCCGTCGCTTGAGCGGAAGCGTATTTATATAAAAAAAAAATACGATTTTTTAATCTTACATTTCTATAGAAACAGCTACTATAGCAACCGCATGAATAATACCAAATGAAAATGTTTGTGAAAGTTAAATAGAAATAAAATGAAGGATCTCTCTCTGTTTCACTCTCTTCCTTATTTTTCCTCTCCACTTCGCTCTGTCCTCGACACCATCATCAGTCACTTTGCGCTCACGCAAGTCTCGTGACACTACACTAAAATACATACTAAAATCATGTAACAATAATGAAATTAAAAAAATAAACAGCTTATAACCATCTACAGATCATTCCGCTTCGGATGCTCATGTCCTCGTGTCGATACCTTCACCAGTTTTCACGTGATTGGCGAACAAAGGAAACCATTTTTATTGTATATATAGACAGAGAGATAAAAATACTCTACATAAAAAAATTCATTAATTCCGAAATTATTAGAGGTAGCACTCAAAATTTGGTAGAGACATTGCTTCTGCTATTTAGAGGTCAGCTAAGAATGGTTTTTACAAAATTCTTATCCCAAAGACAGTTGCGGTTGCCTTGAAACAGAAAACGTTAAGTTTTGTTACCCCAGTAACTACCCTAGCTACAGCGCCCTTTAAACCGAATCACAGTAATGTTTGCACAGTACTGTTTCTCGTCAAAAATAGGCTTTATCTACCACCAGAGAACTAAGATAGCTTTACCACAGATAATATTATTACTTAACATCAGGCGGCACATTGGTCATGCCTTAACCTTTGTAATTAAAAAAAAAAAAATTATAACGCTTCCGCTTGTCAGTTGTCCGGCGCGCGCCATTCGGTCGCGGTGCTCTCGAAAGTGGCCGTTAAAGCAAGTTAAAGAATTGGTACATGTAAATGAAGGCATTTGCCGACAGGTCCGCAGTTCGATTCCGTGTAAGTCCACAATTCACAGGCCGTGGACCTGGGTCCATGAGCCCAGTATCAGATCAGCTGTCAGTCAATATCAGTACCGAGCGCTCAGCATTATCAGAGAACAGAGGCATACCACTGTTGCTATGTAACCTAATGGCTGCTGGGGTTAGGATTTTAATACAGGAATTTCCTCTTGAATTGTACTTCATTGCGTCACGGTTGGTCTCTGCTGCCGGAGACCGTCTCGGTAGGTGCCACCGCAGCGCCTATTGCAGCCGAGTGTCCGGTTTGAAGGGCGCTGTAGCTATTGTAATTACTGGGGTAACGACACTTAATACCTTATGTCTCTTTGCGACGAGTACAAAATGGCGCTGTATATATATTAACTAGCTCTAACATCACTGTGATCCGGTTTGAAGGGCGCTGTAGCTAGTGTAATTACTGCGGTAATGAGAATCAATATCTTATGTAACTTTGCGACGAATACAAGATCGATGCTGTATGTATCATATTAACTAGCTCTAACATCACTGTGATCCGGTTTGGAGGGCGCTGTAGCTAGTGTAATTACTGCGGTAATGAGAATCAATATCTTATGTAACTTTGCGACGAATACAAGATCGTGCTGTATGTATCATATTGATTAGCTCTAACATCACTGTGATCCGGTTTGAAGGGCGCTGTAGCTAGTGTAATTACTGCGGTAATGAGAATCAATATCTTATGTAACTTTGCGACGAATACAAGATGGTGCTGTATGTATCATATTGATTAGCTCTAACATCACTGTGATCCGGTTTGAAGGGCGCTGTAGCTAGTGTAATTACTGCGGTAATGAGAATCAATATCTTATGTAACTTTGCGACGAATACAAGATGGTGCTGTATGTATCATATTGACTAGCTCTAACATCAATGTGATCCGGTTTGAAGGGCGCTGTAGCTATTGTATTTACTGCGGTAATGAGACTCGATATCCTTGTCTCAAGGCGACGAGTGTAACATGATGCTGTGTATATCATCCTAACTAGCGCCACCTTGTTATGGGCGGGCGTATCACTTAACATCAGGTGAACGTCCCGCTCGTCTTGTAGCGTAATTTAAAAAGTGCATACAAACAACACGAGGTCGGAATCGGCGATGGCGCTGCCAAAACCCATAGGTCGAGTGGGCGGTGCATCATACGAAGAGTTTCCGTGCCAAATGCCAAAAGGATATTGAGCTGGTGAATTGTGCGATGCCGTGCAGCTTCATTCCAGCTGATATCCCCATTGATATACTCGTCTATATATATATATATATATATACAAGCTATTCAGTTACATACATAATTAGACTTGAAATTTATATGAAATATTCTTTAAGAGCAACCGCAACCGCAAATGACTTTCCATACCAACCGTTACCATAGCGACCGCGTAAGTAATATCAAATGGAAACGCTTACAAAAGTCAATTGGAAATATAACAATGAAGGATCCATGAAATTAAAAAAATAAATATCCTATAACCATCTACAGATCATTCCGCGTCGGATGCTCGTGTCCTCGTGTCGATGCGCTCACTCATTTTCACGTGATTGATGAACAAAGGAAATCCATTTTCATTATACATTGTTGTTAACTTAATTTGTATATATTAATAGTTAAAGATATATATTTTGTATGGTATTTTAATTATGCCAATAAACGACGACGCAAGCTTAACGCTCACCTGATGGTTAGGATGGTATACACTGCACCATATTGTGCTGCTTTGTGATTTTGTTTTGTTCTACGAAGCGACGAGATCAGCTCGACGTTCACCTGATGGTAAGGGATACGCTTAGCTATAAAAAATTAGCGCTATTAGAATATTATATACAACATCGTATTGCGCTCGGCGGCTTGGGACATATGTCAAGTCTCGTTACCCCAGTAATTTCACTGGCTACAGCGCCCTTCGAAACGGAACACGGTAATGTTTGCACACTGCTTTTGACAGCTGGAATAAGAGCTTACCTAGATTACCTAGATGGTATTCAGCAACAAAGACCAATCGCCCGTTGTATTATGTTTGGAATAATTACATTAAAATGTTAATTAATATAATATATTGTTTTTTTTAATTCAGAAGAACACTCAAAATCTGGTGTTGATGGGGTGGAGTGAGTGAGAGGATATCTGGTGCAGTTACTGGTGATAGATCACTGTTGCAGGAGACTGTATAAGTAGGTAACACCACTACGACATTTGTGCCGTCGCAGTAGTGTGCAAACACTACAGTGTTCCGGTTTGAAGGGCGCTGTAGCTAATGTAATTACTGCGGTAACGAAACACATATGACTCAAGGCGTCGAGGGCAATGTGTGGTTGTATATAATATCCTAATAGCGCCAGGTTGTTATGGTTAAGTGTGTCACTCACTATCAGGTGTCCGTCCAGCTCGTCTCGTCGCGAAGTAACGACGGAGCCATTTATCCGAACCCGACCCGCTCAGACAATTGTTAATAACGCACAAAAGAAATTAGATTTCAATCTGCTTGATCCGAGAGAACAATATTATCGGACGTATGAACAAAAAAAAAAAACAAAGTCGAACAAAAAAAAAAAACGGTGACTGCCCCACAATGGTGTAACAAATGCCCCGCGACGGTGGTGCATGATATAGTGGTGACCATCGCCACCGCGCGGGACCACCGCCGCGCGATCTCTCACACCGCTAGCCGATACATCGCGCTGCTCGCGAAAGCCGTCCCACTCGCGCGGCACAGCAGTGGGATTGGATAGTGGGTCGGACGGTGGGATTGTAAACAATCGGGTTTGACGGTCGCGCGCGAGCTAATAGGACATTGTTCGTGTTGGAGAATGAAACGCGCACGCGGCTCATGTTTAATTTATTTCGACACGGACCGACTTGTGGGGTGCTCTGTATAACATATATATATATATATATATATATATATATATATATATATAAGTTGTCAGACAGACATTCATTGACTCATCACGCGATCTCCGAAAACTATTGAAGGTTATCACTTAAAATTTAGTGAATATATTATTTCTGCCATTTAGGGGTCGGCTAAGGATATATTATACAGACGGCAATGGGGCACGGGAACAGTTACATATATATATATCTATATATACACTGCATCACAATTTGCTTGTCGCGTTGATACATAAGATGCTGAGTGTCGTTACCATAGTAATTACACTAGCTGCGACGTCCTTTGAACCGGAGCATAGTAACGTTTGCAGACTGCTGTATATCGGCGGAGATAGGCACTGCGGTGGTATATACCGAGTCGATCTCCGGCAACATGGAACTAACACCAGAGTTTAACAGTCTTAAAGAGGATAAAGAAAGAGGAGGAAGTGGGAGGGTATCCGACGTAGGATTTCCTCACAAAAAAAGGATTTTTTCTATACCTTTGACGCGTCGTCTCATAGTATTGTAAACTCGAAATTATAACAATCAAACCTGTGACCTGATAAAGTAGATTTTAATGGAAACATATAACCTAATAAATCATCATCATCAGCAGCCAATAGACGTCCACTGCTGGACATAGGCCTCCCCCAAGGATCACCACACGGATAACTTAATAAATATAAGTTGATAATTGATATCCGTTTGTGATAAAGGAGAGAAATGTACATCCGCGACGAGCGACCGTTCGGACGGAACAATGCCCGCGTATACACGTCACGCGGCGAGTGGGAAACACGATCCCCCCCTTAAATAAACTCCCGCGCCTGCTTTGTCGTGAATAACAAATGTTTTAAACTGTTTAAACGTATAAAACACTAGGTCCGCCATTGTTACGGCGATCCGATCTCGGCCGGCGCACAAAGGGCGGGCGCGTATCGTGGTAGCGGGCCGCGCTTGACAAATGAGCCGGCCGCGCGCCCACCCATACGGCCCTCCGTACTATGATACCGCCTATCTGGACGCACCGATCGCTATAGATTGTTTTATAAAGTGTCACCTCCGTGAGGATACATATCTTTCAATCTTATTGGTGGTAGGTTCTCGTCATATAGGTACTATGTCAGACTTATACTCTCAGGCTATTTAAATAAGACTACGGTAAACCCTGACTGTTGTAAAAGACGCCTAAGAGCCTTCAGATTCGTAGGTCCGATATACAAGCAAATGATTATATAGCACAGCAGAAGTGTTAAGTACAACCTTGTACGTGCTACGCTGAAACACAGTGAGGCATCCAGTACCTTCTGGATAATGTCTCCAAGCTCCTCCAGAGACACCGAACGAGACCATCGAAGCAGTTCAAATCGGTAGATATCCCAATAATTCATCTAGTGCTGGTAGAAAGAAATCGGAGTATCATTTGAAGAATTCACACCGAAGAGAAATTAGATAACTACGTAAACGTCTAAATAAATTGTTCTATTTAAAAGCCATCTCATACTGATGATGATGATGCTGTATCACTTTCTGAAGACTGAACTGTATATTAATTCTGAGGCTTTATTTTTTTTACAATTCAGGTGGGCGTGTATATCATTTAACAGCGGCGCAAGGTATATCGGTGAGCTGGCATCGTGTTCGGGCAACAGTATCGTCCGCCGATACACGGCGGCCATTTTTCTTCTACACAACAAAGGATGTAATCGGCCGTACACATGATCCGACTTCAGCGGTTGAAGTCATAAGATTGAGGCTGTGTGAGGCGAAAGGCAAATTCTGCACGAGATCTACATGTCATGCTAATTCTCAAGACCATCATATTTCATGGCGATAATCACAATTGAACAAAATTATTCTATATGAACTTATGATGGTATGGGGAGTACGCAGCATCTTTTCGTCTCAGATACTGCTAGTGTCTGAAGATAAAAGTCTTCGACTCGTGCGTGATCCCAATGTTGACATATTGAACCTAGACGTAGCCTCTTACTGCCTCTTATTAAAAGGTTCAAAGTCATTCAAAGGGCAATGGAGAGGGCTCGAAGTTACTATGCGCGATCAAATCAGAAATCTGGAGATCCGCAGTAGAACTAAGGTCACGGACATAGCCCAAAAGATTGCTAGACTTAAGTGACAGTGGACAGGGAACATGGCTCAAAGGACTGACAGTCGATAGGGCAGGAAGGTCCTCGAGTGACAGCCGCGTACAGGTAGAAGTAGTATTGGGAGGCCTCTCAAAAGGTGGACCGACGATCTGGTGAAGGTCACGAAAAGCTAATGGATGCGAGCAACGCGGGACCGATCGATGTGTAGATCTTTGAGGGAGGCCTATGTCCAGCAGTGAACGTCTATCGGCTGATGATGATGATCATATCGGCGCAAAAAAGCTGCTGATGAAATATTACTAAATTTGTCTGATGATAAACGATGCATCCAACCCTCTACAAAGTGGAGTTAGTAAAGATGTATACACATTATCTTGAAAAGATTGAAATCTTGAAATCTTTGAAAAGATACTCTGTCTTCTGGAAGAAAGTCAGAGTTATGAAGAGATTTTTACCCACTAAAACCTGGAGTGGTCACGGGATGCCCGTTTGGCAGACAACCGTGGCCTCGCTAACGCTATGCCGGGATAGTCCGTCCCGGAGGCTGCTTTATGCAAACCCTACTAGCCTCGTGAGTACTTCAATGACCGGAGACCACATCCAACCATAGACCTCCTCAGGGTTGGTTGCAAAGCTATTCTAACTGTACACTGCGATATTTAAGGATGAAGGATATATTTTATTGCATAATAAATTATATATATTTAAGTAAATAATATAACCCCAAATATATAAAGTAGTTTAGTCATATATGTATAGTTCGTGATATAGTGTGTGATCGCTGATACTGAAATAAATTGAAGTTTGTCGTTATAAAGAATACTTTTAGAATATTTCGATGTATTAAAAGTAAAACTGAAAGAATCTGCTTCTTGATAAAACGGAAACGGATGTCAAATAATAAATATTAAAAGCTTAAATCGCTGTCAGCTTCTGGCTTCGCCTGGGGCGTGCCGGCGCGGCGGGCGACGCGTCAGCCGCACCATCTATCGGCCGTTTAATGATTCACGAGGTGATCTCACGTGTCCGACCACGGTTACCAATTTTTAATGTTCATCACATTGAAACATACTACGAGAGTATGTAACAGGTAGGTTTCTTTTGAAAATAGCATCTAATGATGAAGATTCTTTTCGCTAAGACTGCGCCTACCCGCAACGACGAAGAAAGTCATCGTAAATTTTTGGGAAGGCTCCTCGGTGTTTGTGACCAGTAACTGCACAACTGCACTTTAGATATACATTTATTCCACTTTTAAGTAATTATATATTTATACTTATATCTTAATTAGTATTTTGTTAGTAAAATTTCTATAGCTGGTTAGTGTTTTAATGTATTTTTACTTGTATCCATCTTGTTGAGTTTTTAACTTCATCCACCGTTCAGTACTATTGCCGATATTAATCCATTCCTTTCCTGCAATTTATATAAGATCATCAGACCAAAATGTGGTTTATTAAATCGCAATTCATCATCGAATATCTATTATTATTATTTTCACTAGTTACTTTAAAAATTTGCAGTAATTAATGCCATCTGTCCAATTTATAACTCTAGGCCGAAACATGAATAGTTTGATGAACGCTGCACCGTTTCTTCCGTCACAACAACAAAAATGTTAACTGAATAATAAAACCATTTAACCAAACATTCAGCTGAAGTGATGATGGAAAATAACAAATATCGACAAAATTAAATTTCTAAATTAAAGTAAACAGCAGTGTTAAGTTGATGTTATGTTTTTACCCATCGCATTAGCCATCCAAGCGACCGCGCCGAACGAGCGACAAGTTGTTCACGCAATAAATACCTTCGTAATGTCCCGCCCGGGGCTGGACAGTGTCCGCAATGGAATTTAGAACTTCCACTTAACGGCATAAGGTCCAATTTTGAATACGTTAACAAGTTAACAGATTTAAAGTTTAAGAATCGCAATGGCAGTGGGCGGGCCTCATACCGCGAAGTTCTAACGGTTGATGGCATAGATTCAAGAGTGGACTGCGTTTCGGCAAGCGCGTGGGAAGACCGCCCGCCTGGTGAAACGACATGATAAAAGGTCATAGAAAATCCTTTTGATACAGTTAATACTTGATCGTGTTGGAAATCTTAAGGATACCCATACTGGGTAATGACCATCAATCTGTCATCATCCATCAATGATACCGATACCCTAATTCCTATTTCTGTACTGTACATTTTTAGATTATAAGAACTATTGCGTCAACACTGTAGTGGTTCCTGTTGAAGGAGACCGTCTGGGTAGTTACCAGCTCTTAGTTCTGCTGCCAAATATTACTGTGCAAGTATTATAACGTTCCGGTTCGAAGAGCACTGGAGATAATGAAATGACAGAGTAACGAAACTTAACAGGCGTATTACTTAAGATCAGGTGAATGTCTCGCTGGCCTCGTCACTTAAGTTAAAAGAAATCAACATATATATATATATATATATACGCTATCATAAGACAGTCTTCTTTATATGATTGGTAAAATGCACGCGATCTGGTAGCGTTAGACCAACATCAAATTTTGTAAGTATACTAGCAGCAAGAAGATTTTTTAAGAATCATCATCATCAGCCGACAGACGCTCATGACACAGACCTCCCTCAAGGATCTTTATTCAAATCCAGCGCTTTCCCGCACCGTATCGTCGATCCGTTTGGTGGAAAAATATTCAGAATTACGTCTGCTGATATGTGGTCGCTACTCTAAGACCTCAATGCTCCATCAACCCTTGCCACGTAAGTCTAGCAATCCCCAGCGTTGTCAGTGATCTTAGTTCTTTAACGGATCTCTTTCGGAAATTACGGACGTAGCCCTCCCGACTGCCTTCTGAGTGACTCGGAGTATAAGAATAGAATATCCCAAATTTAGAAAAATACAGGTCTCTTGGGTAACAGCAAGGATGGTCATGATGACGATGTTGGTGTGTAGAATGAGAGAAGAGCGGAGCATGCAAGATATGAGAGAATAAAAGATGAGTAGGAAATAGAAACTAAGAAAGTGATGGTAAATATAAAGCACCGTAAAGTCCTGACCCACCAAAAGCCAGGGGAACGAATTAAAAAAAAAATATGGTGATATAGACCTTCGCCTATGAAACAGAAGAGAAAGCGGCCAGAAATAGATCATGGTCCTGTTCTATACAAAAAATGATATTACAGAAAAGAAAAGAACTTAAACATTAAAACATGTTTATAAATATTATTTGCGAGTAGGTGTTACTGGTTCGCTGGTCCTTACCCAGACTTTCAGACGTCCGGCTGGCGGGCAGACGTCCCGTGATAAGGCCCATCGCAGCGTTTCAGGGAATCAACTGGAACTGAATAAAACCCGATCGGGATCGGCCAATTTCGCAAAAACTACACAACGCGATCCGTCGCTGCGATCGCTGATAGGGTTGGCGCTGTAGCGACAGCAAATCAAATGGATTTTTTTTTACTTAATTACACTTGATGTTTTATGAAGTAGGAAGATATTGCATTTTCGTCCAGAATCATCTGGTACCATAGGTTCTCATATATTTGGATACCCATCTGAAGAGCTGTGGTCTTGACGATAGATGTCGTAAAAACTCTTAAAGTTAGTTAGCGATTTATGGATGTTCGGTGTCTTTCTACTTAATCAGTGATCTGGTTGTTGAAGGTAAAGTCATGGTTGAGGAATATCAGGGAATGGACTGGCATATCAGAGGCGTCGAATTTGTTCCGTCGAACCAGAGACAGAAAGGATTGTACCACACTGATCGCCAACATTCACTAGTTGGAGAAGCACTTTAAGAAGAAGTGAAGCTGCACTTAATAAAATCTGAAGAAGAACAATGCTCGCTGACGTAGCCCAGCGGATTAATAAGCTGAATTGGCAATTGGAGGGCCGAAGGAACAGAAAGAACCTGTTGGAGAACAATGGCAAGCATATCGAGAGAAGATCTCTTGTCATGTAGACCGACGACTTGTAGATTGCAGTTTAACCTTTGTGTGCAAGAGGCTTCGAGCAGGGCAAGCTGCAAATCAAGTGGGAGGACCATATTGGACAGTGGAAGACGAGTTTCCAATTCTTGCAACCGTTTTTAGAAAACGATGAATAGACTTTCTTAATGTTGATTTCGAATCAAGAAGTTTGATAGGAGAACTTGAATTCGAGTTAATCTGTACTGTTAATTTTTTTGTTTAAATATTTACCTGATGTACTAATGGGTGTAAGGGTTAGGAGGAATCTAAAATTGAATCAAACCCACGATCACCTGACGGTGGTTTCTGCTAACGGCACCACACACACGCGGCCCGAGCGCGTATCGTACCATCTAATATTATTCTGGGAACGACCTTAATAAGTCACTACAGAATGTTATCTATACCATTTTATCTGTTGGCCCTGATAACCATCTCCATCCAATTAGCCTCACAAAAGCAATATGGGCCGTCTGAGGCGCAGTTATGACGGGGTACCTACTCAGGCCCCCGTTTTGTTCGGCGCGTGGGTAATGCTTCGGAAGTGTGACGTCACACAGCTCTATCACTTCACGGCCGCGTGCAGAAGAGAGAAAACCGAAGCCTGATCAGTGCACACAATCTGCAAGGTTTAATATACACAAGTTACATCATCATCATCATTCTGATACAGCCTTTACCAAAGCTCCATTCAAATCTTTCAGTTATGTATGTATTGCTCTGGATGCTGACATTTCATCTCAGTTTGTCTTCTGATAGCTGTGCACAATTGGCCCTTCGAGCTGGACAAAACAGTGCTTTATTTGTGAGCAATCATTTATGTATTGCCAGTTCCGGTTTTTGGAATCAGGGTCCCTGGTGATGTGCATCGAAGAGCTACGGTGGCGCCATCAAGTAGAAAGAAGCAGTCTTAGTACTAGCTTTCCGTTTCTTTTAGTTTTATTATACAATACACCAACAATAGCTAAGGGTTGATGGTAAAATTAAAATCCTGAAGAATACCACTTGCTGCAGGGTTGAAGTTATATGTAGTAGTTTTTTTTTTATGATAATATTATCCAATGCTTCGTTTCGATCCAAAATAGCAATCACATATAAGTATAATGATCAACGAATTCTTCAAGGTCTATAGTGTCTTTAACATAATAAAAAATATGGTTGTACCCACTACCCATCATCATGAGCTCACGGCCCGCTCGTGGGCTGATCCTCACTTAAGATACCGGACACCCGACCACCTTCAGGTCCAAACACCGGCCATTGGAGATGTGATTCGATCAGCTGATATCGTGCTCAAGCGAATACCACATTTAAACGTCTTGATACGATTCTGTCTTGATTCGATTAATTTAATAATCGAATCTGTTATTCGAAAATAATCGATTTGTATGATAATTGATATCTTAATTGATTTTAAATAATCACAAACGCGTCATTTAAGAAAATTTATATCACGTTTAATATTTATTTACTATCATAAAATGGAGGTTAATGTAATGTTTATTTTAGTTATATATGTTTAATTAACCCCATACATCTATAACTAGTAACTGTAAGTACCTGTTTAGGCAAGTCTAATAGAGGTTTATATTAATTTAACTATCAAATAGAGTTTGTATGGAAAAAGTCATGGAAATAATCTAAACTCTTCCCTTTTAAATTTACCACTGTAATAAATATTAACATTATAGTTAAATCAATGATTATTTAAAATAAATAACGTAGAGGTTGTTTTCTATATAAGTTGTGTTTGGCGCCCCTTAGTTCCGTCTGTCAGTTATTCGAAATCTTCAACGCAGAGGGGTGGATATGTAACCTCCTTTTTCCTTTTCTTCCTCCTGCCCTTTTCCCATTCTGATGTGAGGTCGGCACAGTATGCACTTCTCTTCCGCATCTCTCTATCAGCCGCCATATCTGAATTCACACTCTTCTTACACATGTCATCTTTCACACAATCCATCCACACTTTCGGCCTTCCTCTACCCTTGTAACCATCCACATTCATTCTCATTACTTTCTGTGTTATATGTCCTTCATCCCTCCGCATACCACGCCCACACCACGCTCACCTCTTGCTCCTCAACTTCTGTATCACTGGAGCAACTTTCAGGCATCCTCTAATATACTCATTCTTAATTTTATCCATCCTCATCACACCACACATCCATCTTGACATTCTTGTGTGATATGTAACCTTCTTGATGACGATTATGAGTTATATAGACTTCAAAATAATATTGGTTAAAGCAGATAATAATGCGAATCGTGGAATGACCCGCTCGGCGCTCACCTGTAGGGGAGGCAGTACGGAGGGGAGGCAAGAGGGTGAGCGGAGCCCGATAGCGTATCTGTTGGCTCGCTATCACCCGATCAATGGAGCCGATTGTATCTCAAACTCAATTCCGCTCTGTTAATGTCAAAGAGACAGGGATGGTTTTTTATCGGTGTCTATAAATAAATGTTTAATAATATAAAATGCAAGATTCCCATAAGCTTTAAATAAAAAAAACTTTTTAAAATGATAATGAACATGAGCTTTCTCAATTGTGAAGGTAATTGCTGAAATAACTCTTGTAATTACCGAGCACATTTGAAAAGTACCCCCAACTGGTTTCCGCCTTGTCGTGGCGGAGGGGCTTAGTAGCCGTAGCTGGGTAGCCCACGATGAGGCGAAGAGGAACCTACCCGGCCGGCCCCAGGCGTAGAGTCGGCCCGAAGCGGCCGCTCCAGGTTAGAGCTCCGGAGGTCCACCATAAGCTGACCTCGGATCCGCGGCCGTAGTGACCGCCGCAAGGAGTCGGGAGAGTTTTCTCTCTTGGCTTCCATGGCCTCTGGGTGACAGGTTCGATGGAATTCGTTGCCCGCGCGACTGTGGGAGGCCGCGGAGGGGTCGCGCTGTATGTTCCGGCGTATTCCTACCGAGGTGAAAAGAGAGGGTTCTTCCCACCCTCCAGAGGTAGGGCTGCGATCTGCGTCCAGCCCTGGCGGGGTAGCGGATTTGTGCAAAAGCGTCCTAGTGACCCCGCCTTAAAGCGACGCGGCGGAACATCATGGGGGTTTTAGTCAGTGCAAATTCGAAATTCCTTGCCTCTACGAGTACGGGTATGCGCAGGCATTTCCCCCACGTTAGGCAAACAAAAAAAAAACATTTGAAAAGTACCATATCATACTCATCACTAGAAGATACAGGAAGTCATTTAATTTCAAGATAAGACTAGCTACATTCAAGTTGTCATTACATTAGGCTGTTCTAAGGAAGTACAGTTTACCATCATAGTACTTTTAACATACAATATCTTGAAAATGAGGTCGAGTGGTACCTGTTTAAAGCTCTAGAGATGCCTTCGGTCTATAGCGACAGGGACCTGTCACCAGTCACTTATAATAGAGACGTAAACTTGGATTAATATGCGAACAGACAGGGTTGGCGCTGAGTACATCATCACGGTGCGCGAGTACAAAACTCGATAGATAAACTCGTATCGGTTCTTTCCAATATTTTTTTTCTCTCCCATCAAACAGTTGTCCGCCGTGGCTGCATTAAGAATCCATTAGGTCCGCGCGGGGCCTCACTGATTAATTCCCCCCTTATCAGCACTGCTTGTATTATCAACTGTTAAGTACTAACCGTGATTTATACGCGGCGTTATCGGGGGTAGATGTGAGATGGCGCCGGCGGTCAGCGTTATCTCGCCCCGGGCTTTCTTTCACGGGCCTCTCGGCACCGGGCGACATTGGTGGGTGCGCCTCTGGTTTTACATTTATTTGGGTTCCCCAAATCAGTATAACAATATATTGAGAATATCAGATAAACAAGTCTACGGCAGGAGTAATTAAATTTAACAAATTCTTCTTTCTGTCGGATGAATGCTCTTAGTCTTCTTGACGACTGCTACAGCTTTATTGAAATCAATAAAAAAAGATCCAGAATCAACTAGACAAAAGAAGTTATTAATATATGTACTTATAAATGAGGAGGAGAGAAAGATGAGAGCGAGTAGGATGTGAGGAATTAACAATTAAAAAGTTATATATTTTAATTTATTCTCTGAATGATATCTACAGATTTATTAAAATGACGTGGGTGTCTAATACAGTACTTCTTATAACGAGCGCAAGATTTACATGAACTTGATTGAATAGTAGTCATTATTAAAAGGTGGTAAAATTACCACAGCATTAGCTTCCAACAGCGGACAAATTATCTTAACTGCTGGTCTGGTTTAACACGGTATGAATATGAGGGTAGGAGGTGAAGCATCTGTAGAAAAAAACCGTCATTTGAATCGGAATTGACATTAATGTTACATTTTTCCTTAATAATAAAGTCTGTAAAGTTTATGTTTACAATGTTAATCACTTCAAATTCCAAGTATTAAAACAGATCTACTAAAAATACTCCATTATGTTGCTATATATACTAACATGTGTTTAATAAGTATAAAGAGTCAAGATAAGTAAACGTGTACTGAATTCGATGTGGTCACCCGTATCGCGGCTGACTATTCCTTTAATGATCTAAATTGGATATGTTTAAGTAGCCTAACATGGGGACGCCGGTAAACAACTAACTACGACTAATTCGGAGATGGTTACGAGTATTTGTGGCTCAGTAATTAAAGCTAGTTTACTGGTCAGCTTCCTTGTGTACGACTATATACTATCCGCGTCATACTTAATTTAGCTTTAAAACGTTAACTTTATTCAATTGTCGAAGATTTCTTTGCTGTGTAATATTGTGGTTTGGATGACATATGTTGACAGTCATCATGAACGGATGACAAACGTTGCTAAAGTAATGTGTCAGATGTAATCTATGAACAATATAATATCACACCATTATAGTAAATTATTAATATGTATTCAAACAATAATTGTCACACAGTTGATATAAATTAAACAAGTAGATTTAGGTGAAGGGTTAAAATACTACTCTATCCTCTATGGATTCTACAAGAGAGGAAAGAATTCTAAAAAAAGGAAAGCAGTTATTCATTTGATCTATACTAACCACCTCTAATGCCTAATGGTAATATACCAACCATACCGTATTGAAGTGTTCTATATTCTACAATCAATTGAAATGATGATATTGAACTCATGCAGCAGGTGTAAAAACAAGTTATAAGGTCTCCACCTACCGATGCCTTACAACTCTACTAGCGATTCAACGGCGGATAGATAACGATCGGATCTCTCGTACGAAACAAACGGACAAGACGGATACAAATCACGATCACGAGGGAACCGAGCACTGAGCTCTTGCGACACGTTGATGTTTGCGACAGCTACATCGCAAGAAACTACACAAATCGCGAAACCAAATCTATAACAGTAAATAAAATCTAAATATCTGTTTATAATATCTACAAACTAACATTCTACTTCAACCATGTGAATACTATTGCACCAAAGAACCAACGTTAACATTTTCGTCTTTGTTCAGGACGATCCAGAATTGAAGCCTGTAACAGGACTTTCTCTAGAATCTAGTTGGGGATATAACGCATACGAATAACACAAAATAAGTTTTTAATTTATACATAAATTCCTATTTAATTTTATTGTTTGTAAAGTATTAGATTTGTTGAATACGCATTGTGTTCTCTTCACTTGAAATTTGCTCGTTCTTAAATTTCTACATTGATACAAACACAATCATGCAATTTTTTCGTGTGGTATCTTAATGGCATTATTATTAGTCTCTTCTTTCAAGATTTGAATGTATTAGTAATGTTTTTACCACCATGAAGCAGTTTCCGTAACGGCATTCGCCCCGTGATAAGGTGCAACAAACACAAACGAGCGAGTCATGCGCGTTCGCGATATGTGGAAATCTTGCGCCGACATCGCAACTCCGGCCTTGCTGGCTGAGCACCTGTCTCCTATCTGAGGATCATAACGTTCCACAGTATCGGGGACGACGATCTGGACCTAATCTCGTCGTTATTATTGTTCTGGATCTGGCCATCTGCCTTGCGCAAGCGAATAAGTATTCCATGGCACTTTAGCAATATCCTCCCATACATCTTCCTTATTCGTTGATGATGACAATTAAGAGATCTTTGGCAATTGATGAATCGGGTTTTCTATTTGTAATTCTATTTACCAACATTTTTGTATCGACAAACGTATTATTATAACTATCGTCCAGAACTTTTGCTGATTTTTTTTTTAGATTACCGCATCTATATCTTTATTGCTTTATTCATATATAGTGTGATATTTTAAACAAATTATGTTTAAAGATTTCGTCATTTTCTATAATATGCACACGGAACTGTAATTATAGATCAGATATTGAGTATGAAGCAAGTTTTTACAATTTTATTAGTAGAGGCTAGACACTAGTACTAAATTACGAAGTTGATTTCTAAAGCAATAACCTCAAATTTTAAAGTATATCGTTGTATCTAGCGGATATCTATGTAACACATTCAGGTACAAAAAACACTCAAATCATACGATCTTTTCTTATTCCAATTCTAAGACAAACTACTTAATTGTCATACAGTTACATTTACTGTTTTGGTTAGAAAAAGAAAAATACATGTCTCCGTCTCCCTTCATAATGAAAAATTGTCTTTGTGTGTGGTATCACATTATCACAGTTAATTTGCGACGAAAAAAATCACCTGAAATAAAACATTTTTTTTTTGTTTGTCTTCTTCGCAATAAGGAATGACTAAAAGTACTCATTTTCACATATCACCGGCAGATACGTGAATAATCTTAAGTAACCAACTAATGTATGAAGCGCATTACATTAAAACAAATTGTCCGGATGTGGGGAATAATGAGTAAACACGATTATAATCTAAACAGATTTATTTTCGCGCCTAAAATTCGTGATAATCGATTTCGGCTGTCAATTCGATTGTTGGAATCGATATATCACATTTCAACAAATACGTGTGACGTATCGCTATTATTTATTGCCCCGTTAAAAGTTGGATATTTCAAAGTATCAAAAGTGAACTCTCACTGCTCAAGACCCTTTCGTTTTCTCTGCATTAATAGAGATAGCCATTGCTTTCCTCTGACACTTTATCGAAGCTTTTATCCAAACGCAGGCTAGAATATTACCAAATAACTCATCAGTTGAACTCATAAAAACAATAAATGATTAGGTATCTAAAAATTCTATTAAATCTGAATATTATTTCTTATACGCGATGGCCTCTCATCATAAATGTAACCTTAGTGTTTGTTGCTTGAATAGATTTCGATTTTAGGCCGAGGAGTCAGGGTCCGCAGGTCCAGTTTAGGATAAGAATGTTTATATATCGTAAATCGAAATTGATTCATTTATACCGAACTAGCTGTTTCCCGCTCGCTTTATTGGCCGCACCCCCAAATTGACCTCTAAATGGCAGAAGCAAAATCTCCACCAACTTCTAAGTCTGCAACAGTTTGGGAAATCTCGCTATGAGTCAATGAATCTCTATATATTTATATAGAGAAGATTAATAGTATCATTGACATAAAGTTAGCTCTAATAATGTGCTATATTGATTAAATGATAAAAACGTCTTACCAATAATAAATAAGGAAAAATAATATGTATATTATCGGTAAATAATTGATTTTTAAAATTAATAATTCTTGTGAAGACAAAATTCATAACAATAGATAAAAGTAAATGAATATTATACAAGTGGAGATAGATGAAATCAAAAATATTATACAACAGATATGTCAAAGCAAAAGAATACGAGCCTAGTGCAGGGGATGAAAGTAAGATTTAAAAACAAAAGTATTGCAGAAACTATATCAGTCCGTCTAGCAGAAATAAACATAGAGAAGAAAATAAATAGTACCTGCTTTTTTATTATCTTATTTAATTAGGTTATATCTATTTATACATATATAAAGAAAATGAGTTTAATTTTTTTGCAAATTACATGAAAACTAATGAATGTATCGAAACGAGAACAAGCATTCGACGCAAAATGAATTGTAGATGGTTATAGGCTATTTCTTGAAAAAAGGCTAATTGGCTATTTTTGAATTTCAAAGATCGTTTATCGTTTTATTTGTAATTATATTTTGTACACATTTTCATTTGATATTATTTATGCTGTTGCTATAGTAACGATTGCGATAGAAAGTCATTTGCTGTTACTGTTGCTTTCATAGAATATTTCAGATAAATTTCAAGTCTAATTATAATATTGCCTGTAGATGTATATATAAAAATAGACGATTATATGATCAAATATAATACATTATCTGTGCTAAATAACTTTTAGTTTTTGGCGCAAATATCGACACGCCATTTTGAAATAAACAAAAACAGCATTAACTGTCGTTCTTTTTTTAAAATTCGTATCCGTTAGCTAAATGAATATTTTACAAGACAAAAACTTATAATTAGCTTCAATGTATTTAGTATTTCGCACAAATGTAGCCTAGTGTGAATATAAGATAAAACTGCGATGTTATTATTTAAATAATTAAATTAACAATATATGAATACAGCATTGAATCTTGGGATTCAGTTAAGAAACTGTATAAGAATGCGGCCCGGTATTAAGACAAAGGCAAGAGAACAAGACCAAGACTTGGACAATGTTGGTTTTGGTCTTGAAAATTCAGTCTTATAATATGTTAAATATTTTAACTCATCATTTCAATGGAATTTTGATTTATTAGTTTCCTCTTGTACATTTGGTCTTGGTCTTGCTCGTGTAAAATTGATCGAGACCAATTATACTCATTACAGCCTTATACAGAACGTATGTACCTTAATTAATATTCAATTTTATGCAGTATAGAGAGATTTTATAATAAAAAAGGTCCAAAATCTTCTGATATTGTTTTTATAAAATTCGACAATACATTTGTCTTAAGTTTTTTTAAGGCGAAAATACTTATCTTTTCAACATCGCTCGTTTTTAGTGACAAGAGGAAAAAGTACTTTAATTACGTTATCTATGGACTTTACTTAATATAGACTGCATAAATAATGCCCTCAGTCTGCACAATTCTGTAATTATCTGTGCATAAGATCTGTTATAATATTTCAGGTCAGAAAAAAAAGTAATAATCTCAAAACAATTAACGCAATGAAATTAATACCTGGTCAATGTCATAAAGAAAAGTAGTTGAAATACATTGATTATAATAGAAGTTTTATGTGATTTCAATTATTGATCTATTACTTATTTCCTAGTACTCGGTTCGGAGTATTTCCTTTTTATCGAAAGTATTGATCGAGGATAATTATGAAAAATCTTATATGTGATAAGGGTGATAGGGTGGAAATTAGTGTTGTCCCTATAGGGGCTTATGTATTTAGCCTGGATCTGAATAGTTGTTGATTTTTAATAATTATTGTTTATGTTTCGATTTCGTTATGCTCTTTGTTTTTTTTTAATGTTTGTGTAATGTGTTTATCGCAATAAACTATTTATCTATATGTAAGAATACAAAGCGTTTTTATATTATAACACATGATAAAAAAAGATACAGCCATTACATAAAACAATCTAATACTAATCACTTGTAAAGCGATTATAATTTCGCGAGGCGAATACAGGCGGGAACAGCATTCCGCTATCGTGGCATCGCCCACCATAGATACGACTTTTATGGCGGGCGGCGTGTTTTTTTTTTTTTTTTTCATTTGACATTTTATACAAGTTTATTCAAACACAGCGATAGGATCGGTAACTTTATCTTTCAATGCAACGTTACCGCGAGCTCGGGCGCGATACCATCTCGGGCCAGCCATTGCTAGTTAAAGCAACCTGATAAGGGATCGGGCGCGGGTGTGTGCGTGCGGCGTGCGGCGTGCGTACGCGGGGCGGCTGTGTGCGCGGCGGGGCGCCCCAACGCCGCCGCCGCCGCCGCCTACCGCCACCGCCGCCGCCGCCGCCAGCCAGTCACTCAATTTACGCGGCAAAAGAATGACGTCGCCGGCGAAAACGCGCGGCCCGCTCCGTCATCCAACCGGCCAATAGTGTTGTTGTGTGTGACCCGACGCGCTGTGATGTTATTCTGGCTGCGGTACCTCAAGCAGCTGGAGCTGGCGTGCGCCGGTGCCGGCGACATGCCGCCAGTTGGCGCTGCGGACGTCAAAACAATCTGTAAGCCGACCTTGTTTACTAATCATCAACATTCGCCCCCGATGTGAGAAATTTTAAAAAGTAAACAACAGGACTCGATTGCAGCCATTTTAAATGTTTCGCGTCGATACAGTCTACCTGCTGCAGGTCAGTCGTGATACAAGCTGTAGATTTTAGATATAAAAACTTTACCGGCAACGGAGCGAGCTTATTAATACCATTAATTAGATGCACTTAAAAATTATATATGTAATAAAAATGTTATAATCGCATTATTTATACGATGTGCAGCGATGTGTCCGATGGAAACGTGATAAGAGAGTCGTTAAATATTGTTTTTTTTTATCTTATTTGCCTGTCGGATAGTCAAAACTGTGGACCAAATGTAAACACTGGATTCTTATAACGTTGATTCGTTATCGCTTAGGGGAAATTATCGAGAGCTTAATATAATATTTAAAAATTGATACAAATGATATGTACTTATTATTAAGATTATATAATACATCTCTATTAACACGTGCTTTTATAATTGTATAACGGTATTAATAATCTAGATAAATTGTTATCAGTTAACGGCTGACCCCTGAGTTATAAGTTTCCTCGTAAGAATTGATTTCTGGGAAGTTACACCATATGTATACCTCGTGCTGCTTTTTTACTTACATATATTTTATTGCGTTAATTTTATAGGGATACGTGACGGTCCTTGTATAATCTTGATCCTGAATATAATATAAGCCCGTTTACAGTTACGTATTAAAAAAAAAACCATTTGATTGTCTCTGGTAGCATTTTATGCTCTTTCTGTACGTCGCCTCATAACCGCTACGCTGATGAACAGATAATAAACACACTGCAGAGTAAAAAATCCAGCTGCACGGGCCATAGACAACTGCAAATTACGATCACCACTTCGGACTCCTGTCGTGTGTGGCGGGTACTCTGTTTTGACAGCTGCTGTCACTGTCAAACGGGTCCACTTGCTGCGACCGTATCGCCGCTGGAGATCTTCGTTCACCATCGATACTTACGCGGCCGCTTTTTAACACAATAGCACATAACATATTTTATTGTGTATTAAAATTAAATAACACCTTGAATTATTTATTCTTACGTTTATCCCACGTTGTTTTTTTTTTTTTTAATTTACTTACGGTCAAGTTATTCGCATTAACTTCCTTAACGTCTCTAATTGAATTTAATGTTTGTAGTTATTAAACATATAATATTAAAATTATAGAAAATTTTAATATTTGTTTGGTTTATTACGAATTATCACATGAGAATCCGCTTCTCATTAATGATTGCTTAAAGCGGAGATGGTATAGTTTGTAGGTGAAGCTGAATGCCTCTGGAGAAGGTTATTGGTGAAAGAAAATCGAAGCCTATTCTAAGATTGTAACAGCCATGCAATAGCCAGCATGGATACATGACATCCGTCAACTCACACTTGTCCATAGTGAATAAATGTGTATGAAGAGGAGACTTCGAGTTCCAGCATTAGAAATTTTAAATGAACTGTGTATTACCATAGATTGTATTAAACATATACTTTATTAACGCTTAAATGGTAGTTTTTAATTGTCGTTATCGAATTCGTATCCGGATATCAAATATTTAAGCGTAGCCTCTAAACTCTAGCGGCTATGATAAAAATGACACGAGAGAGTGAATGAGGGAACACGCGGGCGAGCGGCTCCCGATCCCGCCGATAAGAGGCTACGGGAGGCGGAGGTGGTGGTGTTGGTGTGGCGGGGCGGTGACGGTGGTGGGGTGGAGGTGGTCGCTTATCTCCGCCGAGATTTCACGTTCATTATCAAGCGGCGGTTGTGCCGCAGATCAGCGGGCCCCGAGACGCCAGCGATAAGGCGCCGCGCGACGCTCTTGTTTACCGTGTCGATCATATTCTTCGACTCTTAACATACACTTTAAATACTACACACATTAACTACACACTACGAAAACATATTTACACACACCCAATAACATATACAAACATATAAAGTTAACACACAACAACACATACAATAACCTGCATTATTAAATCACGATGTCTTATTAAAGGACATAAAGCCTACAATCAAACTTAT
Source organism: Ornithoptera priamus (assembly GCA_029034505.1). Lineage (NCBI taxonomy): Eukaryota > Metazoa > Arthropoda > Insecta > Lepidoptera > Papilionidae > Ornithoptera > Ornithoptera priamus. The sequence goes on along the minus strand of JARDWD010000313.1, from coordinate 1,492,962 downwards.
TTAAAAGACATTCATATATGTTTTAATATATAATATACTATATTAAAATATCAAACCGTACTATATATGACTATATATTGTAGTTAATTCATAAATAATATATATGATATATAAAAAATCTTTATACTTATTAATAATCAATCTTCTTAGTTATTAAACAAATTGATCTACAAAAGATCTATTATCATTATATACAATATATATATATATATATATATATTTAAATATTACTGTCAGGTAGTATAGTATATTATAGAAGCAATCTTACTAAATACTACACTTAACTATATACTTCATATATTATATATGTCAGAATATTTAAATATATATCTTTAAGTACAATCCTTCATCAGAGTCCTAACTTTCTTCTAGATTAATAGGTGTAAATAAATCTGTGTTTTTGTTTGATGAGTGCTGGAGGTAGTGTAGTTACCGCGGTAACAGAACTCTACAAAGTCAACTCTAAAGGTCATCATCATCGTCAGACGATAAACATCGACTGCTGGACGTAGGCCTCCCTCAAATATCTCCACATCGATCGGTATCGCGTTGGTCGCATCCAGACCTTCATCTGATCGTAAATGATAGATACCTCATAACAACGTGGCGCCAGTTCTGATGAACACAGCATCACATTGTGCTCAACGTCTTCATCATTAAGTGCAGTCTTCAAAGTGAAATTCGGCGATCATATTGAGAGAACCAATTCGATCCTCATCTTTTCTCTTTACCACCTTGAGATATATGTATGGAAGCCTATCAAACCGGAACACGGCAATATACACTACCCCATATCACGCTCACCGCCTTGACACATGCGATGTTAAGTCACATTGTCCTAATAATTAGGAACACTTCGAACCGGAACATAGTAATGCTTGAACACTACTGTTTGTCGGCTGCAATAGGAGCTGCGGTGGTGACTGGACGGTCCCCGGCAACACAGACCCAGCATCACATAGAATAGATAAGAGTTATTCATATACACTAGTATGAGTATGCTGTGGAGGCGACGGAAGCTCTATTGTTTCCGTTGATGTACGGAATGTGTTTTTTTTTAGTTTTTATTCCCAAAACACAAATTTTATCTGAAGGTGAGATCGCGCAGCCGTGGAATCGAACCCGGCTATCGCCAGTTTACATCGGCGGCGCGCTGCCGACGCCCTATCGCCCGGATCTCGACGGATTTTTGTTTTTTAGGTTAGTCGACGCGTGAAAGATGACGTCCGAAACACAAACATTCGACATCACTCAATTCTGCGTGAGTACAACTGGTTGTAAACGGTACAGTCGCTCTTAACACGCGGCGCTAGTTAAGCTGGTGTACACAGCATGGGGGTGTAAGGGGTCCCGCACAATAACTCACGGGACTCAATCCAGTCCCACCTGCTCGTGGTGCTGCTAATCAACAAACGAGGGTCTGCCCCCCACCAACACGCATTGGGCCAGCGTGCTGGGAAATGGCTCCAATCTCTCCATACGAACCCCTACTAACGACGGTGTATAGTTCCCGGCGATACCGGAAGCCATGCGGACTGTTGAAACCGCTGGATAAGCTTGCCATGTCCAGCAGTGGACGTCTATCGGCTGATGATCACACAGCTTTGGTGCCGAGCTGATACTTAGCATCCGGCGACAGACTTTCCAACAATAAAAACCTCTATCTCAAACATATAATTCATTAACCATCTACCAACTCGCACTTGACCAGCCTAACTGCATAACCTTTAGAGACATAAGATAGTATGTCTCTTCATCATCAGCCGATGGGCCAGCCTTCTCCAAACATTCTCACATCGATCCAGTAGGGATTCATAGAGGGGGATTTGGGCCGTTGCCCACCACGCTGGACCAATACGGGTTGGTGGGAGCCAGAGCCTCGTTTGTTGATTAGCAGGGAGCACTACGAGCTGGTGATATTGCCTTGGGTCCCGTGACTTGTGCGGAACCCCTTACACCTCTCACACCCAATGTATATATATATAATATTTCATTGTAATTTCAATGATTATTACCGAGGTAATAAAAGTAAAGGCTTGTGTAATTTAGAGGGAAATATACGAAAGATCGTTATCTTAATTATTATATTGTATTATTGTGTGTTACGTAATGCGTGGTTACTGCCGTCGCTGGGTCGGCTGCCGGCTGCACGGCTGGCCTTCCGCGGGTCGCGAGTTCAACCCGGAGCCGTACACATTCACCGGAACATCAATTCACTGGTGCCAAGTCCGTGTTGCTACATACCCTCCCTTTTTTTTCTCTTCGATTTCGCGTTGGAAATCTTCGATAGATACCCTGCTTCTGGTGGGAAGTTAACGGTGGTCTGTATCAGTGCAGGAGGCACCAGGATCTCCTGTAACAACGCACCGGTGCGCCTCTACACTTTGTGGAAGGGCCAAACCTTAAACATCCATCGCTGAGTCATACAGTGTCCCACGCAGCTTTGCGTGTCGAGCGATAAGGGCCCCCATCCTAAAGACCAGCGAAACTCCTAGACAGTCGCCTTCTACGACAGGCAGGGCTTATCTCAGTCCTGTTCCTACTCGCCCGAGACTACAGGGCTGTGCCACATACCGTCTAGGTACCACTGCAGTTCCTACGCCTGCCGCTAAATAGCACTCTGTTCCGGTTTGATGGGCGCTATAGCTAGTGTAATTACTGGGGTATATGTCGTCTTAACTGTGTCTCACTTACGATCAGATAAAAGTCCGGCTCGTCTTGTCACTTCATCATCATCATCATTTCAACTGAAGGACGTCCACTGCTGGACATAAGTCTCTTGTGAAGTGATCTCGTCACTTAATTGAATAAAAAGGTAATGAGTGTTCAACAGTGTTTGAACGACCAGCTCAACGTGATGCAGTGTATCTCATCCTAACTAGCACCACATTGTTAGCGTATCACTTACAATCGAGTGACCACTCTCGTCTCAGTGTTTTGTCCAACACGTAAAGACATTAGTTGCTCTCTACGTGATCGATGATGGACTCTTTGTGATGACAGGACACCTCTTTTTTTCGCCGGTGGTTAAATAATAGATGCAACGGATAGAGCTCGCTATCCGCGTATCGTAATCTCGGCACCGAACGGCCCGCCTCACCGCCGCGCCGAGATATTGCTGCACAGCATCCATTTTAGTAAGATTTATAAGTCCGAAGGAGATAATGTTTAGACTCGGCATGAGACATACGCACTGCGCATGTGCAACGTTAAAACTAAATTATAATTTTCATTCGGTGAATGATTTTCACACGAGTGATACGCTCACCTGATAGTGAGTGACACTCCTGTCTAACGTGGCGTTAGAATGATATACACAGCATCATAATATTCTCAACGCTGACTTAGGATGGTAAGTGTCGTTACTACTATTCTGCGACGTGACGAACAGGACGATCACCTGATAGCGAGTGACACCTGCCCGTGGTATAAGTGACACCTACGAGTGACACCTGCCCGTCATATTGTGCTCGTCGACTTGAGATTTATAATGTATTTCATTGTTTCAACAGTTTCACTAGATACAACGTTCTTCAAACCGGATCACTGTAACTACGCACAAATGTTGAGCAGAAATAGGAGCTGCTAGAAAGACTTATTTATATTTTTTTTTTCACAGCATTCCTCTGCTTTACGGTCATCCCTTCCCGTCTATTCTTATTTCTATACTCCTCATCGCGTCTCATCCTTCACCACATTTCGTGTTCCATCATAGTTCTCTTCTTTCCCATTACATTTCCCAGAACTCGTCTGTTACATTTCTTTTACAATTGTATTTCTCTTTCTCTCTCTACGATTACGAGTAGATTGACATTTCTTACATTATATCTTTTTAAATACTTTCTAATTACATTTACTTCTCTTTATTTCTTTCCCACCATACTGTGTTAGGAGACCGCTTCCGATAATGAAGACAGACGATAGTAGCAATGACACCTTTGATGATGGCACGGAAAAAAGATCGATCCTGATTTAAAAAAAATCATGTTTTTCAGGTTAGTACCAGCTAAATGAAACGCGAGTTTCATAATAAAAATACATTGCTTGACTGAAAAAAACCAGCAATGAAACACAAAATCAAAACCAGCTGATGCTCGGATCAACGAACGTCACGCGCGCGGCGGGAACTCGACATGTATTTAGTTTCGATTTGAACCTTATTGCATAGGGCCTTCGTTGATCCGAGCATCAGCTGGTTTTGATTTTGTATTTCATTGCTGGTTTTTTTTTTAATGTATTTTTTATGAAAATTTCATTGCATTTAGCTGCACTAACATTATGGAGCGTAAATAATGCTAATAAAACATTTTAAAAACATGATTTTTTTTTTTAATCAGTATTGACTTTTTTTTCATCCCGCCATCAAAGGTGTCAATGGTACTGTCGTCTGTCTTCGTTATCGGAAGCGGTCTCCTAACACACAGTATAAGTATACTACATATTATACTGCGGGTATATTGGTCGAACGTATTACATTCGGTTCGAGCTGGTGCGCGCATGTTGGTAGGGGGCTGGTCGACTCACGCGCAGTCTAATTGATTCCTAGGTGGGAGGCGGGGCAGGCGGAAAGGTCGCCGGTTCGAACCCGCCGCGCGGGCCTCTCACTGAACACAGTTGACACACTTGCCGAAACCATCACCTCCGCCAAACAGATCCATTGCTAATTCCCTTTGACAAACGATCATCGTCTGATGGTAGTCGAGGTGAAGGTGACCGTGACAGACTTCCAGCTGTTGTCTGACAATGAGCAGTTCAACAGAATGTTAATATTACGCGTATCATTTTTTTTATACAATGAAGCGGTGCCATGAGGGGGACGTTCACCTGATGGTAAGCAATACGCCTGCCCATAACAACGTGGCGCTAATTGGAATGGTAAACATTGCACCACATTGCGCTCGTCATCCTAAGACGTATGATGTTGAGTCTCATCACCACTGTAATTACACTAGCTACCGCGCCCTTCAAACCGGAGCACAGTAATGTTTGCACACTACTGTTCGCCTGCAGAAATAGGCGCTACCGTGGTGGTATGTGCCACATTACCGTATTCTGGTTTGAAGGGCGCTGTAGCTAGTGTAATCATTGCGGTACCGAATCGCAACGGTCACATCGCGGCGCTGTGTATTATTCTAACTAACGCCATTTTATCATGAGCTGTGTTACTTACCACCAGGTGAACTAATCGTTCATGGTATATATATAGTAATATTTTTTTTTCTACAAACGCATTTTTTTATATTAAAAGGGGTGTAAGAGTTCCCGCACAACAACTCACGTGATCCAAGCCAACCTCACCTGCTAGTAGAGCAGCCTGCTAATCAAGAAACGAGGCTCTGGCTCCGACCAACCCGCATTAGGTCGGCGTGATGGGTAACGGTCCAAAATATGAACCCCTAGAGATTTTTGGGGGATGCCTACATCCAGCAATGGACATCTATCCGCTGATGATGATGATGATGATGATGAAAAGTTATAATTATTTTTATGTTTGTGTTTTAGTTGTAGTAATTTTAAGATTTTATAAATTATCATGTCGTTTCTTCTCCCGTTCACCCCGCCGTTGAGCACTATCCCCTCCTCTCTCTCTCTCCTCCCTCCTAACTCCGCTGCCCCTGCGCCCACCTTCTATTTATTTGGGAGATCGCAATCAGCGCCGGAGAGCGGGCGGCCGATGGCGCGGCCGCCTCTACAACGCGAGCTCTTTAACCGCTCGCAAAAAAAGCGTATCACCTCAATCTACGTGTTTAATACCTCACCGTTATACCGAATCTGTAGCTCGTGAAAACGGCTGAACCGATTTTGATCTTTTTAATTTAAATTTTCATTACATTAATTATTTTTATACTATAGTTAAATAACAGTTGCAACTGTTCAAAGGTCACTGACCCGTGTAGTATGTTATACTAACTTTATGACCTTTATTTATAAGGTAGAGGTCTAAGATTCGATTCTGGCTATCACCATATAAAATAGCGAGAGTCCTCCTGACCTAGATGATCTACATCCGAGTAAAAAGCATACAAATAATACAGTTGCGTCTGTAAAGATATTCACACTCCACGGCAGTTTAATATATGAATTCATATAGGGGTGGCGTTGTTGGGCGGTGGTGGCGGTGGTGCCGGCGGGGGTCGTTATCAACGAAACCGTCGGGAGATACGGCCGTCCGATAGCAGATCGCGCGGCGGCGATATCGCGCGCCTCCAGAATACACCCCCGCCCTTATCTTCGCCCAACTCTTTGTTTCTAATCGGCCGTGGAATCTACACTTTTTATACTTTCCTATTCAGCCCTTATATAAATACTTTATCCTTAAAGCTCTTACGATAGTGCGCGGATGATAAAGCAAAAAAAAAAAAAAAAATTATAACCGAACTTTGGACTGTCAAAAAAATTATTGTATATTATGTTGGTATCATCATGAGAAAAGAGAAAGATCTTTGATCTAATATCAACTATTCAAAGCGAAGAAAATCATTATCCTCTGAAAAATGCCCACTTGTGGGCATAGGGTTGCCAAGCGGATCCTCGCGATCTTTACAGCGTCTATGCGAATGAACAGTGATAATCCAACATGTAAATATTTCTAGGGAAATATTCTATTTTCCCACTGCTGGGAATTGTAGAGCGTAGACATCTAATGAAGGATTATTTTAAAGGATATTTCTTTAATAATACATAAAAATTGTTGTATAATTTTAAAACGGTTAACGTTGGCAACACTTGGAGTGAGGATATTATCATCACGATTAAACACTATATTTTGAGTGTCGGTACATCGCGTAGGGATTAATGAAGGCGTCCTCTTGAGTAAGCATTGTTTAGAACCTAAGTTGAAGGATATAAAAACGATCTTATTAGACCTTAAGGGGCCCTTTAAGGTAAGAAATGCAGGTATAGATAAACACTAAACAGGTCGAGCTCATAAACCTTCAACTAGCCTAAATATCACGTATACCTTCGGGGGTCTGATGCGGGTGGTGCGATACCAAGTGTCTCCGCCCCTATACTGACGAATATTTATATTCATAATGAGGTTAAATTTAACTAACAAAAAAAAAATTAACAAAGATAAACGATTCGCTTATCAATGGAGTATAACCGCTCCAATAGCGAAGCGGTTAAACTTTAACTTTAAAGTTGTTGGTTCGATTCCGGCGGTCACAAGTTGCGAAGTTTGATGGTGGTGTTCGAACACATGGGACGGTGAAGGTGCTGCAGGATGGTAAAGCTGTCTCTGTTACCATTATTACTGATGGTAGATCTCAGTTTCCGAATACCGATTAGTATCCAGTATCGTCCATCTTCAAAGCCCGTGAACCTGAAAACCCTTACAGTCGCCTTCTGCAACAGGTAGGGCTTTCCTTGGTCCTATTCTTATTACCCTAAAACTAGGTAAAAGAGACTTTATAATCGCGGAGGAAATCTTAAAAGATACCCTGCTTCTATCAGAGAAGGCAAGGTTATGTGGGATTTCTACCCATTAAAACTACCTTGGTAGCCCCCTTCAGTGTATCAGGAGGGGCATAGAACAACGGACTTTTTTTTGGTTTCGGAGGGAAATCTTCGAAAGTACTCAGCTTCTGGGGGTAAGTCAGGGTTATGCGGAATTCTTACTCACTAAAATCCCTTCGGTGGTCTGCATCAATGCATTGGGAGAGGCTCCGGGATCTCTTATAGAACGCACCAATGCTTCTCTACATATCTCTGACGAGGAGTCTAACCTTCTTAGGCACCATCGCTGAGCCATACACTGTCGCTTGTTGAGCGATAAGGGCCCTGATCCTCAAAGCCCGCGGAATCCCTACACCTTTTTAGTCGCCTTCTGCGACAGGCAGGGCTTACCTTAGTCTTATTCTTACTAGCCTACCGCCGTCTTTGATATTCCTCCAACTCAAGATAACTTCAACGTTGCCCGTTTCTTTTCGATGTACAGCATATGGTGGCTTTAAGTCAGCTGTTGGAGTAAAAAAAAAAGCTCGTCTGTTATCACTGAAAACATTGCGACATGAAATATGTACTGCATCGGTATCATATCTCATCGGCCACGGAAGCGGCCATCGCTCGCCGGCGCCTTATCGCCGCCGCGCCAGTGTGTGTGTGTGTGTGTGTGTGTGTGTGTTTCATTTAACATACACCTCCACTGTGTGCATGCGCGACGAAATTATACACCCTTATACTCCGCAAAGTCGATCTAACGAATATATACAAGTAGCTCGCTGGCCTAATGGTTAGACCTTGCTGCCTGCATTCCGCAGTTCGCGGGTTCGAATCTCGGCATTTACCCATGACTTTAATATTTAAGTTATGTACATTTGCGAACTTAAGTAACAACAGTGAAATACAAACGGTGAAGGAAAACATCGCGAGGAAACCTGCACATGAATTAGGATTTATTGTAATGTGTGTGTGAAGTCACCAATCCGCATTGGGCCCGCGTGATGACTATGGCCCATCGCCCTTATATTGAGGGTAGGCCTGTGCCCCAACAGTGGGGACGTCAATTGGTTGTTGATATATATATTTATATCTTCTATATATATAAGAAGTTTCCACTCATATAGAGACTCATCACGATACCTCTAGTGACGGCCTAGAGAGTTCCTTTTTCCGAGTATAGATCAGCTTAAAATGGATTTCACGATATACATTACGTAATTTTTACTATACTTAAACTCATTGCTGTTAACATAGTACGTGATATACATCAAACTTGTTAAATTTACATACTCGAATGAAAACATATACAGATGTTTCAGAGAATCATTGACGTATCATTCGATCTCCGAAAGTATTGGATGTGAACACTCCAAGTTTGTTAGAGATTTACATTTTTATTTATTCTTAACCCTTTATTCAGTTTTATTCATTCTTATTATTCTCCCAATAACCCTCTTACAATATCCCAGGAACTTCTCACGACTTTTATCCTCACTCATCAGAGAGGCAATGATACCCACTTCTATCTTTTTTCCCCCTCACTCCTCTCTTTCCCAAATAAGGGACAGGAAGCGAGCTTCTGCAGTTTAGAGGTCAGCTAAAAATGGATTTAACGAAATTCCATCCCCAAAAGGGAGTTGCGGGGCTGTACGGCTAGCGAAGCGGGCGGGGAACAGATAGTAGTATAGTATATGATGAATTCAGTTGACAAACAGTGCTTGTATATAGGGACGCGAGATAAGTTAACAATTTGCTAATATTAACAAAAAAAAACACTTTTTCATATATTCATTATTCATAGCAAAAAAAAATATATTAATGCAATTCTAATGACATCCTTAATGATCACGCACATCCTTAATAAACACTTAAATTATTGTTCAAGTTCAAATTGTGAATCATATAAAAACTACTAAAATAGATGGTTTTAATATATAATGTATAGTCTTAATGTTCCTACTAGTGGGGCTTGGTCCTTAACAAAGAATCAGAGTTATTTAGTCATCATATTGATAAATGCGGTTTGATGACTAAAGCTGCCGTTTTTCATCACCGCTAGTTTAATCTCAGTCAGAGGATCGAACCCACTCCTCCTCGGGCGTAAATTTTGAGCTATAACGGGTTTAAAATACAAGTCCAATAGACATAGGGGTTTTATTTATTAGTAAATTTCGTAAGATGCTGGTGCACATCCGCGTTCACAAATTACGGCCCACGCGGAGTCAGCTCGCGACGCGAGTCTCCGACCCCCGTTCCTCCAGACGACACCTCCACGACCGTACGATTAATCGCACAGCTACCCTCTCGCTCGCGCGCCGGCGCACGGCCGCGATGATTTAATGCAGCGGGCCGGGCGGTCACGACGCGACGCGACGACGCGAACATGCGACAATAAAATCGCAGCATCTCGGGGAGTTAACAAGCCGCGAGGCGTTGTCGCGATGCGATCGCGCGCCAATTTGTACGCGCGTCGCGGCCGCGATTTATTGGGCACGCGAGGCGCGTTTATTTAGCCGATAGCCGGCGGACGCATAGGTGGGCTCATCGCGGACGTCCAACGTACAATCCGGCTGACCACATCCGTTTGCAGCCGTTCTTAATCTCTAGTTCATTAAACGTTTGCCTTACTTCCCCTTAAGAAGTTCTGTTTATTAAACGTTTGCCTTACTTCCCCTTAAGAAGTTCTGTTTATTAAACGTTTACCTTACTACCCCTTAAGAACTTCGGTTTATTAAACATTTGCCTTACTTCTCCATTAATAAGTTTTGTTTATTAAAATTTGCCTTACTTCTCCATTAAGAAGTTTTGTTTATTGAAATTTGCCTTTCTTCCCCATTAAGAAGTTCTGTTTATTATACGTTTGCCTTACTTCCCCATTAAGAAGTTCTGTTTATTATACGTTTGCCTTACTTCCCTATTAAGAAGTTCTGTTTATTATACGTTTGCCTTACTTCCCCATTAGGAAGTTCTGTTTATTGTACGTTTGCCTTACTTCCCCATTAAGAAGTTCTGTTTATTATACGTTTGCCTTACTTCCCCATTAAGAAGTTCTATTTATTAAACGTTTGCCTTACTTCCCCATTAGGAAGTTCTGTTTATTGTACGTTTGCCTTACTTCCCCATTAAGAAGTTCTGTTTATTATACGTTTGCCTTACTTCCCCATTAAGAAGTTCTATTTATTAAACGTTTGCCTTACTTCCCCATTAGGAAGTTCTGTTTATTGTACGTTTGCCTTACTTCCCCATTAAGAAGTTCTGTTTATTATACGTTTGCCTTACTTCCCCATTAAGAAGTTCTGTTTATTAAAGGTTTGCCTTACTTTCCCTTAAAAAGTTCTTATTTAGTAACTTGGAGGTTCCTGTTCCGATTCTCAACTTACATGTACAGTTCGAGGGTTAGAAGATAAGATTTTTTTGAACCCCCAGATGGGGGACAATCCTCATGTACTTAGTCAGTCTCTATAACAATATTACTATGTTTCAGCCCTGAACTTAAACCGTAGTATATTAGGCGAGCGGGCTTTATTATCGTCACCCTCATCACGTAACACTAAGTGAAATCAGCTGTTTAGTACAATACAACCAATTCACAAAACGCCTGAAATTCTATTGTTTTAACAAATTGTATTAATAAATTATTATCTGTAGAGTATATACATTGCACGTCGAGTTATAAATAGAAATGATGCGATCTGTCCGTACGTAGCACTGTTCAGCTGTTTATCTCGCAACATGCATTCATCATCGCCGCGTGAATCAATCGGTTAGATCGGTATGGTAATTGTGTTTCTCTATGTGTAGTATATTTACTGTGTAACGATAACATGGTATTTCTATTCCACCAACCGACAACATTAAAACAATCATCTGATAGTAAGATGATAACGCTTACCTGTAACTACACGGTTTATAGTTACGACTCTATATACTCATCGCAATATGTTGTCAATACAATGCCCTTCAAACCGGAACACAGTAATGTATGCACACTACTGTTTGACGGCGGAAGTAGTAGCTGCGGTGTTACCTATCTAGACGGTCTCCAACATTAGTGTCGTACCTCCATTATTTTTGGATTTAATGATCACCTATTTAATTTAAAAATTATAAATATTTCTATTACTACCCTTAAAAAAACTTTTAATAAATAATAATACCCACTTAATCTGCCCACTATTGGGACGAGTCTTCCATCTCTTCACAAGAAGAGAGTAAAGCACATACGATATAGTTTTGGGAATGTATCAACTGTCTCACGTTGCTTTCTTTCAACGGAAGTTCAAGCTCTGTGGGGATGGAACTGGGGGATGAGCTCGTAGGTCTTTACTCGTTGAACAATCTCCGCTTGAGAAAGCAATAAAAAAATATTTTAGATGTTTTTATATCGTTTAAGGTAAGCTGATGTTTTAATACAAAAAAATTTAGTGCCAATCTGGCCGGAAGGTCGGTAGTCACGATTCCCATTACTTGTCGGCGGTCTCTTGGATTGAGGTTTCACTTAAAGTAAGCTTCGAATCCGTTATAAAGTTTATGCATGCGTTTTAAATGTCCTATTACTATCGTATCGGTTAAGACCTTAGGACTTAACATCTTAAGCTTCAAGGCGAGAAGCTTAATGTGGTGCTGTGTACTCATTCTAACACTACTGTTATTAAGCATACGAATACAATTTACCACCAGGTAAACATCTTGCTTTGATCACTTATTAAAGGATCTTTTTTAAAGAAATAGATCAGAAATTGTTTAGTAATCCTAACTATAAATACTACTAAAAAGTAGTAGTTAGCACAGTTAAAGACTTAAAGGAATTTCTGAATAAACTATCTATTGCCTGCTCTGCTGTTGCTTCGGGGAAGGAATTTTATCAAATCCATTCTTAGCTGATCTCCAAATAGCAGGAAGCAGTATATCAAATTTTGAATAAACACTCAAAATTACGTACTTAACGTAAACACCTGCAGCTGTGAGGATTTCTTGATGAGTTAATAAATCTCTGAATGTTGAGTATATACAGAGAAGACAACGGTAATATAAAATCTTTATTATACTAAACTCGATAACTAGCAAAACCTAGGCAGGTTTCTCAGGCACGAGCTGGCTCTCCAATTAAAAGCCGCCGACTGTAGACAGCGAGGTTGGATATAAACGTTGCGCAGGAGTGGATCTATCTTACGTACGCCGGAGCCGATACCGCACGACCCCGCGACCGGTAGGGCGGTCTAGCTATCCGTAAATATTACCAAGAGCCTATTCAACCATCAGGGATGACTAGATCCTGTAAATAATTTAGTAATTTTTTTTTAATTCCACTAAGCGATATGACGAATATTCAACATTCAACTGAACCTGGCCAAACATTAATGTACACTGTCATATTGTGCTTCTGTTGTGTTGTTATTTTTTTATAGGAAGGGTGGGCAAACGAGCGAATAGTTCACCTAGTGGAAAGTGATCACTAATGCCCATGGACAGTCGGAACACCAGACAGGTCGCAGCTGCGTGTCCAACCTTTATAAAATTTCGTTACATTAATAGCACTAGCCACAACGCCCTTCAGTGAAGCAGTAATGTCTGCACACTACTGTTTAACGGATGAAGTATTGAAGCAACATATATCTAGCACCAGTAACGAAAACCCAGTAGGCGTAATGCTGACAGGCCTACCACAAGGTGGACCGAAGATCTGATGATGTTCGCAATCCGTTGCGTGCAGGCAGCACTGAATATCGACGCGAAATAATTTAGGGAGGCTTCTACTCTTAGCAGTAGATGTAACTAAAAACGAGAATAATGATAATATTTGAATTTATTAATTAATTATTTAGAGTGCTTTGCGACATGTATTAACAGCTTACTTCATCATCATCATTTCAACCGATGGACGTCCGCTGCTGGGACATAGGTCTCTTGTAATATGCTCCACAAAACACGATCTTGCGCTGTTTAAATCCAGTGGCTCTCAGCGATTTTTTTAATGTCCTCTCTCCACTTAGTGGGAGGTCTGCTGGAATGGCGACTCCGCACCGGAAAGCGCAACATCTCATTTAAATCCAGTTAAATAAACACAAACTTATCTCTTTTTAATTATAAAATCACAAACGAATCGTACGCCGCCATGTCCGGCGCAGTACTGACGTCCGCGCATCACAAGATGGCGGCTCTGTTGCCCACACGTCATATTAACAATTGTACTCATATATAGATCCATACGAAATTAATAATATTTATTAATTAATAATGTATAATTACTTAATAATTATAATACTATTCGTAAATATACCAAAAATAAATAAATAAACTAATTTTTAATTATAAAGTTGGTAACACGCTGACTAGAATAATGACCTGAAAGATATCTTTACGTCATAATTATCATAGAGTACCTTCTGCTTTTTATGTATTGTCTACATTCCGATCCAAGCAGAAAAAACTGACTGTCTGGTTCTACATATGTAAATTTTAATTAATTTATAGAAAAACTATAATAGCACATGCTGTTTATTTTTTGTTAGAGGTTAGAAGTAAATATTTTTTTTTATTTTTTGGGATATAATTAGAAAAGTAAATTGGCAATTTTAGTAGTTTAGTTGTGTCTGTAAACAGTGGTGTCGTGCTTGGAATTGATTTCGCCGTTCGTACTGGAGGAGCGGGAATATCGGCGCAGGTGATCGCGGCGCGCAATATCATTATTGTATCCGTTCGCCCCTCGCGGGCCGATAAAGGCTTAAAATGTAAATGAGACGTGCGAAAAAGTATGAGATTATCTCACTATTAGGTATAAATTAAGGCGAGGGAGCGCGGCGCGCGGCACAATTATATTGTCACGAAGGTGGTGCGCGCGCGGGGGCAATCGGCGCGCCGATCAGCGCGCGCGCACGCCAGCCGACCCGCTCTCGCATTACTTCATTGTATCGATCCTTACAATCGTTTCTTTTTTAAAACTTTAATTATTCCTTCTTTATCAATATCATCATCCGATAGACGTCGACTGTTGAACATAAGCTTCCATAGCTTCAAGCCAATCTTACGTTGTCTGAATCCAACGGTTTCCTTTAATCTCTCATTCTTACATATCTTCAGATTAGAACTTTTCCATATAATGGAGTGCCATGAGCCTAGTGCTTCACTACCGATCCTATCTGATGATAAGCGGAGATGAGATAATCTAGAAGAGGCCTGTTCACTCCATAGCTGGGCGGAAACACTGACGCCGGCAGACTGTTCCAATCCTGAACTTGAAATATTCTTTGATTAAATAAATTGATAGATACGCAAATGTTTAGTTTACCATAAACAAATGAAATGTAAATAAATAAACAGGTAGAAGGCGCCTCGTTAGAATATCGACAGGGGCGCATCCCTGGCGGGGCGTGTAAGCGATACGGGCCGGCCGGGCGGACGGACAAACTCACATATTTTATTGTGTGCCAATTAAAATAATTTCCCTGCCTTATTGATTGTGGGAATAAGTTTGTCTTCCAACCACCCTTATAAAACTATTCAATTATTTATATCCACGATCGCTTCATTAATTCTATTGTCGTCATAATTTTGAGTCGAAGTTGAAACGTCTCCATAGAACTTCTAGTCAGGAAAGTCGAAGACTTAATACTGGAGAATATTCCCGATGAGAACGACGGATCTGGTGAACACTACCGTGATATAGAATAATTTAGTATTTAGCAATTGCTCCATATATCTCATGATAGGCATAAAATTGCGATTCTTAAAGTCAACATTCAGTGGAGAGGCACTTTGAGAAGAAGAATTTACCGGTTCGTGATGACCGTCATGAATTCATTGAGCAGTCATAAGTAAATTATTGTTTTAACTATCAAATTAAACACTATCGTTGAAGCAATTGATATGGTACCTGGTTGAATGGCTTCTACGGAGACTAACCTGCAGAACAGGTTCTTGAATAGTACTATCCATTTATATAACAGATCTTCACTTATATAGGGACTCATCAAGATGTCTCTGGGAGTATAAGGCATGGACACTTGAAATTTGGTAGGAATATGCTCATTACCGAGTATTGATCAGATAAGAACGGATTTGATGAAATGTGTCCCCCAAGAGGGGGTGTTACGGTCAGCAAAACGGGGAACAGCAAGTAAAATATAAATCCTAAACTCTTACATCTTTAGTACTAAGATGCTGTTAGAAAATTCCAAAGTTCTGACTAATGGGGTAAGAGGGCCACAGGTTTTAATAAGGGTGTATCATCTGCATGGGCTCTGCGGCGGAAGTTTATACATAAGAGTTTTTTTGATTTTCAAAGAAAGGTGTTTCGATGAAGCTGCATTTTGCAACAGTTTTTATTCACTACTGATGATATTTAATCCATCTTTACTGTTGTTAGATTATGTTAGACTCTTAAATGGAATTTAATTACTAGTAAGTAATTGTAAATTATTTACTAGTAATTAAATTACTTAAATTGGGCAGTGCATATTGCTTGAAGAACCGCCAGCCGACGAGGCAGGACGTAGTGTTGGGAGGCCTGTCACAAGTTGGAGCGACGATCTGGCGAGGGTTGAGAGAAGCCACTGAATGAGAGCAACGCGGGACCGATCGATGTGTAGATCTTTGAGGGAAGCCTATGTCTAGCAGTGGACATCTATCGTCTGATAATGATGATGATGATGAATTGTAATTTTTTTGAAGATTGTCGTAAATATTACTTCATCGTTCAGACGGAAAACTGACTTCTACTGGATAACAGAGACGTGCACTTCATGCAGGCAAATAAGCACTGTATACCTGACACCCTAAATCTATCTAAATAATATTCTCTCAACTCTGAATTGAAATTTTAAAGTACAGATAAGCACAGATATATCGGGTGAGGGATGAATACACTAAACAAAATCTCTGTAGGTGACCCTGCTGTATATTAAACTTCCCCAAGGATCTGTTCCAACACTTTACTGGTGGCAGGTCTCTGTTGCCGGACACCGTCTTAGTAGTACCTCCGTAGCGTCTACTACAGCCGACATACAATAGTGTGCAAACTTTATTTTATAGTCATTCCCCCCATTTGTAGGCCTAGGTTTCTTTCCTTTTAGTCATACAAGTTTTTGTTCTTCCTAGTTCTCACTTTCCGTCCTCTTCATCTGTTGTACCTGTCTCATCTTCCATTCTTATCTCAGTCATCTATGCTCCATCTTAATTCCTGCTTCCGTCCTTCCCTTAAATAAGTTTGGCCACATACTTTTATTTATTTGCCATCCTTAACTCTATTACATCTCTCTATACACTTTGTCTTACATTTATTCTTATTCTATCCTTGTGCAAACACTGTGTTCCAGTTTGAAGGGCGTTGTCATCCGACATCATCAGCCGACGTCCAAGGCGCTGTAGATATCCTCATTGGGATACCACGACTCAACTATCTATGTCTCTGTGTATACTATTTTAACTAGCGTCACGTTATGGGCACGCGTATCTCTTACCATCGCGTGTATGTTCTTAACTCGTTGCTTAATTGAAATATATATATATATATGCATGGCTTCAGTACCAACACTATGTTTACCCAAGTTACCATCAGGCAAATTAATATAAACAATAATATAATAAGTTACCCGAGGCCGCGCCGCGTGCGTTAATCGACCACCATTTCACGCTCGCTGCCCGACAGCTAATGACTGCGCGGCGATAACGCGGCGATAACGTAGCGATAACGCAGCGATAGCGCGCCGATAACGGTTCGTTGGTAGCGTGCCTTGCTCTGTTTACATTCTTTCTAATAACATTTCAAACGGTGATGGTAGATCCCCTCCCCGTTCACCGCCAGTGAAAAGGAGAATGTAAACATCACTGGTGGTAGATCTGTCTGTTGCCGGAGACTGTCTAGGTGTAGACAGCGTGTGGCTCAGCGATGGTGCCTAGGAGGGTTAGGCTCCTCAGAGACGTGTAACATAATGTAGAGGGGCACTGGTGCGTTCTATAAGAGATCCTGGAACTTGTCTGAATGCACTTATGCAGAGCACCGAGGGGTTTTAGCGAGTAAGAATCTCAGATAACCCTGATTTCCCCCCAAAAGAAGGGTATCTTTTGATGGTTTCTCCTCCCCCAAAACCAAAAATAAAGTTACCAAAAGCCTGTGCAAACATTACTTTTATCCTTATTATATATATAGTAATTATTATAAGCAGCGGGACGTTCACCTGATGGTAAGTGATACACCTGCCCCTAACAACATGGTACTAGTTAGGATGATATACACAAAACCACATTACGTCAATAATTTCACGAACTGCAGCGTCCTTCAAACCTGAACGCAGTAATGTTTGGACACTACTGTTTCAAGGCTGCCATAGGAGCTGCGGTGGTAACTACCTACACGGTGTCTGGTCAGTAATTAGGTCACATCCGCGAGCCCAGTATAAGTCTTTCAGTCCGGAAAACAAGCATGAGACGATCTTCGTTCGAGAGAGAGGAATGAGAGAAGAGGAATTGGAATGGAGAATGATACGAGATATGAAGTTTGAAAGAGTAGAGGGAATGAATGACGAGTATGAATAGGAAATAGACCTAGAAATACTGATGGTAAATATAATGTACCCTAAAGGCCCTTACTCACCACACGCAGGGAACGATAAAAAAAATTCATCAACGACTAGTAAGCTATACATCATCAGAGAATAGAGTCCGCCTTCAACGCCAGTAGGCTTATACGCAGAATTCGAACCTCATCAGGTATGCGCCGTCGCCAGGAAAACAAACCGAACTTCTCTGTAAGGTGAGTCACTGTCACAAGCTGACCGCGTAGCGATGCCGTTAGCGATCTCCGATAGCTGATCAATCAAATTGTTCAGTCAGCACGCGTGCGGTGCCTTTCGCGAGCCCTCGCACCGTCACCATCAGACCAACCTATCCTGCATCTGGTACGCGCCAATTTAAACCTTAAAGCGGCCGCTTTAAGAGCAACATTGTTTTTCTTACATAAACCAGTACGATATGTATCACAAAGTAAATTAAGCTTTATAGCTAAAAACATAAAAACGATTTTCAACTGGCAAAGATTTTATGGAAGATTGCTTTAGAATTCTTTACCTTATTATTATCTATAGGATAAGGTTGGCTTTACTATGTCACTATAAAGTATTATTTGTGCGAAAGCGGACTGGAGTCGCTTGAACTAGACACTGGTCAGACGATGCGAAGCAAAGGTATGCGGGACATAAGGTCCGGTGGGTCAGCAGATTTCTATGCATTGCTATATACTATGTGACCATGTATATATGAGCATGTGTATGTGACCATACAAGCATATATAATAAACACTGCTGGTAGAGCTCTGTTGCTGGAAACCATCTAGGTAGGTACCACCGCAGCGCCTATTGCAGCTGACAAACAGTAGTGTGCTAACATTATTGTGTTCCGGCTTGAAGGGCGCTGTAGTTTAGTAATTACTGCGGTAACGAGACTAGATACCTTGTGTCTCTAGGCGACTAGTGCAATGTGGTGCAGTGTATAACATCCTTACTAGCGCCGCATTGTTATGAGCAAGCGTATCACTTACCAAATGGTGAACCGCCTGCTTGTCTCGTCGCATCCTTGAATTAAAAAAGAAACTAGAGCATAATTCTAACTGGGACACAGTAATGTTTGCAAACTTCTGTTTGGCAGCGGAAATGGGATGCGGTGGTATCTAGATAACAGTCACCGGCAACAGAGACCTATCATAAATCTATCTATA
Organism: Ornithoptera priamus; assembly: GCA_029034505.1. Classification (NCBI taxonomy): domain Eukaryota; kingdom Metazoa; phylum Arthropoda; class Insecta; order Lepidoptera; family Papilionidae; genus Ornithoptera; species Ornithoptera priamus. Next base: position 1,473,809 of record JARDWD010000313.1, on the reverse strand, counting down.
TACATATAATGAATATGGGTTTAGTTTGTTCGCCAATCACGTGAAAATGAGTGAATCTATCGACACGGGAACACGAGCATTCCACACGAAATGATCTGCAGATATATACACTATTTATTTTTTTAATTTCATAGATCCCTCATAGTTTTATTTCCAATTATCTTTAAATAACATTTTCATTTGGTATTATTTATGCGGTTGCTATAGTAACGGTTGTTATACAAAGTCATTTGCGGTTGCTTGAGAATATTTCACACAAATTTCAAGTGTAGTTATTTATTATATATATATATATGAAAATATATATTTAAGTGTTGAATGTAACATATTCAAAGTGCAAGATGTCGTTACGGAAATCTTATCCCATTTACCAAGGCACACATTCGTATCATATCCGTGCTGCGGGTGTTGCGGGGCCGGCCGGGGGATGACGGGGGTGACAGGGTGCGGCGGGTTGCGGGCTTGAGGTCAGATATTTCAATTCTCGGTCGGATATTGGCGGCAGTCGTGACGACGCATACATCTCCGATCGGCCCGCTTTTCCGCGTGTCCGTCTCTTATCAATATATTAAAATCGCCCGCACCCCCGAGTTATGCGGGGTTGGTTTTATGACGCTGATCTTGTATGTACACGCGGCGATTTGTTACTTTAAACCTGTTTATCAACGCGGGTTAATGGTAGCTCTAGATACTTAAGGAAACCGAGATAAGAACTAGTATCTACTTTTTAACCATGTATCTAGTACTTAAGTACAATATTTATAGCTATATATATCAGCCGACAGACGTCCACTGCTGGACATAGGCCTTCCCCAAAGACCTCCTGCATCGATCGGTCCTGCGCTGCCACCAGATCGTCGGATCGCCTGGTGGGAGCTTGTCAACACTACATCTTCCGGTTCGGGTCGCCATTCGCAGATCTTGGTGCCCCATCAACTGTCAGTCCTCAGAGCGATGTATCCTGCCCATTGCCACTTGAAGCTAGAAATCTTTTGGATTATGTCGGTGACCTGTAAAGGGTAACTTTTTTTTTATTCAACCAAGCGACGGGATATGGAGGATGTTCACCTAATGGTAAGGTTTTTACTGGTGGTAGGACTGTAGCCGGAGATACCATAGCAAGCTCTTATTTCAGCCGAAAAACGGCAAACATTTCTGTGTCCTTGTTTGAAGGTCGTTAACGCTAGTGAAATTGCTGGCGTATCTAGTTTTAATATCACTTACTTTTAAGTGAACGCCTTTCTTGTCTCGTCGAATAAAAAAAACCTGGATCTTTGACAACAGAGTCCTACCACTAATTTATGTTTGAAGATTTTTATGCCAATTTTAATTTATTAATAACTGGTAAATATCTTTTGGGGGATGTGGAGGGGATATGAAATGTTGATTACAATATCATCAAAATGTTCTAAGAAAAAATAAATATTCGCAATATTGAAATGACTTCGGGCACGAGCGTCAATCAAACAGGAACGGAGAGTGTCAGATGGAAATGTGCTCGGTATCGTCTTGCGACCAGGGGACGGGCCCAGCGCCGCTATTTCCTCCAACTGTCACATCGCACCCCGCCTCAGTACCCATTTTTATTTACTGGCAACATTTACGTACATCACGGTATTGCCATGATACCACAAAAAAATTATTCCGATTTTAGACATCTACAAAACTGCGAGTTCGTGAATTAGAAGTATAAATTAACAAGTGCTGATAACCTAAAAATTTAGGATACTTTTTTATTCTAGCGCAGCGAGCAGGACGATCACCTTATAATAAGTGATGCGCATGCCCATAACAACGTAGCGCCCGTTAAAATTATATACACTGAACCATATTGTGCTAAGATGTTGAGTATAGTTACCCGAATATTTTCATTAGTTACAGCGTCTTTCAAACAGGAACACGGTAACGTTTGCATACTAAAATTTTTCGGGTGATACAGGCGATGCAGTCGTGTACCTAGACCGTCTCCGACAATAGAGACCTGCCATCAGTACGCGGCGTGAAGATCCATAATCGCCGATTCTGACTAATGCTGTGAACCAACTGCTTTATATGGTCAATATAAGCATGTTCTTCTTCTTCCTCGTTATACTCTTCACAGAGAAGTCGTGGTCGTCGTATTAGTACCATTCACGAAGTGTAGCTTTTCATGCGCGCTCTTATACCTTCCACTCTCCCTTGCATGAGATGTCGCTCTATAGTCACCTTCTCATCGTTCGATGTCTCCATAGAAATTAAGAACACGTTCACTTGATGGTAAGCGATACTCCTGACGACAACGTGGCGATAGTTAAGATGGTATTCATAGCACCACACTGCGCTCATCGCTTGAGACATAAGATTTTGAGTCTATTTATCCCAGTAAGTACACTAACTACAGCGCATTTCAAACCGGAAAATGGTAATGTTTCTCAGCTGTAACAGGCGCTGCGGTGGTACCTACTTATTACGGCGGGAGAAATTATTAAATGATACTCTGCTCCTGGAGAGAAGATAGAGGTATGTGGGATTTCTACCCAATAAAACATCTTCAGTGGTCTCTGCCAACAGTGACCCACCACCGGTAATTGAGTGATTGATATTATTAATTTCGTATGGATCTATATATGAGTACAATTGTTAATATGACGTGTGGGCAACAGAGCCGCCATCTTGTGATGCGCGGACGTCAGTACCGCGCCCGGACATGGCGGCGTACGATTCGATTGTGATTTTATAATTAAAAAGAGATAAGTTGATGTTCATTTAACTGAATTTAAGTGAGTACAGTGGGGTGCATATAATTAATGAAATAATCTTCGACTGTCGATAGTTAATTCCACCCCCGGCTCGATCTCATTGGAGACAAAGAGGTATCGTTCGTTGCGACAAAACAAATGAAAGGATAGATGGAGCGAACAATATCTTATTTTGCAATAGTCCCGCGGCGGAAGCTCTGCTAATTTCCTGAAAGCGATGAGGATACGCGGCGCTTAGCATTCAGTGTTACCAACTTATATTTTACATCATGCGATTTATATTGGAGACAATATATATATTTTTTAATACGTTCACGTGATGGTATTACGTGGCGCTAGTTACGATGTCATACACAGCACCATATTGCGTTCGCTGCCTTGAGATATAAGATGTTGTGTCTCGTTACCCCCAGTAATTACACTAGCTACAGAGCCCTGCAAACCGGAACACAGTAATGTTTGAACAGTGCTGTTTGTCGGCTGCAATAGACGCTGCGGACAACCGCAAGTGGCAACAGAGATTTAACACCAGTAAAATAAAAAAAATCTTCAGTCAGTTATTATATAACGTTTTAATTCTTAATTATATCCTAATTAAGGACATTATGCTTACGACAGAAATAAGTATTGTTTGTACGACAAGTGACAGGACAGGCCATCATCAGTCGATACGACATACTATACTACTAAACTGCTCTCGTCGCTTTACGTAGATGTAGCTGTTGTCTGCACTGTATTCTTGGGCCATTAGCAATAGGATTAAGGTAAGCCCTATAGACCCTACTCGGTAGATTGTATATCGGAAGGCCTCCCACAAGGTGGATCGACGATCTGGTGAGAATCGCGTGAACCCACTGGATGCGAGCAACGCGGGACCGGTCGACGTGGAGATCCTTGGGGGAGGCCTATGTACAGCAGTGGACGTCTATCAGCTGATGATGAAGCCCTTTTTGTAGAAGGCGACTAAAAGGGTTTTTAGATTTGTGGGCGTTGAAGGTAAGAGCTTTCAAGGCTTACTAAGGAAGCCCAAGAGTGGACAAAGACTAAATGGTGCCGTGGAGGATTACGGCTCTCCCTGGAACGTCCCGGGGCCCCTGCAATGTAATGACGTAACTTTATCTGGTGGTAGGTCTCTGTTATTGGAGACCGTCTAAGTAGGTACCACCGCAGCGCCTATTGATAATGTACAAACATTACTGTGTTCTGGTTTTAAGGGCGTTGTAGCTAGATTAATTACTAGGGTAAAGACGAGTGTAAGATGACGCTGTGTATCCTTTTTAGTGGCACGTTGTTATAGGTCTATCACTTATTATTAGGTGAAAGTATCGCTCGTATCGTCACTCAATTGAATATAAAAAAAATCTTCCCCCACCAGAGTACTCTTAGACGATTTCCCCCGCGATGAAAGACTTAGATGATCTGCGGTTTTATGGCCTGTGTAGTTCTTACATTGTGATATGTAAGCTCGTGTACGATTAATCGTATAGCTGTAAGATCGTCGCAGTACGCCGCAGTCGGACGGTGTAAAGGGCCCCGATGTGCTAAGTTGTTTGTGGAGCGTTACTACTTATTGTTTTATTCAATTCCCGACGGCGCCGCCATCCGCTTGATTACATTTGATTTGGTTCAGCGGCTGGGCGTTTATCATTTTAATGCGAGCATTTGTTGAGTTCGGCGCGAGCTGGTGACGGTTCACTGGCGCGCTCATCAGCATAAAACATTCTTTAATTAACATACGGCATACGGGAGCGATTAGTCGTTCCGACGTGAAACACGGCTCGAACAACTTACAAGCGATCATATTAACAAACGATGCTTCGGCTCCCACCAACCAGCGTTGGGCCAACGTGATGAGAAACGCCCCAAATCCCCCCATATCGATATAGGAATCTTTGGAGGAGACACGTCCAGCAGTAGAGGTCTATAGGATGATGATGATGATATATCATTTAGTATCTAGCAACTGTTCCATATATCTCATAATATCCACAACATCCCGAATTTTAAAGCCAACATTCAGTGGAGAGGCACTTTGAGAAGAAGAAGAATTTACCGGTTCGTGATGACCATCATCAATGAATTGAGCAGTCATTAGTAAATTATTGTTTTAACTATTAAAGTAAACACTATCCTTTGGAGCAATTGGAGTGGTACCTGGGTGAATGGCTTCTATGGAAATGTGGTGGGAAATGGCCCATGTCCCCCCATATGAACCCGTACATACGACAACCGTTATGCTGACTGTATGTGGAGATCTTTGGGGAGGCCTATGTCCAGCTGTGGAAGTCTATCGGCTGATAATGATGATTACCATCAAGTGAAAATCTCGTCCATGTTTTCTGTTTGTCGAATAACAAAAAGGAAAATTATATCGAGAGACATTAAGGTTAAAGATGGTGAAGCAGTCAGAATTACCTGAATCCTGTGTTGACGGCAATGAGAGTGATAGCCAAGCAGTTTCGAAATGGCCACCGTCCAAACTCAAACTAGGCTTTCGGAATCGAAGGAGTACATCCTCGTCAAAAATTGTTTTCACTGGTGGTAGTTTCCTCTTTTACATTGTTTTTTAATTTCACCAAACAGCGAGAGGAGCGGGACCGTGGCGCTAGTTATGATGAAGACATCACCCCATGGTCGACATCATAATCTTGTTACTGAATTCAATCGACTACAACACCCTTCACACCGGAACAGAATAATTGAATAGTAAGGTTGTATATAGACGGTCTCCGGCATCAGAGGTCTACCATTAGTAAGTTCTGGTATTACGAAGTAAGCTGTAAAGGTAATTTGTCGCAACAGTCGGCGCGGTCGCAAGAAACTGCGATTTCTTTGTCTGCGGCCGGTATCGCCTCCGCCGGGGGCCGCGCTTCATTTCCTGAGCTCGCCTCTTGTCGAACTCTCCCCGCTCTAATGCATAAGCGGTAGAGGTTTTGCTATTATCATGGTACTACGATAAATTTCAATAATTCATCATCATCATCACAATCAGCTAAAGTCTGGATTGTTGATTAGCTGGGTGCACCACGAGCAGGTGACATCCCGTGAGTTATGCGGGACTCCCTTACATCCTTTTCAATAATTACATAATAGTATATATATAAGGCTTGCAGGTCTAGAAATTTGGTAGGTATATTCTTTATGCAGAATATAAGCCAGCTAAAAACACTTTTTACCAAATGTTACCCCCAAAAGGGGTTACGGAGGTATGACACCCTGCTGGGTGTACATACACCTGGCCGGCGGTCGGGGTACAGCTAGTATATATATATATAGGAGATATCCAGAACATAATTAACTCATCACGAGGTCTCCGAAACTATTAGACGTGAACACTCAAAATTAGGTACAAATATTTCTTCTGCCATTAAGAGGTCAGCTGAGAATGGACTTTACAAAATTCCTTCCCCAAAAACAGTTGCGGGGGTGTTACGACCAGCAGAGAGGGTAGAAAATAGCTGGAACCTGTGAACAACGGTTAAACATCGCGGCCTGGTCGGGATCATTATCATCAACTGATAGACGTCCACCGGACATAGGCCTCCCCCAAAGATCTCCACATCGTTTGTTGGCTGGCCAGTACGGCTTGGTGGATGGTCAGAGCTTCGTTGGTTATACAGCAGAGTACACCGCGTGCAGGTGAGGTTGACTTGGGTTCCGTAAGACAAGCGGAACCCTTTACACCGTTGGTTCGAGATGAGATTTCGGTTCTATTTTTTTGGAATGATTAAGTTAGTCTTTATTTAAAAGTCTATTACTATATATGTTAGGGTCGGAAGTTAAAGTTTTTTTTATATAGAATCGGAAGCGTGTTTCCGCTTCACCGCTGCAGCTTGCGCCGCGCGGTAAGCAGAACGCGAGAGGATAATCACATTGTTTTGTTTATGATTCATTGCTGTTGCTGTTGTGTAAACTTCGCCGTCGCCATATTTATTGTTGCGATCGAACGCCCGCTTGCATATTTAACGTTTTGCTGTTTGCATATATATATAACACACACATACATATATATATATATATATACTATTTCATTAAACACCGAGACGAGTAGTACGTTCGTTCACCTGATGGCATGTACTACGCCCGCTCATAACAACGTGGCGCCAGTTAGGATGACATACACAGCACCACATTGCGCTCGCCGCATTGAGACATAAGATGTTGTCTAGATACTCCAGTAATTACACTAGCTACAGCGTCCTTCAAACCGGAATACAGCAATGTTTGCATGCTACTATTTGGCCGCGAAAATAGGCGCCGCGGTGGTACCTACCTAGACGGTCTCTGGCAACAGAGACTTACCAGTATATATATATACTGGGGTTAAGGGTTCCCGCACAACAGTTCACGGGACCCGAGCCAACCTCACCTGCTCATGGTGCACCTTGATAATCAACAAACAACGCTCTGGCTTCCACCAACCTGCAGTGGGCCGCGTGGTGGGAAATAGCGCAAATACGCCAAAGCCACACGAACCCCTACAAACGCAGGTCTGAGGTGAGGCCTATGTCCAACAGTGACAGTAGAGTGCAAAAATAACTGTGTTCCGGTTTAAAGGACGTTGAATCTAGTGAAATTATTTGGGTAACTAGACAAGTCTTATGTCTCAAGGAGACGATTGCAATGTGGCGATATGAATATCATCTTAACTAACCTTGTTATGGGCAGGCGTACCACTTACCATCAGGTGAAAGTCCAGCTCGTCTCGTCCCTTAATAGTTTTTTTTAAGTCAGTAAAGCAACTAGATAATCGAGATGATTACCTGATACTTTCGCCTCGCTAGTTAAGATGATTCACATCACATACTCATCGCTTGAGACAAGATATCTCATTACCGCAGTAATTTCACTAGCTACAGCACCCTTTAAACCGGATCATAGTAATTGCACGCTACTGTTTAGCGACAGGAATTAAAGCTTCGGTGTGAGACCTACCCCTAACAAACACACATTTTTTAAAAATATTATTTATGTACTTAATTTAATTTTTTTTTCAGGTAAGTACTACTTCTTCCAGATAATCACTAAGGTAGGTAAATGCTGCAGCTTTTTGTAGGTCTCTATAGCTGGAGACCGTCTAGGTAGGTACCACAGCAACACCCTATTTCTACCGTTATATCACCCACCAACCCTCATTGGCCGAGCGTGGTGGGAAATGGCCCAAATCCTGCCATGTGAACCCCTACAAACAGCCCTTAGTGCCTGACCATAAGGTCACAAGAACCCGCTGGATCCGGGCAGCTCACGACCGATCGATGTAGAGATCTTTGGGGGAGGCCTATATCCAGCATTGAACGTCTATCGGCTGATGATGATAAGCAAACATTACAGTGCTCTGGATTAAAGGGTGTTGAATCTAGTGAAATAAGGTGGGGGTACTTACCTTTGTAACAAAACGACGAGCAAAATGTGGTGCTGTGTAAACATTAATTGTACATAAAGATCTAGTTTGAAGGGCGCTGTAAATATATCAACCCAATGAGATGATATAAGTAAACATTTTTATAAATGTATACTTTCACCATCAGATCGTTACCACATCGTGACACTGTCACATACTAGTCAGTATTACTGGTGGTGGGTATCTGTTATAGGAGACCGTCTAGGTGGGTACCACCGCAGCTCCCATTGCAGTCGATAAACAATACTGTGCAAGTATTACTGTGTTCCGGTTTGAATGGCGCTGAAGCTAATATAGTTGTGATTGGGGTAACGAGGCAGCAACTTATCTGTAAGGAGATGAGTGGTATGTGCAGTTAATATCATCACTAGCAGCACGTTGTTACGGGCGTCCGCATCACTTACAATCAAGTGAACGTCTCGCTGGTATCGTCGATTATTTCAATGAAAAAAATCAAGTGTTTGATATTGTAAGTTGCCCGAAGCGTCGTGGGAATATCGCAGCCTTTGCTAATCCCGTAAAGATCTAATGCGCAAGCGCAGTTAATAATTTTCCCTATAATCCTCTTTGGAATATAAATACCTACTAAATCTTGCATCATTCTCTATCATTGGAGTATATAGAGATTTTACGATCATCATCATTACTTTGACCTCCTTATTAAGAAATGATTAGAGTATGTCACAGAAGCTGCTCACCTTTTTTTTTATTTAATGAAGAGATGAGAGGAACTGGAGGTTGACCTGTTAGGAATAACATACACTGCAGCACACCGCGCTCGTCGCTTTGAGACACAAATTGTTAAATCTCGTTGCAGCTGCGTCACACTAGTTGCAGCGCCCTTCAAACCGGAACACAGTAGTGTGTACGCTACTGTTTGTCGGCTGCAACAGGCGCGGTACTTATCTAGACAGTCTCCGACAACAAACCTGACCACTACTGCAATGTTATATTTAGATTAAAAAAAAAAATGACAACAATTTAAAACCTTTGAAAATGACCGGAAGCTATATAATCATCATCAGCCGATAGACGTCCACTGCTGGACAAAGGTTTTTCCCAAACATCCCCACATTGATCGACTCTGCACTGCCCGTATCCAGCGACGTCTCGCGGCCTTCAGTCGTTTGTAGGTTGTTGTAGCGTGATTTGGGCCATTTCCCACCATTCTGGCCCAAACTATAATATTATATGCTGATGATATCATTACGGCTGAACAGCTGAATATATTTTATATAGTACTTATCAGAACACGATTGAGGAATCGCAGAAATGAACTAACGAAACTTAATACTTATGTATGTGAGCTGGACGGCACAGCACGCGTTAAACTCATGAGCTGCCACGTTTCGTATCTGATGGTAACAAGAATAACACCAAGTGCCGCATGACGCGAAACCAAGTGTCACCGGTATCGCGAACAGCAGTCGAGAAGTTTGCAACTACACGGAGCAGAGCAGCGGGCAACGGCTTAGCGCGGATGACTAGACGTCGCCACGTTCAGGTACACGCGAGGATATCTCCCGCCGCTTGCCGCCACCGCCTGCCGCCCGCCGCCTGCCGCCACTCGATACGTCACTCATGTAAGTTTTCTTCGCATCCGAACGAATTATCTCGGTGCGAGCCAAGTTGGAAATGGATTTTTGCCGCTCCACTCCACCCTGACACTTTTCCGAACGCGGCCCGTTGACGTTTGACATTTCGCTTCAGTGTTGCCCACATTGGAAAAATTTACATATTTATTGCTATTTTTTTATATACTTTTTTATTTAGAGACGGACTTTAATTATGCTACTCTACTCTCGGCATATTGTAAAGAGCTTTAAGTTAGTCATTTGCTCAGATTTTTTTATGGTCACCAACTATGGCAAGTACAGCAGTAGACGATTCTGCTTGACAGTTGTGTTAATAAAAATTAAAAAAAAAATCATGAAAACCCTTAAGTAATTACAAATAAAATTCTTAAGTTACGTGTAACATTTAACATTATGGCCGTAGATCAGTGGTGCCTGTGATAGACAACAAATCCATGTTACAGATCACCAGATCTCCAGCTCTCATACAGATAAAATTACAGCGTAACTTAAAAAAAGATAAATATCTCGATATACAGAATCGGGATGATATGACCAATTCTTAGTAAATTATCATCACCGTACACCGTTTGTGGTCTAAGTATATAAAGGTGCAGGGTCGGCAACTCACCCAGTGGTGATACCTCTGGTGTTACTGTTAAGTGGTAAAAAAAAAACCAAGATACTAATACGATGTCTTATATCTAACGATCTTCATCAGCGAGTCATAATATTTGTAGTCGCGTTAACTTACTAATGTCATTAGACACAGTTCCATTCAAACCGGAAGACAGTCTTCTAAGTCTTCGGGAAGTGGTTATTACAAACGGTCTCATAAATAAGAATGTAACACTGTAACTATTGGCTTTAATGCTAGACATAGGCGTCGGTCGAGGATCTCCGCGCTGATTCATCTTGCGCCGCCTGTTCCTCGCTGCCTCCGCGGCCACTACACCAGCACGCAACAATTGAACTTTGCGACCGGCTGACATTTAATTTGCTGAATCGTCGCGCTTCGCAATGGGCGATATAATAAGCGATGCGTCGATAATGGGCCGTCTACTCGATGGACTTTCATTTCCGCGCGCGCGCCGCTCGATAACAAAGAGCTGGTGACGTATTTAGAGCGAGCCTGGAGCCGAGCTGGTAACGCGGCGCTCGCCGACAGCCGTCACGTCAGCCGCTGGAGCGCGGCGGGTCCGGCGCGGGATTTTAATTTTCGAATCCATCCCGCGGCCATCGCTTTTCCCGCGCTTTTGTTGCAAACGTCAAATCCTCACCTCGATTGCTTCCACCGCTGAGGAACGTTAACATTTTTTTTCCCTCCCCTAAAACTGACGGGGTGAGTTGATTGACGCGCGGCGCTTGCAAGAGTTTTTCGCAAATTGGCTGCCTGACTGAAATTGAAGTTTGATTGATTTCAGTTGAACTTCTGACGGGGTGTGTCTTCGTTTACTCTTTAAGTGGAATTTAATGCATTAAATATTCCACAGCGGCAGCGGCAGTGCGAACAAACACAATTGTCACTATAATGTGATGGAGATGAATCTGTGTTACCCCTTAAACAATCAATAATAATAATTTATTGTCAATATTTACACGTGTTAATACACTGAAAACCGCGGGTCTTCAACAAAACTATATGCATGTGTATTGTATCTCAGGACCCTAAGTCGTAACTTCACAACTATTTATAGGAGACTTAAAAAATACAAATTAAAAGTAAACAAAAATAGGTTTTTACAAAGAAGAGTAAATACACCAAATAATTATAATTAATTAGCAGTTAAAAATAGAAATATTTTGAATATATATATATATATATTTTTGTTATTTATAAATACAACAGCATTCTCGTTAATGCAGCACTTAATATCAAACTGCCACCAGATTAAGAATGAGATAAAATTGAAGACGAATAGGAATAAACCATTTCTGGAGTCTGTATCCTATATTTGAATAAAATGTCGAAAATATGAGTTTTGAGTTGAGGCGCAGGCGGGTCTGTGAAGGCCGCCGTCCATCACTATCTTTTTTCTGCACGAACGCCGCCGATGCTCGCCTTCTCGATACGCCCACTCGATTGAAATAAGAATAGTGAAAGTACAACACTATTGTGCGGCGGCGGACCTTCCGAGAAGTGCTGCATGCCGGTACCGAGTTTGAGAAGTGTGATGACATTTTACACGCGCAACCGTTTTGTCTTAAACAAGTCTTAAATATTATATTATAATATTCAATACTTAGAGTCAGGTGACATTTGTTTGAATAATTCCGTTGGTGGCCCACTGGTGGTCGGTGACCGTCTATGTGAGTACCACCGCAGCGCCAACGTTACCGTGCACCAGTTTGAAGGGCGCCGTAGCTAGTGAAATTACTGCAGTAACGAGACCACAACATCTCACGGGTGCGACGTGGTGCTGTGCATCCTAACCATCGCCAAGTTGTTATGGAGAAAAATCTACTTTTACATCACACCGTAAACATAATAACAGTGGAGATATTCTAATATATGACCGTAGAAGTAGAGGAAATTGTAATAGATAACATCAAAATCAAACAGTATTGTGCAAACATTACTGTGATCCGGTTTGAAGGACGTTGTAGCTAGTGTAATTGTAATTGCTGAGGTAACGAGACTCCAACATTTTTGGTCTCTTGTGGTGCAGTGTATATCATCCTAACTATCCCTACTTTCTTATGGACGTGCATATCACTTACCATCAGGTGATTGACTCAACTACAAAAAAGAAATATTACGAAAATAGAAATTACTCTTTGTTTATATGAAGTTTGTTTAAACTATTTGCGTTTGATGTTGACATTATGCAATAGTGTAAATAATTCATTATGTTTATACCTATGCCAAAATCCTAACTGTTAGGTTTATGTTTACGTATACACTACCGTTACTTTTTTTTTTATTTATAACTACAAAACCGTACGTTGCGTTGTGTGTGGCGTGCATCGATAAGGAATCGTTTCATGGGTATGAATATAACGTTGAATATTCTCGTACAGCTCTAAACATTAATTGAAAACGTGATTGATGTAGATTAAAAAAAAAAAGAAAAAAAGAAGAAAAATAAACTAAAACGAAAGCGGCAACAGACTTAATCGAAATGGCGTCGCAATAATCCAATACGGCGTCTGCAATTCAAGTGCAGATGCAATTGTCACGGCCCGCTGAACCGCCGCCAGCTCCTTGTTTTTACTCGATTGCTCGATTATTCGATTCTCGTTTTGCGCCGCACCCGCGCGACACTGGCCGCACACGGCGAGCTGTCATATCGGACGCTCTGTTTGGCGCGTGAGGGAAAAAGAAAAAAAAAACAAAACGGCGCAAAGATAAAAAGTCTCCCGAGCAAATTGGGCGTCTCTGTTAGAAACAACGGAGGTGGAATGTTGCGATAGCGGACAATAAACGTCAGATCCGTTTGCGCGATGCGCGCTTGTCGATTGTTTTCACGTTTGCCGCCTTCACGTGTTAGTTTCGCGCGCTTTTTGAGCTGTCTGTCCCCTTAGCGTTCGCTTTAAAGCATCTTTCGTAGTCTGTGGCGTTTGAGTTTTTATTTGATTGTGTACGTTCGGCCGTTCAGTTCGTTGTTACCCGTTGGTGTTAACGTTGCAGCTAAGTTAACTTGAACGTTATTTATGTGTGTTCGGAACACTGTTGCATCCTTAATAGGTATATCTGGACAACGTGCGGAGCGTTATCTGTGGGAGCCGAAGGGGGTCAGAGGGTGTTCGGGTGGGGCTCGATATGAATCACGGGCAGTAATGGCTGCAATATCACGTAGTGCACTTTGTCAACTGCTTGTAGCCTTGCAGTAGCATAGATAATGCAGAGATTGCGGCTCTGGGGAGACGGTCGCGCGGCTTCGAGGCGTTGTATCAACCCCGGTTTAGCAGAATATATGGATCTAATATTTCTTGATTTTTATTAAAAGTAATTACTTAAAATAAGCCTTTTTAATATTTACTTTACGAATTTATAACTAGCTATTTTAGACATAAATTTTAAATTCTTTGTTAAATAATTTACTAATAATCTTAGAATACACTCCCTTATATATAATATAACATATTATTTCCATTAAAAACCTTTCGGCTTTTCCATGTAATATTGCGTTACAAAAACTGGATTTTTTTTATTATCATCATTGTCAACCGATAGATGTCCGTTGCTGGACATAGGCCAACCCAAAGATGTCCACGATAAAATTATTATTATAAAAAAATATTTAGGAAATATAAGAAATAACTGTTACATTATAATTAGATCTATATATAAATAAATTGTTTGTAGATCTAATGTGACAGTGGCCTTGTGCTATGTATATTATAGAACAACTAATAAGAATAAAAGACTTTTGTCTGTATTTAAAGTAAATATTGGAGAGAAAAAAAAAAAACAATATTGTACACTTGGATCGTGCAAGTAGGACGTAGAAACGGCATTATAGCAAAAAATTCTCCCTTTAACAAGAGCTGAGATTTCTGCCACTCGTGGGCCGTATCAATAACCACTCGTGGCAGCCAGCCGCGGCGGAGAAAGCGCAAGCCGCCGATAGCATCTCGCCGAGTGTTGTGGAGGAGGCCTAGGAGTGCCTGAGCGCGGCTAATCTGCCTCCGCAGCCCGATCGCCGCCTCTAGGGGAGGTTACTGAACAATTATTGGGATTGCCGACGATTCCGACACGAGTGGCCTTTCCATCGAGAACCATTGGAAGGTACGCCTCTTACAGATTCCTAATCAGAGTGAGGATTTGCGTTAAAATAACATCACTTCAATTACTTAGCGATATTTTTTTTAATTTAACGAAGACATGAAACGACCTGTACGTTCATCTGATGGTGAGTAATACGCCCGCCCATTACGCGACGCTAATTACGATGGTGTACACATCATCACATTGCGCTCGTCGCATTGAGACGTAGGATGTTAAGTCTCGTTACTGTAGTAATTTCATTAGTTATAACTCACTTCATTCTGGAACACAGTAAGGTTTGCACAGAACTGTTTGTCGGCTGCAATAGGAGCTGCGGTGATGCTCCGGCGACAGAGACCTACCACCAGTAAAATTCCTTTAAATTAACTATAAACTAATTGAATGGAACCGCAAATGAATTTCTATAGCGACCGTTACTATAGCAACTGTAAAATAATAATAAATGAAAATATATATAAAAGTTAATTAGAAACAAAATGAAGAAACTGTGGCGTCGTCACTGGGAGCCCATAGGATGGTCTTGGGAGGGTGGTGATGCGGTGTCGTTATTAGGTTACCAATGGTTGCGCGCGCGCTGCTTCTTCCCCTTCCCCTCCCGCACCGCGACACCTCAAAGGGAGGGAGGCAGTGCGGGAGGTGGAACCCAGCCGGCGCGAGAACGCAGTTCGTACGCGCTGATCGACTTCTCGTCGTCGCAAATACCTGCGTGGGAGTTAATTCCCATATATGTATGAAATTTTAAAAAAATAAATATTCTATAATCTTTTACAGATCATTC
The DNA here is from genome assembly GCA_029034505.1 of Ornithoptera priamus. Lineage (NCBI taxonomy): Eukaryota > Metazoa > Arthropoda > Insecta > Lepidoptera > Papilionidae > Ornithoptera > Ornithoptera priamus. The sequence continues at coordinate 1,458,586 of JARDWD010000313.1, read as the reverse complement.
CGCGTCGAATGCTCATCTTCTCGTGTCGATACGTTCACCAGTATTCACGTGATATATTCACCACAGACACCCTCAATTACAATATTGTCATTTGTATGAAACGTTAATATTTGAGGATCAATTTTAAGACAAAATTTCACTGCTTCAGAATTTTGTCATTATCAATTAAAAAAAAAAAACGTTTTTACATATACAGCAGTGTTGTTACTTCACAGATCCGGTAGCCTATCGGCGTCGATAAAGAAATTAATATAATAATACAGTTTGCTTGTACACAATGTACCGATTGCTATCGCGTGTAATCCGCCGTGTCGATAGATAACGGCCAATCGTAAAAATCGCGCCTGATTAAAAGTTATCGGGGTTTTTTCACTGATAACGGCGCGGTAACGGCGCGCGGCGTCGGCGCGCGGTGTCGGCGCGCGGTGTCGGCGTGCGGTGTCGGCGCGCGGTGTCGGCGCGCGGTGTCGGCGCGCGACGTCGGCGCGCTTCACGGCTAGTGCTCGGGCGGCGGCGCGCGGAGTGCCGGCTACACGGTCCCACGGTTGCATGTTGTGTTCACGTGGCCTAATGCATGTGGCGTTTCTATCGAGGTACGTCACTATTATATTGATTTAGATGCGTCTTTTTCGGCGGTTTGTATTCGCCATTTTTACTTATTCTTATTATAAATAATCAAATGTGTTAAAAATTCCAATAGCGGTGTGTTAGCAGTTTTTTTTTTCTGCGATTTAATTTATTTATATAAAATATATATAATGTTGAGTCGCGGATGATGCAGCAGTGTTGTATGGAAATTTATCAATACTGATGTGCAATGCGCGACCATAAAGGGTCTGTATATTTTTTTATCCCTCTAGCCGTAAGGTAGCGGATATTTCCGAGGAGGGTTGGTATCAGGCAGGCGGCCGGTGTTAAGTTGGTGTCAAGTTAGCGTGGTGCGGGCATGTTATATGGAGGGATGAACGACTTATAATAAAGAAAGTAATGAGAATGGACGTGGATGGTTAAGGGTAGAGGAAGACCGAAGAAAGTGTGGATGGATTGTGTGAAAGATGACATGTGTAAGAAGAGTGTGAACTCAGATATGGCGGCTGATAGGGATAGGGATGTGGAAGAGAAGTACATACTGTGCCGACCCCACATAGCTGGGAGAAGGGCAGGAGAAAGAACAAGATATATAATAATTTTCATTACTGTCGTCATGATACTGGTAATTGGTCTCTGTTGCTAGAATTCGTATAAATAACAGCACTTTGCAAACATTACCGTGTTCCGGTTCGAAGGGCGCTGTAGCTAATGAAATTACTGAGGTAACGAGACTTCACATTTTTGTCGCAAGACTACGAGCGCAATGTGATGCTATATATATCATCCTAACCAGCATCATGTTATCAGCAGGCTGCGTTGGTACCTACCTAGATGATCTTTAGTAAAAGAGACCACCTACGTTTCGGTTATGACAACACACACACATATATATATATATATCTTATTCAATATACATAAATGAGATGATGAGCGAAGATCAGTCGGTCTACCCGTTGGAGTATTTGTAAACAATGAGCTAACCACTTCACAGCCAGCTGTTCGTTATTATCTAAAACGTAAAACGGTTTCAGGAGCCGGCGATAAGAGCCGTGCGGGCCGTTATCAGCGCCACACTCGCAAACTTTTGATCAAACGTTGGCCGCGCAGCCAAACATTTGGACGTGCGAGCTTTACTGTTCACATATAACATTTTTTCTTAACCATCAGAGACCTTGGTCTCAATCAGGTTTAATACATCCACTAATGTTTAGTTAAAAAAAATTACTTACTGTATTAATTATAGTTCTATATACGTATTATACAAATTTGTTTAGTTTGTTCGCTAATCACGTGAAAACTAGTGAACGGAACACGTAAACATGAGCATCCGACGCGGAATGATGTGCAGATGGTTATAGGAGATTTATTTTTTTTAATTGCATAGATCCTCATAATTTTATTTCTAATTTATTTTTGTAAACATATTCCATTTGATATTATTTACGCGGTTGCTATAGTAACGGTTGGTATGGTCATTTGCGGTTGCGGTTGTTCTCAAGGAATATTTCAGATTAATTTCAAGTCTAATTATATATTACGGCTAGCGAAGCGGGTTGATTAATATATATATATATGTTAACAATGTCCTTGGTGGTAGGTCTCTATTGCCGGAGACCGCCTAGGTGCCACTGCAGCGCCTATTGCAGCCCATAAACAGTAGTTCCCAAATGTTATGGTCTTCCGGTTTGAACAGCGTTGTGACTAGGAACTGCTGCGGTAGTGATAATTAACATGTTACGTCTCAAAGCTAGGTGGAGATGTGTATACCATCCTAACTAGCACCACGTTGTTATGGGGAGAGTATCACTTACAATCAGGTGAACGTCTTGCTCGTCTCGACACTATATCGATTATATATCCTCAGAACTTAGAGAAGTATCTTGGTTTTATTATTTATTGCATATATAAGTAATTAATAAACATGTGGCGGTTCTATCGGCCATAGAGAACTCGTCAAAGGCGGTTTTTTTATTCCAACAATTTTTTTTAATGTCATTAAGCGACGCGACGATCGGGACGTTCACCTGATAGTAAGTGATACGCCCTATCAAAGCGGCGTCAGTTAAGATGGTATACACAGCATCACATAGCGCTCGACGCCTGAGACGTAAGATGATGAGTCTCGTTATCTTAGTAATTACACTAGCTACAGCGCCCTTTAAACCGGAACACTGTAATGTTTGGCGGCTGAAATAGGTGCTGCGATGGTACCTACCTAAACGACCACCAGCAACAGACCTATATATATATATATATATATATATATATATATATAAGTTAGTTAAGTTATTTTAATTTTAAGGTGACCAAGTATTGATTGTTGAGGAACACCTTCCAACGTTAGGTTCCAATGTTTGCGCTAGACTCCCGCAGCGCTTATTTTTTTTTCTCGATTTTCGCTCAAAGCGATAAGCGGTATCGCTCAGCACCACGAACAAACTCCAACAAATAGGTTGCACTGTGAAATATACGAATAATTTAGACACTATCTAATTATTTTAATTAGTAAGTGATGTACCTATAAGTAGCTCGCTGGCCTAATGGTTAGAGCATGCGGCCTTCGTTCCGCAGGTCGCGGGTTCGAATCTCAGCATGTACCGATGACTTTAATATTTAAGTTATGTACATTTGTGAACTTTAGTAACAACAGCGAAATACAAACGGTGGAGAGAAACATCGCGAGGAAACCAGCACATGAATTAGAATCTGTTGTAACGTGTGTGTGAAGTCACCAATCCGCATTGGGCCTGCGTGATGACTATGGCCCATCGCCCTCATATTGAGGGTAGGCCTATCCCCCAACAGTGGGGACCTAAATTGGCTATTAAATAGAACTTCCACAAAAACGGTTTCATGTTAACCTCTTTATTACATACGACATTCACTTCATATGTAATATATTTTATATAATCTCATTGTTTTCTACTGACCTGCCCTTCATATTGATAAGCACTGTTTTATAGGTGTTACGTGTCTGAGAAGAACACCAATCGCTTTGACTTATGGATTAGTTCCTATGATTCCGGATGATCTCTTCACACCGCTGCCGCTTCAAACTTGATTACTTCTACTATTTATAATATACAGAATTTAATATTAATTCTGCACCATAACTATAAAACGGAAATATAAATTTTTCTTCCAAATTATTTATAATAAGTCACATGTCAAAATAGGCGCGAAATTGTCTTCTTACAAATGGCGTCCCTTCACGGCTACATTATAAATATTATAGGAACGGTTTGGCTGTATGGACTTCACTCCTTTGCCTTTTGCCAATTAGGGAAGTAAATTAAAAACATATGTTGTAACTGTCATTAATGCTACAAAGATGATAATGTACGTTATCGTTATTGATTACAAATGCATGTCGCGTAATCTATTGATAGTTATTACATGTAATAAAAATGTAATTACATTATAATCGTTCGATACTTACATTTGATAACGCTATTTTTTTTTTCACTTGTACATGAAAGATTTTCTTATATACAACAGTTAGTTTTTTATTCGACGAAGCAGATAGAGGAACAGGACGTTCATATGATGGTAGGTGATTGGTGCTTAACTAAGCGCTAGTTAGGTTGTTAGGTCTTGAGACACAGCCGTTCAGTCTTAAGTTATTCGGTAAACCGGAATGCAGTGATGTTTGCACAATCAGCAATAGGTGCAGCAAACCTACTACTAGGGTTATTATACAATAACCTTCAACTTAACCTAACTTCTTTTAACCTTCGTTTAAAAGAAGCTTTGATTTATTTTAACAAAATATTTATAAAATAAACAATAAAGGTCTAAGTGTTAAATTACATCATCAACAGTGAAGGGACTTCCGCAGCTGGACCTTTGCCTCTCCCAAACACTTTCGCGCCAATCGATCGTGCGCGGTTTAAAACTTCATTTGTATTTACCTATAGCAACAAAACGTAAACTACTTATAAATATATAATAAAACACATTGAAATGTATCGTTTTAAGTCAACAGTTTGTATATTTTTTTCTTTAACGATGTAATTATGTTTATTGGTTAAAACATACAAATTACGGCGTAATAAGTGTACAGGTGTTAACGAGGCCGCAGTCTTCCCGGAGCGTTAGGTTGGCACCTCTTAAACAACATTAGCATTCAAACGATCTGTTATACTGTATACACAGATAATAAAATCCACTCGCTCCGCTCGATAACATCTCGCTCGGGCTTCTTTTTTTATTGCCTTTCAATCGATAGCCGTGTATTATGTTACCGATTCTGAATATTGATACACTTGGTAAACGATTATCGATTTAGAATCTATGAATAGTAAATAGTAAACATTTTTATGTTTTTTTTTTTTGTGTGGCTAAATTTAATTGCCTGATGATGTCTTTCTTTATTTTTTTATACAATCCCTTAAACCTCCATTATTCAGTCTAAGAGCGGGTTGGGAGATAGATTTTGTTACTTAGTATTCATAATTTTTTTTTATATACACCGGTAAATATTTTCTTGTGTGTAAAAAGCCGAAACATGGCAATGTTTTTAAGTCGCCACATTTAAAATATGGGGGTGATAAGCTAGTTAGGCTAATTTGAAAAAAAATCTAGCACAATGAAATTTATCACATACTACTGCGGATTCAAAGCCGCTAAATCATGGAGTAATTTATATCCTATCTGAAGAGAGAAATCGTTTTAAAAGAACTGTTTCTTAAAATTATTATATATATAATTATTGTTATATTAAAAACACAATGTTATATATTAGAACATAAGAAAATTCTTTTGTAATATATTATCAAGACGGGCCATCCTAATCCTTTTTGTAATCGGGGGAATGCGATAGGCGCGCCCGCTAAGCGGCTTTCTAATGACCAATTTGTGACGGCCATTTTGTTCCAGCGCCCGCCACACGGCGCCCACCCGAAATATATCAATCGTAATCGATCGAAAAAATCGATTTTCGAATTGGGAAATTCTATTAATATTTCAAACGAACTATCGACCGGATCTACTCCCGTTACGAGTTTAAGAAAGCTGCCGCCGTGATGTACCACCACTCGATAATGTCGAATTATGTTTTTATGCTCGTTATTTGTTTATATCGATATTATTCGGAATGCACTAATCGGGTACACGTCTAATTTAGATCGAGCCACACACGCGGCTGCGTGTTGTAATGGTATTTTAACATGTGATGCTGTAAACTAGAGATCGCTGCGAGATTATTTCGGAATAGGAATTTAGAGAGCACTCGTGTCGAGGAGGAAACGTTGGAGTGCTGGCGCGTGCGGCACCGACGCACTCTAGCGGCTTCAAGTGCTGGCTTCAATAACACAATTCCTGTCTACTGCCAACACATCGACACACGCGGTTGACATAACTTAGTATTATATGCGTACAATTTAACATAAAGTTAATCAGACTAGGTCAAGAGTACAGTTGTATTGATAAGAGTACGTTTTCCACGTATTGTTCCTTCTTTTTGGTTATTCTACGGAGCGACGAGACGAGAGCGTATACCTGATATTAAGTGATACACTTGCCTATAACAAATCTTCTGATGGTGGACAGAGTTACAGCTCTTCTTTTTTTTATTCTACGAAGCGACGATACTACATTTACTTGATGGTAAGTGATATGTCTGCCCATAACAACGTGCCTCTAGTTAGGATGGCATACATTGCACCACATTGCGCTCATCGTTTTGAGACATAAAACGTTTAATGTTATTGCATAAGTAATTTTACTAGTTACAGGGCCGTACAAACCGGAGCACAATAATGTTCGTGTTCTAGTTATTGAAAGACAGTTAGTAAATTTATTTATAATCTCAATCAAACACTATACATGTGTCTTCCAGTAAGAGGATTTTTATGATGATCAAGATTTCAAGAAAAACATCGACATCATCATCTGCCGATAGACGTCCACTACTGGACACGCCTCCTACAAAGATCTCCATTTCGGTCCCGCGTTGCTCGCATCCAGTGGCTTCCCGCGACATTCGTCAGATCGTCGGTCCACCTTGTGGGAGGTCTCTCAACACAAGAAAAATATACTAATCACTAATTCACTTAGTGTTAAGGACGTCGAAGCTAATGAAATGAGACCTTATCTTAGCTCTTATTAAATCCACATCATTCATCATCACAACCCTTATCACTGTGGGCGATGTGACTCAATGGGTGCTGTGTAAACAATCTAACTAGTGTCACGATACATTATTACTGGATACTGTTTGTAAGAATTTTAAACAATATTTATTAACAATTATAAAAAAATTCCATTACATGCGTAGTGCAGTGCCGCAAAGGGTCCAGGTTTAGTGCACAAACCCCCATAGGGACAACGCTGATTTTCAGCCTCCACCCTTCTGGAGAAGCCCGCAGTAATAATAATATAAATCTACATTAGAATTCGGATTGCTTATTATATATGTAATCTACTGGAGCAGTCGTCCTCAATCTGAGGTACTCGTACTTCTGAGGGTGAATCTGGTGAGAATCGCGGGAACCCACTGGATGCGAGTAACGGGTGATCGATCGATGCGGAGATCTTTGGAGGAGGCCTGTGTCCAGCAGTGGACGTATATCGACTGATGATGATGATGATAATACGCAGTTTAAAATAATTTAGTAGAGAATTTAGAGGGAGGTAGAGAGTACATTCCAAAGTTGACTATGACAATAGAGGTTAAGAGAAACCTCCCCGCTCAGAATCTCATCTTGTTATGACGGTAGGTCTCAGTAGCCATGGCTTGGTCACCTATGGTGAAGTCATGAGGTAACCTCGGATGTGTGCCGGTAGACTGCGGATGCAGTTTTGTACTGCCCTTCGCAGTCGAGATGGAGTCGCAGAAGAAGAGGAGTAAGTATGGAGTTATTGGTATTCATAAATATGCGAGTTTTATTAAGGAAAGCCTTTTTTGCATTAAACCTTTAAGTGAGGACCAGACAAGAATATTTCATTCCGGATGAACTTGTGTTGCAATAAATAATATTTGATATTTCTTTTGCAGGTAAGGCCGCCATCCCTTAAAGCTATCTGCGCGTGGAGTGGTGGTAGCGTGAGTTATGTCTGAACCCATTACCCTCTGCGACGATTGCCGCAAACAAGATGTATTGGGGGAGACGTTAGCATTTAAAATATCGTTATTCATTTGCCGCCAAATGTACGTATGAGTTACGGCCATCTTGTTTCCTGTTAAAAAATATAATAGCATGTGTGCTAAGGCGGTGTAAAGGCTCTCGCATAACTCACGGGGACCAAACCAACCACACCTGCTCGTGGTGCACCCTGCTAATCAACAAACGAGGCTCTGGCTTCAACCAACACATTAGGCCAGTGTGGTGGGAAATGGCTCAAATCCCGTCATATGAATCCCTACAAACGACGGCTCCTGATGCCCAGCAGATCGCAGAAAGCCCCTGGGCGCGAGCAGCGCAGGGCCTATCGATGTGGGGATTTTTGGGGGAGGATTTTATGTCCAGCAGTGGACGTCTATTGGATGAGTCTACATTTGTTTTTGGTGTTCGGAGAATATCTTTAGCTAGCCGATAGACATACATTGCTGGACACAGGCCTTCCCCAAAGATCTCCTCATCGAACGCTCCCGCGTGGCTCGCATCAAGTGGGTTCCCGCGACTTTCACCAGATCGTCGGTCCAACTTGTGGGAGGCCTCCCAACACCGGTACGCGGGCGCCACTCGAAGTCCTTACTGCCCCATCAGCCGCCGATCTTTCGAGCAACGTACCCTGCTCACTACCACTCAAGTCTAACAATCTTTTGGACTATGTCGGTGACCTTAGTTCTACTGCGGATCTCCATAATTCTGATTCGATCGCGCAGAGGAAGTCAGAGCGTAGCCCTCTCCATTGCCCGTTGTGTGACTTTCAGCCTTTTTACGAGACCTATAGTAAGTGACCACGTCTCAGATCCGTATGCTGAAGTGAAATTACTGGAGTAACGAGACTTAACGTCTTATGCCTCAAAGCGACGAGTTCAAAGTGGTGCTGTGTATATATCATCCTAACTATCGTCGCGTTGTTATGAGCAGGTGTATTACTTACCATCAGATGAACATCGTGTATATAGAAGAAAATAGATAGACATCATCCTCTCCATCAGACTCGAGTCCATCCCTCAAGGCCCCGGGGCACCGACAAGTTTTTAACTCTAAACCGCGCTTAAACTCCGTTTAACGTATTAACCTCGTTTACCGTCGGTTGAGTTATCGCGCGACAATTTATCCCCTCGGTCGTCTGTAACTCGGGGATGCTGGAGAGAAAAACCCTTGAAAAAAAAAAGTTTAATAAAGCCACCCCGCCGCGAGACATACGTAAGGAGCGGTGATTACGTCGAGCTTTTTAAACAGTGCCCACAATCTCTTTAACTCAATCTCGGAACTGAGCAGCTCACGAAACACAGCTGTGTTTAATTCGCTTCATAACATTTGGAAGCGTGAGACATACAATTATTATAATACTAAGAAATAAACATAGTATATATACTAGGTTTGGCTACTTATAAATATCTAGAGAAAAAAATTTTTTTTCATCATCATTATCAGCCTTTGTTTATCCACTGCTGGATATACGCCCTCCACGATGTCTTCCATCAAATGCGATCCTCAGCTTCTCGTATCCATCCACTTCTGACCGCCCTGATGATGTCGTCGCTCCATCTGTCCATCTCACAATTTTTTGTCTCGTATAACATTTTCGTATATGCTTTAACAATCATCCGTTACACCTATCTTCTACTTAAAATGCCTCTAGCTAGTGAAGGTTGGTGATCAGCGTGGTACAGACCTTTCTGTCGTTGGTACGGCGGAACTATTCGGACGCCCCGGATGCGAGACCAATTCCTGATATTCTTCAACAATAACTTTTTCCTTCTCCCCACTTTTAGTTTCGACGGAGTACATATAATATATCAACTTATAATCAAATTTATCTCAATTTGAAGATGAGATGAAAAATTTTTTATACCACCTTAAATACCATCAGTTTGAACGAATCGCTGAAGATGCGGTTACTTTTCTCCATTCTTACTTCATTTTGAAGAAGACACCTCATAATCCATAGAGGTCTTAAATACATAAGTTTGAATGAAAGAGACGAGCGAGACGTTCATCTGATGGTTCATATCACATCAGATCTGGTGAAGATCAATGAAATCAGTCAATTTTAAAAATATTAGAATTGTGTCTATTTTAGGACACGCTTTGAGACATATGGTAATTCACCAGCTACAACTCCTTACAAACTGCAATACAGTAACTCCAGCAGCGGTGGTAACTTACTTAAAGGGTGTCTGGAAATGGATCCACCGCCAGTGAAAGTGGTGTTGTTCGGAAGTCGGAAAAAAGCCCATTGTCTCAGAGAGCAATTACAAAAGTTGGCTGGGTATGGGGCCCGTGACAAATATCTGGTCCGCTTTAAACAAATACGTGGCGCGATCTCCTGCCGCCGCTGCGGAGGCTTTATCGCGGCGCTTCAGGGCACGGCGACCCTTGCTACACAATTTTTCAGGCCGACACACGCCCGGCCGCGCCAACTTGAGTCTTTAAAAAAGTTTATCGCCCGAAGTTCGCACACCTCGCCCACCGCGCCCACCTCGCCCACATCGCCCACCGCGCCCCGCCGCGAATGATATATCGGCCGGCATTAATCTTCGTTGCGTTGTTAAACGTTAGTTAGCCGCCGTCGGTGCCGCCCGCCCTCACCCGACCCCTGCGATAAGGGTGAAAAAAAAAGGAAACTTTTTAATCTGTCACATTATGTTATGAGAACAGCGCGTTAAAGCTTCAACCGCCCCCGCGGCGATTGACTTGTAAACACAAGGCCCCCGGGTCAATCTCGGGGCCGCATACTGTAGAACTTTCACCTGACAATCTTCCACCACCATGACAGCATCGTCGTATTGCAGCAGCATATAAGCAGAAACGTGAACAGAGGTTTTGAGTAGGATATATAACTAGCTGTTCCCCGCCAGTACACCGCCTTAACACCCCCACAACTCCCTTTGGGGAAGGAATTTCATATAATCCATTCTTAGCTGACCTCTATACGGCAGATGCAATATCTTCACAAAATTCGGAATGCTTACGTCTGATAGTTACGGAGATCTCCTGATGAGTCAATAAATCTCTGGACATCTTCTCTATATATAGAGAATTGATCAAAATTAAGCATATTTTATTGAATAACCACTATCTACTGTTTTTGACGATTTTCATACATTTGTTTTAGAAAAAATTTTTTTTGGTATATTTCCTCTATACAGTATTGCTCACTTAGTATACAGTGAGTATGACCACATAAACTACAAAACCTAATTTTTTTTAATAAATCTAACAAAGAGTCAAAATTGTCTTTTAAGGTATTAATTTAATATCATCATCATCATCATCAAATTTATGTTGCCACCAAGAAATGCTGATGATGTGGTCAGCTTTTTACATCTATCTAAATGTATAGTATTAAATAGTTTCTATTGGAAATTTTATGTATATATTTGTAATACATATACATAATACTATTAAACTGCAATATATATATATATATATTATAGTAATGGTTCCTCTCATCCGGTTAATTTATTACCGGCTGGTAACAATGTCCGTATATAAAACCGGCGTGGTCGGTTAGTTTCATTCGACCTTCGCGTAACAGCCGTGTCTGCTGAAACACCACCCTTCACCGTCACTAAAACCGTCCGTCCACACCCTCGGACCCCGCCAGACAGCCAGGTGGTGACCGCCGGACCGGGAACATGATGTACCGGTGATAAATTTACAATATCCGGTACGATCCCGTAGTGGGCGTATCCCATTACCTTCGAGTTCATTATCATGCTGCTTTCATAACTTAGTCAAGCGGATAGCAGTTATGAAGTGTATAAATTGTTAGGTCTTTTATGGCGTCTAGATATTCTAGTCTAAAAGTATCCTATAACTTATGAAATTACTAGAATATATAGAAAGAGATATGGTTTAAGGGTTGCCGCACAACAACCCACGGAATCCAAGCCAACCTTACCTACACGTGGTTCACCTTACCAATCAACAAACGAGGCTCTGGCTTACAACAACGAGCATTGGGCCAGCGTGGTGGGATACGGACCAGATCCCTCCATATGAATCACTTCTGGATCGCTGTGAAAAGCTTTGGGGACCTATCCCCATCAGCCGTCTATCGGCTGATGATGAAGAGTCATGGCATCTTATGTACCCAAAGGTTGATGATATTGTAAAATTCTATAGAACAAGCATAACCCAGAATCTACCACCATAATGGTTATAGCTTAACCATTGCAGTTAAAATAAGTTATTAAGCAAACATTGCCAACACACTTAAGTACTAGGTGGACTATAAGACAGAGTGGAGGAGAAGGACAAAGAAAGACCACCACCACCAGAGAAACTAAGATTGCACACAAAGTTGCTAACGATCCTGGTACTCCTCTCAAAATTTATGAAGGAGTGGAAACGTTTCCATGTTACCAGTAACAGCAGAACTTATGGAGAATGTTCATAACCGGCTCAGTTCCTACTCAGCTAAAGCTTTCGGGCTGTGGAAATCATCTTGAGGAAACTGACATGATCCAAGAAAAAGATCTTTCCTGGATATGTGATACTCGCCAACCAGCAATGACCAGTGCGGTGGATAAAAGGCCTTGATTCTAAAAGAGAAAACTCCAAATCCCAATAGAGAGGAGTGTGAGTCGATTGTCCATAACAATGTGGCGTCAGTTATGATGATATACACTCCACCACATTGTGCTCGTAGTCTGAGACATAAGAAGTTGAGTCTCGTTACTCCAGTAGTTACACAAGCTACAGCGTCCTTCAAACCGGAACGCAGTAATGTTTGTCAGTGCTGCCTATCAGTAGATTATTTTAATCTAAGAGATATACATCCGTTCTTCAAAATTTCCTACTGAAAATACTCCAGCTCTGGTTATCCCAGCCGGTCTCCGATAAGGCGCCGCAAAGATCCATCTCTCGCATGCGTTATATCTCGCAATACATAAAGCTGCCAACACACCAGACCGGGCGGAGATAGCGACGTCCAATTTCGGCATCGGAGCGATATAAATCTGACACCGTTTTTATATATTGTCTCGCTGATCTAGGCGCTTATAAATAACGCGCAAATCTGAGGATCTATCCGTTCCTTATCGCCAGCTGCGACTCCTTTATTTATTAGAAGTACGCCCACGGGTGGGACTAGCTGCCAGAGTTCCCAACTCACTGATCCACGACTATGTCCCGTTACATCGTTTCGGACAAAGTATGCCTGTCGGTATACACTTCTATTATTTTGGTGTCATGGGGAATCATTTAAAGATACCATGGTTTTGAGAGGGAGTCAGGACTGCAGATTTTTATCCATTAAAACCTCGTCGACCACCTGTTTTATTGAGTTAGGAAACCTGCAAGGTGCCCTGCTCCGCTTTAGCCGAGCACGTTACGAAAGGTCAAGCTCTCATTAGAACCCTCGATGAACTACAGCAGGTATAGCCTTTCTATCGTCAAGACCTAGACACCTGTGGACACTATAGTTATAATATTTCTCTTTAGACTATTTCAGAAACTTTCCCAAAGTCTAACTTTTATACTGACTAAAGTTCACGTATAATAAGTAGATCTGTATTTACTTCCAAGTTTTTTTTTTTTAAGTCTTTATTATTTTAGGGGCTTTTAGCCTATCAAGGCTATGTCAACCCCATCGTAACCTAAGCACCTATTATCTAATTATTACTATTAACTAACATATACTAAATACACAAATACCTATTACTTCTAACTACTTCCAAGTTGATACAGATCTATGTTCATTGAAAAGTTCTTTGGTTTGACCATAATGTTAAAATTCCACGTCCAGTGGCCAAAAGCCAAGTATCAATTACAAGTTTCAAAGTGGTCGAGTGATAAAAATAATGTTCCCCACAATTGTCGGTGATGATAAAAAGGACGCGCGCGGGGCGCATAATGAGATCGTGTCCGAACGGCGAATACTTCAGCCCGACGACAAGAAAGTATCAAATATTAACCACCAAACACACCTGAGGGTGGACGGCCCGGTATGCAGTCGGAGGAGACGGAAACGCGGCAACGTCATCGTGCATCCGCACGACGCGCCCGCCGCGACTTTACCCGGTCCGCGCACGGTGCATAATCGCACGGTGTCGCAACTAGCGGGGTGTAGAGCGACGGTTGCGTGCGGGCGAGATGCTATCTGTCCGCATGTTAGCAAGAAACACATTTCGAGAGAAACATGGCCGACGGTGGGCCCGAAACGAAACAAAGCGTTGTGACAACGAGATAAAGATCGATTGGCTCGCGAAACGTCGCGCCCGAACCGACCGAACAAATTATCGATTCATAAAAACATCGATTTTAAAATATTGCCGCGCGCTTATCGCGTCGCCCTTCGCGTTCGTGTGGGGGTGGCCAACCCTTTTTGTTTCCGACGTCACTTGTCCCATTGAAACTTATTAATCGGACTACTTTGACCGAAACAATTAAATATAGTTAAATTCATTGAGAATATGTTATGTATGAATATATATCTTGTTCATCATCACTGCTGGACATAGACCTCTGCAAAGAATCCCATATGGAAGGATTTGGGCCATTTCCCACGGCCCTGAGCCAGAGCGTTGTTTGTTGATTAACATGGTGCACCATGAGCAGGCGAGGTTGTTTTGGATCCTGTGAGTTGTTGAGAGAGAAAAAATAGATAAAAAAGGGTAAAAAAAATATTATATGACAGGATGTTATGTACTAGTGTGTAGTGTCCGATCAACGTGGGTATCTTTGGGGGGGGGGGGGACTATGTTCAGCAGTGGACGTCTGTCGGCTGATGATGATGATACTAGTGTACAATGTAGCATAAGTTTAAGTAAGTTAAGACAATTATATTTTTATACAATTAAGTGTGGAGACGAGTGGGTTGTTCAGCCGATGGTAAATTACTCGCCTATCCCACGCACAACATAACGCTAGTTAGTACAGTATATACTAGAGCACATTACTATCGTAGCCTGATATATCCGATATTGAGTCTCGTTACACCAGTAATATCACCAGCTACAGCATTCTTCGAACGGGAACACGGTACTGTTAGTCGGCTGTAACAGATGGACTCCGGCAACAAACACCACTAGTAAAACTGTTTTGTATCATCCTAACTAGTGTCGCACGTTTTAATTATCACTGGCTATTAAGTGATCGTTCTGTTCGTGTAGTTGGTATGTCCAAAAATTTTTTTTTGTCCTGTCTTAATAAGGGTTTATGGTGACCGCGGTCCGGCGCGTCTGTATCGGCGGCCGTGCGTCATGCGATATCGCGCGACCGCCCCGAGGTGAGATCCCGTCGATACGACGACGGATACTACTAACTCATTATGTCTCGCATACGATAAATTGTCATCCGTTTTGTGACCCTGTGACGTCACAGATGTACGCCTTACGACAAGCGCTGTAGTCTCGGCCTAGTAAGAATACGACTAAGTTAAGCCTTGCCTGTCGTAAAAGGCGAGTGATAGGGTCTAGGAGTTTCACGGGCCTTAAGAGTGGGGGCCTTATCGCTCAACAAGCGAACCCGCGTGGGACAGCGTATGGCTCAGCAAAGGTGCTTAGAAGGGTTAGGCTCCTCCTCCGAGCCGTGTAACACAGTGTAGACGGGCACCGGTGCGTTATATGGGAGATCCCGGAGCCTCTCCGAATGCACTGATGCAGATCACCGAGGGGGGTTTAGTGAGTAAGAATCTCACATAACTATGACTTCCTCTCCAAGCCGAGTATCTTTCGAAGATTTCCCCTCGAAAACTAAAGAAAAAGGTCGTACGACATAACATTCCGGCCCAGGGTAGGTTGTGCAAATCTCACCCGAAACCTATACTTTTTTTTCTATTAAACGACGAGGCGAGCGGGATGTTCACCTGATGGTAAGTGCCTATAATTACGTGGCGCTAGTTATAATGGTATACACAGCACCACATTGTGCTCGTCGCTTTGAGACGTAAAATGTTAAGCATCGTTACCCCTGTGATTACACCAGCTACAGCACCTTTCAAACCGGAACAAAGTAATGTTTGCAACTGTTTGTCGGCTTCTATAGGCACAGTGGTGGTACCCGCTTAGACGATCTCCAGCAACAGGTAGCTACCACTAATAAAAATTTAAGGGTATACCATATTAACCATAATTTGAACATGGATTAATCAGCACAGGACAATAAAGAGGAAGCGGCAGCCATTTTCCATTCCGTCTCTGGTCTCGGGCAACAGAGACCTACCACTAAGCAATAGAGAAAGCATAGAGACCTTTTGAGTAATTGAAGGCTTATTATTTAGATACATTTAGGGAGCCAGGGGGGGAGCTTATTTGTCCGTATGCAGCACACGCCCCTGTTAGATACTACCGCTAAACAGTACCGTACAAACATTACTGCGTTCCGGTTTGAAGGATGTTGGTAGCTTGTGTAATTACTTAGGTATCGAGACAACATCTTGTCTCAAGGCGACTAGCATAATATAGTGTACTATGTTAACCTGCGCCACGTTGTTATAGGCGTATCACTTACCATCAGGTGAACGTCCCGATGGTCTCCTCGCTTCGTAGTATAAAAAAATTAAATATCTACCTGTTTTTTAGCCTTTGTTAGCCGTATCACTCCTACAGCACCCTTAAGGTAGGAATTTTGTAAAAACCATTCTTAGCTGACCTCTTAACGGCAGATGCAATATCTGTACCAAGTTTTGAATGTGACTACTACTATCATTATTATCATCATCATCATCGGCCGATAGACGTCCAGTGCTGGACATAATAGCCTCCCCAGAGATCTCCACATCGATTGGTCCGGCGCTGCCTGCATCCAGCAGCTTCCCGCGACCTTACAGTCAGAGTAGTCCCCGGTAGCGCCGGGCACTAAGCGCCGTCACTTGTAGCAGTTCATATGGGAAAATTTCCACCATGATGGCCCAATGTGGGTTGGCGGGAGCCAAAACCTCGTTTGTTGACCAGTGTACACCACGGGCAGGTGAGGTGTTGCGAGTTCCCTTATTGTATTCTGTTACCATCCACCGCCATCGTTTGTCAGATACCCGCCATAAAGATTTCGTTTAGGTAAAGCTGGACCGGCCCCAGGGTTCACTAACTCCGCAGTGAAGAGATAAAAATTAAAAAAAAAACCCAACAGTTTTATTTTATCTTTATCTTACTTTATTGCCTTTTATATGTTTATGTTAATATATATATATATATGTTGAATTAAATCTCCGTTATCGGTGGAGATATGAATGCTTTTAAAAATACGGAATTATTCATGATCTGTTTACAATATGACCATTGCCTGTTTCGCGAAAAAAAAATTTTTTTTTTATACATTTAATCGACGAGACGAGCGAGACGTTCATCTCATGGTGAGCGGTAGCCATGACAACGTGGCGCTAGTTAGGGTGGCATATACTTTGCCCTGTAGTCTCACGCTATTAAGTATAGGACTAAGGTAAGCCCTGCCTGTAATAGAAGGCGGTCAAGAGGGTTTTCGGGCTCATGAGATTTAGAGGCAGAGGTCCTCATTGTCCACTAAGCTAGCCCGGGATGAACTACAAGTAGATGGTGGTGTAGTTCTTGTCAAACCAAAACGAGGATGTCTCTCTCTGGGACGTGCTTCAGGCACAAGTGCTTTCCGTAGGAGATCCTTGTGCCTCCCCCAACGCACTGAAGATAACTGCCGAGGGTTATAAGTGAGGATAAATATAACCTTGTCGTCCCTCCCAGAAGCAGGATATCTTTTTAAAAGATTTCTCTCCGATAATAATAAAAAAGGATGATATATATAATGCGTGTGTCGCTTGAGACGTAAGATATTAATCTCGTTGCCTCAATGATTTCACTTGCTACAGCATCTTTCAAACCGGAACACAGTAATGTTTGCACAATACTACCTACCTTGACGGTCTTGTATAATCTTCATCTAGCGCTGTTGCATTTATCCAATATCTCAGTCTCGCTCGTATGCCTCTAAGTGACGAGGAGAATGTGGTGCTGTGTATAACATCTTAAGTAGGGCCAGGGTGAACGTCCCGCCAGTCTCGTCGCTTCGCCAAATAAGAAAGGAGGGGGTGGGAGGGTGATCTCATATCTTCGCAGTGTCAGGGCTCTATGGTGATTTACCCGTTGCTTCACAACTACAACTCCCCCCATTCTATTATGCTTCAGTCTTTGAACCATCGTTAGGAGGAACACAACCGTGACCTCCCCAGGTGCTATGACCATCTAACCAACAACCCCACGGATGTATTTACGCAATTGGCGCGGACAAAGATATTTTGTAAGAGTTTAGCATTTACACGGACCGCTGTCCTTGTCTAAGGTCGCGCGGTGAGACCTCTAGGAAGACGGACAAATGAACGGTCACCGCCACCGTTGCTTACCGTCGTCGCAATAGAAACCTTACCGCCTCGCTATACAGTTCCATCTGAATGCACCACATGACGTATAGTGTTAGCAACGGCCGCCTGTTACACCGTACCGGAATAGATATAATTTAATTTTTTTCAAAACTAATTTTAATTTTTTTAAAAACATAAATAAGAAGTTATTTAAACATATATCATCATCATCTGGTGATAGATGTCCACTGCTGGACATAGAACTCCTCCAAAACTTTCCACATCGAGCGGTCTTGTGCTGCAATCATCATGACCTCCGAGTGCTTGGGACCGTCGTTTGTACGAGTTTATATGAGGGAATTTGAGCCATTTCCCACCACGTTGGCACAATGTGAGTTTGTGGGAGCCTTTGTTGATTAGCAGGATGCACCACGAGCAGGTGATGTTGGCTTGGGTCCGTGAGTTGTGCGGGACCCTATACACCCAATACATAATCTATATTTATTAATTGACAATACTACGAAAAAAACAACAAATTATATAATTCAAACAAAAAAAAATATATTTTTGATTAATTCGCTTTAAACTTAGACATAAGTCTTTTATAATTATATTCTTGTTTTTTTTTAAACAATTAATTTCCAGTTACCAGTAATCAACGCCCGTTAAATGTGATATTTATGATAGATACTAACGTTTGACGTTTATCAATCGCGTAACTAAAGCGTAGTTAAATTATCGGTTTATCAAAAACTAAGGTTAAATTATTAAAAATGGTGACTATAACAGTTACTGATACAGTTAACGTATATATTGTCAATTTTGAAAATATTAAACAAATACATAATAAATATTTGAAAATTTGTTTGTTCGTATGATCGTGGGGTTACGTTTGGGTGTGACGTGGTGCCGGATATCGCAGCATCGCGCGCGGGGTGGCCGAGCGTCGCGATTTCGAATCCTGATTGTGCACAGCATCTCCAGGGACCCCGTCGACGGACACGACCGTCCTCCGCACGCCAGCTGTTCACGAGCCGGAATTTATGATTTTTTTTTTTAACAACAAAATACACACATGAATACTCCCACTGTTGGGACTCGTATCTTCTCGCAGAGAGAGACAGTCGATGCGTATTCGCTAAACCATTACCGAGTTGAGATCGTGAAGACATGAAACATATGAAATATTCCTTGAGATAATTCAAAATACAAAATGGCGTCGGTCACTAGTGCACAGTTGGTACGCGTTGGGTATCTCAGTAATAAACAAGTCACCTAAGCAATAGTGTTGATGTAGTCTAAACAAATCCGTTTAACGGTGGATCAAACCGCCACAAATAACACGATATCCGTATCAATTAGTTCGCGTGCGGGGGTGGCGGTGGCGGTGGCGGTGGCGGTGGCGGTGGTGGCGGAGGGTGGGTTCCATTTTACGACGTTTATTTTATCGCGGCGTAGTGCAGGCCGGTGCAGGGCGGGCGGCGATATCTGCCCCCGCCAGGCGCGCTATCACGCCTGCGACGCCCGATACGCCTGTTTCAACTATAAGTGTTCGCAGCTCTTTGTTATACTGCCGCTTCTCTCTTATATCTTAATGCAATATTTTTATACTGTGGCCACCTCTGTTTCGCGCGACAAGTGAATGTAGTTTAATCGAGTCCTTTATTTGATTATTGTCTTACTGCCACTTCGGTCGATTAATTAGATGAAATATTTTTATACTGTGGCCACTTTTGATTCGCGCAAGAGAATGTAGTTTAATCGAGTCCTTTATTTAATTATTGTCTTACTGCCGCTTCGGTCGATTAATTAGATGAAATATTTTTATACTGTGGCCACTTTTGATTCGCGCAAGAGAATGTAGTTTAATCGAGTCCTTTATTTGATTATTGTCTTACTGCCACTTCGGTCGATTAATTAGATGAAATATTTTTATACTGTGGCCAGTTTTGATTCGCGCGCCAAGTGAATGTAGTTTAATTGCGTCGTATGTCTAATTATTGTCGTACTGCCGCTTAGGTCAATGAATTAGAAGGAATATTTTTATACTGTGGTCATCTCTATTTCGCGCGACAATGGAATGTAGTGTAATTGAGTTTTATGTTTGATTGTCATACTGCCGCTTCGGTTGACATATTTGTAGTAATATATTTATTATATGCAATTTGCTTTACCACGTCTCATCTCTTGTTATCGCAGATTAACGATGCCTTACAATGTCTTCAATGTAAGCTGTTTACAATATTATTGATCGTAATTATATATTACAAGGTTAATGCAATCATAATATCTTCATTATAAGATATCATTAATTTGTCAGCATAAAAACTTATATATTTATTAAGTAAAACCTTTACTTGCTTACAGATTTAACTGCATACTGTGGGAAATGATTATAGAGTATTCTTGCTGTCAGAAATGATTGATGCTTCGTCACCTATTGATCTTCACTTCGTCTTACTAGTATTCAAATAGTTGTTTACTATTATACTAAAGTGAATAAACTTTGAATAATTTTGTGCGTCAAAATGTTACTAACAAACATAATTCTGTATTTGTTATTCATATGGAAGCATTGATGTCGTAAACCTGCCGATGAATACTCTGGTAACAGTCAGCGGAATTGTTCTATTACTGTGTTTCATATATACTTCGATAATTGGTGGTAGGTCTCTGTTGCGGAAGACCGCCTGAGCACCATCGCTGCTTCATATTCCTGTCGCCAAACAGTACAGTACTCGTAATGAGGCTTTACTTCTTACGCATCAAGGTAACGATCACAATGTGGTGGTGTATGTCATCCTAACTAGCGATGGGTTATGGGGAGTAGTCTCACTCAAGGACAAAAAAAAAGGATGCTTTGTAAATCTTTAAATGTACACAACACCGCAGTAAATTTTTACTACACTTCAGTATTGTTTATAAGCAGCAATGTTTGAGTTGGGCCGCTTTAAATCTATGGTTGTACGATATGAGCCAAACGTATCACGGGATCGTGTCCTCCGCCCCTCGACGCTCGCGGCTCCGTGTTGTAATCTTCGCGGGCCGGTTATCAGGGCGGAGGCTGCGGGGCCCCGGAGATGGCGCTGCTCTCGGCGCGCGATAGGCCGCCTGTCCGCGCGCGATAAGCCCGCTGCGTCCCGATGCAGCGTCGCGACCCCGTCGGCTCACCATACCTTCACGCATACTCCGGACAGTCCATTTCTTTTGTTTATTCTAAGAAGCGACGAGGCGAGCGTGTCGTTCACTTGTTAGTAAGTGATAAGCGTACTCATAACAACTTGGCGTTAGTAAGAATGATATCGCATTGCATTAAGCTCGGCACCTTGAGGCATAAGATTGTAATTCTTCTTTCCTTAGTAATTTAGCTACAGCGACCTTCAAACCGGAACACAGTAATGCTTATACATTATTGTTTATTAGTCAGAAATAGAAGCTGCAGTAGTACCTGGACGGTCTCTGTAAACAGAGACTTTTTTTTGTATCGGAGCGAGACTCTGCGAAAGACTCTGCTTCTGGGTGAAGTCAGGGTTATGTGAGATTCTCACTCACTAAATCCCCATCGGTGGTCTACATCAGTGCATTCGGAGAGACTCCGGGATCTCTTATAGTACGCACTGGTGTCCCTCTTTCACTCTGTGTTAACACGACTCCAACGAAGGGCCTCAGCCTCTTAGGCACCATCGCTGAGCCATCCGCTTGTTGCGCGATAAGGGCCCCAACTTTAAAAGTCCGCAAAACTCCTCGACCCTTATAGTCGCCTTCTACGACAGGCAGGGCTTACCTTAGTCTTATTATTATTAACCTGAGACTGCTATGTAAATGGGGACCTACCACCTGTGGCAAGATGCGCTTCACAGGAACCAAATCGTCAGCTCTAAACAGCTACTCTAACGTTTATCACGATCCTCACATAAGGAACTAACACTAGAGAGTAAAGAAATTGACTAGAACTATTTATTGGCTGGAGAACGTAGGCCTCCTCCAAAGAATCCCACACGATCGGGTGGGGAGTCATGTGGATTTTGGCCACTTCCCAACACGCTGTACCAATGCAGATTGGTAGAAACCAGGGCCTCGTTTGTTTGTTAGCCGGGTGCACCACGAGCAGGTGACCTGGCTGGGATCCCGTGAGTAGAGTACAGGAACCCTTACACTCCTTATATATAGCTTTAGCTTTAGCTTTATAAAATAAGGTCGAAAAGGTTAAATATTTAGGTTATGTCTCAGGTTGTGTGTAATGCTTGGTCACCATAGCCGGCGCTATCACGGGCTGGCAGTATCGCGCGGCGCAGCCTCTCAGCTTCACACCGACACGTGTGTTTGTGTGTGTGTGTTTCATTTAAACTGACTGACTGTAGTAAATCAGCTTCAAGAGGCTTCTTTAAAGAAATTCACACTGTTTTCACTCTCCTTCAATATCATTCCGAATTAAGGACATCAGATGAATTGACGATCTGTTGAAGATCACCCGAAACTGGGATTTGACTAGCGTATACAGATCGTTGTGAACTCCTTTCGGAAAGTCTACATCCAGCAGTGGACCTCAATCCGCTGATAATGATTTAGATACTGATAAGACTTATTCTAAATCGCCAGACTATCTCTACGTCTTCTTCTTGCTAGACCTTGTCCCATCTTTACTTGGGGTCGGCCCTCCTGGTCATCGCCAGACTGTCTACCAAACTGATGTTATAAATATTTCACCACAAAATCATCCATATGTGATAAAAAGGCTTTACCACCAGGAGGTCAAGTGTTACATCATCATCCAAATAAACCTTAACGTCCACTGCCGTTAATCTAGATGTTAGTATAATCTAGATCTTTTAGAAAGAACATATTACGGTTAGAAGCTTGCTGTTAGTGAAATTACTGAGGTAACCAGAACTTAACTGGTGGTAGGTCTTTGTTACCGAAGATCGTCTAATTCTATACCACCGCAGCACCTGTATCTGCCGACAAACAGTAGTGTACAAACATTACTCTGTTCCGGTTTGAAGGGTGCGGTTGCTGGTGAAATTACTGGGGTAACAAGAACTTAACTGGTGGTCGATCCTTGTTACCGAAAATCGTCTAAGTGGAAACCACCGCAGCGCCTGTTTCTGTCGACAACATTGCTGTGTTCCGGTTTGAAAGGCGCTGTAGCTAGTGAAATTACTGAGGTAACGAAACTCGACATCTTAAGTCTCAAGTCGACGAGCGTAATATGAAGCTGTGTCCATCATTCGATCTTGCGTCACTTTGTTATGATCAGGCGTATCGTTTACCATCAGGTGAACATCACGTTCGCCAAAAAATACTTCACTGCTACGTTTACTATTTATCCAAGGTCTAAAATCCGTTACTTACTAAACGCACTTAAGTCCTTTCGGTTATCAGTAATTATTGAAGTCCTAAAAAGTCGATCGCTGATAGCGCAACGGCGAATGCTTATTGCAGCGCTAACTCCGCTTACATCTTAATCCTAAAACAATACAACATCCTCCGAAACGGATGGCCCGTACAAAACGGCACCTTATCGTAATCCAGTAAGACGTGGACCAGTCCGCAGTGCAGCGTTCACCGCCCACGTAGTGCTGCACCGCCGCAATTAAATCAAGGCTGTATTGCTGATAGGCTAAGTTACGTTATCGCCTGACGACAGCGCGGAGTTGTTTATGGCCCGAGGGCCGCGCCGCCCCCGCAAGGACCTTAGAGGTCTAACAGGATGTCGGCTTTAAACTTATTGCAAATCTTACTACTCACTACATCCTATTGTTTAGTACAGTGCTTCCCAAACTTTTTGTTTGTCTGTACATCTATCTCTATAACTGGTGGAGCTGCGGTAGTACCTAGATAGTTGGACTACCACCAACGAGATGAAAGAGACGAAGAATCCGGATAAAGAAGATGACGATGATATATATATATATATATATCATCGTCATCGGTCCTATATTATATATATAAGAAATATTTTTATATATATATAAGAATTATTTTATTAAGAACCTCATAATTGTATAAATCTTTTTGTTTTCTCCACAAAATGATATCGTTACACGAACACCCGCGCACGGTACCCCGGGGATGCGTTGACGGGGTCGTCAGCTGTGCTATTGTGAAAGATAAGAAGTGCAGTGTAATTTGCGATAGTGGTTCCACTTTAAGAACCATCTTATCAGACGAACAGGTACTGAAGCTGTAAAAGCTCTTACTACAGTTAAAACTTTAAGGAATATTCTGGAAGATAATTCTCTTTTGTTTCCAATCGCCAAATGAAATGCCTACGTACCCTAATATGGAGATTAATATGTATCTTACCGTAACTTATAATCGGTAAGCGAGACGTTCACCTGATGGTAAGTGACACGACAACCCACAAACTAGTTAGAATGACAAACACAACATTGTACACGTCACCTTGAGACGTAAAATATTAACCCTTCAAACCGGACAGTTACTTTCCTAAACCATTTTAATCCATTCACAGTTAAGATGATCATAGTCACAACTGGTGGTAGATCTCTACCGGAGATCGTCTATCTATCGCCGCATCTACTATTCCTGCCGATAAACAGCACTGTGTAAACATTACTGTGTTCCGGTTTGAAGAGGGCTGTAACTATTATAATTATTATCAGTCGACAGACGTCCACTGCTGGACATAGGCTTTCTCCAAACACCTCAACATCGATTGGTCCTGCGCTATCCGCATCAAGTGGCTTTTCGCGACCTTACAGTATACATGACGCCCTGTACCACCGGGCTCTAGGGGCTGTTATTTGTAACGGTTTTTATGAGGGGGGGGATTTGGGCCAGAGTTTCTGTTATCACATATAAAATATATTGTATAAACATATAACAGTTTCTTATGAGAATAATTCATTAAGTTATAATCTTAATTACGTTAGAGTTTTCTCATACATCGTATCCCAGCGCTACATATGTGCTACGGTTTTCGTAGCGACAGAAGTTCTACGCCGTAGCGAAGTTCTGCATTTATTCGTTAGCCCATTATTCAAGTATCGGAGTGCAGAAACATGTTGTCTCTTTCGCACGCGCGCGTGGACACGCGTGTGAGAGAGACAACACGATATCTAACTAGTATAGTATGAAAAACTAACTACTAGATAACTATACTACGCTTTGATGTTAAAATTAGAACTAAAGCGTCACTAGATTAGTAATATATCTAGTAGTAGTAGAATAATTTTGCTTACGCTTGCGACCAACACCTGAGTGTGAGTGATACCGAAGAAGAATAGTTTATGCTAAAAATTTTCAGCCGAGGAGTGGTGTACATACATTACCATCTGACTTAGAACGGTTTAACCTAACTGAAAATACAACGTTCTTCATCTGAAAACTATGTGCATTATGTAATAAAAAAAAAATTATGCTACGACGAGACGAGCGGGACGTTCACCTGATATTAAGTGATACACCCGCCCATAACAAATTGACACTAGTTAGAATATATATTGCACTACATTGCGCTCGTCGCTTTGACATAAGATATTACGTAGCAATACCCCAGTAATTTAACCAGCTGCAGCGCCCTTCAAACCGGAACAGAGCACTGTTTGCATAGTACCGTTTCATTCAATACCAATATATTTTTTCAATATGAGACCATTCGTTAACTGAACTTCTAAATTTAGCAGCAGTTCACAAAAGAAGCTCAGTCGACTATATATATCATCATCATCCTAAGCTGATAGACGTCCACTGCTGGACATACACCCCCGCCAAAGATCTCCACATCCATCGATCCTGCGCTGATCACATCCAGCTCGTCCGACCACCTGGTGGAAGGTCTGCTAACACTACGTCTTCCAGTACGCGATCGCCATTCTAGGACGTTGGTGTCCCACCGGCAGTCAGTCCTGCGAGCGACCTGTCTTGCCCATTACCAGTTGCTAACAACATTTTGGATTGATTAATGTAGGATATTCGGAGGAGGTCTACGTCCAACTGTAGTACGTGTACCGACTGATGATTTGAATTCAGGGATTGGTACACTGCTAGCGGTCAGTGGTACCAACCTAAATTATTAAAAAATAAATAATAATTTTAGTGTAGACGCGCGTCACACGTCGGATGGGTAAGTTGTTGGTAACGTGTCCTACCGGCCCGCGATAGCATCGCCCCCCGCCGGCCCTCGCCGCCCCACGTCGGCCCCCGTAGCCCTCCGCCAACCCAGCGGGGCCTCTAATTGAATATATATCGAGTCAGGTGCGCACACTAATGGCTGCTGATAGCGGCAACAATTTTATCTGCATTTTCTCTATACTTTTATATTTGTCTCACTGTTAATAGTTGTACATAGACAATCGTTTAAGGAGCATTATCTATTATATTGTCTTTGATATGATATTAAGTGTATAAAAAAAAAACTTACTAATAATATTCATATATATGTAACAATTCAAGAAACCGTGATAGATCTTTATACATATTTTTTTAATACTATGCTTTTGGGGGTGAGTCAGGTTTATGTGAGATTTTTACTTATTGAAACCCTCGCGGTGGTCTGCATCAGTACGTTCGGAGACGCTCCGGGATGTTATAGAACGCAGCGGTGCCCCTCTACAATGTGTTACACGTCTCTGAGGAGGAGGCTAATCCTAGGAACCATCGCCGAGTCATACGCTGTCCCACGCAAGTTCGCTTGTTGAGTGATAACAGCCCCCACCCTTAAGGCCCGCGGAACTCCTAGACCCGTTCAGTCGGCTTCTACGACAGGCAAGGCTTACCTTCTAATGAACGCAAACATTTACACGACAACCGCTTACGCTGACTATAGCTTAGATTCTCTCTTTGTCCAAGGCCTCGAGTCCCAGCTGTGGGAATATTAAAAAGAATGTTTACTTATATATATTTTTAAAATTGCTTCTACATTTGTAAAGGTACTGGTGGTAGATCTGTTACCTATGTCTGCTGAAAAACAGTAGGGTTTAGAAGACATTGTAGCTAGTAATGTTACTGGGGTAACTTATATCTCAAAGCGACGAGAGTAAATGTGATGCTGTGTATACTATCCTAGCTAGCGCCACGTGTTATGGGTAATGGTATCATTTACCAATTTACCATCAGGTGAACGTCCCGGGCTAGATATGTTGATGTGTACTGCACCACATTGCGCTTGTCGCCTGGGACGTAAGATGTTGAGTCTCACTACTACAGTAATTACTACAGCGCCTTTCAAACCGGAATACAGTAATGTTTGAACTCTACTCTTTGACGGCAGCAATAGGAGCTACGATGATATCTAGACGGTCTCCGGCAACAGAGACCTTCCACCAATTAATCCCCACTTAGTATCGCTTGGTACTTCTTTGGGAGTGTAATAAAGGACAAGCTGCGGTTACTTCATCATCAGTCGACAGACGTCCACTGATGGACATAGGCCTCCTCCAAAGATTTATACACCGATCGATGCTGCAATGCTCGTATCCAGCGAGGGACTTGCCAACGCTTCTTCTTATTCTTCTTAAAGTGCCTCTCCAGCTAGTGAAGGTTGGCGACCAGCGCGGTACAGTCCTTTCTGTCTCTGGTTCGGCGGAACAATTCGCACTCCCCGGATGTGCCAGTCCATTTCCTGATACCACTCAACCGTTACTACCGAGTAGGTACCACCGCAGCGCCTATTTGTACTGCCAAACAGTACTGCGAACATTACTGTTAGGCAGTAACCTCTTCGCCTTCAGCCGTTACACGGTATTACAGCAACTTTTTGTTTTACGGAACTATATTAGTTTTATTACACTTGCAGTCAGTGGAAAGGTGTCAAGTGTAAAAACTGAGTTAACTGCTAAGAATACAAAATTTTTAATAATAATTTTTTTTTTATCTTTTTTTTTAAAATTGTTTTAAATAATGTTTAAATCGTTTAAATATAAATTTTGTACGTAAGTTATTATTCATGCTACCGTCGTTTAAGATCGTTCAAGAGTCGAAGTAACTGTCTCACGAACTATAATATGCATCGCGAGCTGCAGTCCTTGTTTATGGATTAAGCGATTGCAAGTACTATTATATTGTAAACATGTATTTTGAATTGCAAAACTGAAATTAAGATTCTCCTAACGGAAAGTGTTTATATATAAAAACAGCTACAATTAATGACCTATATCTTAAGTAATAAGTTTTCCTTTGCAAAACAACATTATGCCATTACATTGTTCTCCTACTGAAAAATCCACTTTCCGGTTAGAACTAAACATCTCGTTACATGACCTCAACGAGACCACACAAGGGCCAGCCGTGTTATGTATTTTCTCGTGCCAAAAGAACCATAGAGGATGACTTTAATACGGGCTTTAAAACAGAAATGGATAACTTTAAGGCTGAGATGAAGAATGCAATGCGCGAAATATTTGCTAATCTTTCTGTAACACAAATGGAAATAAAAGAAGCAAACCTTAACATTGAGAACTCTGTAGCTTTTCTCACTTCACAGAAATCAGGCTAAAATTGTGAGTTCGGATTTATTAGGCATAAAACGTACCGCAGATGAATCAGTTAATTTTGTGAACGACATCTTCGCTAACAGACCGCAATCTTGCCCAAAACATAACAAAAAGTAACTAAAACCAATTCTTGCATTGTTTACCTTCTCAGATGACATCTTTTGTGCTATTAAACACTTCTCCCGACGAAGTACATAGTACTTTAATGAGCTCTAATTCAGACAGTGCCTCCGGTTGTGACATCTCAACTGAATTGCTCAAGTTAGCTAATAATCAAGTTATCCCTATATTAAGTCACTTTATCGACCTGGGCTTTAAGCAAGGTGTATATCCGCAAAGTTTAAAACAAGCTATAACTACAATAGTATACAAGGGTGGGGACAGTAACGAAGTTAACAACTACAGACCGATTTTGGTGTTGACAGCCATCTCAAAGTTAGTAAAAAAAATAATAAATAAGACACTAAATTCGTACCTAGAAAAATATAAAATTTATCTAAAAATCAATTCGGCTTTAGACGAGATAAATCAACAGAGGGTGAGGTCATCGAATTAAGTTCACTTATAGTTAAGAATTTGGACAGTGAAAAGAAATGCTTAAAAGTCTTCCAAGACATTAGAAAAGCGTTTTATACGGTCACCGTCCCTGCTCTTATAAGTAAACAGAAAAATATCGATATAAGAGATATCCCACTGGATCTGCTTAAAGATTACTTAAATAACTGAGAACAGCAAGTTAAAATCGATAAATATGTCAGTGGACCAATAATGATAACTCATGGGGTACCACAAGGAAGTGTTTTAGGCCCAACCTTATTTTTAGTTTACATTAATGGACTTTCCAACATGAACATTGCAAAACAAGTTTTTTTATATGCGAATGACACTGCAACATTAGTCACGGGCAACTCTTGGGAGGCTGTTCACAATAATGCTGAAAATTGACCAGTTGAGGCTTCAGCTTGGCTTGACAGTAATGTTTCAACTATGAATAATAATAAAACAAGCTACATCTATTTCTCTATTTATAATAGTGGTCAGCCTACTAAATTCTCAAAAATGAAAATCTAGAAATGCGGAAATGTGAAATCGGGGACATGCACTTGCACTTCTATTGAACAGTTGTCATCTACCGAATAGTTAGGAGTTCAGGTAGACCAACGTCTATCATAGTACACTCATGTTGACTATATAGCTAACAGAATTAGAAAACTCAGGATCATGTTTAAAACACTTCAAAATGTCGCACCCACCGATCTCGTTGGAAAAATATATATTGCACCAGCACAGCCCGTTATGACGTACTGTACTTCCGCTTGGGGAGGAGCTTGTAAAACTAAATTTATCGAAGTAGATAAGTCTCAATGTTGTCTACTAACAGCAAACCAATTTAGACCATATAGATACCCAACAGATCTACTGTATTTCGTTAGTAAAGTTTTACGTACAATCTTAAGGAGTAGTAAAAATCTACGATACGATTGAAGCATCTTAAAAAGACGACGCAGAGATCATGTTGTTCCTTTTCATCCGATCAATACTAATCTTGTATGTCAACAGTAAGTAACACAATCAGTTAATTTATATAATAAAATAAATAAAATAATATTTATCCCCAAGAACTACAACGCATCCAGAAGAATGCTTTCAGAATGGCTAAAAACACTGGAGGGTGACAACACCGAAGCACTGCTGAAGATCGGCTGAACTGAACTGAAGCAGAACACTCGCAATATTTATTACACTTAAGTTTAATAAGCACCAATACATTCTACATACATATATATCACGCCTCGTTCCCAGTGAGGTAGGCAGAGACCACCTCTCTCCACTTGCTGCGATCCTGGCACACCTCTCTCGCTTCCTCCACTTTCATGAGCGTCTTCATGCATGCTCGTCAGCTGCGAGTACTCTTGACCCGACCTTTCTTTAGGACATCTTCGACACATTCTACTTTCTATCTTCAGGTATTTACGAGGAATGTTGTTTTAAAAATGCTTAAACACTTATTAATGTATGTTTTGTTCTTTTTACCTACTGTTCTTTTTGTTTTTCTCTTTTATTATTTTATGTACTTTTCTTTTAATTTATTTCATTTACTTTCTGTGGAATAGAGATTTTCTGATATAAGCATACTCTTGCTTACTAGAAGATCTCAACCTAATTTTCCTTACTAGAATAGCATAGTTTTTTTTTAATTTAATATTTTACTGTGTTCCGGTTTAAAGATCGCTGTAGCTAGTGATATTACGAAGGTAATGAAGATTTAATATCTCATGTATTTCATAGTAGGTATCACGTTCTTCTTAACGTGCCTCTCCAACTAGTGAAGGTTGGTGATACAGTCCTTTCTGTCTCTGGTGCGGCGGAACAATTCGGACGGCTCGGATGTGCTTGCCAATGCTGCAGTGACTTTCATAACTTAATATAAGAATTTATAGCTTAGTATGTATTAGAGGTTTATTTATTATATAGTATATTTAGGAGTGGGGTGCGACCGCGGGGGCGGCTCCGTCGCGCACAAGGGCGGACGGGAAGCGGTGCTCCTGTAACGGCGTCGTTACGGCCGCTAACGGCCGCTGCCGGCGTTATCGGCGATGCAGGGCGGGCGGAAGGCCACTGCGGCTAACGCGCCGCCCGCCCTAACACTTCCGCACATATTTATTCAACACTTGCGTCGATATGTTTCCTGAGATCCTTATCCGGACGCGAAAGGGTCCGGCTCTCGGTGTCGTTCGGCCGAAAACCGGTCAACGCGCGCCCGCGGTCCCTCAGCGCAAACGGTTCCGTACGTTCCGGCGTTTTATTGACGAACGCCACTTCTTTAATGTTTTCATTCAATATAGATATAAAAAAAATAGTCAACAGGCGAAAATAATTATATTTTAATGACTGTCTCTATACAATACTATCGCTTTTTTAATGCAAAATATATTAATTTTCATATTATTACTTACCACCCCCAATTTCATCGTCGTACACGATTGTTCAAAGTGACGATAGTTAATATAATATACACTACACTACATTGTGCACCCGTCTCCTTGAGACATAGACCTCGTTACCGCAATAATATCACTAGCTATAGCGCCCTTCAAACAGGAACACAGTAATGTTTGCACACTACTGTTTTGCAGTAAAGATAGGCAGTGTGGAGGTTGGTACCTACCTAGACTTTCTCCGAGACCGGAGATCTTTTCTTTCTTTTTATCTTTTCTTACCGCGGGGGAAATCTTAAAAGATACCTTGCTTCTGGAGGAAGACAATGTTATGTGGGGCTGTTACTCACTAAAACCCCCTCGGTGGTCTCCGTCAGTTCATTAGGAGGCGCTCCGGGATCTCCTACGGAACGCACCGTCGCTTCCCTGCACTCTGGCTAAAACATCCCACGGAAGGGCAAAGCCCTCCTCAGCACCCATGCTGTGCTACGGCAGATACAAGACCACCATACATTTGCCGTCCTCCTAAGGCTCACTGATCGAGTTCTGAGGGCCCCCACCCTCAAAAGCCACGAGCTGGAGGACCCTATTAGTCGTCTTGTAGGACAAGCAGGGAATACTCTTAGTCCTATTCTGAATATACCGAGACTACAGGGCTCCGACAACCGAAACCTACCACGAGTAATATTGTGGATAATAAGTGTTTCCACTGTCCATCTGAAAGTTACCATCAGTATAATGTATACATATATATATATACACCTTAGCCATCTTCATTATCTTGCATCTCACCATCATCTAAGTTAGACTGATAGATAATGCTAAAGGCCATCGAGTTGCACCTATGTTCTCGGTACAACATCGTCAGGTCATAGACGTCCGCTGCTCGACATAGGCCTCCCCCACAGATTCCCACACGATGGGGTAAGGTGTCATCAATGCGGATTGGTGGGGTTGGTGTTCTTGGTACATAAATAAAATAAAATAAAAAAAATGGGAATACGCATAAATTATCATCGTCTCTATAAATAGATCCCTCTGCGCATGAATGACAATTCATCATCTAGTGCATCAGCTCTGACCCTTTCTAGTATTTAACCTCTACTCCGGTTCCGTCGAGCTGGTGACCTAGAGCCAGCGGGTGCGTCAATTTCGACTCCGTTTCCATTGGTTCAAAAGCTTCAAAGCCATTCAGCACTTAACCAGGTCACGAGGGTCACGATATGTAGTATACACACATACGGAAGATATCGCCTGTTTACAACAACCGAGCAATGAGGATACAATCTGGTGGTAAATGAATTGAAAATAATAAGATGGTAAAGATGTGACCTGTAAGGGGTTCCGCAAAACAACTCATGGGAACCAAGCCATCGTCACCTGCTCGTGGTGCACCCTGCCAATCAACAATCGAGGCTCTGGCTCCCGCCAACCCGCATTGAGCAAGCGTGGTGGGAAATCGCCCAAATCCCCTGAAATGAACCCCTACAAACAATGGCCCCTGGTGTATGGCATTGAAGTCAGCGTAGGGTCGGTCGATGTGGGGATATTTGGAGGAAGCCTATATCCAGTAGTAGACGTCTATCGACTGATGATGATGATGAAGCATAGATATTTCGGGTGTGGTTTTGCATACCGTATTTACTAGTAGTATCTCTCTGTTGACGGTAACCATCTGGGTAGGTACCACCGCCAAACAGTAGTGTATAAACATTATTGTGTTCCGGTTTAAAGGGCCCTGCAGATAATGAAATTACGTATGGTAAGTTTCGTCGCTTCAAACATAACAACTGCACTGCATTGTACTGTATCGAATTGAGACATGTGATGTTAAATCTCATTACCACAGTAATCTCACTATCTTCAGCGCCCTTTAAACCGGAACACAGTTACATTTGTTTGGTGCTTGCGTGGTATCTACACGGGTCTAGTAAACGAGACTCGCCACCAGTGAAATGATAATGATACTTAAAACTTGGTCAGGACTATCACATCTTTACCATCTCATTATTTCACTTACCACCAGATTATACGAGAACAAAGTAAACTACCGTTTTTCGACTGCTATAAGAGCTGCGGTGGTACCTAGACGGTCACCGTCAAGACACCTATATATAATTTCACTAGCTATATCTATCATCACCATCAGCATTAATATATATATATATATATATATATCATCTTTAAAACTTCGTGCCTTTTAAAAAAAAAATAGGTTCCGGGGATATATTATCAAGAGTTTGTAATATCGCAAGAGCCGCCGTATCGCGATGCAGCGCTGCAGCGCTGCAGCAGCAAGTTTCGCGCGCAGCCGACCGGCGCGGTACAGCCGTGATATATTCAGCTGAGATACGCCGCTTCCGAACTTCGACTGGGCGGCAGCTGGCAGCTGCGCACCTACAGCCTGTATACTGCACCAGCTGCACCCCGCTCCGCTGGTCGTAACACCCCCGCAACTACCTCCGGGGGAGGAATTTCGTAAAATATCGGTGACCTCGAGATGAGTCAATGAATCTCTATATACCTCATACATACTTAAAAAATTAGGTGATAATTGGCGGAGCTCGTAGAACCGATGGATGTTGAGGTCTTGGAGTGCTGGAAAGCACAGCGTTGGCAGACTCCGCACTAAGTGGCCACTGGATTCAAACAGCGCCAGACCTTGCTTTGTGGAACAAGAGACCTATGTCCAGTGGACTTCCATCAGTTGAAATGATGATGATATATATATGTTAAGAAGGGTTTCCCAAGACCTGCTTAAGCGTAGTTCAGGCAGGCACTGGTGTGTTCCTTAGGAGATCCCGGATCCCCGGCGGATGACCATATGAAGGATTTTTATTGGGTGCTGTCTTCTCCTCATAGGAAAGTTATCTTTAGATTTCACCTCC
Source organism: Ornithoptera priamus (assembly GCA_029034505.1). Classification (NCBI taxonomy): domain Eukaryota; kingdom Metazoa; phylum Arthropoda; class Insecta; order Lepidoptera; family Papilionidae; genus Ornithoptera; species Ornithoptera priamus. The sequence goes on along the minus strand of JARDWD010000313.1, from coordinate 1,424,320 downwards.
AGCACCAAAAAGGAACAGGTATCTGTTGGCGGAAACCTTCCAGGTACCAACGCAGCTTCTATTGCAGCCGACAGACAGTACTCTGCAAACATTACTGTGTTCCGGTTTCAAAGACGTTAATAGCTCCACCATCTTAACTAGCGCCACGTTGTTATGGGTAGGTGTATCACTTACCATCAGGTGAAGATCCCGCTCGTCTCGACCCTAAGTCTCATTACCCCAGTAAAGTCGTGTGGAAACTCGTCAAAAGATCCTATGTACTTTGGCTGAAGATTTATCTGGAGAGATATTTTTGTTTAAAAAAAAGTAAACCATTTATTGCCTTAAATTACAATCATCATCATCATCAGCTGATAGACGTTCACTGCAGGACATAAGCTTCCCCCAAAGATATACACATCGATCGGTCCTGCGCTGCCCGCATCCAACGTCTTCCCGCGGGCTTCGTTTGTAGGGTTCACGTGAGAAGGATTTAGGCCATTACCCACCACGCTGGCCCAATGAGGGTTAGTGGCGAGTCAGAGCCTCGTTTGATGATTATCAGGATACACCACGAGCAGGTGCGGTTGGCTTGAGTCCCGTGAGTTGTTATGCGGGAACCCTTACACATAAATTTCTATTTATGGATTAATGGAGACGCATCAGCTGATGCTGACACCAGTCAGCTGCTGTACTAACAGCAACCGCGAACAGCGCTAGATTTCAGCTTCCCCTTGCTCCTCTAGTCAGGCGGTAGATTTGTAATAGGGGTTGTTTACTTATTAAACCTCGCACTCTATATATATACTACAATAGGGTTATAACAATAATATGGTAATTGTGTTAGTAATTTAACTTCGCCGGATGTAAGTGCGCACCGGAAGTGAGACGAGCAGTGTAACTGCAGTACAATGGCACAGCGATACGGCGCGATACAAACGAACTTCTCAAGATCAATACAAAGCAAACGCCGAAACTTAGACGCATTTTGTAGCGACAATTCATAAGCGGACAGCGATTTTTGTAATCATAAAAAAAAAACGCTTATCGCTTAGTGTCTATACTTTAAACTATCAAAATAGTACACTTTCAAAACTTCAATGATTGATGATTGTCACCTTACCATTGTCGTGCTGTCTTTTTTTTTAATCCCTTCTCTTCTTTCTTGCTCTTCATCTTTCTTTCCGTTCTTTTCATTCTTTCACCTTTTTATTTCGCATTCATGGCGAGTGGCCGTTGCCGGAAACCGTCTCGGTAGCTGTGTGAAAACATTAGCTTGTTCCGGTTTGAAGGGCGTTGTAGCTAATCAAATTACTGAGGTAATAAGACTCGACATAGTATATATATCACTTACCATCAGGTGAACGTCCCGCTCGTCTCGTAGCTTCGTAAAGTATAAAAAAAATATTAATATATTATTCCTAGTACTGAGCCTTCTCAGTTGATTGGAGCGCCAATAGCTTCGTGCCAATTTGCATAACAATCCGCGGTCACAGGTTCGATTCCAGAATTTGTAATAATAAAAAAAATCTATTTAAAAGCGTGTAAAAAAATTATATTAATGATTATTAAATAAAAAAAAATTTAATAATCATGTTTCCTCTTTCACCTGAATCTGTAGTTATTTTCGCTTCACTATTTACTGAAAGCTTCGATTAAAGGGTGCGGGAGGGTTAATAATTATTTAACTCCTCACCCTTCCTAAATAATATTTCTTTATAAGAAATTATTAACTTATCTCTTATTGTTAAATTTATAGGCATTTCCATTACTTATAATGTATAAGGCTTTAGGAACAAATATGATTTTTAATATATAGATAATTAATTATGAAAAATTACTATAATTAACTAATTAAAATAAATAAAGGAATTAAAAAAAAAATTAGTGGCCCATGGGGGGATCGAACCCGCGACCTTCGCGTTATTAGCACGACGCTCTAACCAACTGAGCTAATGGGCCGTATACACAGGGCAGTGAAAATAACTTAATTAATTAATTAATATATTTATAGATGAGACTAACGAATTGATCACCTGATAGTAAGTGATACGCGTGCGCAATGTGACGCTAGTTAGGATGTTATACACTGCATCACATTGTGCTCGTCGCCTTGAGACATAAGATGCTAAATATTCTTTACCCCAGTAACTACACTAGCTACAGCGCCCTTCAAACCGGAACACAGTACTGTTTGTCGGCTTCGATAGACGGTCTCCATCAACAGAGCCTTACCACCAGTGTATATAGTGTATACTATCATATCCGATGATTTTAAATGTAAATGGCGCCATTTTACAAACAAAACGATGTCAAAAAAAAAACAATTGGCGCGAAAACAAACGAATCATTAAATCCGAAATAAAAATGCGTAAGCCCAAATTTGAATTTGGAATCCCAAACCGAAAGTTACGTTGTTTGAAATCAAGATGGCCGCCAGTTCGAAATAACGCCAATCTTATAAGGCACTAGCTGTTCCCGCCCGCTCTGCTGGATGTAACACCCTCCACCAACTCCATTTGTACAAAGAATTTCTTTACATCTTCTTTATCCGGATTCTTCGTCTCTTTCATCTCACTAGTGGTGGACGAAGACCGTCCAAGTATAACCGCAGGTCCTATTTCTACGGCAGTACAGCAGTATGCAATTACTGTGTTCCGGTTTGAAGGGCTCGATATATCTTAACGAGATAAGTACAATATGATGGTATATCATCCTAATCAGGTCTTTTGTTATGGACGGGTATTACTTATCATCAGATGAAAGTCTCGCTCGTCTCCATAGATTGCTTTTAGTAGAATCGCTACCGCTTTTCAATTAACAACGAACCCGTTCCCAAACTAATACGGTTTAGATGCAGTTGTAATTAAACTGTTATGTTGGTTCGTTCGGCGCTAATGTTGAGCGAATATCGCGCGAACGTCGCACTAAAGTCGCGTTACGGCCCGCGCGTGCGATAACGCCGCCGGATCGCTGCGGCACCGCTGCGGGACTCTCAGACCTGACACATTACAATTATATGGATTTTTTTTTATTTCACTCAACTACGAGACATTCACTAGAACTTACCTAACACGCCTAGCTCATTGCAGCGTGGATCCATGGTGTTATACAGCTAAACATTGTGCTTGAGACATCTTCAGCGTCCTTCCTACCGGATCATAGTAATGTTGGCACATTATCCGTCGCTTGAGACATAAGACGTTAAATCCCATTACACCAGTAATTACATTAGCTACAGCGTCCTTCAAACCGGAGCATAATAATATTTGTACACTACTGTTTGGCGGCAGAATCCAGCGCTGCGGTGGTACTTAGACTGTCTCCGGCAACAGAGATCATACCATCATAATTATTTTAGATTCATTGAAAAAAAAAACGTCTCGGAATCGAACTGGGGACGGTTCTAATATGACCGCTGGGTAGTAAATAACGCATCGGACCGCAGCCGGCGCTGCGCACGCGCCGCGGCGGCCATCTTGTGACAACAACAACGCGGCGGGTATTAGCTGAAAATTTTGATAAGTGCGCCGATACAGCGGTATTAATTACCGCGGCCCCACTCCCACTCCCACGCCGCTCCCGCGCCACACCTAATGGACTATCAGCTATCCGAGGAGATAGGTGGCCCAGCGACGGGGGGACATTTATTTCGTCTCCAACCATCGCTATCTGCGGATAAGCTTAAAACATTCGAATAGTCTTCAGACAAATGAATCACTTTGCCATTATGGGATAAAGGTGCCTTCACACTCGACTTATTATTATTAACCGCTTCTAATAATGGAAATAGACTCTCCACGGGGTGTAAGGGGTCTCGCACATCAACTCACGGGATTCAATCCAACCTCAACTGCTCGTGGTGCACCCTGCTAATCAACAACCGAGGCTCTGGATCCCACCGACCCACACTGGGCCAGCGTGGTGAGGAATGGCCCAAATCATATAAATCCATACCTGAATTTGGAATCTTTCGGAGGCCTATGTCCAGCAGTGGATGTCTATCGGCTGATGATGATGATGGCTCTCCAAGGGTCCAGAAAAGAATCTGATGAAGATGCCTGATATTACCATTCCTCCTACCATACAGTAATGTGCATACCTTACTGTATAGCTGGTGTAATTACTGGGGTAACGAGAATCAACATATGTCTCAACGAGCACAAGTCGGTGCTGTGTATAACAATTTTTGTATTACACTACGAGACGAGCGGCACGTTCACTTGATTGTGAGTGATACGCCCGCCCATAACACACTAGCGTTAGTCAAGATGGTATGGACTGCACCACATTGCGCTCGTTGCTAACGACGTAGAATATTTAGTGTCGTTACCGCAGTAATAACACTAACTACAGCGCCCTTCAAACCGGAACACCGTAATGTTTGCATACTACTATTTGGCGGCAGAAACAGGCGCTGCGGTGGTCTCCGTTAGCTTACCACCAGTAAACTAGCGCCGCGTTATTAACGCGTATCACTCCATATCAAGTGATATTCTCTTTCGTCTAATCGCTTCCTTGTATGAAGGACCACCAACCATCAATACAAACAATGCAGTTCTGTGTTATCATAACCGCGAATGCATTGTACTAATAACCACTTCTTTCCTATTCATCATCAGCCGTCACATGCCCACTGCTGGGCATAGGCTTTTCTCCTTCTCACTCTCCACCTAACCATCATCGGAATACATCGCTTCTGTCAAAGTCGTATAAAGTACACAAGATCTCTCCGTTATTATTTTGAAGAGCAGCTTAATAACACTATTTTTAGAGTGAACACTTTACCATTCAGTTCCATTAACACTTAATATCACGTGAAGCAGTAGCTTTATATAACATAAGACTAGATACTTGTTAATTTTATTTTTTTTTATCAGTGTTTATAACAATATTGCAGCGTTTCCGCTTACAAATATACGTGAACCAGTTCCGGTCGGTGCGCGCTTGACCATTTCCGGTCATTATGTGAAAGATGGTTAGCTTATTGAAGATAATCATAAGCAATGGTTAAGCGTATTCTATGTACTTCATTATCGGACAGTTAGTATTTATATATATATATATATATATAGAAAATGTATATATACATACATTTATATTTAAATATATATATGTATATGTATTCTATATATATATATATATATGTATTCTTATACACAGAAAGGTTTTCCTATATTCTATAAGCATGTTCTAAGAGGAGAGAGAATGGTTATATAACAGATCTTAGTTTAGATTAATCTCTGCAGCTTCAATAATATAAATAAATATATAAAAATTGGTATAATAAATAAAATATATTAGATCTATCATTACTTATCACCTTGAAATATTTTTATTTATTTATTTATTTATATTTTTAATATTCATCACAAACTACAGGCGAATAGTTCAGCTCTATATTCCTTAGCTTTGTATATTTATATTGTGGTTATATGTTATTGTGTTAAAATAAATAAATAAATTATATAATTAACTTTCTACTGCCATTAACATATCTCGACTATTAGCTGGTGGTATTGAGTGGTGAATAATGAAGAGGGAACATCAACAGCAGCCAGCAGCGCTGTGTAAATGAGCAGTTCGTCGTGCGTTGTATCGGCCCACTTAAAGCACTAGATACGGCTGGGTCTAGATCGCGCCGGGCCGTGTGCGAACACCCTTAAGACACGCGAGATTACGTGGCCCGGCGATAAGACGGAGTGCTCTCGGAGATATTGGCGAGTCGCTGAAGGGAATTGGTGTATGATTTAAATAGCTCGTGTGTGCGGCTTATCGGCCGCGTCAGCGCGCCGAGCGGACCCTCATGCACCGAGCGGACCCCGCAGCCTCGGGTTCCGTCCAAACAAAGTAGAAAAAAAAAATAAGGACTGAAAAAAATGTGAAGAAATCCATACATGACAAAATTGGTCAATGGTCCTTGCGGTCAGGTACCATCTAACAGGGGTGTAAGAGGTCGTGCACATCAATTCAATCCAGGCCAACTTCACCTGCTCGTGATGCAACCTGCTAATCAACAAACGATGCTCCGATTCCCACCTACCCGCATTTAACCAGCGTGGTGTGAAATGGCCCAAATCCCCCACAAGAGTCCCAACCTGAATTAGTAATCTTTGGAGAAGGCCTATGTCCAACAATGGACCTCTATCGGCTGATGATGGTAATGATGACCATCTATAAGTACAGTAATTTGCAATTACTGTGTTCCTGTTTGAAGGGCGCTGCATCTAGTGAAATTACTGAGGTAACTAAATTCAATATATTATATTTCAAAATGACGAGCGCAATGTGGTGCAGTGTATATTATCCTAACCAACGCCACGTTATGTGCTGGGGTATCACTTACCATCACTCATCGTATATAAATTGATATTTATAAGTTTGTCATCAGCCGATAAACGTCCACGGCTGGACATAGGCCTCCCTCAAACATTCCCACAGGATCAGGTGGGGATTCATATGGGAGAATTTGGGCCATATTCCACCGCACTGGCCCAATGCCAGTTAGTGGAAACCATAGCCTCCATAGTTTGTTGATTAGCAGTCTGCACCACGAGCAGGTGTGGTTAACTTGGAACCCATGAGTTATTGTGTGGGAACCCTTACACTCCTTTCTATATGTATGTATACTCTGTGGTATACAGCAGCAAATATTATAGGGTGAGGAGTAATCAATCAGCAGCACGCAAGAGGCGAGCAGCCACCGGTGGGCGTTTGTTTTATCTGCGGCACGCACGAGCGCGGCACTGCCCTCGCTGCAGCACTGGATGTAGAGCATCCTCACACTGCAAGATCTAACCAGACTATTAACCTCTAATATAGTATAGACGTGGCCCCTTATTATACGTATAAAATGGAGAGGGCTATGCTGTGAGTTCCTCTGCAGAAATGTGGAGATTCTCAGGACTAAGGTCATCGACAGCCCAAAACATTGCTAGAGTTAAGTGGCAGTGAGCAGAGGCATCGTTGCTCGAAGGACCAACGGCGAATGGGGCAGTAAGGTCCTCGAGTGGTGGCCTTGTACCTGTTGACTTAAGTTGACAGGTTGAACCTACGCCAGAAGCAGCTGATTGGTGTGAAAATTTTTGGGGGAGGCTTAAGTCCTGCAGTTGACGTCTATCGGCTGATGATGATGACTGCACCTACGTTAACGTGATTAGCTGTATACTAAATGTATGCAGTTAGTCGGAAGTGCGTGATCGGCTTCCGCTGTTCGTGTGTGCTGCGCACGGCGTGGGGTGGGTGGGTCCGTGCGACGCGCAGCCGCCACGCCGGCCTCGTGGCCGCGCGTTTAAGTCAAAAGGCTCGTTATCTCGGCGCAGCATCCATCACGGAGCGGGCCCGCTGCGTTATCGGCGCGCCGCACGCCTCCGCCTAGCCGACTTTTATTTCGCACTGTACAAACTCAGTTTAAAACGCGCCGAGGTTAACTCCATTCAGCTTAGACGGTTATTGTATTGTTACGTTATAACGAACCTGTACTCGTACGTTATAACGAAGATATAGCTTACAACGAAAATATACATTATAACGAAGCTATAAGTTATAACGAAATTATATATTATAAAAAAGTTATACGTTAAACAAAGCTATACATTATAAAGAAATTATACGTTATAACGAAGCTATGCGTTATAACGAGGTTATATGTTATAACGAAGCTATGCGTTATAACGAAGCTATAGATTATAATAAAGTTATATGTTAAACAAAGCTATACATTATAAAGAAATTATACGTTATAACGAAGCTATGCGTTATAACGAAGATTTTCATCATAACAAAGCTATAGATTATAAAAAGCTATCACATGAAGTAAGTTTAATTTTAAGTATAGATAAGCATGGAGATTTCTAGTGTGGTCTGCATACCGTATTTACTGGTGGTATTACTGTTGCCTGTAACTGTCTGTCAGACAGTTGTCTACAAACATTATTGTGTTCCTGTTTGAATGACGCTGTAGCTAGTGAAATTACTGGGGTAATGAGACTGGAGAACCTATCTCGCATAGTGTATATCATCCTAACTAGCGCGACGTTCATGCCTTGGTTACGATGATGCACCTAACACTACATTCCGCTGATCACCTTGAGACGTAATTTGGGGTTTATTTGGAAAATTGATTTTCGGCACATCAGTACGATCACTTGCGCGGGCGCCGGTCTTCAGCATTCGAGCTGCGGATGAGGGCCGGTAGATAAAAAACAATATAGAAACATTCGATAACCGGGTGCCGCATGAGCGCGAGCCGTCGTTAAAACGAGAACAGCCGGACGAGATTAACCGAGGACTTAGACCGGGTGCACACTACGCGCATGCGCGAAAGAGTGCACCTGATAATAGAAGATTCTGGTGATATATCATCACAGGAAACCTTCAAGTATACAGCGGCCGGACACAGTCTATGTACCACCGCAGCTCTTATTCATGCTCTCAAACTGCTCCGTGCAGACATTACTATAATCCGGTTCGAAGGGCGTTGTATCTACAGTAATTATTAATGTAACGATACATAACACCTTAACTCGCTCCACGTGTAAATTTACAGGCGTACCATTCACCATCAGGGATTCGTATAATAAAAAAGAAAATTGTATAAAACTTATACTCCCTTCTATATATGTGTTAAGCGAGCTTTTAACTTGAACTTTGCTTACATCAGAACTGGAATAACCTGTCAGCATCCCTCCTTATGTGAGCGCACCCTTACAGTCGCGCCAATAACATCAGTTACAGCCACATACCTGCACCATTAACATTAAAATTATCTCCACCAATAAAAACGGCGGACCGGGTGAACCTATAAATAATAAATCGAAAACAATAAGGTATACAGATAATAAATAAAAAAAAAACAATCAGCTCGATTTGAGGACAGAAGAAATAGACACATCATCATCATGAAGCCGCCCTGCTGGACGTAGACTTGAAAACGCGAATGTATATGGAGATCTTTGGCGGAGAGTCAGCGGTGGACGTCTATACGCTGACGATGATGATGACGTAACTCTTATATATAAACCATGAGATAACCAGTTGACCTGATGCTGATTATAGTAATGTGATGGTATTTATAATCCCTCATCATGTTTAAACGGTGGAACTTGCCCTTAAATATAGCTTAACACGAATTTGTTAAAAACAACCCTTGCCAAGTACTGCTGGCAATTGGTGTTGTAAGGGTCTATTTTAGCCGACATACAGCAGTGGACAGTCATTAGTATGTTCCGGTTTGAAGGACGTTGTAGCTAGGTGAAATTACAATAGTAAGACGAGTGCATTATAGTGCAGTTATAAATCAACCTAACTAGCATTATGTTACTATGAATAGGCGTATCACTAACCATCAGGTGAACATCCAGCTCGTCACGTCTCTTCTTAGAGTAAAACACCAACTTGTCACCAACGAGTAGTGACCTGGTTGTTAATCAGCAATGGGTTAGGATGATATACACAGCACCACATCGCGCTCGTCACTTTAAACATGTTAGTTCTCATCACTTCAGTAATTTCAGCAACAGCGCCCTTCAAACCGGAACAGTGTAAAAGTTTGCACAGTACTATTCGTCGGCGGAAGTAGGAGCTGCATTGGTACCGGTTATATCTCCGTCTCTTTCATGTCCCGCGTTCAGCTTTATATTTATCTTGGAGATAAGCGCGATCAGCGAATCGATGGATCTGGTCCGTCCGCTTATCTGCTTGAGTGATTCCTTCTCTCAGCAACGGCCATCATCTCGATGCACCACGATACTGCAGAGATATTGCTGCTGATTTTAGAAGCTCCATTATCTGCGAACTCCATGTGGACTTCATTTAATAGCTGATCATTGACCTAATAGATTGCAAGCTGCAAGATCACCGACATGAGGGTTGTGCTCTGCATACATGGACATAAGCACAGCATAACTTTTTTTTTCGTTATCGCTGGAGGGGGGAAGTGAATTTTCTAAAATGATATCCTACTTCTGGGGTAGAAGACAAGGTTATGTACGTATTAGTAATTTCATTAAGTACAGCGCCCTTCAAACCGGAACACAGTACTGTTTAGCGGGAGAAATGAGGACTGCGGACTTTTTGGCTACCATTATATAACCAGCGGTCACCCATCCATTCACACATGAACATTTTCAAATATATAAATACCGCTACTGGAGTTATCTCTATGAGGGTAGTATGAAAAAATAAAATCTTAATTAAATTACAAATATCGGTAGAGAGGTGTAATTTGCTTTAACTGAACGCAACACTGCTATCGGCTAACGACATCGGCTGTCACGGCCGGGGAGACCAGACCTTACAGATGCATTTGGGGCTGTGGGGGATGTAGAGGGTGTGGGGAGGGTAGGCGGCTAGATCCCGATCGCCTGTTGACCGATACAGCAGAGTTATGGACCACTATCGGTACACCGTCTTAATTTACTAGCAGAGGTGCTTACGAAAACATCCCCCTGCAGACACTTTGAACAATGTATTAGTATTAATTATATTTACTTAGAAAAACTTAATTATAAAGTAATAAAGGGGTGTGAGGGGTCCCGTACAACAACTCACTCCCTGCTAGTGCACCCTATTAATTAACAAACGAGGCTCTGGATTACACCAACCCGCATTGGTCAGCATGGTGGGAAGTTGCCCAAATCCCCCCCATTAATTATTAATTTAAGTGAATTGGGAATCTTTGGAGAAGGCATAGGTCCATAAAGGACCGCATAGGTAGACATAGGTCCAGCTCTGGACGTCTATCGACTGATGATGAAGGCAGGTATGCGGAAGTATTTCGTGTACGTAAAATAAAAAAATGGAGTTTCCATATCCGTTCGCGTAATTACTTTATTCCATAATGCACGCACACGCGCACACACGCACACCCTCAGCAGGCCTTCCACGCATCACGTCATTGTCTGCCGGGTCATTTGTTAGAGAGCGGCGCGCGGGCCGCGTGCTGCGTACGCCGCGCACCCCACGCGTGACACGCATGACACGCCGATGCCCCGATAACACCGATAACGTGACAGCCCGTGTCACGCCACCGGTGACACGCTGCGCCCGAACCTCGCTGTTCAGCGCCAAAAGCGAGGAACGCCGCACCGTCGCTCCCACAAACAACACGACACTGGCTGAATTCTTTTAAGGGACGCCATTAAACATAAATGAAAAAAAAAGAAGTACATTTCTTTCCGCATTCAAACATATACTGGTGAATCTATTTTTGGCGCCAACCAATGTGATGATTGCTTAAAACAAACCTTACTTTTTCATCACTTTTAATTAGTAATAAGTCTCTGCCGGAAACTGTCCTGGAATGCCCACCGCCAAGACCTCGTCTTCTCTTTACCAAAGCCATGGTCCGTAGTTCTTTGATTTACCAAAGCCCTGGTCAGTAGAGGTCGTGGGTCGAGGTGGCTTTCTGTAAGGAAGCAATGCAGAAGGAAGAGGCTGCAGATATAATATGAAAGGCCCAGATGGTGCGTGCGGTACTTCCGCCTAACACTAATGCAGGTGGAGAGCAGTAACTCCATCCTTAGACGTGATTTCATCAAGGTCTCGCTGTTGGAACCACGGTTGTGTTAGAAGACGATCCCGTGGTTCCCGCTATATACGCTGATTGAGAAACCCTGGGGTTTTAACCAGTAAGATCTAATAAGTCTTCTGCAGAAGGGTATCAAATGTTGGAATACCCACAAAAAAAAATAATAATGTGGGTACCATTGCAGCCGACAAACAGTACTGTCCGAACATTACCGTGTTCCGGTTTGAAGGGCGCTGTAGCTAGCGTAATTACTGGGGTAACGAGTTAATTTTTTTTCTGTTTTTTTGCATATATATATGTGTGTGTGTGTGTGTATTCAGAGCAAAATGTGCAGTTCCCTTCTATTGGGCACAGTATATATCGGCCGATAAAAAAAAGCGCATGGCAACACCGCGATAAGTTGCCAGTACGTTGGCCGGCTGCCGGGCAGCGCTATTAAAGTATAAAGCTGTCAGTTTTATGAGTATCACATCTAGTATCGTATCTATGGTTAATCCTGCAGTTTGGACTTCCAACTCCCCAACAAATATACCGTCAAATGTATTATCATTTTTCTGACCAACAGAGTTTCCTCTTGTTGAGATATAAGATTTTAAGTCTCTTTCATCCTCTGCTGGACATAGCTCCCCTTCTTCTTAAATGACTTTACATATGTTTGGTTGGTCTTTATTGCTCAGTCTGTAGTCTTGGGCTAGTAAGAATAGGACTAAGGTAAGCCTTGCCTGTCGTAGAAGGCGACTAAAAGGGTTTTGAACTTCCGCGAGCCTTGAGGATGGGGGTCTTTATCGTTCAATAAGCGAACCTGCGTGGGATAGCGTATGGCTCACCGATGGTGCCTAGGAGGGTCAGGCTCCTCCTCAGAGACGTGTAACACAAAGTGTAAAGGGGCACCGGTGTGTTCTTTAAGAGATCCCGGAGCCTCTCCGAATGCAGACCATCAACGGGGTTTTAATCAGTAAGAATTTCACATAACCTTGTCTTCCCCCCAGAAGCAGGGTATCTTTCGAAGATTTCCCCTCCGAAACCCAAAAAGAAGATAAAAGGTCTATTACCGGAGACTAAGTAGGCACCACCGCAACTCCTATTACAGTCAAACAGTAGTATGCAAACATTACTGTGTTCCAATTTGAATGGAGTAGTGGCTAATGAGATTACTGGGGTAACGAGACTTTATATCCTGTCTTAAGCGCAATGTGGTGCAATCATTCTAATGAGGGCCACGTTGTTATGGTCAAGCGTATTATTTACCAACAGGCGAACATGGAGGTGTGAGGAGTCCCGCACAACTCACGGGAACTAAGACAACCTCACCTGCTCGTGGTGCACCCTGCTAATCAAGAAACGAGGCTCTGGATGACACCAACCAGCATTGGGACAATGTGGTGGGGAATGACCCAAATCCCCTATATAAACCGACAAACGTGATCTTTTTTGAAAGCCTATCGACTGATGATGAGTTAAACATCCTGCTAACTTAACGCTTCGTAGGATAAAATAAAAAAACTAGTTTATTTAGTATTAAATAGGTTACGACCGTGGATGGGTGGAAGGGTGGATGGGTGGATGTTTAATGCCATTTAATCTTGTTCCCAGGTAAGTCCGCACCGGCCCGGCTAGTAGACACTATTATAAGGTAATATTTCGTGCACTCTCATTGTGCGGCGGTCGGCTGCCGTCTTGCATCCCTAACGACCGCGAAACGCGTTTTAAATTCCCTCTCACAAATAGCCCCCGGCCTCGCGGCATAATGCCCCCATTAATCCCCATACAAAGTGACGCCGCCGAAACGGGCGCGCGCTTTTCAAAACTGAACGAAACGCAACGAAACGCAACGCAATCGAACGGTAACATCGCGCGCGCAGCGGCGAGACGGCCGAAATAAATATCGATTCATAACACAATACAATCGAGAGCATCGAGAGCATCGGGAGGATCGAGTAAAAAGCGAGGGACGGCCACACATCGCGTATCGCGGTATCGCGACATCGAGACATCGCGACATCGCGCCCGCGCGCCCAGCCCTGCTCCGGTATCGCGCGAGGCGATCGCGATGCGACCCGGCGACGATACCGACCCGGCGACGACACGACGGGGACCGACTGACACTTCCGCGCGCTACCAACTTTATTATTTTATATATATATATATATAGAATTCTCTCATATGAGCCCCTAGAAGCGAAAGCCTCTTGTACTGGAGGCCATGCTGGCTGTAAGATTGCGTGAAGCGACTGGCTGCGGGCAGCGCAAGACTGATCGATGTGGTGATCATTGGTGGAGGTCTATGTCCAGCAGTGGACGTCTATCGTCTGATGATATATATATGTATATATATATTAATTGTAAGGAAAAGTCATGGTTGAGGAATATCAGGGAATGGACTGACATATCCGGGGCGTCCCAATTGTTCCGCATAACCAGAGATAGAAAGGACTGTACCACGCTGATCGCCAACCCAGCTAGTTGGAGAGGCATCTTAAGAAGAAGATTTTTTTTATGTACAAAGAAGCGGAAAGATGAGCGAAACGTTCATCTGACAGTAAGCGATACGCCTGCCTATAACGTGGTGCTAGTTAAGATGATATACACTGCGTAGAATTGCGCTCGTGACGCTGAAGTGTTGTTAGTAATTAAAACCAGGTGTATATCATACACCCCCACGGATTCACGGTGAACTGAGTGATAGATGTTTTAATACTTTTATAGCTTATAATTATTATTTTTTTTTGTTCAAAAACTTTTAATTATATATATACCATATCTAGAGATTCCTCGACTCATCACGAGAACTCCAAAACTATTAGATCTAAACACTCAAAATTTGGTATAGATATTACTTCTGCCGTTTAGAGGTCAGCTAAGAATGGTTTATATAAAATTCCTTCTCCAATAGGAATTGCGAGGGTGTAACGACCAGCAAAGCGGGCGAAGAACAACTAGCAAGTTATATGACTGTTGTTGTTTTACAATTTGAAGCTAGTAAATTTCATATGGGGGGATTTGGGCCACTTCTCACCACGCTATAGCTAGTAAGAAGTACAAAAAAAAAATACGTCCGTGTACTATTTACTGTACGATATCGTTACACTATTAATCTATAATCGGAGGCAAGCCTAATTGTCTCGCGAATTATTGTTGACATTTCTACGATCCAGTAAAAGGAACACATCGTTATACGTCCGGATTGCGATTTTCAACTTTGTGTATATCTGCCGAAGAGCTACAGTCCCGGAGCAGGTTGTCGTGGAGGCTCCGCCGGTACAGATTTACAAGGCAGTCCGTGTCGGGCCCGTGCTAAGATATTTATGCAAGGTGCGCTCAGTTGCCGGCGGAGATTTGTGGGCGATTTGTTAACCTGCGTCTCGGTTTATTGGCACCAGGCTGCCCACTGAGAACACCACTCCATACGGACAATATATATATATATATAACTAGCGCAAGATAAGACCCATTCACACGCAATTAGATCTTCAATGTACGCTTCCAAACTTTGGAGTAAAATATTTATTTTTATTTTACGAAATGACGAGACGGTCGGAACGTTCACCTGATGGTAAGTGACGCGCTAGTTAGCGACGATATACACTGCACCACATTGTGCTCGTCGCCTTGATACACTAATTACACTAGCTTCAGCACCCTTCAAACTGGAAGACTGTAATGTCTGCACAGTACTGTCTGCTGGCTGCAATAGGCGCTGCGGTGGTACCTACCTGGACGGTTACCAACGACAGAGACCTAACACCAGTGTATTCCGTTTACATATCATTGATACCTTCTCCAGGAGACTAGTAAAACCAGTAGTTAACATCGTGGATGCTTCATTGGATGGAGTCCACATCCAGCTATCGTCAATCGATCCACCTCATTCCAATTCACGGAGATAAGTGAAAACATGACGGCGAAGTAAAAATAGTTAAGATAATGCCGGAGATCGCATCTGTAAACAATGGCGGCCGTGTCCGCGCTCTCATTAGCCGGCCGCGCCGCGGGACGGGACGGCCGCTTGTCCGATTCCGCGCGAATCGAAAGAATCGATTCCGCACACAAAAACATCGATTCGGTCCCCTCATTGCTTTCCCACGCAATTGACCGCTCCGACTTTCCTGTACTCTTACAAATTTATCGATAAGGGCTGTTCACATAAAATTTAATCCGTCGACGGAGAGCAATACGGTACAATGTACACCATCATAACTAACACCACATTGTTATGAGCATGCGTATCACTTACCATCAGATGAGCGTTCCGCTCCTCTCGTCGCTTTGATAAATAAAAAAAAACGGAAATACTTGACATTTTCTAACACTGACCAGTGAGAGGTTTTTATCTATCAATAATCTCCGTGTAACGCTGATTTCGTCCCAGGCTCTCATCAGCACGTCCACTGCTGGACAAAGGTCTCTAATCTTCAAATACAGTCAACATGACTTCCAGTACCGCTGGGGTTTGGGGGTTGTCGTATGTATGAGTTCATTTCGATATGGGCCATATCCCACCACGCTGACCCAATGCGAGTTGGCGGAAACCAGAGCCTCGTTTATTGATTAGCAGTATACACCACGAGCTGATGAGGTTTGGCTTGTGTCCTGTGAGTTGATGTGCGGGACCGCTTAAACCCCTCGCAGGCTATTTTCTCGAAAATTCTGTTACAAAAAAAGAGGAGGGGGAGGGGGGGTGAGTCAATTGTTTCCACGGTCCCGCGGTTTTCGTCACAATAGTGTTGTTACAGCCGGACGCGATGCGATATCGATACGGCGTCGCTCCGATCGCGAGATAATCGCGTTTTGATTGTTTTAACGGCGGCATTGTTATGCAAATGTTAATTTTTGATGATGCCACCGCGGTGTTGCCATCGCAAAATTAATTACCGGAGGAGGTGGTGGAACGTTCGGCGCAGTCCACACTGATAATTCTTTATCAACGCATCTATTCATTAAGATAATATAATAATGATAATTAAGACAATCATTATGATTAAAATTTAATTATTTTTAATTGTTCCAAATTGATATTAAAGCTAGTGTAAGTAAGCTTTTAAGTAACAGAAATTTGAGGATAGTATACTTAGGAGGCTACTAAATTTACAGACTCAATTGTCTCATTGGTGCATAGGATAACCAATTATCAGATAACAGGGAGGGTTTTTCTTTTTTTTTTTTTTTTGTTTAACGTGGGGGAAATGCCTACGCATACTCGTCCTCGCGGGGGCAAGGACGAGTTATGTCGGACTTGCACCGACTAAAACCCCCACGATGTTCCTCCTCATCGCCATGATGGCAGGGTCACGGGAACGCGGGTACGCACACAACCGCGACCCTGCCGGCGCTGGCCGCTTGCGCGGCCCCACCTCGAGGGGAGGGATGAACCCTCCCAGGCGCGCCGGAACATGCAGCGCGCCCCCTCCTCGACCTCATGCGTGTGCGGGCGACCGGTTCCCCCGAAGCTGTCGCCCAGAGGCCATGGGAGCCACGGGAGAAAACCTCTCCCGGCTCCCCGCGGCGGAGAGATGTTAGGCCCGCCGCTACCTGTTAACGGCCGCGGAGGATAGGGAGAACGGCGCATCGCAATACCGAAACTCCTCTTCCCCCGCGGCCCCACCGCCGCCACATCGCCGGTGCGACACCGGTTGGCCGCAGAGGGTAGTCCCTCCGCGACCCCACCTCGGCTGCGAGGGGCGGTATGAAACCGCCCCTGCAGCCGGCCGCTCCGGTGAGCTCCAGTTATCCCAACCGGTGCTCGAACCGGGAGCGGCCGCTTCGGCCAGCCCTTCGCCGCGGGCCGACCGGATGGGTTCCACTTGGCTTCACCGTGTACCGGACCACGGTTACTAAGCCCCTCCGCCACGACAAGGCGAGAACCCGTTGGAGGGGTAACAGGGAGGGTTGCCAGTTTAATTCTGGTTTTACTTATAGCAGGTTTGGTTGGTTAGGTTTTTCCTAACCCCTACT
Organism: Ornithoptera priamus; assembly: GCA_029034505.1. NCBI lineage: Eukaryota > Metazoa > Arthropoda > Insecta > Lepidoptera > Papilionidae > Ornithoptera > Ornithoptera priamus. Next base: position 1,406,860 of record JARDWD010000313.1, on the reverse strand, counting down.
GATCATATTGTAATTTTAAAAACAGCGTTGTATTTCCGGTTAACATATTTTTTAAGCCTTAATATTTCATGCTATAGCAACGTGGCAATTAAAAAAAGGGGGTAGTAGGTCTCCGTTGCCGGAAACCGTCTAGGTAGGTATCACCGCAGCTCTTGCAGGCGACAGAAAGTAGTGTGTTCCGGTTCGAAGGACGCTGTAGCTAGTGTAATTAACCGTGATAACGAGACTCAACATCTTATGTCCTAAGGTGACGCGCGCAATGTAATGCATCCTAACTAGCGCCACCTTGTTATGGGCTGGCGTATTACTTACCATCAGGTGAACGTCTCGCTCTTCTGGTCTCTTCTTTGAATAAAAAAAATACTGGGTTCTGGTTTGATGGGCGTTGTAGCTAGTAGAATCAACATCTTGTGTCCAAAGTCGACGAGTGCAATGTGGTGCAATGTATATCAACCTGTGTACGGCCACGTTGTTATGGGCATGCGTATCGCTTACCATCGATCGAACATCCCCGAAAAAATTTCTTTCAAAGCCCTGTTTACACGACGCGTCGACGGACAGGGTTGTGATGAATAAATCGCCGCGCGTAGTATTTGGTACACGACCGCTCGTGTTATCGACACGCGCGGCACCCTGTCGACACGCGCGTCACCCTGTCGACACGCGCGTCAGCCGGCCGCGCGTCTAACGAACCGCGCATTGTATGCAAAGTCGCGGCGGCGCTGCGTTTGTCTGGCGAGGCCTTAATAAATTATGCGACCGTTTACATCTGAATCGCTTCATCACTAATTTAATTGTTTTTTTTTTTAATATTGGTGGTAGGTCTCTGTTGCCGTAGACTGTGGAAGTACCACCGCAGTTCCTATTGCAGTAAAACAGTACTGTGCTAATATTACTGTGTTCGGTTCGAAGGGTGCTGTAGCTCGTGTAAATACAAGGGTAACGACACTCGACATTGTGTCTCAAGAGACGAGCGCAAAATGATGCAGCATTTATTAACCTAACTAGCGCCACGTTGCTATGGGCATGCGTATCACTTACCATCAGGTGAACGACCCCCTCTTCTATTCGTTTCTTTAAATTAAAAATAATACCGTATTCCGGTACGGAGGACGCTATAGCTAGTGTAAGTACTGGGGTAACAAGACTCAAAATTTTGTCTCAGGCGAAGAGCGCAATGTGATGCAGTATCTTAACTAGCGCCACATTATTATTGTTATGGGCAAGCGTATTACTTACCACCCAGCACTTGGCATTTATAGTTGCTTGTCTAGATGTCAGAAGCCAAAAGCTTCTAATGGGAGCAGTGTTGAACGGCTTCCGGCTAAAGAGCTAGATTGAAAAGGAGCCGAAGGAAAATTTAAAAGGATCTAGATTTGAATTTAGTGGCGGAAAATTATATCGAATGTGGCCAGTGGCTGATGTAGAAACTAAAGTATTACTCCAAAGTAGCTTTTTTATACCAATTCTACACAATCGTCTCCATTATAAGTTCCATTGTAGCGCGATAGCCTGAAGCTTTGGCTTAGACTGATCCATTCCAGAACCACCTCGTCTTCCCCCCGCGGAACGCGACGCACATCCTACCTTATTCATATAAGCGATTAGGTTGTAAATACGTCCGCTACACGTTGTCGCTTATGACGTTACGTCGCTACAGATGTGGACCGCGTTGCACGTATAAGCAAGTCGAGTGTAATTGAATTTGAGCTCTATGCCGTCGCGTTTGAGTCGGTTTCGGCGCGAGGCCGGCGGGTGGACGTACGCCGTCCGCGGCGGCCGGGGCGCCGGCGCTATCGGAATCACCTTAATGATGCCTCGATGGCGGATAGCCATTGTGTTGGATGTAAATTTGTAGCCGTCGGCGCGGGTAATGATGTGAGAACAAACTGAGATGCTGATAGCTCGATCCGGATCGCTCTCGGGTATGAGGCGGGGGTACGGCGGCGGAGTGGGGTGCCGCTGCATGTTCTTATTTTAAACGCATTGTTCCTCAAATTTTTCGAATGTATTCGACAATCTTTTTTTTTTAAATGTCAAAGAATTCGCAAGACGTTAGGATGAACACACGCATTCGATTTGTAAATTTATGAATGATTCTTTTTTTTTTAATTACACATATTGTAATGCGACGATATCATATATGGTCAAGCTCGTACAGTCTACTGCAGTTCTCATGTGTTAACAGCCGGTAGCATACCGCATGTGGCCCTGGAATCGAGCCATCTCTAGAATCGAATCTCAGCGCTTTAAAGCAGACAGCAGGCGCCGCAGATGCCGTTAAAAATAGAAAAATGTGTAATCTATGTTAATAAATCTTTTCTCCGATCACTACATATCAGTGGCATTTATGGACATGCGGGTATGTTACAAAATTAGAAGCGCTGTTCATGTTTGTAATATGAATGGTAGATTATAGTTCCATGCTCTTGTTTTACAACTACGACATTTATCATCATCATCGTCAGCGGATAGACGTCCACTGCTGGACATAAGCCTCCCCCAACGATCTCCTTTTTAAAGTTCATTGAGAGGAATTGGGCCTTAGCCCACCACGCTGGCCCAGTGCGAGTTGGTGGGTGATCAGAGCCTCGTCTGTTATTTATCAGGGTGCACCACGTGCCGGTGAGGTTGACACCCTCTTATACCCCTTATCCCAACTACGGGAAATATCTATTTCATGGTCGAAAGGTTTATTCATATGTTAGTTTTGACGTTTTATTAAACGATCAACGTCGATTTAAATAGGGTTACAAAGAAAGCGCTGAGCTGTCGCGACCTTTACACGGAGCCCCGATGGGTCATAACGACCTTAATTGTAACGGGCTAGTGCGTACACAACTTTATCTCGGCCATTAACGGATCGCTTTCGCTAAACGCCCGACAAAAACTTAAACAGTGTTGACATTTTAAACATAATCAAATAGAGTCCCTAAAGCTTCGCCCGCGGCAGCACGCGAGCCGCCGAACAAAACGCCACAACAAAATGGCAGTTGACAAAATGGCGGCCGCGATGGCGTCATTAGGCCCTTTATCGCACTATTTTGTCGAATAGACAAAATTTTCAGTCTTTCAACTCTCGCCAACGCCAACGTAATGAATGCGCTTGGAGCGACGCTTCACGTGATAAATAATGATGGGAGTGACGATGAGCTCGCGGCGTTCACCACGCTACACATTCACCAACACCGAGACAAATTCTTATAACAGATTTCTAAGCGATTTAATGCTTAATGCTTAAATTATCTTCATTCTAATGTTTAATGTACCACTATGATGAAACGGTTAACCGCTTGCGTCTTAACTCGGAGATTCCCAGTTAATCTGTCTATATCATCATCATCAGCCGATAGACGTCCACTGCTGGACATAGGCCTTCTACCAAACTCCACATCCATCGGTCCTGCGCTGCCCGTATCCGGCGACTTCCCGCGACCTTCACCAGATCGTCGGTCTACCTTGTGAGAGGCCTCCTACCTAATACTACGTCTATAGGTACGCGGTCGCCACTTCCCCATCTATCTATCATAGGCTCATCACGATATCTTCGAAACTATAGGGCGTAAACATTTAAAATTTTGTAGAGATACTGCTTCTGCCATTTAGAGGGCAGCCAAGGATGGATTTTAGAAAATTCCTCTTCCAAAGCGGGTTGTGGGGGTGTTATAGCCAGTAAGGCGGGCAGGGAGCAATATGTACTCGTATATAGTACAATAATACAACTGACACTCTTAGATTCGGTGAAAATATTATTGAGATGATAAACTGTAATAACATTCCAATTATGAATTTTTATGTTATCAACATTCAAATGGTCATTATTATTATCATCAACCAATAGAACTCTATTGCTGAACATAAGCCTCTTCCAAAAATCTCATTGCTTGGTTTTTCGTTCAAAATGACAGTTACTCTTCTAGAGTACTATAGTGAGTTTCGGCTTCTAACATAAGGAACTTCAATATAACCTGCCTCCCTCTACCTCCCGTCACTCAGCTTGTAGCTTTCCTAGGTCGTTCCTATGCCTAGGAGGATTTAATTCTTCCTTTGAGACGTGCTAAAATAAATTGCTGAGGCACCGGCGAGTTCTATAAGAGATCCCAGGGCCTCTCCGAATGATCTGATGTAGACTACAGTGGGGGTTATTAGTGAATGAGAATCATATAACCTTGACTAGCACCCAGAAGTAGAGCAGCTTTCGAAGATTTTCTCTGAAACTAAAAAAAGTCGTTTCCTTTAGCATTTGTCTGATGTATGGCTTTCTTGACTATGTACAGTCTAACCTTAGCAAGTATCCCCCATCTAGACCAGTCTGTGGACTTTGGCGAATCTTATTCATATGCAGCTTAAGTGTGTGTCAGCTTCTCGCCGATAGGTTATTGGTTTGTTGTGTAACAGTGGCAGCCAATGGGGTGAAGTTGGGGCGGACTTCAAATAGTCCATACACACTGACAATTTGAATTAGCAGACACCTTTGCACAGATACTCTTAATCACAATTGACAATATCTAGAACAGCATTCAATTCTGTTGACTGCTGTTCTCGGCTGTTAATATAAAGATATATATTTATTGCATTATTTTACATGTCTTCGATAATCGAAGCTCCTGGTTACTGAACTAGGAGTTCAACGTTTGTCTCTGGAGGCAGTGTTCTCTCCCAGTTTCATCGTTACGTAAATGTAATCTCTTAAAAGTACAGAAAGCATTGCCAAAATTAAAAAAAAAATTGAAAATTTCTGTGCGTTTGTCTGTATGTGTTGTATATATTTCAGTGGTTTTTGATATGGTCAATGTGTCCATATATGTATATGTTTTATGTATATTTGTGAGTGTGCGTGCGTGTGTATGTATGCAAGTGTACGGATTGAGAAGAGAAGAGAATAAGACATAAAATACGTAATTATATCATACGAGAGGCAGCAATATGTCCTCCGTTTTTTTATAGTCGAAGAACATAAGCCAGTTCTTAATTTGTCCTTACATTTATGATAAGCTATATGATATAATAAAATCTTCCATTATACTTACCTCCGTTGTAATTAGGATTTAATTACAGTAATTTTAATTACTGTACATACATATGTTGAATAAACAAACGATGTTTGTTACAATAAATATAACTTTATGTTAACTTGAAACATTTCATCCCCGCGATGTACATCACACAGGAATCCACAATTAAGACGCTTAGGGACGGAACGCCGTGACATCGTTATCGTGGCTGAATCGATTCTTTTTGTTTTATATATCGAGCGAGTATAATCGGAATCGAGCGTGGCGCCAACCGATCTCGCGTTATCAGCGCATTATCGGAGACTAATGCACCGGGCGCGATAACGCCGACATAAGAGCGGGGGCAGATAAACCCCGTGTGGCCATGTTAAAAATAGTCCACGCGCATAGTTTGTGGTGCTCAGGGTTATGTGAAGTGTTCATCGAAGATAGACGCGGGCTTTCGAGGCTCTTTACCTTCAACCATTCGTCTAGTGACAGCCCTCGTTCAAACTCTAGATCACTACATTTTTTTTTTCAACAGCCAATTTACGTCCCCACTGTTGGGACACAGGCCTACCCTCAATATGAGGATGTTGGAGATGGGTGACTTCACACACACACCTTACAATGAATTCTAATGGATGTGCAGGTTTCCTCGCGATGTTTCCCTTCACCGTTTGTATTTCGCTGTTGTTGCTTAAGTCCACAAATGTACATAACTTAAATATTAAAGTCATCGGTACATGCCGAGATTCGAATCCGCGACCTTCGGAATGAAGACCATTAGGCCAGCGAGCTACTCATACGCATAGTTCGCTACATATTACAACAGTTTTTAAGACTCGTCCAGGTACCATCAACAAAATGGTACATCTTCCGCCAGAACAGCTTATGAAAGCTTCTAGGGTAACAAGCATACACATATTCCAGTCCTTCTAAGTATAAGTATAAAAAAAAACAAATTATTCACATGCTGATTATAGGTCTTGCTGGAGACCGTCTAGGTAGGCACCACTACAGCATCTAATGCAACCGATAATTAATACTGCGCAAACATTACTATGCTCCGGCTTAAAGGGCGTTATAGCTAGTAATTACTAGGGTTACAACACTCAACCATCCTAACTAGTGCCACGTTGTTACCATCAGATGAATGTTCCGCTTCTCGGTGCTTAATTGAATTAAAAAAAACAGCTTATGAACGTTACTAAGGTAACAAGCATAAACATCTTCCGTCATTCTAAGTATAAGTGTTTCTTATAATATTCTTTACAGAACTAAGCTTAGAAACAATCGGAATTAATACCTGGTGGTAAGTTATATACCCTACTGTTACCATTTGGTGATAGTTATAATATAGTAATATTTAAAATATAGTAAATGTATAAATATTAATTTACATATAATCTGTATAGATAAACCCTTAAAGAGCGTCTGTTCTCAAAAGTCATTTTCTCCTAAAAGCTTCCTAGTTCTCTAAAAAAAAAAAAAAATTAGTTCAGTGTAAACAAAGTATACAAGTTGTTGTTTAAGTAGTAATTGATATGTACTTATTAACAGATAATGTTAATGCACCACGCTCTCGACTAATTAACTTCGTTTCGATTTCAGAGAAAAAAAAATAATTAGTAAAGAACCGACTGCAGACGATAACCGATTAAAAGCCACTAGCGCAGCCCTAGTAATTTCGAAAACCGGAATTCCTCACAGGAATTCCTTTTAAATTCAAATCCCAAACTTATCGACAGCCGAAAGGAATACATCTTCCTTATTTAAATCGTCATTAGAACTCTTTCGTTCGGTTATCGGGCGCGGCCGGCTCCGGGGAGATGGCAATAATAAAAATTATCTATACAAATGGGCCCGGATTACTCGCCGACATAAATTCGGCTCTGGCCCAATGAGCGGGAACTGTTGGAGTGGAGATAAAGGGTCAACGGTTTTTAGAACTGGAACGCTTCGCTTTTGCTAGTTTTTTGATTGGCTCGCTCCTCGTGCTATTAATCTAAGCCTAAACCGTATTAACGGCGCTATTTTAAAAATAGAACGACCTTTTTTTTTTTTTCGGTTTCGTACACCCGACCGCAGCCCGTAGACAATTTATGTGTATAATTTAAGATAGCACAGACAAACACAAAACAAATTAAAACAATTAGCCATGGACAAACATGATTATGTTTGGAATAATATATAAATAGTTAAATAGCTTCGGAATGATGTCTTTGTAGATATTGCTTTACGATGATGATGGATTGGTGTCCAGAAACATGAACTTCCCTCAAGGTCTTCCTGGTACTGCACTTCAGTATTAGTACTTACATACAATGCTTTATTTTACAGGCTTTTATGGTTTAGTGTATCTGTTGTATTAGCTAATTAATTGACGGTAATAAAAAAAAACATTATCCTAGAACTTTCGTTGAGAAGCTTACCAAAAAATCTAAAACGGAATATATCATCCATCTGATATTCTATAAGTGATAAATTCAAAAAAAAAAATATCCAAATTTCGTCTGGCGAATACTACAATATTAGATCACACACAGATTTAACGCCAATATCAAAATAGGAAAACGCAATAACAACATTGCTGCAGCAGATAACTTTTTTCATCATCATCATTAAAAGGCAATTAGAAAATGCTTATTAAAAAAAAAAAAATTAACATATGGCAGCATAGACTTTATTCCTTTGCCTTTGTCTTTACAGCTAAAAGAATACAAAATGTCAGATGTCAGTTTGACGTGTAAACAAAACGAGCATCCATTCGAGTGGAGCTGTTAATAGAATAAAAACATATAAGGTTATCATATCGATGCTTAATAAATTCTTTTATACTTCGTAAGTATATGTTTGTTTATATCATTTTTAACGCTTAAGTTATAACTTGAAATTTTGTTGTTTAGCCTGATTGTAACATATTTTAAATTTTCTTATGTTTTTTATATTTAATCTGTATCTGATGTTAAATATGCGGAGAAAGTATCGCTCAAAGAAGTTCGTACATCAATAAATGATAAGAGTTTGTTTAAGAAAAGTAGAGAGGTTATAAACTTCTTATTGATTTAAGATGAAATATTTGTTATCTTTATAAAGTAAAACACTAGATCTTATAGTTTTCAAATCTTAAATAATTATAATTTAAATGTTTGATAATATAATCACAAGTAGTTACTCTTGATAGGTCCCTTGCCGGAAACCGTCTACGTATCACAGTAGCTTCTGTTGCAGTCGACAAACATTACAGTTCCGATTTGAAGGGCGCTGTAGCTTGTGTAATTACCGTAGCCAGGTTATATCATCCTAATTAGTACTAGGGTAATATAGGCAGGCGTTTCACTTACCTCCCGATGAAGGTCCAGCTCGTCTCGTCGCTTAATGTAATAAAAAAATGTCATCGTGAGTATGTGACGCCGCCAAAGTCCCAACGCGATACGCTACGTAGCCTGTCATTGTATTCATGTTAATTTCCATAGACAAAGAGAAAGGATACGGGGATATTTTAAAGTCCAATCCGGAAACAAAACGCTGTAAAAAAGGCGCGGTATCGGCCGCTCAGCGAGACACCGTCGCAGAGTTATTCGACAAAAATGCTAATTCTCAAATCTCTCCCAGCTTCCCGGACGCAAGCGGGACGCATCTTTTTATGCAAAAAAAAAAATCCGATGTTTATCCATCTCCTGCTCTTCTACTGCACCAGCGCTTTCATATCCGAACAGATTAACTGACTAATGGCTAAATCTGACAGAGACCAACGCAGTTCCGGTTTCCAGGTTCCGATTTTATAGGCGCTGTAGCTAGGGAAATTACTGCGGTAACGAGACCACATCTTAGGTCTCAGGCGAAGAACACAAGGTGATGTGTAAATCATGTTAACTTGCGCCACGTTCTTATCACTATAGAGAATATATATCTCCCACCAATCCGCATTGGGGCAGCGTGGTGGGAAATGGCCCAATTCCCCTCATATGAACTCTTACAAAAGAATGACATGAATCGATGCTGGCTGTGTTGAACCGATCGTCGTGGAGATCTTTGGGGGAGGCCTATGTCCAGCAGCGGACTTCTATCGGATGATGATGATGATGATGACATATATTATTATATAGTCATTGATCACATAAAATTTTATTGTTTATACTATTTTATCTTATTACAATAAAATAATTACAATATTTATCGCTAATTATTCTCGTTTAACTAGTATCAGTAATGACAGTTGCTGTGGTTGGTAACTACACTTCTTTTTTTATTCTACGAAGCGATGAGACGAGCGGGACGTTCACCTGATGGTGAGTGATATGCCCGCCCATAACAACGAGAGGCTAGTTAGGATGACGTACAGTAAACTACATTGCGCTTCTCGCTTGAGACATAAGATGTTCAGTCTCGTCACCCCAGTAACTACACTAGATACAGCGCCATTCAAACCGGAAGACGAGTACTGTTTCTTGGTTACTATAGGCGCTGCGGTGGTACCTAGACGGTCTCCGGCAACAGAGACTTTTTTTATTACGGAGGAGTGAGACAAAGAACGAGAAGACATGTTTATATGTAGCAGTAGTACCAACCCCTCCGTGGTCATCATCAGAGTGTCGCGGAATCTGGCAGCAGAGACCTACCCGTCAGTTAACTACTCGTCAATTGATTTACTTGTCGGTATTGAATAAAAAAAATAATAACGTATAAACTCAACGTACATTCGTACTTTTGTCTCGCGAGCGATAAATAATCGTTCGAAAGCGATACAATCGCGAAGTCGCTGCCCGATCGCGATCCGTTCAATTTTCTTTAATTATACAAATTACATTGCGAAAGGGCCCGCTATCGGCGCCATCTCGCGCACCGCGCTGCCAATTTTCCTGATCGCGATTGCCGATCGCCGATTAAATGAGAATTTATTAAAAAAAAAAAAATACATTTAAACACGCCCGTGTCGCCCGAACGGATATTTCCGTTTGCAGTTGGGAAATAAAAAAAAAATAAAAAAAACTTTTATGTCGCAGTGATAACAGCTCGCGACGAGTTTACGCGATATATTCATGAATTCAATCCTTCCTCTCCCTCTCCCTCTCCCTGCTCTCCGGCGTATCAAGACGATCGGTTATTGTCGTATACACAAGTTCTCCTTTTCGGTCGGCCTTTAAACGGCTCTCGGTCGCAATAAGCGAGCCCGCGGTGTTATTACGGAGCGGCGCGTCGTTTATTAACGACGATTTATGTCGTTTAAACATTTTCATACGTAGCACAACTCGCTCTTGCCCAATATTGCGCATGAACACCTCTGATACCCTTAAGGGTACGTTACTGGTGTAGGTCTCTGTTGCCGGAGACCGTCTAGGTCAGTCAACAAATCACTGTATCACTGTGTTCCGGTTTGAAGGGCGTTGTACATAATGTAATTACTGGGATATAAGATTCAATATGTCTCAGATGACAAGCGCAAATTGGTGCAGTTTATGTCCCCTGACTAGCGCCACGTTGTTATAGGCAGGCGTATCACTTACCATCAGGTGAACATCCGGCTCGTCTGGTCGATTAATTGAAAAAAAAATTACAGCATTGGTAACATTAGTAGGTTTTTTAGTCAACGAAGCGACGAGACGTTCACCTGATGGTAACTGATACGGTCTACTTATAACAATTTGGCGCTAGTTGACATGGCATACACAGCACCACACTGTGGTCATTGCCTTCAAACAAGATGTTAGGTGTACCAGCTATAGCACCCTTCAATCCGGAACACAATGATGTTTGCACAGTACTGTTTAGCGGGTGCGATAGCTACTGATACTTGGTAACTTTTTTTTGGTTTTGCGGGGGGGGAGGGGGAATCTTCGAAAGATACCTTCCTTCAGGGGGGAAGTAAGAGTTATGTGAGATTCTTACTCACTAAAACTACATTAGTGGTCTGCATCAGTGCATTCGGAGAGGCTCCGGGATCTCTTATAGAACGTAACGGTGCCCCTCTACACTTTGTGTTACACGACTATGAGGAGGAATCTGACCCTCCTAGGCACCATCGGTGAGCCATACGCTGTCTCATACAGGCACGCGAAAGTGCTAGACCGAGGCAGGGCATACCTTAGTCCTATTCCTACCAACCCGAGACCAGAGTGTTGGCGGGTTGGTAACACGCTCTCCGGCGTCAGAGAATAGTTATTCACATGATACATTAAACATCATCAGAAATTATTCTTTAACCATTACGGGCTTTGCACAAAAAGCGGCAGCGACTCCTTACGCGATCATTGTATACATCAGCACCTTATAAAGTGGCAACACCACGCTTAATTGACAGTTGACAGCAATAACTATTTGTCGTGGCGGCGTTGTAACGTTGTAAGGTGCACAGTATAAAATTGTAGCTCGATCCATCAAAGGCTCGTTAACGCGGTCACATGGCCGCATGCCGACGCCTCGCTTTTTTTTTAATCGACCCCCCCCACACACACACCCCCCCAACTCTGTGCCACCAGACCAGTTAGTGTTACGACGTTTTTGTGCCCGTAACAAACTTGAGACGACGCTGAGGAACGTCAGGGTTGCCAGGTAGCCGGCAACGTTTTTACTACTAATCAACAAGTATTAACTGATTTTGTTTTTGGTAGTTTTTTTTTTTTTGTACAGATTATATTTCACAGTAGTCACAGATGTTTAATATTCATTTTTTTTAATAGATAATCCTAAAGATTTTTTTTATAAATATTACAAATTAATAGGATTTTTAGTATTAATATATTTATTCAGATAATGACGCAATGGTGAACAGTGACTGCCAGTATGCGTAGTTTCTCATCTTTCATCATCATCAGCCGATAGACGTCCACTGCTGGACATAGGCTTCCCCCAAAGATCTCCACATCAATCGGTGTAATTTTTTTTTAATTTCTTAAAGATGTATAAGTACATATTGTGTTTTAAAAACTGGTCGCAGTGTTGATAGGTGCAGCCGCAGCGCTCATTTCTCCCGCCAGACAGTAGTGTGCACACACTGCTGTGTTCCGGTTTGAAGAGCGCTGTAGCTGGTGAAATTATTGGGTTAATGGCACTATGGTCATATGTCTCAAGGCGACGAGTGCGATATGGTGCTATGTATATACATCCTAAATATCGCCACATTATTATGAGCAGGCGTATCACTTACTATCAGGTGAACAACTCGCTCGTCTGGTCACTTCGTTAAATTAAAAAAGGAAATAAGTAAGATTTTTTTTTCTAAATTAAAATGTTTTAAGTGTGATGATTTAGAGGATGGCAACCCTGCGCGGCAGCAATCGGTAGGGGAGTAGCCGATGTTCGACACGATGTTAGCCGGTGACTCGAGTTAATTATTTTCGTGTTGCTGCGCGCTGGAGATGCTATCCGGCATCGAGATCCTGGCTCCGACAAAAACTGGATGGATCATTCTGACGCGCCCGCCGCGCCGAGCTCGTACGCGTGTTGCTTTCCAATCGATTTTTAATCATTCGTATTTGTTTTACTAATATGGCAACACCGTTTACGGACCCGGCGCCATTTTGTAATGACAATTTGACGTTGTCATCTTTTTATACATACATACAATGTTTATCGCGGTAGGTGGCTGTGTTAACACGTTTTCAAATTAATATTAATTTAACTTTTTTTGTTCACCTTATGGTAAGTGATACCCTTGATGCTGTGTGATAGTGCAGATAGGATGGTAAACACTGCACCACATTGAGCTCGCCGCCTTGACTCCTGGAATGTTAAGTCTCGTTACCTTAATAATTTATCTAGCTACAACACCGTTCAAACCGGAATACTGTAATTTAGCACCCTATTGTTTGTCGGCTGCAATAGGCGCCGCGGTGGTACTTAGACAGTCTCAAACAATCTCTCTCTCCCTCTCTTCTTAGCTATTATCCCATATGGTTGTGGGGCCAGCTTTCTTTATTTTTCCTCTCCACTTCGCTCTGTCCTCGACATCATCGTCAGTCACTTGGCGCTCACACATATTTCTTGACACTCCATTTTTCCACCTACTTTTGGGTCTGCCTGTGGATGTTCGACCAGGGAGGAAGAGCTGCAGTGTCAATATTGTCAGGCGGCCTTCATTTTCCGTGACCATACCATGACATCCTCCTTTCTAGCATCTTGTCGGCGATGTTGTTCACACCAAGCTAACCGCATGTACTCGTTGGGGGTAAAGACTTCGCACCAATGAGAATGAATATGGAACACCACCAACTAATGAATATTATATATAAGCGCCATTATTATGACCAGAGACTGCATATTTATTAAAAACAACAGCACTACACAGCAGTGGACGTCTACCAGCTGATGAGGATAATGATGAGGATGAGGATGATGATGATGATGATGATCATGAACAGCACAACACATTTAACCAAGTATTTACCAAACCAAATATTGTGCAGATACTATTGTTTACTTTAAAAAGCGCTGTAAACAATTAATTAGCCAGATTGCTTACATCATCATCAGGTGCCCTCTTCAAACTGAAGTCTGGCGACCAATTTGATTCTTAGCTATTATTTTTTACTGATGCCATTTAAACCCGGTCCACTCCTTTATATCGTCAAAACCGCTATCTACCTGGTGCACGTTATCCAGGAATTTCGCCCTCCAGAGTCAACCTTGGAAACTCATAAAGGGATCCTCTTTGATTGCTTACACTACATTGAAACAAAGTACAATCTGTAGTCAGTTTAACCCCTTACGTTTACCGAGAAAAATTTATGAGATGCTTCACCCCTATTCTCTACCTCTTCTCTGAAATAAGAACATCCGTTTCAAACATTGTCAAGGTCATAAAATGGCATTCCAAGGTCGTGGGTGCAGTTTTCTTTAGAGCAGAGCAATGCAAAGGATCGTAGTTCGGGTAGACGTATATATACGCTGGCGGCAGTTGAGGGGTTAATTGTTAAGGGTTATTGTTATCTTAAATAATATAGTTTAAAGGGTTCCGCACAATAACTCACGGGCCCCAAGCCAACCTCATCTGCTCGTGGTGCGCCCTGTTAATTAACAAACGAGGCTCTGGCTCCTACCGACCCGCATTGGTCCAGCGTGGCGGGAATGGCCCAAACCCCTCTATATGAACTCCTACAAACGATGGCTCCTAATGCTAGGCGGGGCTGGCTACCATGCTGACTGCAGCGCAGGATCGACCAACATAGAGATTTTAGGAGTTTACTCGTGAAAATATTTATGGTTGGCTCCCATATCCTTCAATACCAATATTTAAAATTTCTCTCGGCCACTGCAAGCCGCTTCTGATCCTCCAAAAGAGGAAGAACAGGGTATGAGGGTTATTTATCGCCGCCAGCATTCGGCGGATAGAAGTGATTGGCGTAACATCATTAAGAACAGGTTATCGATAAGGAGTCACGACCGTCAGCATTGAGGAACCGGCTTACAGAAATAAAGAGATGTCCAGCCGTGGACATCTATCGGGTGATGGTGATTGTTATTTTTGCTACCGAAACATAGGGTTGTTTTTATTTTAAAAGGAACAGGGTAATAACTTATTTGTATTCCAGCAGTGGGTGGAGTATTACTTACCAGGTTGCCGCCACACTCAGAAACTGGTAAATGCGCCGGTCACTCGCTTTGCATGACTATCGACTTTTTAAATCTATGCAAAAATGCGCGATACGACTCTCACGAATCAACCCCTTAGTATGAGGGCTGAGAAAAAAAAAACGCACTCTTACAACTGCCTTTGCGTTAAACGTGATTCCTGAAAACTGTTCCTACTTACACTGCGGTGGTATATTTATTTAAACAATCGCTATTATTGTTGATAAAGTATACTTAGTCTGCCACACAATGCAAACTATACTGGTGGTACGTTTCTGTTGGTGGTACCTGCCACAAAGTAATATGCAAACATCACTATGTTCCGGTTTAAAGAGCGCTGTAGCTAGTGATAATGGCTGAGGTAAAGAGAGTAGCGCAACGTTGTTATAGGCAGGCGTATCATTTACTATCAGGTGAACCTCCCGCTCGTCTCGTCATTTAATTGAAAATAAAAAAAAGAAAAACAAAACTTAGTCACAATTTTGTGGCCGAATACACGGCGCCGTGTACATAGACTGCGAAGAGTATGTTTACTTCATCTATATTTTTTCATACAACTAAACGACGAAACGAGCGGGACGTTCACCTGATGGTAAGAGCTACGCCTACCTATAATTACGCAGCGCTCGTTAGGATATTATACACAGCACCACGTTGCGCTCGACTGTGACAAGATGTTGAGTCTCGTTACGGCAGTAATTATACTAGCTACAACATCCTACAAACCGAAACGTAGTAATGTTTGCATAATCATTTGGGGGTGTAAGGGGTGCCGCACAATAACTGACGGTACCCAACTCAACCTCTCGTGATAATCAACAAACGAGGCTCTGGCTCCCACCAACCTGCATTGGGCCAGCGTGATGGGAAATGGCCATTCTCTCATATGAATCTTTACAAACGATGGCTCTTGGTACCCGGCGGAACCAACGGCCATGCTAGGTATCACAGGACCAGGATGTGGAGATCTTTGGTGGTAGTCTATCGGTGGTATGGTGATGATGACTCATTGATTTTTTGTAAATATAATAAATAAGGTGAGGCCGGAGCTGCGAACGAGCCACCAGTAAGTCGCTAGTATACAACGCGTCGATGACGGACGGCGGCCATTTTCTAGATCGAATTTTAATATGGCGATTGCGAACTGGCCGATAGCGCGCCTCTTTGATTCGCTCGCCGCTCGAATTTCGAATTTGGAATGCATAATTTGATTTGCGGGATTCGCGGGCATTCCGCGAAATAGATACCGGCCGGTGACGGCGCAAGGGCAAGCGATCAGCGATAACGACAAAAATGGCCGACTTATGGTCCCTCCAACGGTTTATTGTTAGTTCACAAGTTTTTACCACCAGAAATACAGACATCGCAGGCATTCATCGCTGCGTTGTCCACATCCCTCGCATCAAGGATTATGACAGTCTGCCGGCCTCATTATTTCCGTTCAGGTATGACGTGGGAATCTTCAAGAGAAGAGTGAAAAGGCTACTTCTAGACTGTACTTGCGCACCAAATACCACATCACCACTTACCATCAGTTGTTATCATATTCAAGCGCTAGTCTATATAATTAAAAATAAAGTTAAATTGTACACTAGACAAATGTACTCAATTCAAATTTATAGAAAAATAACTAAAATTAGTTCACATCAGGAGTCACCATCATCATGCTGTAAACAGAATCTAGCATATACTTGATACCAGCAAAGGAGTAGGACAACTTCGTATTGGTGGTAAGGCTCTATTATCGGAAACCATCCAAGCAAGTACCACCACAGCTCCTATTGCTGCCAACACAGAGTAGTGTGCAAAGATTACTATGATTGATTACACTCCCTCCCTCTTCTCACCTACCTCCTACCCTCGAAAAAAAAAGATCTCTGTTGTCGGAGACCGTGTAGGTAGGTTTGTACCTACCTACCCGCAGCGCCTACTTCTGTTACTAAACAGTACTCGTCTTCCGATTTGAATCGCACCGCTGCTAGTGTAATTACTAGGGTAATTAGGCTCAACATCTTAGGTCGCAAGGCAACCAGCGGAACGTGGTGAAGTGTATACCATCGCAACTACCGCCTGGTCGTTTACCATCAAGCGAGCGTCTTGCTCGTCTATCCGCTTCTACGAATAAGAAAGTATATATCCGCTTACATCATACTTATATCATTATTAAAACGGTGCAGTGTAATTACATTTAATTAATTTGATACACAAGGTTAGCTGGGTAAGTGGTTATTAAAAAACTGGGTCGCCTCGGTACCTATGAAAACGTTTTCGTTTTTTTTTTTTTGTGCTGGTCATAACGCGCCGTATGTAAATTTGCGCCGCGCCTTGCTGTGCGGCCGCGCTGACATGCTCCACCATGTATAATAATAACTATATAATTAAATCAGCTCATTTAATATACTATAATTATAGCAAATTGTCCCCCACCCGCTTCGCTAGCAGTAACACCCCCGCAACCCTATAAGGAGAAGGAATTTAGTAAAATTCATTCTTCATCTCTCATCCGCTTTTACTGGCAGGTCTCTGTTGTCGGAGGCCGTCTGTGCAAACAATACTGTGTTCCGGTTTGTAAGGCGCTGTGACCAGTGAAATTACTAGGGTAACGAAACTCGACATCTTATGACTCAATTTGGTGTTATGTTTGACATCCTAACTAGCGCCACGTTGTTACTTACCATCAGGTGAAAGTCTTTACCGTCTCGTCGCTTTGTAGTATAAAAAAACAGCTGACCTCTAAATGAAATATCCATATCAAAGAAATATTTGTCTAGAATTTTTCCCTATTTGTATTAAAAATTTCCCCAAAACGGAATAATAACATTCCGTTGGCAACACAGTGTTGCTGGTGTATGCGCGGCGTGTGTGTGTGTGCGCGCGTATTCGTGTGTTCATGTACGTACAAGAGGAGAGTATAGGCCAATATCATTATAACGCTTCCCTTCACCGGAAACTCAACCTGGTAAGGATCGAATCCGCGTCTCTTCGAGATTTAATTTATCACAGCTTCAGTCTTCAGTAGACGAGATTACTGGTGGTAGGTCTCTGTTACCGGAGCCCGTCTGGGTAGGTACCACCGCAGCGTCTATTGCAGCCGACAAATGGTGCTGTGCAAACATTACTGTGTTCTGGTTTGAAGGGCGCTGTAGCAAGTAAATGACAGATAACGACAATTAATGTCTTATGACTAGCGCCGACAACAATGCTGCTGTATATATCATCTTAACAATCATCATCATCATTATCAGCTGATAGACGTCCACTGCTGGACATAGACCTAACAATCATACAAGTAGCTTCAGACTTTCAGTCGTTTGTAAGAGTTGCTGGACAAGTCTGAACAGGAACCGGTGGAGGCAGATTTACACACGCAATCCCAACACTGATCAAGATCTTCAGATATGAACGACTCCACAGCGAGTAATATAAGTGTAATTACTGCGGTAATGTATCATCTGTTATCGCGAAACGCCGACTGCGATTTTGTAAGAGCAAACAGCAAACATTTTTTTTTATATGGCAACACTACGAACATTCTATTAGTTTAATGCTATTAAAAATATAATCATTTCTAATATGAATATCCTACATTCGTGAAATAGAGAATTTAATTAACTCTGCCGCATATTTCCGTGAGGTTTTTTTTTTTTCCACTCGCATCTTGACACAAATTACATGTGGTAACACTTCATGAATATTAACCTGAACTCGGCATCAATCATACACGCGGAGGTAGATCGCGGAGTGCGATTGCCGGCACTCGTTTGTTAAAGAAAAGGCTTAACGTTGATTTTTATATTTCAGACGGCAACCGGGAAAACTAGGTTGGGCCTTAATGGACACGGCGAAAACAATTAACGGCGTTTATAATTGTTTTAATTAGTTGCTAGTTGTTTTTATAATTTAAAACGATATATTCATAACAATGAAGTTTGTAATGCAACGCGAGCTTTTGTTTCTACCGTACGTTTTCTGTTACACGAACAATGTTGGTCACATGCGAACACTATGGAGGTATATTTAATAAATTATTTCACACCAATAAAAAAATTATTAAATTGTCACCCAAGCCAACCTCAGCCTTAAGTTCTTCAAAAAGGACGTGAAAACTTGGGGGGTGCGTTGCTACCCCTGCAGACACCTCTGATGTTATTGGCGGTCATAGGCTGCGGTTACCGCTCAACATCAGACGGAATGCAAACAACTGTCTGCCACTTAAGTGATATAAAAAAAACTCATCTGCTCGTGGTACGTCCTGCTGAATAACAGATAAGGATCTAACCACTCACCAACCGGCACTGGGTCAGCGCGGTGGGTTAACGCCCATTCCCCCTCAATTAACTCGAACAAAAGATGTAGAGATTTTATGGGAGGGGCATGTCCACCAGTGGACGTCTATCGACTGTTGATGATGTAGGGTGTAAGGGGTCCCGCACAACAACTCACAAGACCCAAGTCAACGACACCTACTCGTGGTGCACCCTGATAATCAATGATCGAGGCTCTGGCTCCCACCAACCTGCATTCGGCCAGCACGATGGCAAATGGCCCGATCGATGTAGGGATCATTGGGGAAGACCTATGTCCAGCAGTGAACGTCTATCGGCTGATGATCACGATGATGAAATATTTATTATGTAAAAAATTAACCATGTCCTCTTTCGAGCAGTTAACTAATTAGTTTTAATTAACAAACGCTTTTAACCATTAAATTCTATTCAGTTCTACTGATTATTCATATCATTTTCCTTGTTTTACAGTTTAAATGACCGATTTAGTTTGTTTTATAAATTATGTTCAGCTTATTTAAAAATATTTAATTTAATTTAGGCAATACAGGCACATGGACATTGCAACACTGACGTAACATTCAAATCGCCTAATAATACGTTGTCACGCCTTTAATATGCAGATATTTATTTTGATAGATGACTTAATAAAGACCTTCACTAGTATAGCTACCTTATTGAATACATTATTTTAATTATCCGATATATATATAAATAAAAAAAAACATTATGTATGATATTTAAAATAAGTACACAAAATAGAAAAAATATTTTCATACACTGAGAATTAAATATCTGTTAATGAATTTATAATAAAGAATAGGCTGTATGGCAAAAACCGATGCTTTTATATTAAAAAAAATATTTATATATATATATAAATATTCGTACATTATCTGTGAGCCGTACGTTACGTGGAGACGTTGGTAAAAATGTGCAAAAACCATAAACAATAATGTACATTTTTAATAAAGATGGCGGATAACGCAGCTGCCTGTGTTGCCAGGTCGGTCCGCCGTTATCGCCGGCGCGAAGACATCAAGATTTATTCGTGGGGACAGGACGTGGCCGGTGCGGGGAAATGTTTATCTAGCTCCTCGCGAGTCAATGTTTTTGCTGGCGCTCCGTCCGCCGCGAGTACCTGGCTGTTTTTTGCACCAACGGACAGATAATAAATTTAATCCACCGATTTTAATGTGTAATGTTACCACAATACATACACACACACACACACACACACACACTATATAATCTAATTTTAT
The DNA here is from genome assembly GCA_029034505.1 of Ornithoptera priamus. Classification (NCBI taxonomy): domain Eukaryota; kingdom Metazoa; phylum Arthropoda; class Insecta; order Lepidoptera; family Papilionidae; genus Ornithoptera; species Ornithoptera priamus. The sequence goes on along the minus strand of JARDWD010000313.1, from coordinate 1,386,745 downwards.
ACTGATTTTTTTTTTACAATATTTTGTAGTATATTGGTTATCCATATAACTATATTGATGTTATTATATATAAGGGATATAAGAAGTAATAAACAACTCACAGGACCCAAGCCAACCTCACCTGATCGTCCCCCCAACAGGTTCCTGCCTGGTCGTGGCGCAGGGGCTCAAAAACCGTGGCTTGGTCACCCACGATGAAGCGAAGCGGAGCCTACTCGGCTTGCCCGAGATGTAGGACCGGCCCGAGGCGGCCGCTCCAGGTTAGAGCTCCGGTGCTTCGATGAGCTCACCTGGGATGCGTGCCGGTGGGCTGCAGGGGCGACTTTATACTGCCCTTTGCAGCCGAGGTGGAGTCGCGAAGGCAGAGGAGTGTCGGTATTGCCATGCGCCACTCTTCCTTTCCTCCGTGGCCGTATAACCGTTAGCGGCGGATCCAAGATCGGATCCGCCGCAGGGTGTCGGAAGAATTTTCTCTCTTGGTTCCCATGATCTCTGGATAACGGATCCGGGGGAATTAGTTGCCCAAATGACTGTAAGAGGCCGAGAGAAGGGCGCGCTGTGTGTTCTGGCGTGCTCTTACAGAAATGGAAATGGGGAGTTCTTCCCTCCTCCCGGAAGTGTGGCTGCGTTGTCGAGCTACATTCTGCAGTCGGCGCTGGCGGTGTCGCGGATGTGTACGAAAGCGTTCCCGTGACCCTGCGATAAAGCGACGAGGCGGAACATCGTGGGGGTTTTAGTCGGTGCAATTCCGACATAATCTGTTTCATCTGTTGAAAAACATTTCTCCTGAACAAAAATCTCATTTGCTCGTAGTTCACCCTGCTAATCAAAAGACGAGGCTCTGGCTCCCACCAACCCGCATTGGGCCAGCGACGGCCCTTAATGCCCGCGCAACGCGGGATAGATCGATGTGGACATCTTTCAGGGAGATATATGTCCAGCAGTGGACGTCTATCAGCTGACGATGATATAACATACTAAATAATGAAAAGCCCTAAGAATAGGTTTAATTATGCATTTAAACTGTTAAAATACTAGGTGCAATGCACTAGTGGTGACGTCCGACGGAATAGAACCCGCGATATGTTAATGCGCGTCCGATCGTGACGCACGACGCACGACGCGCGTCCGACGCGGACACGGCGCCGATCGGCGCGCGATACACCCGCCTCGAGGTTCCGCCCGGCGCGGTCGCACGTCTTGCGAGCTGGACATCGGTGTTGCCATGTTCACATCGGCACGAATACAATCTTTTGTCTAGGCTATTAAGAATATGACTAACGTAAGCCTTGATTGTTGTGGAAGGCGATTAAAAGGGTTTTCGGATTTGTGGGCTTTTTTGGGGCTTCGAGGGAGTTACGGACGTACGACAAATAGGAGGTGGTTTAGTGCTTGTCGTACCAAAGGTAGGGCTACAGTCGTCCCTAGGACGTGTTTTAGGCTAGAACCGCTAGGCACTGTTGCGTTCTAAAACCGAGAGGATTTTAGGGGATAAAAATGCCGCATAACCTTATCTTTCTAGGTATCTGTTGCCGGAAACCATCTAGGTAGGTATCACTGCAGCGCCTATTTCAACCGTCAAGCAGTAGTGTGCAAACGTGACTGTGTTCCGGTTTGAAGGTCGCTATAGCTAGTGAAACTACTGAAGTAACGAGACTTAACATCCTTCAGGCTCAAGGTGACGATTGCAATGTGATGTTTGTAGTCTTGTCCGTCTCTTGTTGTTTCGACGAATTAAAAAAAAAAAGTCAAATGCGCACATCATCACCGTATGGCCTAAATTGTTGTCACATTACCCCAGTAATTTACTAGCTAGAACACCTTTTAAACCGGATCACAACATTTGCACAATACTGTTTGTCGGCTGCAATAGGCGCTGCGGTGATACCTAGACGGTATCCGGAAACCAAGTCCAACCGCCGGTGAAGGTAATTAAATAAACATGAATCTTTGTTTATGGCTTTGTCTTAAAGTTTTTTTTTTTAATTAACATTCGAATGTTAAGATGGATGTGTGGTGTGACGAGGATGGATAAAATTAAGAATATGTATATTAGAGAAAATCTGAAAATTGCTCCAGTGATAGAGAAGTTGAGGAGCAAGAGATTAGCGTGGTGCGGGCGTGGTATGCGAAGGGATGAAGGACATATAACAAAGAAAGTAATGAGAATGAACGGGGATGGTTATAAGGGTAGAGGAAGACCGAAGAAAGTGTGGATGGATTGTGTGAAAGTTGACATGTGTAAGAAGAGTGTGAATTCACATACGACGGCTGATAGAGGGATATGGAAGAGAGGTACATACTGTGCCGACCCCACATAGCTGGGGGGAAGGCAGGTGGAAGGAGAACGTTCCATTCGGCGTCTTGCTCCGTGTTTATGATGAACAGCGCACAATGCACGTAACAATAATAACACGAGAATAATTGTCCGCTTGTCCGTCCGCGTGCTCCTATTAAACACCTAGTGCGATAGTATCGCGCGTAACGCCTCTCCACGCCCGTATGATAGATGAACGCAACATCCTTACACAACGCATTCAAATAAATCAAGATGGCCGCCGCGATAATCTATGTCGCCTTTGTCACTCAACCCTTTGTGAAGTTTTCTTTTTTTTTTTTTTCAATTTCTTTCTCTGGCAACACTGTACTAATGGCGGCGTAACATTCGTATTGACGTTAAGTCGACAGCGCTGTAGATATTCTTTTGTCTCTGCCGATACGGAATCTACTGTTCGAGTGGGCCCTTAAGGCTTTTTTTTTTAAAGGCAATTTGAATACATACTCGTGTACGATATTATGTGGTGATAACGCTGTAGTATACATTGTAGCCAGTAGCTTACAGGCATTGAAACTGTTATAATTATCAGCCGATAGACGTCCAGAGCTGGACATAGGTCTTTCCCAAAGATCTCCGCATCGATCGATCATGCGCTGCTCGCATCCAGCAGCGTCCCGCGACTCTCAGTCGTTTGTAGGACACGCTGGCCCAATGCGGGTTGGTGGGATCCAGAGCCTCGTTTGTTGATTAGGAGCCACTTACACCACCATCAAAACTGAAGATAATTTTAATTTATAAAATCTATAAAACGTAACGAGCCCCGGCCTACGAGCTCACCTGCTCGTGGTGCACCTTACTAATCAACAAACGAGGCTTTGGCTCCCGCCCAGCACTGGTCTGCAATGAATCCCTTTAAACGATACCCTAGTGTCCGGCGGTGCAAGAGGCAATGCCAACGGTCTTGGAAAGCCGCTGGATGCAGACAGCGCAGGACCAATCGATGTGGAGATCTTTGGGGGAGGCCTATGTCCAGCAACGGATGATGGTCTATTGGCTGATTATAATTAAAAAAATCAATAGAAATATGTAAGTGTAAGCCATCAATACTGTAAGCTAAATAGTCAACAGATGATCAGAGGCATTCCCTTTGGACCTCCGCACCAATCCTGTGTCGTCGCATCCACCAGCTTCCAACGATGTTCACCAGATTGTCAGTGCATCTTGTAGAGGGTCTTCCAGCTATACTTCTACCGTTTCCGTCTCTGCCTAATGTATGTAAGAGATTTCCACCTATGTAGAGACTCATCACGGTATCTACGGAGTCACAAGGCCTGGAGATTTGAAATTTGGTAGGAATATTCCTTTGACCCAGTACAGCTCAGCTAAAAACGGATTTTACCAAATGTCCCCCCCAAAGGGAATTACGGGGGTGTGGCGGCCAGCAAAGCTCGTGGGGAACAACTGATATAATATGTACTTACCATGAAGATTATTTAATTTACTTTGGGTCATAAATACAATTTTAAACATGTCCATGGTTTGATGGTGAAATGTCCGTCCAGAATACACCAGCTCTCGTTTTGAAGCTCAGCGACGCTGTTATCGATGTGGATGGTTACTGGTGAGATTGATTTGAAGAAACCCTAGCACAGTCTGCAGCTACGTCCTATTTCTGCTGCCAAACGGAAGTGTGCGGTTACTGTGTTCCGGTTTAAAGGGTTTTCTCCTTAGGAGAATTTATTAGGGAAATTAACAATATCACATGTGACCTAGAACTCGAATTGGACTTCTGTGTTGCAATCGCTTGGCTGTAACGCCTGAAGGTCAGTTGATATGTCAAACATATAAATATTTGCTATAGGCTATCATCAATCGATTTGATCACTATCACGCTGTTATCACGTTAGGTATTTGGATAAGCGAGGAGTGGCTCCGGGCAGTTGGTGATCGGTCAGCGGGCGTCACAGCTGCTGATGCTAATCGCCGCGATAGTGACGGGAGCGATGCACGACTATTTTAATTGGGTCCGGATCTTCCATCTGATAACGGCAAGGACAAGATGGCGGCGGTGTTTTTTTTTTTTAATTGTGTGTAGGCACGTGTTCGAATCATGCGGAATGTTATGTATATATGAATGTGATATCATCTGTTGCTACATAAGTTTTTGCTTCCTATAGAATAATTAAACATCTTTAGTGGTAGGTCTCTGTTGCCGGAAACCGTCTAGGAAGGTATTACCGTTTGCTCTATAGGCTCGAGCTTTAAAAAATAGGTCTAAGATAAGCCCTATCTATCACAGAAGGTGACTAAAAGCGATTCTGGGTTCGTGGGCTTTGAAGATGGCACTCATCATTGTCCACTAAGCGAGCTCGAAATCGACGACAAGTACGAGATGTTCTAGTTCTTGTCGTACCAAAGGTGTCGAAGAGGGCTCCAACCCACCCTGGGACGTGATTTAGACTAGTGTCAAGAGACAGCGGTGCGTTCCGTAGGAGATCTCGAGGTGTCCCGGAATGCACTGAAGATGACCATCATAATGTGGTGTATAATATACCACTTAAACTAGCCCCACGTTGTCATGGGACTGGTCTTCTCGCTGGAACGCGGCATTGTTGTTATGGAGACAGACTTTGTAAAGCCGTAACAAGCCAAGCGGATGCCAAAAAACCCACAACCTATTGTAATTATGTTTACATAAATACATACCATATTCCATAGACAATCTCCTTCTTAACATTCCCACTGCTGGGAGTGGAAGCCAAGTAATTAAACTTTATAAACTACAACGTGAATATGAAGTCAATGAGGTGCAATATATATGTAGTGTATTTTTACATAGATGCAAAAATGTTATAAGTATGATAACTGACCATCAGTCAATCATCAGCCAGTAGACGTCCTCTGCTGGACATGGACCTCCCCCAAAGATCTCCACATCGATCGGTCCCGCTCTGCCCGCATCTAGGGGCCGTCGTATTTAGGGGTTCATATGGTGGATTTGGGCCATTTCTCACCACGCTGACCCAATGCGGGTTGGTGGGAGCCAGAGCCTCGTTTGTTGATTAGCAAGATGCACCACGGGCAGGTGAGGTTCGCTTGGGTCCCGGGACCAGTTGTTCTGCGGAAACTCTTCCACCACTGAACCCTACAACTGACCATACACCTCAGTATAAGTTGGCTAGTGTAACAGTCACTGTGATATATAAATATATTAAAATGCAATAGGTCTATAACCATTATCCGGCTCGGCGTACGCGCGTTAAGCCGCCATTAAAACCAATTACGCTTTACCGACCATACCCATTACCACGTAGACTTATAATGATAATTTAAATTATATTATCATTTAATGCTTTGTTGTAATGTTATGTAAATCATTATGGTCACCATGGGTCACACCTTCGGACCCCAAACAGACCGATATTAATATCTGTCCGTTCATCACAGATTTGTTAACGCCAGATTCTGATTTCCAGTCCCACTTGGATCTTGTTAAATCTTTTCTGAATATAATATATATATAAGTAAAATAGGTTTTGTTTGTTCGCAGATCACGTGAAAACTAGTGAATGTATCGACACGGAAAGATCTGTTGATGGTTATAACTTATTTATTTTCTGTATTTCTTAGATCCTTCATCATTTTATTTCTAATTGACTTTTATATACATTTTCATTTGATATTATTTTTGCGGTTCCTATAGTAACGGTTGCTATAGAAAGTCTAATTTTATATTAGTAGTAGTATATACATATATATATATATATATTTGTAAACAGTAGAGCTTCACTAAAATAGCAGCATAGTTCCTTTGACGCATTGAGCAACATTATCTCTGTGCAGAGTCTGGGAGTATGCGGGTGCTTGAGGCTTTAAAGGAAACGATCTGCGCAGTTGCGTGCGCGCCGTCATGCCGCGCCCGTCGCGCCCGCCGCCATTTGACATGTTTATAAAGACAAAAGCACTCAGATGAATATCATTTAACGAATCGAGGTTCGGTTTCGCAAGTATCGCTTAAACGACGCCGAGTCACGCCATCCATCTGATTGGGCGTTCGACTTCTCGCGGCGATCACGGGTTATGACTTATTTAGCGAATAACAGGAGCCAAAACGCGGGTGCGGGTGCGGCGCGGGCGCAGCGGCGTGGCGTGACCCGGCCGCGATCCGATTCCGCTCGCATTCGTTACCGCGAGATGGCGGTCGGCGCGCGCCAATCGTCGCGTCCATCTCCCTGTCGTGCCCATATAATGATCTTCACAGGGGCAGCAGAATGAAGTTGAGCCTCTCATTAATTGGCGTTTTGAGTTGAGATCGCTGCGCGAAAGATAGGTTAATTCCTCGCCCGCTCGAGATCGTTGTCGCTCAAAAAGGAAGGTGAGGGAACGTTTTCTGGAAATCAGATCCAATTACACGAGGACCCGTTAAGTTTTTGTTTCTATTTTGGCGCGGGGCTCACGCCCGCCGTATCGGTCGAACAACAATGTTGCGCCTGGCCTGATTGATCGGATGACGTTGGAATTGCTGGCGAAAACGCTCTGTGCTCCCATAACTTGCATTTCCGCAGGGACCGGAGGCTGGAGCCCCACCCACGCCGCCGCATTTACATAGCGCGCGCACGTCTCAATTAGGAGCGCTAATGTATGCCTCGACTTCGCCAGCTCGAGATCTGACTGACGTCGATAGATAGCGGCGGAAACGTGACGTGTGACGGCTATCGCGGAGGAACCGCTGCCAGAGTAACATCACTAGGCTATTAACAACTCTAATAGGACCCGATACGGCAGGATCTTTTTGTTTTAGTACTCAGGATTCCATTTGCACCTAGAGATACAGCTAAGTTATTCAACGTTTCAAGATATTGTTATTTATTCACAGGTGAGGACGAGGAATGGGGAAACGAGAGCGAGGCGATGCCTGGAGAACCTCGTACGCCGAGCTCGGGAGGGGGAAAGGCGGCATCAAGCGGCGGCGCCTCGCCCGCATCGGGGAGTTCACCTGCCGCCTCCCCACCACGTCTGCGTCTCAATGCCAGCCTGGCGACAGACCCAGCTCTCGCGCCGCAAGCGACTTCGCTGAAACGAGAACCGCCCTCGCCATCGCCTCCACCACCGCCGAGTTTACAAGCTAGGGATTACCTTGCTTTGACTGCGGCCGCTTTTCCTGCTCTTATGCCAGCAACGACGCCTCCTATCTACATGTGCAAGCCGTGTGGTATTCGATACTCCTCGCTAAGCACTCTTCAAGCCCACCAGGAGCATTATTGTTCTAACAGACGGGGTAAACCAGCAGACGGTACGGAGACACCGACGGACGCTGCAGCGGATGAATCTAGTAGTGATGCGAAGACGCCGCGACCTCCTGGGAAGCAATACGCTTGTACGTATTGCTCGTACAGCGCTGACAAAAAAGTTAGCTTAAATCGCCACATGCGCATGCATTCGTCTTCGCCTGTTAATAGTTGCACGCCTGCACCACCGCCCGTCTCCAACGGAGAAACTGCTGAAGGTCCTCCAGCGCCGGATCGCTACTGTGTCGACTGTGATATCCGTTTTAGCTCGATTAAAACTTATCGAGCGCACAAAGCTAACTACTGTAGCACCAGACAAGTAGTTAAGCAAGTTTTAGCTGCAGCGAGAGGAGGCTCAGCGACCTCGGGCTCGGCTCCACCCTCGCCGAGGGCAACTCCGCCTGCTCAAAACCAATATGCCCTAGCGTTACCAACGAATCCTATTCTTATAGTGCCGTATTCACTTTTAAGAAGCGCAAGCACCCTACCCGGAGCGACCCTGCCGGATCCAGATACACCATGTTTTTTGTTACCAAATGGAACATTTCAACCACTAAGTCGAGCATTACCAAATATGAGCGCTGATGGAAAAGAATCTGAGGTACTGAAATCGGCTAATCGGCCTCGCGAGCCTTCGAGAGACGGCGCCACGCCGCTCGACCTTAGCGTGAGGCGATCTCCAGAATCTGTAACAACTGATGAACAGGAAAAAGAGAACAGAATACGATCCACCACTCCCGAGCAAATCGTATGTGCGCCCTCTTTACCAGGATCGCCAGGGACTCCTTCTCCTTTCAGACGCTCCTCTTCACCCAGCGGCGAGAGCTCACCGAAACGTCGCCGCAGAAATTCCGGTGGGCCCACTCCAAAACCGCCAAACGTATCATCCTCACCCGAAGAAAAGTTCAGCTCTGTAGTTCAACCCGGTTTTCTCCCTCCCACTTTAGCGTTGCGTCTTGCAACGGAACTTCCGGTGAAGGCGCCACCTCCTCAAGTGTTAGTCAAACAAGGCGTTTCGAAATGCAAAGAATGCAACATAGTCTTTTGTAAATACGAAAACTACCGGATACACAAGGAGCACTACTGTTCCGCCGGCGGCGGTGACGAGAGAGCTAGCCCAGCTCCTCCGGAGTCAGGTCCGCCTCCTCAATATCGGCAACTGATATGCCTGGCGTGCGGCATACACTTCAGCTCGTTGGACAATTTGACTACGCACCAATCGTACTACTGCACAAAAAGGGAGACTCGGTCGCCGCGCGGCGCGCCGGAAGTAACTCGTCCCGCGTCGGGTCCGGAAGGTGGTTGGAAGTGTCCGTGCTGCGAGGTGGTGTCGCCGACGGCGGTGGCCGCGCAGCGCCACATGGAAGCCCACGCCGGGGTCAAAGCGTTCCGCTGCACCATTTGCCGGTACAGGGGCAACACACTACGGGGGATGCGCACGCATATACGAATGCACTTCCGCGAGAAGCCTTCTGATCTTCAGGTGAGATAAACATTATATTTATTCGAGCGTGTTCATCTGATGGTAAATGATACACCTGCTCATAACAGCATAGCACTATTTAGGGTGCTGAACACTGCACCACTTTACGCTCGTCGTTTTGAGATAAGCCGGAAAACAGTAATATTTGCGCAAGACTGTTTGTCTGCAGCAGTAGATGCTGTGAGTGGTGCTACCTACCTAGACGGTTATAACCGGAGACTGGTGGTAACCAGTAGACTGATCATCAATTTATGCTCTTAAAGAATATATATAAACATAGTCAGCTATGAAGTCATACTTAAATGAGCTTTATCATACTAAAACATACTTTTTATGTTCCCTATGCTAGCTTTGTTAATAGACTGCGTATTTATTGTACAGGAGGAAAGCTTTATATCTTGCGTCCTCGAGGAGGAGAACCGCGAGGCGACCTCTCCGAGTCCAGCGGCGGGTGGGGAGCGGGTTCACCGGTGCAGCAGCTGCGCGTACACCTCCACGTACCGCGGCAACGTCGTGCGGCACGCGCGGCTCGTGCACTCCGCAGATGAACCGGAACCGGAAGAGCAGACTTCACCTCTCCCAGCCGTCGACATAAAGAAGGAGCCGGAGACGGAAGCGGAGGAGACGCCCAACTACTGCAAGTCGTGCGATATATCCTTCAAATACGTGAACACTTACAAGGCGCACAAGCAGTACTACTGCACCGCGGCCAACCAGGACGCGGCGGCGAACAACAACGTGCCGGCGCCGCCGCCGCCCCGCGTCAACACCCCCGTCTTGTAAACACCCCTACCTTACAAAGTTCAAAATAATATTTAAAAAAAAAATCCTAACCTAACCTAACCTAACCTTAACGCTTCCACTGCTAAACTATACTAATAAATACTTTAAACGAACTATTTGCTTTACAATCTAACGCAACGTTTAACTACAATTCAGTTTCTTCTCGATAGTGTTGCCAGCTAAAATTATCAATATCACCGATTTAGCTTATTTAATACTTTTCTTTTAATTAACAAAGCTGCGGTGATAATTTCGTATCTATGGACCGCGTGCATATCGAAGCCAAATTAAAACTTTGACATTGAATGTACACGTAGAGGGTTGCACGCGAACGATGGATGGGTGGGCGAATGGACGGTTGAAATCTCGGCCGCTGTACAAAGCGCGCCACATTAATGTTATGTTAGTTGTTGTGTAAATTACTTAAAATATATACACCCGCTTTATTTCTCTGTGTTAGTGTATACGTTGAAACACCAAACTGTAAATACATGTGTAAAGATATTATCTGAACGTAATTATATTTTATTACCATTCGTTCTAAGTGATTGTTCTTTCTTGTTTGTTAATTTTTGTTTATTATTAGAATTGAGAAATAAATAAACATTAAACTAGTGTTAACTTGGATGTTACTTGAACTCGCTGACGATTCAAACGAAAACTTAGTTTTCACGATGGCGACAGGAAATAACACATTTCGAGCGATGTTCAACGTTTCCGTTATAATTTATCCTGGTTTCAGTTCGCATCGTTAACGGCTCAATCGTCCCACTGTTGGGACTAGCAGCCCGCTCTCGCGAGGAGAAAGTCAGGACTTTACACGTCTACCGCGCTGTCGGAGCGCGAGTCGGGTGGGGTTTGCATCGTTATAATAAAAACCTCTTAATATTAATAGATTAAAAAAAAAAATTGTTCTTAATATATAAAAGTTGAAGTCGCTTATAAGTTAATTACATTCGGATGCAGTTCTCTTTATAGATAATATGAATATTAACCAATTGAATTTATCGCATTGTATATGTAAAGGTTCCCCGCGTCTCTTAGATGTTTATCGAATTGATAATAAATAAATAAATAAATAAAAAGTACCATGTTTTGTCTATGCCAAAGCATCGCTAGAGTAATTGTAATTTGCATTTATAGGTATCTCACTAATTATAATTCTAGATGTTAAGTGATTACAAGACTTATTCCGTAGTATGTATACATATAAATCTTGTGCTTTGTCTGTCCGTCAACGTTTCGGAATAAGTCTCGAATTTTTTTTTTTTTTTTTTTTTTTGTTTCTTCCACGTCCCGACACGACAAGGGTAGTAAGAGTTGTTCGTCGAACATTCAGACAGCAGCGAGCTGGATGTGGACGCGGTGCCGTCGCTGATTTCCGATGTCAATCTCATGTAGACGTTGTGTTTAGTTGGAATGTATAAAATTATTTGTTATTATGCCGCCGGAGCTGTTCAGCTGCTGCACCGCGTGTCGCTGGACGTGAGCCATCATGACATTAATGTTAAAATCTTCAACGCGAAACAAAGCATCTGATGTGATGTGCCATAGCGGTGTCTTTAAATTTAGTTTTAAACAAAACTCGAATAGAACGTTAGCGATACATTCGTCTTAATATATTCTATAATAGTAAATCAACATCCCTATCACAAAATAACGGGTGGTTATGTCTAAGAAAGCATCGTTCGATTCATTTATGTCTAATAATTCTTTGTACTATAAAAAAATAAAACGAGTTGCTATGTTAAAAAAAAAAACTTGTTATAATACAACAGAAATAAATATTATTTTATAATGTATCGTTTAAAACAAATATTAAAAACATTGGGGATGTATAAACAACCACCCTGTAACCACCTTTCGTTTTTTTTGTTTTTCTCATGTTGCAACATTCCCCTCTGCAACAGATAATAAATAATCGTAAGACGCTGGGTAAAGTGATAATACACGTAAACTGATGTAGACGTACATTGATATTGTAAAATACGCCAGACAATAAATTATTTATCACATATTAACAACGCCCTTTGTTTATTTATTTCAAACCAACCCCATTTTTATTGAAAAACTAAAAAAAAAAAGCTATGATTATGTTGAACTGTTGAATAGATCCCTAGAGGTTCGTTGATCTTCCTCAAAGAGTTAGTAAGTTGAAGTGGTAATTGATCGGATGGTAATCAGGAAGATAATTAAATGGGAATCACCACGTATTACCAAGCGCAGCATGGAGCGACCGCCTATCCATTGGACTGACGACCTGGTGAAGATCATAGAATCAATGGCGAATTGCTTGGGTCCAGCTGTGGACGAAAGTTAATTAAAATGATGATTGGATATTAATTCGTCAATAATTAAAATATATAAGTAGTCGTTCTCCGCCCCGTTATGCTGGCCGCAACACCCCTAGCCGTTGGGGTAACATATCCTGAAATCCGTTCTCAGCTGACCTGTACTCGGCAAAAGGAATATTCCTATGAAACTTCAGGTCTGCCCCTTATGGCTCCGGAAATCTTTTACATGTATAAATATATGAAAAAATTAAGGAGTCTTGAAGTGTTGGACGCTCTCCCACCAGACGCACCGTCGACACCATCAGGGCGATCGGAAGCGAATGGATGCGAAAAGCTGAACTCCACATTTGGTGGATGATATTGGAGAAGGTCTATATCCAGTAGTGGATTGACAAAGCCTGATGATGATGAGAAATTATTTTTTTAACACTATACAGATACTATATATAATTTTATATATTTGTTTAAAGGAACACTTGCAGTTTGCATTTGCATGTATTTAATCAGGTAGTGTAAGAGATTTTAGTCATCTATGAGGAACTCAAGTTCTCACCTGCACGCGGTGCACCCTGCTGAATAACAGACGAGGATCTGACCAACCAACAACTCGCACTGAGTCAGCGTGGTGGGCAAAGGCACAATTCCCCTCAAGGAACTTTTTAAAGAAAATGTTTGTGGGAGGCCTACGTCCAGCAGTGGTCGTGTATCCGCTGATAATGATGATGACTCAGGTAAGTTAATTGAGGAAGTAAACGGACAAAACAAGTTCTCCCATTTAGTTATAATTTATAAATATTTAACGGAGGCACCGCTGGTGGTTAAAACGTGGACCTCGCCATTGTTACTGCATACTTTGTTAAGTTTATTACTGACCCTGACGGTGTGTGTGTGTGAGTGTGGTCTGCAGTGGCACGAGCTGTAAATAAACGTGATGAAGACGAAACACACGGGGAATAAAAAGTTCAATTTACGAAGCAGTTGGGGACAATTAACTCGATCTCACAAGATTTAATAAAAACACAGTATCAGTTATATGTTGCACCCGGAGGACGCTTCCCATGCGCCGCGCTGGCCCTCACGGCGTATGGGGAACGTCCTCCGGGCGGCGGAGGGAGTAAGGGTCGGTAATACAGTTCAGCTAAGTTATCCGGCTAAGCCCGAAGGGCTCGCTGACCAAAGTAGGGTTCGGTCGTCCTACAATATGGGGGTTGTTCGGCGGGCTGACAATCCGCCCATGTAAATCTGTATTACGAAACCGACAATAAGAGAAAAACGATTCGGTCCCAAGCATGGCGAACATTGGCAAGGAACACCGGATACCCGATACCTCATGGAATGTGCGGAGTCTATATAAGCCAGGAACGGCATACAAGATCCGTGCTGTTAGAAGGGGGTACCTACCTACCGCACAATTCCTCCTCGACAACAACGGTAATCTGGTAAGTGGTGAATAGGACACTATATGATGATGATGTTAACATCGAATAAATATTTGAAGAATGTGGAGACGTACACAAAAATTCGTAGCTTAAGTTTGGTAGTTTATGCTTGAGGGGTATATACCGAAAGAATTGCCTTTGTTTTGGTAAACTAAAGTACTTTGTACAGATTTCATAACAATATTGTAATTGATTTATTAAACATGCATTGGGTGACAATAAGCAGGACAGGACAAGTTACGTTAGGGACCACTGACATGAACGGGGGAGGATGCTCCTCCAACGGTGTTGATTTGGTTAAAGTAGATGAAAGCCACTGGGTACGAGTAACTTAGTACTGTTGTCGAGGACCATGTAGTGCGGATTTTTGACACCAAAGTGTATTGTTTCATGGCTACGAGCACAATCTGGTGTTGTACGGGTCAACTATCACCACATTTTTGTAGGCAGGTCTCGTGAAAGAATGGATGGATGAAAGCGGACTTGACCTTATCTTAAGAAGAAACGACTATGTAATAAAAAAAATATTATACTGTTTGTTCAATGTTACGTATATCTCTACTGTTTCTTATTCTTGGTATTGACTAGTAATGTCATAAGAATGTGCAACAAACAATAGTATAGATTAATAACAATAATTTCAAATGGCTTTAATATTTAGCGACAAACAGCTCCATCTGTATCTTATTTATTACACTTTATTGATATAAATTGTGTGAACTGACAATAGATGTCGCTATAATAAATGGCAGCAACGCCTTATCAAATATTTTATAGCGTTTAAGTAAAAAATTTAAAAATCTAGTTTAACGATTATTTTATTTCAAATCCTAGTAAAATAGTATAATCAATAAGAAATTTATAACTTATACCACTTTTAAAATCTAGGGCTCGTATTACGTTCACTGAATTTTCAGAATTAGACACAAAGTACTTATAGATAGAAATTCATCATTATCATTATCATCAGCCGATAGACGTCCACTGGTGGACATAGGCCTTCACCAAAGATCTTCAAATCAATCGGTCCCGCGTTGCTCGCAACCAATGCGTTTCCACTATTCTTACCAGATCATTGGTCCACCTTGTGGGAGGCCTCCCAATACTATGTCTACCGGTACACGGTTCTTCATCCTAGCAATTGTCTTATATTAATTAATAAAATATACAAATTAAAAGAAAATATCATTTATTAGAGTATATAACACATAAAATTTTGATATAGCTTAAAATATGTTCAAGTAATTATTAAATTCAATCTGGACTATATTCATCTGAAGAATCATGACCATATTGCTCTTGGAACTGTTCAGAGTCCTCTTCCTGTCCATAATAGAATCCATCATCACTGTCCTCTTTGTAACCTTCTATAGACTCTTCATCTAAATCTTTAACTCTCGAGCAATAGATAAGATTTTTAGTATCTTGTTGATTCGCATCTTCTGACATAACCCTGGCTTTGTATTTTGCGTATGCAGCTCCATAGCGTTTTACGTCCTCGTTAAAAATATCTGGTGGATCATCATAGATTTTGTCTTCGCCTGTATCACTGGATAGTTCATCTTCTGCAAAAAGTTATAAATAAATAAAATATTGGCCCAAAATACTATAACAAACGAAGTCACAAAATCTGTAGCTATTTAAAAAGCAAGTAAATCCTAAAACACTACCTATATCACATTTTTCCATGGCTTTTATCATATCCTCTTCATCAATACTGCTTGACTCTGTATCGGGATACTCATTCCTCCAGTTATTCTCATTATTAGAATCATCATTGTCATCTTCTGCCTCGTCGTCTGATGGTAACTGACCATTGTCTCTGTATGAGCCAAAGATTAGATCCGTTTCATAGTTCTCAATACTGAAAATGTATGACACTATTTAATAATTACTTGGCAGTGATGGACAAATAATTTTTTTTTCTAGAATAAAAAGATAGATATACCTCACTAGGTTGTCTAACATAGATACATCAAAATCGGGCTTGTAAGATGTATATAAGTCATATATATATTCAACATCTTCTTCTTTATCACTTGATTTTGCTAGATCAACCAAATTGAAGATGTCTACATTATCATCAGTGTTGTCATCCTTCAGCTCTCTGCTACAATTCACTATCTCATAACGATTTTCAATAGCAATGTCTTTCCTTTCTTTCCTCATTTTTTGTATAATATCTGCGACATTAGGTATAGATTTTTGTTTTGGGTCATCTTTGTGGACAAAATTTTTTACAAGTAATGGTTCCAGCTGTAAAATTATTTCATAAATTTCATGAAGAACCGAGGGAAATAAACGCTTTCTTTTATTTTAAGGGAATATTTAAAAACACTACTAGGAGTGATTAATTAACTATTTTATAAATTGCAACATAAAAGTTTGCAATTAAATACTTAAAACATACTTTTTAAAAAAAATAATTTCACTTTATTTACAAGTACTGGAAAAGGTTGATTCTGAATAAATTACGACACGTTAACATATAAATACATAATAATTTGAATAATTACGTTTTACTGTGACAGTTGATAATTATTTTATGACATATATACCTGGTTCTCTACAGTTCCTCTAAAAACGAACAATGAAGGTGAAATTTCCTCAGTGTCGGTTTTAACACGTTTGCACATAAGCACTAAAGCGTCTTGAGGATTTTCTTCTAGTCTTCTTTTTACTCGTAAAACTGTCGATCCTGACATTTTCAAATTATTATGAAGCAACAACCCGATCTGATTAGCGACAGTTTATTATGTGTTATGATTCAAAGCCCGCTTAGATTACAATACAATCACATAAACACACCGCCGGCATACTTTGACAATTAATGACAATCAAGGTAATGTTGTTTAACTCAAGGAAAAGATCAGAAACCATACAGCCTTTTCTGTAATATATACAATATTATAAGATTGGTTGTTGGTTTCTAGCAAAGCTTTTCCGGACTTTAAAAATAATTGCGTTATTATTAAAACATAGCTTATAAAATAAAGCCTAATCAAATTTTTGGACTATAACGGGGTGAATTTAATACAAAATTATTATTAGACTGATATAATTAACTGTAATTAATTTTATCATTTGAATAATGTTTTGAATTTAGCAAAATTTTTAGTATTAAAGCTTCAAGTCCAAAATGAACAACATGGCTCGTACCCATGACCTTATGTTAAAATAATATCATTTTAATAATGGCAATTAATGATGTTAACTTAATTATGGTAACATTATTGTTACATTCGTTCAATAATTAAAGAGTAACAGAGACAATGATAGGTTAAATGAGTGATGGGTGACGCATGAAGCTAGTAATTAAAGGATTTCTTATATTTTATGTGCGTATTTGTTTTGTTATGCTAATAAAAAAGTGTTTATATATTGATTTTAAATTGAATTATTAACATAAGAAATAACGTGATGGATAATCTTAAGCAATTTAACACAATGGGATCCGATGAGAATTGGAGAACATCAAACTTTAGGCAAAGCGTTGTAACAAAAATGTAAGTATCGGTTTTGTTATTATTATTAATCAATTGATTTAAGTGAAAATAATAATATAAAAACTTTTTAGTGTAACCAAGAGCACAAAACTATGAAATCTTGCTATACCAAGTAATCAAAGTTTATTTTTTGTTTATAACTATTTATTACAAATTTTAAATTAAACCTTAGAAATATTTTATTTTTTAGTTATACTATACAATAAAAGCACATTCTTAATGCTTCCTTTTTATAAAATGTACCTTAACTGTTTAACAAATTTAAACTCCTTGTATATTAAAAGGAGTATCTTATTAAAATTAAATATGCAAAAAGAATTATGGTAATAAACACAATACAACACAAATAATACATACTAAATTTCTGATAGCGTTATTTGAATTTACATCTTTGTAATGTAAGGTAAATGTAGAAATAAGGTAATCTTAAGTGAAGATTGTTTAAATGACAGTAGGGAAAAACCCTTATTGTTTACTATGTTAATAACCTCTAACCAGATTTTATTAATAAATAAAGCTTAAAATCATTTAGCTTAAAGTTCATGCTGCACTTTCTTCAGTCTCACAAGCTTTATATCAAACTACTTTCAATCTTAATTTGTAATGAAGTTCAAAATAGTTTAGATGTAAAGTATTTTGTATTGCAATAAGGTGGAAATTCAATTTAAATCGTAAATATTTTTTGTACTTGTCAACTTATTTTATGTTGTGTTATTTTTGGTTTTGAAAAACAAAGCTTCTAGAGCCAATAAATATTTTTTCAAAAATTTTCATTATTAATATAATAAACATATATTAAGTATTGACAATGTAAGAAAGAATCAAAGAATAATTTCTATAAACATTTTAAATTTCAAGTTTTAGAAGACTTGAACAATAAGCATTTGTGTTATATTTTAGATAAATTGGTCATATTTTTATTTCATACAGTATTTATAACTTTTCAGTGAAGAAGTGATTCAACGGTCAGGAATGCAAGTGGCACGTAACAGCAGTGAGATGGAAAACCATGTATATATGAAGGCCAAGACAAGGGAAGAATATATGAACATGGTTGCCAAACTAATATTACATGTCAGGGAAATGTGTAAGTGCATACAATATATATAGATAATACACAGACAGGATCTATATCTATCTGGGACATCTGAATTGTTCTGCCGAACCAGAGACAGCGGGGACTGTACCACACTCATCACCAATTTTGACTAGTTGGAGAGGCATTTTAAGAAAAATACAGACAGAAAAATACTACCATGTAAATACATTGGTAAAGTCTTAAGTATTTTCAATTATCTTCATATGTTACAGTGGTAACTGGTGGTAGGTTTCTGGTGCTGGAGATCATTTACTTTGATACCACCGCAGCTCCTATTTCTGCCGCCAAATGGTAGCGTGCAAACATTACTGTGTTCTGGTTCGAAGGAGGGTGGTAATGAGACCCAACATCTTGTCTCAGGTGTTGAGTGCAATATGGTGCAGTATATATATCTTCCTTACTAGCACTATGTTGTTATTAGTGAGTGTATTACTTACCCTGAGGTATACATCACACTTGTCTCATCACTTAATAAAAATAACATGGCCATTGACTAGATAATGTAACATGAGGTGGAGCAGTGGACTTTTTAACATTTAGTCTCCAGGCATTTCTTTGTAGGTGATGGGAAAGATTGTCTGCATTAACTGGTGTAGTAGCTCTCTACAACCATCCACCATGAACCTCCAACATCTTCATTGACACACCATCACTAATCAAAGAAATATCTAAATTTCAGCTCAACCAAAACAAAACCAAGCAGTTGCAACTATGCAAGGACCTAATCAGAGCCAAGCTGGGCAAAACCAACAAGTCCAAGCCCAACAAGCTCAAGCACAACAGGGACCAAATAGCCAACCTGGACTAGCACCAGATCCTATAAATGCTTTACAAAATCTAGCCTCACAGGGCACTAGAAACCAGATGATGAATATGGGCCAAGGACAGATGCAGCAGCAAGGGGTACTTGGACCAAATCCAGGCATGGCTGGACTACAAGGCCAAATAGGCCAGCAAGGGCCAATAGTGTCACAAGGTGGACCACAGTCACAAACAGCCACAAATCTTCTCCAAACACTAAATCAGAGGCCTCAACTGAACATGCAATTGCAAAACAAATTGGGCATGAGTATGGTACCAAATCAAAATCAAATGGGTAACAATATGGTTTCGATGAGTGGAATGGGGAATCCGATGGGGAGCCAGCTGCAAAGTCAACTGGCTGGTCCAGGTATGCAGGGACAGATGATGCCTAACATGTCAATGTCTAACAATATGCAAGTGCCTCTCACTGGATCCAATACAATGGTGGGACAGATGCAGTGTAATCAAGTAGTCGGTGGTATGGGAGGACAGATGGCTCCAAATTCCATGCAAGGCCAGATGCCGAGACAAATGGGTAAGGTCTTTTACTTGACTAACTTTAAGTCATACTACAATGTTATCAACATTAAGGTATTTTTTATCTGAACACCTTTCAGTCGGTGCCATGAGCAACAATCAGATGGTCAACATGAACATGCTACATTTGCAAGGTAGGGTGGGCAACAAGCCGGAAGTGGTTGGCGGTATGCTGAGCGCCGGATACCCGCCATCAGGTGCACCGCCACCGAACCAGTTCCTGCGACAGAGTCCATCACCATCTGCCTCCTCGCCTAATATGGGCGGCCCGAGTCCAGTTTCCATGGGTAATATATAATGCTGAAGTGGTTAATAAAATTACTGGGGTAATGAGACTTTATATCTTATAGAGGATCTCTACCACTATAGTGTATCAGAGCATATTGTTGATATTTAGTTATAAACGGATTAATAATGAAATGAAGTGTAACACTGGTGTCGGTGAGGTGATCTTCATGTAGTCTTCAACTTTAGTCTCCATATCCAAACACTGATTGACACTATTGATAATTAAATCTAGAAGAAAGTACTGAAAGCCTTAAAGCTATTAAAATGTTATAAGTGGAAATAAATCCAAACCTCTTAATCATCATTATTAGCCGATAATGTCCACTACTGGATGTAGACCTCTAAAAATCTCTACACACAATTAGCATGGCCTCCAGGACCGCTGGGTACTAGAGGCTGTTGTACGTAGGAATTCATATGAGGAAGAGGGGGGCTTGGACCATTCAGCACTATGCTGGTCCAATGCGGGTTGGCGAGAGATTTTAATAACATAAGATTATATTGGTTATTTAGGTGGTAGTGTGCTTGGTGGTGCTTTGTCCTCTCCGATGTCGTCGCTCGGTGCTATGGGTGCTTGTGGAGGCGTTGGGAGCCCCTCACCGTCAGCGCCGACCCACCTGACCCATCATGCCCCACAGCAACAGCGGTAAGTAGAAATAAAACACTCTAAGATATACGAAATAATAGAGCGTCGTCATTATTATCATCATCACATTTCAATACTGGAGGTACGAAGACTCATGACCACATTGTTATAGATTCTTGCTTATAATGCTGATGGTGTATAATGGTGAGGATGTTTATACAGCAGCACATTGTTGTAATCAAACATAAAACTATTAATGGCACGCAGCGGTGTAGGCATGGGTATGGCTGCGTCCCCGTCGTCGTCGTTGAACACGCCAGTGGGGGGCGGTGTCGCGTCTCCTGGTGGGGAGGAGGCGGTCTACCGCGAGAAGGTGCGTCAGCTCTCCAAGTACATCGAGCCGTTGCGGCGCATGGTGCAACGCATGGTCAACGAGGGCGAAAGTGAGTTTTGATGTTAATTAAATTATAATTTAATTACAACTCCATAAGGAAATATCTTCTAAAAGTAAACCAAAAGTTCTGTGGCAATATTTATATCATCATCAGCCGATACTAGTCCACTGCTGGATATAGGCCCCCACCAAAGATCGCCACATACAGTCGGCTGTCGTATGTAGAGGCTCGTAATGGGGGGATTTGGGCCATTTCCCACCGCGCCGGTCCAATGTGGGTTGGCGGGAGCAAGAGCCTCGTTTGCTGATTAGCAGGGTGCACCATGATCAGGTGAGGTTGGCTTTGGTCCCGTGAACTCCTTGCAGCCATTATTTATAATATCTATATAATTTTTTTTTCAAGATGTGGAGAAATTGACGAAAATGAAAAACCTACTCGATATCCTCTCAAACCCTAACAAACGTATGCCGTTGGAGACGCTGATAAAATGCGAAGTGGTGCTGGAGAAGTTGGATTTCAAGCGAAGCGAGAGCGTGGGGTTGGGTTTGCCTCCCGCCGCGACCACTGGAAAGGTGATCGTTTTTAATTTAAAGAGAAATCCTTTATCCCGCTCTATCTGCTCCTCAAATCTCGATATTATTTATTTATTTTTAATATCAGTAAATATTTGTACAGCAGGAGCAGATCTTCAATCCACTACTGGAGGTGGTGAACAACTGTTTGCAGTCACCGCTCGCTAACCACACCCTCAAACGCACTTTCGGATCCACATTGGATGCATTGAACGGACCAGAGATAAAGTATGTTTTGCTTTTTACTACACAAACCTCCATGAACCAACTCGGTGATGAT
Source organism: Ornithoptera priamus (assembly GCA_029034505.1). Taxonomy (NCBI): domain Eukaryota; kingdom Metazoa; phylum Arthropoda; class Insecta; order Lepidoptera; family Papilionidae; genus Ornithoptera; species Ornithoptera priamus. Next base: position 1,365,113 of record JARDWD010000313.1, on the reverse strand, counting down.
GCACTTGACACTAGCATACCTTCATACACCCGTGCACAAACTGGGGTTTCATGTGGACTCCACATGAGTGTTTATAAATGGAATAAGTCTAAGTTAGTCTCTAAGACATACCAGCTACATAGCTCCGGAGTCTGGGAACATCCACTGTCTTCTTGGAGCGAGCTTGGGATGCGATGTATGTGCTCTTTAGTCTACTACAATCTTACTTTCTGGGACTGCATGGCCAGCTCAATCAAGCTCAATATCTTTGGAGTCTTGTTCAATCCTTGAGGAATTCTCAAACAATTATTGTATTGTATTTAGATGTTCATCTGGTTCAGAGTACGAGAACTTTTTTAATTATGGTTATGTATTTTACTTCTAGGAATTTACCTCCACCACAGAAAATGCCTAAATTAGAAGAGACAGCTATGGAAATTCCTGATGTCCTGCAAGGGGAAATAGCAAGACTCGATTCTAGGTTTAAGGTATGTCATGTATATTAATGGGTAAAAGTGAAATTAATACTTATCAATGGTTATATTCAAATGAGGTGGTTATGGTTCAGTATCTAAGATTGATGATAAGCAGGTGTACAATTTACCATCAAGTAAATGTTTTGATTGTATCGATGGTTTGTTGAATAAAAACAAAATTCAAAGCTATGAGGGTTGGTCGTGGTGTACACCTTTACACATGCTTTTTGGATAATTGTTGGCCAAAGAAACCATTTGGTACAGTGAATTGTAAATCCTTAATGGTTCAAGCCAGGTTTAGGATCATCATCAGCAGCAACCAATAGACGTCCACTGCTGGACACAGGCCTCCCTTAAAGGTCCCCCTTCGATCGGTCGTGCGCTCTTGCATCGCGAGGCATTAAGGGCCGTCGTTTGTTTGAGGTACATATGGAAAGGATTTGGGCCATTTCCCACCACGCTAGCTCAATGCGGGTTGGTGGGCGCCAGAGCCTCGTTTATTGATTAGCAGGGTGCATCACAAGCATGTGGCTTTCGTCCCGTGCGTTGTTGTGCGGGGGAACCCTTACACCCCTTAGAATGCGTAGAGTGTATCTTACAGGTGTCGCTGGAGACTATGCAGCTGTCAGGTGGTAGCGGTGCGATTTCGCTGGTCGCGCAGCTGGACGACGTGCGACTGCCGTGCGTGCCCGCTGTGCACGTGGCGGTGCCGCGCGACTACCCCGCGCACGCACCGGCGCGCCTGCGCACGCGCGCGCCTCGACCCGACGCGCACCGCGCTTTTCTCGCCCGCGTCGACCGCGCGATGGACGCACGCTGCGCACGGTACGCGCCACCAAAATTCACTGCCGAATTCATTATACGGTGTAGCTAGCTGATTGGGATGTTTACACAGCACCTCACCGTCAACAATATCTGCCTTTAAACATATAATGTGAGGAACAAACTTTGATTTGTTACAAATAGTAGATCTCTTTTGTAGACGACTGTCCAAGTAGACTCTTTTTCTACCGACAAACAGTAGTGTGTAAATGTTACAATATTCCGGTTTGAAGGGCTTTTTGGCAGGCAAAATAACTGTAAAAGTTTAACATATTCCATCTCAAGGTAACTAGCACAATGTGGTGTAATGTTCATCATCCTAACTAGTGCTACTTGTGGGCAAGGGTATTTTGTCGGGGTGTAATATGTGTGTATCCTGCACAACAACTCACGGGACCCAAGCCGACCTCACCTGCTGGTGCAGCCTGCTAATCAACAAACGAGGCTTTAGCTCCCACCAAACTGCGTTAGGACAACGTGGTGAGAAATGACCCAAATTCTCTCATACCAATCACTACAAACGTGGCGATCTTTGGGGGAAGCCTATGTCCAGCAGTGGACGTCTATCGGCTGATGTAGTAGTACTATTTTGTCGGATAAATAGTTGAGTTTGAAAGACATTAATATATTCATGAAGAGACCAGAGACCGTCTAGGCGAGCACCACCGCAGCTCCCATTTTTTCCGCCAGACGGTAGTGTGCAAATATTACTGTCCCAGTTAGAAAGGGGATTGTAGCTAGTGAAATTACTGGGGTAACGAGACTTGGTCTTATTTATTAATATATTTATTTATAATATAATTAAGACGATTAAAGTGTATTACTCCGACTGTAGATTACCAAAGAGCTGTTCAGTGGGTCAGCTGCTGGACGCGTGGGAGATGAGCGTGCGGCAGGCGTGCGCGCCAAGTCCCGCTGCGTACGCGCCGGTGCCCGCGCTCGGACTGTGAGAGCGACACGCCGCCGAACGGAAACACGAACTCCACATCCCCCGTGCATACATCCGGAATTCCAACGGACACTACTATTTAAGTGAAGCTAGTGAATACGTTGAATTCGATTTTACTTTTCTACATATTTACAGGAGGAAAGGTTGAACGGGCTGTTGTCTAAGTTAATCTTTTTTACAACTGAAGACCATACCATCACTTAACACCAGGTGAGATTGAGGTCAAGTAACAATCTATTTCATCAAAATGAAAACGATTATGAAATGTTTACATTTAGAATGAGACAAACATATCAATGTACCACTCCACTATTGCTGCCGCCAAATAGTAGTGGGCAAATATTGCTTTGTCCGGTTTGAAGGGCGGTGCAGCTAATGAAATTACTGAGGTAACGAGACTTAACGTATGTTTCAAGGCGACGAGGAGAATGCGGTGCAGTATATGACATCTTAACTAGCACCACATTGTAATACGCAGATGTGCCAGGACATGGACATCCTAACGTGAATTGATAGATGAAACCATTTTGATATGAAATAAAAAAAACTATATTTTTAAATTTGAAGTAATGAATGCGTAATTTATTGTTCTATATTAGATAAACTATAAGATTATTTTCTCCCGTGTGAGTTTAGGCTTCCGGGTCACCCTCTCCCAATGCACTGATGTAGACCACCGAGGGGGTTTTAGTGAGTAAGAATCTCACATAACCTTGACTTCCTCCCAGAAGCAGGATATCTTTTGAAGATTTCCCCCCCGAAACAAAAAAAAAGGCATCCGGGTCCCAGCCGTGGGAGCGTTAAATGGGATATTATGAGAAAATACAACGAAACATGTAATAATTATATATTAGGTTAGATTAATTAAATTATATATATATATATATATATATAAAAAAACTAAGTATACATGTAAACATGATAGTGGTGCCAAGCTTCGTTTCTATCATGTATATAGTATGCGTCTATAGGAGGCGCGGGTTCCATCCCCAACGACCTCGAACTTCTGCTGAAGGGAAACGGCGTTAGCAAACCCACATGATACAAGTACAACAGTTCTCATGGAAATCCACTAACATGCACTTGGCCATTGTTATTGGATAAATCATCGACAGACGTCCACTGCTGGAAATAGGCCTCCTCGAAAGATCTCCACGTATAATCGCAATGGCCTCTGTAACGCTGGGGACTAGGGACTGTCGTATGTAGGGGTTCATATGGATGGATTTGGACCATTTCCCATCACGCCGGCCCAATGTGGGTTGGTGGAAGCCAGAGCCTCGTTTGTTGATTAGAAGAGTGCACTACGAGCAAGTAAGGTTGGCTTGGGTTCCGTGAGTTATGCGGGAACCCTTACACCCCTAGTAGATAAATGTCCTTGATTAACTCCACGTGAGAGGATGACAATATTCCCAGCAGTGGGAACATTTTAATGGATACCTAATTTTATTTATATACATACTGTAATTCCAAAAAAGTACTCTGTTTTGTTTGTGATGATAAATAGACAGCGGAGTATGAGATTGGTAATATTTAAAATAAATTTCTATTTGTGATGCATTTCAATATATTTAATACTGCATACAACACATTTATCTGTTAGCCGTTAAGTATGGAATGTGAATAGACTGCCTAGTAACATGGAGCTTCCTGGTTCAATTCCAGGGCATTACTGACCATTAATACAAAAACATTGAGAGTAATGGTTTATGACTAGTATGAAATGTAATAATATTATTTTATAATTAATCTAATGTAGTTAGTATTAATATTTAGAAAAAGAAAGTAATTCAGGTCCCACGAACAATGTTCAGTTTTCGTTGTGTTTATGTTGTATACGCAGATGTGATATATTATCTGTGATAGTTTGAAGAAATTTTCTGTTTAAATATTTTTTTTTTGGTTACACACTAACAAATAGACTGTTCAAATATTAACTTTATGAATATATTCATTTCTATCGATTTTACTGTAAACAATTTTTTTTTGTTATATTTAAAATAACTGTTGCTATAGTTATGGTCAATGATTACTGTACCTTTGCCTTTGAAGAGAAATAGATCTTCGATAGGTGATTTAAAGTTGCTACATAAGACGCAAACTTGAGGACCATGTAACTTGTATACGCAACGCTGTAGTGTATGGCGACATTTTTTTATATAAGTTTAAAAACTACATTGCGCAGTCAACGCAGCGCGTGTGCACTGGCAACACCGAGAACCTAACCTAACAAGATATAAATTACCTTATTATCAATATAATGACGACGTTTAATAAGGCACTTGGGATGTTTACACAGCACCTGACTGCGTTAGCGATATTACATAGAGGATATTTGAAGTATGTTTATATGAGCATGGTTATCCAGAATAGCCGATAGGGTAGTAAGGTCCTCGAGTGGCGCCCGTATTGGGAGGCCTCCCACATCGTGGACCAACGGTCTGGTGAAAATCGCAGGAAACCACTGTATGCCAGCAACGTAGTACCGATCCCTGTGGAGATTTATGGGGAAGGCTATGTCCAGCAGTGGACGTCTATCTATATCATATCTATATGATATGTTTAATTACAAATTTTTATACCGCTTTAAAGTATTTTGTACATTCTATTAATATTGTTAGATTATTTTATTAATTCATTGCTCAATAAAGAATACCCATTGCTGGTGGTAGGTCTCTGATGCCGGGGACCCTCTGAGTATGTACCACCACAGCGACTACTGCAGCCCAAACAGTAATGTGTTCTGGTTTAAACGGCGCTGTAGCTAGTGTAATCACTGGGGTAATAAGACACGTATCGAAGCGACGAGAGTAATGTGGTGCTATATATACCATCCTAATTAGTGCCACGTTATGGGTGGTCGTACCACTTACCATCAGGTTAACGTCCCGCTCGTCTCATCGCTTCGTAGAATAAAAAAACATGAATTTTTCTATGTATTTATTTCATATTTTTCGCTCTATAATATAATATAACTTACCAACCCGCATTGGGCCAGCGTGATAGGAAATGGCCCAAATCCTCTCATGAATCCCTACAATTGACCCCTAGTGCCCGACGATAGTGGAGGCCATGCTGACCGTTAAATATCGCGGAAATCCGCTGGATGTAGGTGGCTCAGGACCGATCGATGTGGAGATCTTTGAAAGAGGCCTATGTCCAACAATGAACACCTATAGGCTGATGATGTGGAATATAATATAAATATACAGTTAAAGGCGACTGATTGATGGGTTCACTTGAAACGTCCGCCATTTTGATGTGATAGTTATGACGTCATCGTAAAGGCTAGCGTCCCCACTAACATTTTGGGTCGCTCTGTTTGTAGTGGTAAATCAGTTTTGGGATTATTACTCGCTAGAATCAGCTGCTCCTGCCTTCTACTTCCGCTCCGACAAACTGCAGCTCTTGTGAGATTTTTATTTATTTATAAATATATATATAGATATTTAATGTAATAGAGGATATGATGGAGAAGATCACCAAATGAAATTTCATGTGACGCTGTTCATGCGAAACGGAACAAATTAATATACCATCATGGGTTTGTTTAATGTATTGTGGTATTAAGGGAATGGTGAATTAAGCAATAATTATTTTTAATTGAAATAAACTTTAATTTTAACTAATGAGTTTCATTCTTTATTTGCTGTTATTTTTCTTTTCAAAGACGCGACAAGATGATCGAGGTGTTCGTTGGGAAGTGATACTCTGGCCCATAACAACTTGGAACGGTATACTGTACCATATTGCACTCACAACACACTTGTTATGGGCAATACTATCACTCCCTATGGTACGTCTTGTTCGTCTCGTTTCTTTAAAAAAAAAAATACCTTACCAAGACTATCCCATGTTTGTGGCACTCATGAAAGAAAAGTCGAGTAGCTGTGCATTAGATGGTATGTCTCATTGTTTCAGGAGTATAAACAGTAAAGTTATCTAATAACTATAACATTTAACAAACAAATAAAGTTCATATTTATATGCGTTTATTTATTATAAAATATATCGGTGGGCGACATGATTTTCACTTATAATATTTTGTAATAATAGTCGACTTTAATGGTACCGCGCCGATCGCCAACCGTCACTAGTAGGAGAGACACTTTAAGAAGAATGGTACGTTAAAATTTTTTGAATATGACTGGGAAAGTGTTTGAGGGGAAATGTAGTCAATAGACATGAAGCTTGTCTAATAAGCCACAATTAAAAGTTGGAGAAATATGGTCTATGCTAAGAGTATACATAGGCATACAGTTACCATGTATAGTTGATGGTATCAGATGGTTATGCCAGTGCAAAGTGGATGTGATGGTTATTTATAGTGAGAACTGGTAGTGGCGGTGCGATGGTAGCGGTTGGTTGACGCAGTGTCCGTGCGCGCGCGTGCTGCCGCAGCACGACCAGTGCCGCGCGCCCGGCCAGCCCGCGTGCCCGTGCCCACAGCCTGCGAGCCAAGTTTCATTTCACCTTACAGCTTATTCAGACTTACACTATCACGACTTCACATAATATAAATAGCAATAGAGGCAAAGATATATGCCGCTTGTTACAGAATAAAAAAAAATATCAGTTATTTTTGATGCAACTATTCGGACTCTAGGTCTTCTTTCATCAAGGACGCCCAAGACCTTTTGTAGCCCAGAATAATCTAGTCACACAGTTGAACCTCAGTATTGATTGTTCCACTACTTGACAAGAGATTCAACTTGAAAAATACCATGAGGCCTTAGGAGTGGTAATATATTTCTTTATTCATTAAAAAATACTCCCTTGTAAGAAACGAAAGAAAGTTTTTGTAGTGATCACTTTAGTAATAAATTTAATAGTTCTGGTCGTTGACTACGTCTGATTTCACGTACGACGCAAGCATTTCCTCGTGATCTCGTCCAGATCTTAAATTCTCAAAATGTTATCAAAAATACGTTATATTGGCAACACTGCGTTCATTATGTATCGCTCTTTATATTAATTTAATTATCAATAGCAAATGTGGGGGCCGGCGTAGAAATGTCGTCCAAGGTACAGGCAGTGCTAAACACCGGCACTGACTAGACGGTCTACTGCGAGGAAGATCTATAAAGATCTAGGGTTTAGTGTGTTTGGGTGGTGACCTTTGTACCCGCCGGGCATGGTGCCGCCGCAGCCGCAGGTCGCGTCGCGCCGCCCGCCGCTCGAGCAGAACGCGCAGCAGTGGAACCGGCCCGCGTGCGACCGCAGCGCGCGCGCACCGCACGCGAACGGACTGCCCTGTGCCACGCGACGGAACATCACCAACGGAACTTGATAAGAGTCTGTGCACTACCACAAAACTTTGTTTATCATCATCACACTATTGCCTGATAGCATGTTTTACTGCTGGTAGATCTCCGTTGCCGGAAACCATGTAGACCCTGTAGGGGCCTTATTGCTCTATAAGTGAACCCGCGTGTAACAGCGCATGTAAGCTGAAGCTCAGCATTGTACAGAGCAACCGGTGTTAGTTGGACAGTGCTGCGTTGAGAGCTCGTCGCTATTGCGGGCAATGACCTTTCTCTTCCTGCCTTCGTTGAGGCAATGGTGGAAAGCCAAATGGAAAGCAAAATAGAAATGTCGCAGAAGCAGGCTGCGGAGAGTGTGAGGGATAGTGTCTCTAACCTCGCCATCCATAGCCAGAGACCCGGGCGACGGAGGAGAAGGGATCATGCTCTCCTGCAACTCCTTAACAAAGGCTTAAGTGGCGGATACGGGGAAATCCGCCACCGAGTAATCTAAGCGTTAAGAAGGCGCGTGTACTTTCCGCGCAGAACCACTGTGTCTTGAGTTTCCATAAAAACTCCATGTTATGTTGGAGCCATTAGCAGGCCGACTTTGCCGGATCTGCGGTAGTATGCGAACACGTTCGTGCAGTCTTGGCCAAAGGCGCAGCGAGGAAACCGTGGGGTTTTAGCCAGAAAGAGTCGGGAATAACTTTTTCGTTGCCCCCGTAACGGGAAAGTATCCATGCAGGATTTCCCCACGAAAGAAAGGGGTGCTGGTGTGTATTATAAGAGATCTTGGAGCGTCTCCGAATGCACTGACGCAGACCACCGACGGTGTTTTAGTGAGTAAGAATCCCACAGAACCCTGAATTGGAGATGCTGAGTCGGGTAGTTTCGAAGATTTCACCCTAAATGTAGGTACCACCGCAGTTCTGTCGCGAAACAGTAGTATGCAAACATTACTGTGTTCCGGTTTAAAGGACGCTGTAGCTGGTGTAGTTACTGGTGTTTGAGGAGGTCACCGCTCATGTGCTGGCCAGCAAGCCGATATATGAGTCACGCCGTATAGCAGTTTAAAGTCACACCTTTATGGGTGTGCTGTTGACGGTGACCGCCAGCAGGTAAGCGCCGGGTGCTGGCGGAGTCACCCTCAGCGCGTAGGTGCCGTCGTTGCGGTCGGACACATGCGCGCTCTGCGGCCGCTCGCTGGAGTCGCGCCGCCGGAAGTATCCAGCCACCTGCGAGGCAACTATTTTATATTTGTCCAAAAAATATAAAAAAAGCACACGACTGCAACAGATCACCATTTGTTAGTCTACTTTTGGTTAAGCGGAAATGCCTCCGAATATCTACATGTAAGTATTTACCTGCTCCCCGCCGCACCAGATTCGTTCACCTCTGCTATCGCGCAGTTCTAGGATCGTCTCGTGCTCGCATTCTACGTGCAGGTCTTGAAGACCTGAAAGTGAATGTGTGCGTGTTCACAAATATGTATTAAAGGAATATTTTTAATATAAGGAAGTGACTTGACGAGCAGAGTAGCAACCCCGACTAGAAATATGGTGTTGGTTAGGTTACTCTTTATCCTTGAGATTTAAATTGACTGAGCAGATTTTCTTCCGCTTTTGGAACGAATTGCGGATGTGGATGCTATTCATTATATTACTCTCGGTATCTGATTCATTATAAAGACACTTAACAACAAATTGCCAGTATTGTGAATTTGTTCATGATTGGGGTAAGTATATTCAAAAAATAAGTTTAGTATATGGCAGGCGGCAGTAATTGCATTACCGTCGGTGACCAGGACACAGGTGTCTGGATCCGGTGCGTGTGTGACCAGCCGGCCGCACAGCGCGGATCCTGGCGCGGCGCGGGCGTCCGGAGAGAAGCGCAGCGCCAGTGGCGGCGGCTCCCCCAGCGCCCGCAGCTCCGTCAGCCGCTCCAGCCGGCGCAGCACCGGCCCGCTCAACGTGAGCACCTCCTCCTCCCTTCCATCGGACAGCAGCTGACGAGGAGAATACGTAACATTTATTATAGGAACGTCCATAATAGAGGGAAACAGACGTGAAAATATAATGAGAATGAAATGTCGAGGACAGGTTGCTGACCTAAGACCATCTGAAGGATCAGGTAATATCTCTTGATACAAGTAGCTGCAGAGGCTGCTGTCCTTCAGCTGCTTACTAATACTAAGAGGAATTATAACCTGTGCAGGTCTTCTACAACAAACTTGAAATGGATCCAAGATTGATAGAAAAAGGTATTAAAAATTATACTTCAGTGTTAGAATTGCAGTCGTACTTCCTCGGTGAAGCGCACCGCTTGCTGCGCGTGTTGCACCCGCTCCTGGAGCAGGTCGTGCGCGCGTTCCGTGCGCATGCGCTGGCGTGCGCGTGCGCGTGCTGCTGCGGCGGCCAGCGCGCGCACGTGCGCGTCCACCGCGCGCCGGTACTGCTCCGACCACGCGCGCACTTCCGCTTCTACACGGCACGCCTGCTTCTGCACCGATTTATTGTTGAAGATATATAAAGTGAAATTATTTACATCCCTGCAGGATTGTTATAAGTATATAGTTACCATGATACAATGGCTCTGCGTACGTCCTTTACGACCCTACTGTTGGAGCACAGAGCTACCCTCAATATGAGAGCGAAGGGCCACAGTCACCACGCGGGCCCAATGCGGGTTAGTGACTTCACACACACCTTAGAATAAATTCTAATTCATGCGCAGGTTTCTGAGATGATATATACAAGTAGATAAAACTATTAAACAAAAAAATAACTAATAGTAAATATATGGGCTAGATTAGAGTTCAATGTACGCAGAGATTGATACAAGATGAAACTTACATCGGCGTCGTGCGCGTGCGCAGTGAGCGCCCTCGCGGCGCGCTCGACGTGCTCGGGCACGTGCTTGGCGCGGTCGCACGCGTCGCGCAGCAGCCGGGCGCGCTCGGCGGCGGCGCGCGCAGCGCTGGCCAGCGCGTGCCCCGCGTGCGACACCACGCTGCAGTCGCGGCAGATCACCTGATACATAAAATAGGACTAAGGTAATCCCCGCCTGTCATTGAAGGCGACTGAAATTGTCTATGGGATTCGCGGAGCTGGAGGACCCTTGTTGCTCAAAAAGCGAACCTGCGTGGGACGGTGACCGTTCCATTTGAGACGTACTAATACAAAGTGTATAAGGCACTGGTGCATTCTGTAGGATATCAAAGGACCTCCCGAATGCAATGATAATGAATAGACCATCGAAGGTGTTTCCCTTCAGAAGCAGGGTATATTTCAAAGATTTCCCACCCGAAATCAAAAAGGTCTTTGTTGTCGTCTAGGCAGATACCATCGCATCACCTATTGCAGCCGGCAAAAAGCAGTGTGCAAACACTACCGTGTTCCGATTTGAAGGGCGCTGTATCTAGATTAAGTAATGGACTAACGGGGCTCAACATCTTATGATTCAAGATGACGAGCTCAATGCGTTGCTATGTATAAAATCATAACTAACGCCACATTGTTATGGGTGGGCGGATCATTTACCATTAGGTAAACGTTCCGCTTGTCTTGTCGCTTCGTATTAAAAAAAATAACTAGTTATAGCGTAGTAACAAGCTACAACACCCTTTCAACCGGAGCTGCGGTGGTATCTACTCAGAGTCATTTGGTTTATCAATATATATACCACTAACCATAAACGATATATCAAGTAAGAAAGACAAAGGTAACAAAGTGGATACCTCCTCGTGACTACGACTGCTGCACAGTAATTGAAACGTTAATTAATCATATAAAAGCTGTAAAACCCGTAAAATTGTACTTTATACAACATAAAAACGTGTAAAAAAAATATATTCAAAGATATACCTGTTGACATGTGGCGCAGTAAATGCAGAGTTCAGAAGTGGGATGCTGTGCGCAGTACTTGGCGGGCGGCTCGAGCGGCTCGAGACAATGCCTGGAGGTGGCCTTGTGCTTCCCGTGAGCCTTGCCACACGACGAGCACACGCTCACCAGGCACTGCTTGCAGCGGCTCTCAGCCTGCGGACATGAGTTATAGAAAAATTAAGAAATGCACTTTATGCACTGCTGCATATGGCTCATACTCCTCTGCGGCTGCGAAGCGTGGACAGCCATGGACGCTTTCCGGAAGCGGATTGAGACCTTCGAAATGTGGGCATATCGCCGTATGATCAAAATTAACAGGGTACAGAAGGTGATTAATGAGGAAGTTCTGTGGCGAATGAAATCCAAACGGGAGTTTTTTATTAATCACCAAAAATCCGAAGACTGCATATCTTGGACATGTACCTCGAAATGCCAAATACAGTCTATAGCAGATAAAAATTATAGGGAGAGTAGCCAGAAAGAGAAAGATCTGCCGCAGCAAGAAATTATGGCTAGGAGGAAAATCAAGAGCGCGCCCAGCTGATTCTTTTAACGCGACACAAAATAGGATTCACAGAACTGGTGCCCGATCTTCACTAGTTTGGGGGGCACAAGAAGTAGAATACGCATTTTGTACATCGTTTGGGTAAGGATAGAAGTTCCACATAAATTAATAGGACTGTATGGGTTCCCGCACAACAACTCATGGGACCTAAGTTAACTTCATCTGCTCGTGGTGTATCCTGCTAATCAACAAAGGAGGCTCTGACTCCCGCCAATCCGCGTTGGACCAGCGTGATGAGAAATGGCCCAAATCCCCCCATATGAACTCCTACAAACGATAGCTCTTAATGCCCGATACTGAGGGCCATGCTGACTGTGCACCGACCGATGTCGAGATGTTTGGGAGAGGCCTATGTCCTGCAGTGGAAGCCTATCATCTGATGATAAATTAATGAGAACTCATCTCACCCTTATCAATATTAACAATTTATTCTAATTTAGTTCAATGGACACTTTTTTTTATTCAATATCGATTTATCGATTTTTTTATTAATTATCGATTTTTATGAAATGAATACCATAGATTACTCAATTAATAAATTGACCAAAATCGATTAAATAAAGTAAATCTAAAGACAATTTAAGACAAAGCTGCTGACAATGGAGACCACGATTGTTTAAACCTGGTGGTGGATTCTCACGAGACAGATGATGATATATAAATTATTTATCAACGAGTGTGCACCAGGTAGACAGAGGGGGAAATGGTTTGACGACATAAAGGAGTGGACGGGGTTTAAATGGCATCAGTAAAAAAGAATAGCTAAGGATCGAATTGGTTTTCTCAATTTGATCGCCAAACAGTTCAGAGAAGGCACCGAAGATGATGATGAGTTTAGAAAAATACAAATGGATATATTTGATTTGACAAATTTCAAAGATCTTAGACATTTAGTTGTTTTTATTTCATTTGTATTAAATAATGGAATCGATGTATCGAAATATTTATAAAGAGTACAGAAAAGGTCTGCGACGGGATTACTATTCACAAACATCTACAAAGGACAAACTTAAAAGGTAAATGTGGCGTCGCGTAACTAATGGAATTTTTCGGAAACAGATCGTGGATGGGATGCTGCGGCCTGTCACACACATGTGGGATAACTGTCGGGAATATATAAAAACTATTGTCGTTTACTAATGTCTCCAAATAGTAATGATAACCTTTGATGTGCACACCCCTCCAGCGGATGTATTGGGGATGGGTAACATAGGTGAAGTGAAGGATTAAAAAGAAATAGCTGATGGTAGCTTTTCAATTTATATTTATGGTCTTCATCAGAAACAAGATTTACATTCGACTCACGAGGAATTTAGACCACAAGCATTAATAGAAGACTGCATCGTACAATAGATGGGTTAAACCTTTTTCAGAGCCATCACATCGAGGATCAGATATATCTACCAGTGTCTCTATGTATATGATGAAATTATCTCCTTCTTAAGATCATAAGTGTCTCTTCTCAACTTCTTTAGAAGCTGTCTTTGTAGACTTCAAACTTTATTCTTTTCTAATTTTCTTTCTTACCTTGTTATCGGTGTCGCACAGATCGCAAAGCACACTGACGTCTTCATCGTTGTCGGCGAGGGTCATCTTCCTCAGCAGCACGTAGTTGAGCGGCAGGTCGGTTATACCGCCGGCGAGGAGCGGGGTCTCGTGGCCGCATGTCGGACAAAGCATGAACTGGACATTGCTACCCGACACCTAACAGAATAGTTTTTAAAAAGTAAGACCTCATCATGGATTTTCATTGTTCAGAGTTTGAGAGGTCATGTGTGATCCAATCATCAGACTAAATGATTGTTCACCACGGGACATAAGTCTAGCCTATTTGTCATCAAGAACGATTTTCCTCATTTTGGAGCTCTTTCTTAGCATTTGTCAAGTTTTGACAAGTGTTTATAGACTAATGTCTGTAGATCTAGTGTTTACTTATTTCAGCTGTCCTACGTTATATACATCTGTCATGAAGCTTCACTTACGATCTATTGATTATTTAAAAGTATTTGTAAGTTTCATCATCATCATTACTATCAGCCGATAGACGTCCACAATTAGACATAGGCATCCCCTAGAGATCTCCCAAGTTTGTAAGGGTTCATCTGGAGGGATATAGGCTATTTCTTACTGCGGCTTGCCCAATGCGGAGCCCCGTTTGTTGCTTATCAGGGTGCGCCACGAGCAGATGAGGTTTTTTTTTGTTTTACGTGGGGGAAATGCTTGCGCATAGCCGTCCTTGCGGAGGGATGGACAGGTTATGTCGGACTTGCACCGACTAAAACCCCCACGATGTTCCTCTTCGTCACTTTGTGGTGGAGCTCCGGAGCTCTAACCTGGAGCGGCCGCCTCGGGCCTGCCGGGTAGGTACCTCTCCGCTTCATCGTGGGGGCCACGCCACGGCTACTGAGCCCCTCCGCTATGACAAGGCGGGAACCTGTTGTGGGGACGAGCAGGTGAGGTTGGTTTGGGTCCCGTGAACCGTTGTGCGGGACCCCCTACACCCCCATGTAAGTTTCCTTCCTAAAAACCTTTCCGCATCATATGTTCATACTTGTTTCACTATGATTCCGCACTTCTGTGGCTTGATGTCCAAGCTGCCGTCGGAGCCCGAGTTCTGGACATCGCTCTCATATCCAGAGCCTGCTGAGCCAGCACCTGACGCTGACCTGGACTCAGCTTGATCCAATTGCACAGACTCTGTAAAAATTTAAGAATATATTTGAGATGACATCTTTCCTTTTGTAACATTTTAATAATGTGCCACTATTTTAATTTACTTTCCTCAACTTTACCACAAAACTGATAAGAAGTTTACCACCACAAAGTGTACCACAGAACAGAACTGACTTGAGAGCGATTGTTAGGATGCTTACACTGTACTGATCTGCAATGTAATCGTGTTTAAAAAAAAAAAAATTCTGATGTAATTAAATTGGCAAGTGATACGCCCGTCCATAACAACATGGCGCTAGTTAAGATGGTATGCCCTGCACCACATTGCGCTCATCCCCTCCAACGGGTTCTCGCCTTATCATGGCGGAGGGGCTTAGTAACCGTGGTCCGGTACACGGTGAAGCCAAGTGGAACCCATCCGGCCGGCCCGCGGTGAAGGGCTGGCCGAAGCGGCCGCTCCCGGTTCGAGCACCGGTTGGGATAAGTGGAGCTCACCGGAGCGGCCAGCGCCGGCAGGGTCGCGGTTGTGTGCGTACCCGCGTTCCTGTGACCCTGCCATCATGGCGATGAGGAGGAACATCGTGGGGGTTTTAGTCGGTGCAAGTCCGACATAACTCGTCGTTGCCCCCGCGAGGACGAGTAAGCGTAGGCATTTCCCCCACGTTAAACAAAAAAAAAAAAAACATTGCGCTCATCGCCTGAAACATAACACGTTGGGTCTCTTTACCCCAGTACTTACCATAGGTACAGAACCCTTTAAACTAGAACACAGTAAGGTTTACACACTGCCGTTTGTCGGCTGCACTAGGTGCGGTACCCATCTAGATGGTCTCCGGCACCAGAGTCCCACCATCAGAAAATTATATTTGCTACAATAATATTAGCTGGAGATCTGTTCAAACCAATAATGTATAGATACTATTGTCTTGTATCAGTTTTGTGCTCTTACTACACCAGACCTAAGTTACCACCATTATATTATTAATGACTTATCCAATTATCTATTCTAGTAAATCATGCTAGCCTGGAACATTCTAGCACTAAAGACAGTATCAATTCTAGTGGATCCTTAAATATCCTATTTTCATTTATGTGATCCTGACACGGAACTGAAGATATTACATGGCTAGCGAATAGTGTCGATAATAAGGAAGTTAGCAGTAGATAGTTTTGTTATGCAATAAGTCGCTTCTTCGCGTATTAAAAAAAAATATCTACGTCGGAATCGAAGCCAAAGCCCCAGAAACAGTTCTCCGGCGAGGCTGCCCGCGTGAGTCAGTGGGCCGAGGTCGGAGTATTTAAGGCGGGCAATGAGTAAGCCACACCAGTGGCTTCCGTCGCCGCAAATAAATGAGTGTAGTTGCCAATTGCTTGGCATCACCCAAACATCCACATCCAACGCGCTGATTGAAGATTAACACGAGATTTGTATGCTGAATCCACTTCCTCCGCCATGAAAACAAATCAGATCTTAAAACTGCGACTATAGTAGACTTTCATTACAATGAGCTAACACTACTCCTGTCACTGTTACTTTCACACTGCGGCCACAGACCCTCATACTAAGGGTAGCTAATCCCACCTTTTTGGGGTAGTTGTTTCATCATCATCAGTGGATGTCTATCCACTGCCGGACATAGGCCTATAGTTGTTTAACAATTGGAAACTAAAAGGCAGAAATATTGATGAATGGTGTACTACCAGGTCTTGGATCATAATCATTAGGATTAAAATCTTGGTTGCGTCTTCGATGTTACTTTTTTAAGAGCATTTACTTTTTTGCAATTTGTAAATGTATATTAGTTTTAGTTGTTGTCACGTTAATTATAAAAAACTGTGTTAAAACATATATATACGTGTTGACAAGCGTTAACGCTGCGACGGCTTCGTCTCCGAGCGGGAACTTTTTTTTATTAACGTGTGTAACAAAATGCTAATCGTCGCTCACCCCGGAACTAGAAAAGCCAGTAACGGGGTAGTGTCGGACTCCAACCGACTAAAAAGCTACACACGGTATTCCAATCACTTCCGAAAATATGCAAGAAGGTCACGGGATAACATCGAGCAGTTCTTCCGCAAGAGCGGGAACTTACGGGGTCTAAGCCAATCTCTCTTACTCGTGGTGCATTCTGCTAATTAATAAACGAAGCTCTGACTCTCACCAACCCGCATTGGGCCAGCGTGGTGGGAAATGGCCCAAATCCCCCCATGTGAACTCCAACAAATGTAGAGATCTTTGGGAGAAGCTTTAGCAGTGGATGTCT
Organism: Ornithoptera priamus; assembly: GCA_029034505.1. Classification (NCBI taxonomy): domain Eukaryota; kingdom Metazoa; phylum Arthropoda; class Insecta; order Lepidoptera; family Papilionidae; genus Ornithoptera; species Ornithoptera priamus. The sequence continues at coordinate 1,348,255 of JARDWD010000313.1, read as the reverse complement.
ATCGGCTGATGATGAAAGAAATATCTATTAAAATTAAACGATATGTGCTCATAAACAATTGTCGACACGATTCAGATCCGAACTTTGTATTTATAAACAGTTTTTTTATGAGATTTACAAAAGCGGTTTAGTTACAATGTAAACATCGTCTAGCCAAACGATTGCATCTGGATATTTTCCCGGACTCCCCTTGAACTGTAACAATAACAGGAATGATATAAACCAGAAGCCCGCCCACAGATTATAACGGCAATCACGCCGCTTCATTAAACAAATGTACTGTATTTCATTATACATATATAAATATATATATATAAAGCTAAGATATACAAGAGACATACACTCCCACTAACCCGTATTGTGTCAGCCTGGTGGAATAATGGCCCGAAAACCCCCAAATAAAACCCTAAAAATGACAGCTCCATAGTGCCCGGTGGTACCGGAGGCCTTATTGTCTGTGTACGCAGACATCTTTGAAGAAGGCCTTTGTCCAGCAGTGGACATCTATCGGTTGATGATGGTAATAATGATGATGATGAAAGCGAAGACAATAACGAGGGTATCTAAAAACTACTTTTTGTATCACAAAACGTTTTTTTTTTATTAACGAACGAGCAAACGAACGAACAGTTCTACTGGTGGAAAGTGATCTCTGACGTCCATGGACAGCCGCAACACGAGAAGGATTGCGGCTGCGTTGCCGATCTTTAAGGGAATACATTCTCTTCTTGAAGATCCTCACGTCGTATTGAATCGACCACTTATGAAAAATAGCACAACATGGGTTAAAACTAACCAGTGAAATACAAGTTAACCTTAATTAGGAAGAAAATTTTAACCATAATTTGTAATTAAAATATTACTGATTTTCTTCAGTGTGCCAATAAAAACAATCCAATTAAGTCCACGCGAACGAGGGTGGGTGGTCACACTGAAATCTGGATTAAAAAACGGAGCGCCAGGGTTGCAGACGTGGCTACTCAAGCCCTACAAGCGGCAAGCCGAGACTACTCAGCAGCGGCCTAACTGAGCCGGATTACTGGCAACGCACGGACAAACAATAATACCCTCGCGGCAACCCAATTTGATTAAATAAGTCGCTTTTATTATATATTAAACTAACATTTATCATCATCATCAGTCGATAGACGTTCACTGCTGAATATAAGTCTCTCCCAAAGATCTCCACATACTGTCAGCATGGCCTCCGGTACCGCTAGGCACTAGGGGCTGTCGTATGTAGAGGTTCATATGAGGGAATTTGGGCCATTTCCCACCACGCTGGCCTAATGCCGTTTGGCGGGAGCCAGAGCCATGTTTGTTGATTAGCAGGGTGCACCACGAGCAGGTGAGGTTGACTTGGGTCCCGTGAGTTGTCGTGCAGGGCCCCTTACATCGCTACTAACTAACATTAATAATTATAATGGCGGTGGCGAATAAAATAATGAAGAGCAAATAAATATCTCGGTCCTCGAGTGACGCCCGCATACCGGTAGACGTAGTGTTGGGAGGCCTCCCACAAAGTGGACCGACGATGAGGTGAGAGTCGCGGGAACCCACTGGATGCGAGCAACACGAGACCGATCGATGTGGACATCTTTCGGGAAGTCGTCCAGCAGTGAACGTCTACCGCCTGATCATTATGATGATGAAAGAAATATCCATTCAATTGAAACGAAATGTGCTCAATATCTACATACTCCCAAGTTTAACGGAAAACCTCTTATTTAAGATTATTCTGTCAAAATATTCTGGAAAGAAAAGTAGTAGGAGTTGAAAGGGGCGATAGATTCAGTCTAAATAAATTGAAATGTATAACGAAATTTAAAAACGTAGAAACAGTTACAAACAGGTAGAACGGCTCTGGACAGGTCATTACGAGAAACTAGAGAATAATGTACAAAAATTATTGCTGAATGGTATTCAAGAGACAGTAGAAGGAGCAAAAGGGATACAGATTAGATAATGGGAAGACGATGACGAAGTTGATGTTCTATAATGGATTCGAAAAGCCAAGGAGACATTTGTCGAAAGACAAAGTATTGACTACATAAACATTTAAGTTTTATTGTCTCAATAAAGGATAAATAAATAAAGATTTTGAACTAGAGCAGTAATAACGAGTGGACAGATGCCATCTGTTGAAAAGAATAGTAGAAGACAGAATTAGTTTTCTCAATCATAGTGTCAAATTTTAGTTTGAATAGGGCATCTCACGATGATGATGAAAGAAATAAAATGAAATGGTTTAATCTTCATCGTTATCATCAATAATTATATAACAATTGGTTAGAGCAGTATGTTGGTACATATCAGAGGATAAGCTGCTGACTCCTGTTGTCGATGACAGTAGAATGGCGACTGGGAATATTACTAATACTAACATAAAGCATTAAAATCATGACTAATGTTAGAGTGCTTCATAACGCGTATGTTAGATAGCGAGGCTCCAAAGTTTACCTTCTTTCTTTTGTTTTAATTAGTATAAGCACTAATTAAGTTACTCGAAATCCTCGTGTCCCTATTAAATGACAACAAACTGATTTAACGTTTGCAATAAATCTCTAAAGCATGATACAAACAGAAAGTAGCAGTAGTAAGTATTGACTTAACCGAAGCGCAGCTCGATAAGCTTGAGCGTATTCAAAATTTGTGTATACGATTCATATTTGGGTTACGCAAATACGATCACATCACTGAATTTCGCAAAAAACTCAAGTGGCTGCCAATCCGTCTTCGCAGGAATACTCACATTCTCTCTGTTCTATACAAGATATTGTTCAATCCTCTAACACCTTCCTACCTTAAAAATCAATTCGAATTTATATCCGATTGCCACAGTCGTACTCTTCGCTCTTCAATAAACCTTTCCGTTCGCGTCCCCGTGCATTCCACTTCATTTTTGCAAAACTCTTTCTCCATTCCGGTGGTTCGCTTATGGAACTGTTTACCGGACCATATTCGTTCTGCCAAATCCCTATTTTCCTTTCAAAGACACTTACGTAACTGCTATCATTAAGTTTAAATTATATATTCTGTCTAATTGTGCTATTGCTTGCATCTGTCTCCAAGGGCTTTCATTTTAATAATTTAGTGCACCATTACTTATCTTTGTTTTTAGTTCACGTCTTCCTTTCCAATGGGTTGTCTGGAAGAAATTGCTTTTTGGGCAATAAGACCGCCCATTGTACATTTATGTATATATACAATATATTTCATATCCTGTAACTGGTGTACAATAAAGAATAAACAAATTAAAGTAGGTAGCATGTTTGTAATATACAAAAATATATTTTTCACTCTCCTGACGCGTGACCGATATTTAAATTGGAACAATCAGACGTTGACCTGATTTATGTAGAGTAAAAAAAAAATCTGTTAATAAAATTGAAGGAAAAAAGGCAAGCGTGAAACGTCAATAAATCATTGCGGCTCAGTAGTTAATTTAGCGTGATATTGAGAAGCCGCCGGAACATGGCTAATGTGTTTTCTATATATAGACTCGCCACCGGGGAAGCCGCGGACAAAACGCTACAAACAAACACAAGGCCTTAATGCTCGCTGTAGTGAGTTATTGCTGTCCAACCGCAGTTACATGTAATCATGTTTAGTGGTCCTTGCTCGTTTAGGAGGAAGTAACATCTACATCACAACAACGAGCACAATATCATTTAGAGTTTACCATTGTAACTCACGCCACATAATTACAAGCGACAAATGTGGGTAAATCTTTATATATTGATAAACTTTCTATGATGACTGTCAGAGAATAGACTAGATATCTGTTGCTAGTGGAGAATGTGGGGAATACACCCAACGTCGTTCCGAAGCAAGAAATCAATCCTCGGGGAACTTGACATTAAATAAAATTAGTCCCTTATTGTTCGGGTTCGTGAACTCGTGTACATTCGGTCATAGAACGATGTATCCATGAAAGGAGAGAAGAATGATGAGGTAGGTCACCCATTATGTTATGGGAGGGGGCCCTTATCGCTCAACACGCGAATCTGTGTGGGACAGCCTAGGAGGGTTAAGCCTCTCCTCAGAGATGTGTTAACACAAAGTGTAGAGGGGCACCGGTGCGTTCTATACGAGATCCCGGAGCCTCTCCGAATGCACTGATGCAGAGCACCGAGGGGGTTTTAGTGAGTAAAAATCTCACATAACTCTGATTTCCCCCCAGAAACAGGGTATCTTTCGAAGATTTCCCCCCGAAACAAAAAAAAAAAAAAAAAAAAAAAAAAAAAAAAAAAAAAAAAAAAAAAAAGGTCACCCATTATGTAAACAGAGTGAGGACGCGATACACATCCAAGAATATAGTGTCCAAATGTGCGAAAAAATTGGTAATTAGGGAGAAATGGAGACGCCTATTCTAACGGGTCACCACCCTTATTTGATAACTACCATCTGTATGTCAACATTGAAATGACAGATGAGTAAAAGTGTCTTTATATGTTGACAATTAAACTACTATAATTTAAAATACCGCACTAATATAAGAAGTTATTAAAGACAGTTTTTCTTTTCTTGTCTTTTGAAACATTACAACGAGATCTATATCCTGTTCTCTCGTTCATAGTCCGCACGTAAACGCCTTTACAGGATCTTCTTTATTTTTCTAAACGTTATACGACGCATCGGGACATTAAAAGATCATAATATTCGTTTTATATCTTAAACAGATGCTGTTTAGACAGACCATTTACTTATTTTTTTTATTCTAATCGATTGACCCCATTCGTAACCGGTTGGTTACTTTTTTAATGTCTACATTTTGTAAGAGGATATATTCATTGATGGCAAGTTAATGGGTTTTGATCTAATTGTTACATAAACACTTTAAAATAAGATGGAATTACAGTCGGCGAGTTATAACTAGTTTTTTATAACAAAGAATGGACAGAGGCTACATGGAGACAACGCTGAGCTTTCTAAGGACTAAGCTATCGTATGAAAAATACAGTAAGAGACAATTATTTCCAAAAGACGATGGGTATTATCATCATTGTAGCCTATCCTGATTCATCGCGTATATGAGGACTATAATCTTTTTTTAAAATGTCTTTATCTTGCAATCAGTCAGCTAGACTATGAGCAGATGTGTTGAGAGCTGTTAGGCGGTAAGAGCAAAATCTCCATCGACACTGCTCCACTTTATCAACCGTGTCTATCAAGACTTAGGATTTGTCGCCTTAGCCTATTTATTAGGTCCGGTGTGCTTAGTTGCGTGGCAAGCTTATTAGGATGCTTTTCCAGCCTTTTTCTGTATTTCCTACTCCAGGTCTCGATCTCCCCTTTAACAGTCCTGATTTTAAGGTGCTCATGAATCTCCGAGGTTTTTATAAACCACGGAGAGTTGGATATTTGTTTCAAGATGTAATTTTGAACCCTCTGTATGATACTTATGTTAGAGTCACACGCCGAACCCCATAGTTGAATCTCGTATGTCCAAATTGGTTTCAAAGAGCATTTCGTAGATCAGTAGCTTATTATCTACTGTCAGCTTGGAATTTCTGCCAAGCAGCCAGTAGAGTAAAAAGAGGACTATAAATAAACAATTGATATATTGTTACCTGTTTCCCACGTGGGCAATATTATAATGATACAAGTATACCAGTAATATAAACATTGTACAAATAATAAAAGATAATGCGATGCGTAATCGATAAAGTATTTAAAATATAAAAATTATGATTTAGATTTTTTTTGTGTTCTCTAAATTGCTCTGATGCACAGGTATCTAACTAAACTAATGAATGTACATATATTTTTAATCATGAGATAGACAGACAAATTATAGCCCGAAGTCCTCCTTAAAGATTAATAAGCCACTAAAATTCTGCACCATGCATAATAACACTTTAATTTAAATCTTTGGGAAAGTTTCCAGTCTACGTTATATATAACATTTGTTGTATTATAAATACTTTTTCATTTTTATTTTTTATATGCCATCGGAGTTAAAGATTGTTGCATTACGAGTACAATTCTTTAATTTTGCATCTCATTTCATTCCTTTATATTAAAGGATGTCATTTTATGTATGGCTAATATTGATTAAATCTCAACAGCTAACGAAGCGAAAAGTAATTTAACTAAAGAAAATAAAACTTAAGTATTTTATTATACTCCTTAATTTATTGACTTGAACCAGCATTCGTGTTTTAAAATGATTAATGAGAATGCACCTAAGTTATATATTTTTAAACTTTAAAAGTAAGACACTCAAAATCACTAACCGTTATTAATTTCATTCCAAGCTACGTCTTCTTCTCGTTGTAGGCTCTGCAGGCATCTGGTGCAGAAGCTGTGCAGGCAACCCAGCAGCCGTGGCTCGACTAATTCTCTCTTGCACAGCGAGCACTCCCAATCCTTAACCCTGCTCTTTCTGCCTTCATTACACGAAGATGTCCGCAAACCAACACACAAGCTTTGGCTAGCCGGTCTCGTAATCTTTTGATGCAATGGACTATTACCAGCACTAATTGACGACGGTTCTAAAGATTTTCTTCTGTCTTGCTTTTTACGGGTGAAACTTCCAAAAATATACATAATTCTGTATATTTTCATTTCATTTTTAAAAATAAAAGATTATAGTTAATTTTCTAGAAAAAACATTTTAAAAATAATTAAATAAATAAAAACTACTATCAAATGAATACGGAAAATCTATCACAATTATTGTTTATAAATATTTGAATGAAATTCGATGGTCATGAATAGGCATTACGGTGTTTCACTTTTGTTCTAGCGTCTGTTTAAAAATAAACGTCCTCTCGCGCTCAAGTACTGAGGTCGACTGTCCAAAGAGCAACCACTCAGTGGTAGGGTGCATCACTAGAAATTATTTCTAATTACTTTGAAGTGATTTTTTTAAAAGCATCTACATAAATTGCATTAAATTGCTACGTTCTAACAGGTTCGATTACAGTGCGTTTTGTATTTAAAAATAAAATAAATAAGTTATATAAAATTTATTTGTTTTTCTGACAAATCTTGTACAATTTCGCTTACTTTTATGGAACTGTATAACATTCTTTTTATTATATTTTGATATATTTATTTATTAACATAATATGTTTATTCATAACTATTTGTATATGATATGTTTATACATAACGTGAGGCACACTCACCGTAATTCTTTCAATCATGTCTACTTACTAGTTATCTTGAAGATTATTATTTTGTGCAGTGTTCATATAATTATTATATTAATGTTGTTGTGAAATGACACAAGAGAATTGATTGATCAACTAACTGTAAATGTTGCTAATAAATATCCTAGTACGAACACTTAAAAAATTTGGAACGTTGTGATTTTTTGTTAAACGCATAATCGTCTTAAACAGTAAAGTGACAATTGTGATATTTTGGTTACGTTTAAAATAAATCAATGTCGCGGTCGATCCCCTAAACTGATGGGTAATGTGTGACGCTTGACTAGTAATTATCAAGGTTCTATATTCGTTGCGATCCCTACTCATTCATTATTTCCTTTAAATCCTTGAATAGTAATCATTACAAATGTACACGCAGATGAACGTTTTTGGAATACGTTAGGTACACGTGATTATTTTTTTCAATATATTATAAAATAATATTTTTTTACTATATATTTATACGAACGTATAAATAGATTTAACTCATTTGTGTTAAGTTTCATATTACAAAGGGTGCAGGTATTGGAGCCATGTTGAAAACTGATTGATCGGATGAGATTTACCTTGAAATTAGAATAGCAATGTCTGCCTCATTGTTATTTGTAGCATATTTGTATCAATGTAATTTTACAAAGAGGATTAGTCTACCGTTATAAAGAAATGAAGTTAAAAAATGTGCAACTATTAAATATATTATATTAGGTTCCTGTTTATTACTAATTTAAATATTTATAGTAATTTATCAGTATAACTATTATACCGTTTTGTTTCAGGAAAGTTAACCAGCAAAAGGTTTATAATAATGAAGTTTTTATATTTTAAAATGCTGTATTTTCCCATTATTGTGTGTGTTTTATATTATTATAATCCTTTGTGAATTCCGTCTTATTAGCTCGTTAATCGTTAAATCAATAATTGAAATAGATTGATCAGCAAAAGTACTGTTTGCTGATCTAAAATATTTTCACCAGTTAATCACATTACTCGTAATTCGAACAAATATTTAACTATTTTTTTGTAATATATAACGTATGTAGTTACATTAACCTTTTTCGTTTTTAGATTGCATTGTTTGTAGTAATAATTTTAAGTAATATGTTTAAAAATAAAATAAACCGTCATAACTCTAAAAGTTTGGATAATTGAAAATTAAGTATAAAATTATCAATATAAGTTATTTGGTGTAAATGAAACTATATATTTCTCTTATTACGTTTACGTATATTTCTATAACGCAAAAGCATAACGCCATGTCCACGTCTTTGTGACAATTATAGTGATGTGCGAGAAAAATTTTTGGTGTCGATTTATCATAAAAAGATCGACTAAAATCGTCTTTGCATTTTCTCTCATTGTTTAATCAAACGAAACAGAAATATTTAAATAACTGAATGGATTACATAAAGGTTTATTTTTAAGTTAATGATTACAAATTTACAAAATGACGATTACCAAAGTCAGGTTGTATTATGTTTTTAACTTGAAATATCAATTTGCGCGGTAAACAGCCCTAAAATTGTTATGCTACAAAATGACTGTGAATGACATTGATGATCACTTGAGAATGTTTTCGTACGTAAAATCCAGTTCTATTTTCTAGTGTAGGTGTGGAAAGCGGTTTTATTTATAATGAACCCTATAAAACTATGTCATTGCTGATTTTAGCGTAAAAACGCATTCCGTAAAAATAAAACGCTATGTTGAACTTATATAAACTTTGGTTATTATCATGTCTCGGTGCTATTGTTATGATTATTTTATACTTCCAATCAGAAATTACTCGTTTAGAAGAAAATTTTCGCAAGCTAGGTGAGTAAAATCATATGTCTTTAATAAAAGAACGATTTATATTTCAATAACGTCCGTTTTTTATTTCAGAATATAAATTGGCACAAAGTCAATCAACATCGCGTCAGTTTTTTCCGAAACCGATGGAAAAAGATGAAGATGACTTAGTTGTTATATACAATCGGGTGCCGAAGACAGGATCCACTAGTTTTGTGGGTGTAGCATACGATTTGTGCAAAAAAAACCATTTTAAAGTGTTACACATCAATATTACTGCAAACATGCATGTAATGTCATTGAGCAACCAGTATAAGTTTGCACAAAATGTGACAAAATGGCAGGAAATGAAGCCAGCTCTCTATCATGGGCATATGGCATTTTTAAACTTTGAAAGGTGGATTGTTTTTGTTTTTAATACACAATATCCTTTAGCAACATTTACTTTTCCCACTAATGTTTATTCTACATAGTTAAAAACTACATAGTTTTAAACACATATAGACCCTCTTATAATAGAATTTAAATATTCATTGATAAAATGTTAATAGTGTCCATAAAAGATTATTGTATTTTTGTCTTACAGATTAGGTACATCCTCAAAACCAGTGTTCATTAACTTAATAAGAAAACCTTTAGATCGACTTGTGTCATACTACTATTTCTTAAGAAATGGGGATAATTTTCGTCCCCATTTGGTAAGAAAAAAACATGGTGACAAAATGGTAAGTCAAATTTATTTTATTCTATTAAAAACAAATTTTATTGAATAGTTAAGTTTTTGAGATTTAATAACTCTAAAAAAATCATACTTTATTATGTTAAAGATTTGCTTAAAGTTACCCAACACTTAACTTTTTTTCTCAACAGACATTTGATGAATGTGTAGAAAAAAGTCAACCAGATTGTGATCCAAACTCAATGTGGCTTCAGGTGCCATTCTTCTGTGGGCATTCAGCTCAGTGTTGGTTAGTATTTCTAATGGCTTTAATATTAAATATTAAAAATTGTTTACTCTGCAGATGTGTTATTTGCCAATGAAGCAGAGCACTTTAACAGGCTTAAGACATCCACTATTAAGTATAAGCCTTACTTAAGGGTCTCATTGGAACTATCTTGTGGATTAACTGCTGATCCCATTGAGCAACTTTCCATATTGTTTATAACGTTATCTATGTTGTTTCAGGAAACCTGGCAACCAGTGGGCTTTAGACCAAGCTAAGCATAATCTAGTCAACCACTATCTTCTAGTGGGCATCACTGAAGAGATGCTAGATTTTATAACCGTTCTGGAGGCTGTTTTGCCTCTCATGTTCAAGGGTGCGACTGAACATTATCTTAACAGCAACAAATCTCATCTCAGGCAGACTAGTGCTAAAATTGATCCAGCACAGAAAACGATTGAGAAGATTCAACAGTCAACAGTGTGGAAGATGGAGAATGAGTTATACGAGTTTGCATTAGAACATTTTAAATATGTTAAACGGAAAGTCTTAATGAGAGAAGCAGTGAGTGTGCCTCAAACATTCTTTTACGAGAAGATTCGACCAAAATGAAACAATAATGTATTGAAATTTGAATTATTCATTCCATGTTCTAGTAAATTGTTAATGTTTCAGTTATGTTTATTGATTTAATTAACTGTTACAATGAATATCATATAATAAAAGACATCATCATCTTACTGGGTGGATACATCCACTGACAAAAGACATCGGATAATAGTTTTTAATATACAATGACTATATCATATGTACCTTGGATTGGCCTAATTAGTCAATTTACTTGTTAGTATTTGAATTGTTTTAAGTGTTCAGTATTTATTTAAGTATAACAATAAACTTAGACATCCACTGACAAGCTCTGTCGACGGAGACTGCATAGGTAAGTACCACATCATTGACTATTTCTTTCGCAAAACAGTTGTCTGCAATAAAATCATATTCAGTGTTTCAAAGTGACGAATATGATGTGGTGAATTGTGTATAATTTTGACACCACATTGTTATGTGCAGGTGTATCACTTACCATCAAATGAACATCATCTCCTTTTCACTTCACTGTTGAATAAAAGAAACAGATTGAACTAGTTGCAAACTACACAATTAATAAAATATAATTTAAACTTATTATAGTAATTTCCGAGCACAATTTATTGAGCAAAATATAGTGTTAATTAATTTTTTTTTTACTAACTCAGCGCCAAGATGACCAGGACATTTCCCTGATGTTGATAGGTTCACCTATATAATATAATATGGCGCTAGTTAGGATATACACTGCACCACATTGCGCTCGATGCCTTGTGACAAGATGTTAAGCTTTATTAAACCAGTAATTTCACTAGCTAAAACGCCCTTTAAATCGGAACACGGTTAAGTTTGCATAGCAGTGCGCTGCGGTGGTACCTACCTAGCGGTATACCTAATTTGTGTTTTTGCTCACTAGAAGATATTGTCCAAGGAATAAAAATTATATTTCATTCATTTTATTATGAGAGCATTATTTGTGATATTATTTTTACTGAAACAACGAATTATCAACGCTATGATTTGATTGTTTTCCCGCCATATTGTAACTGTTTTTTTTAAGACAAACGGCGTTCCGTTATTGTTGTGTTTTAACTAAGCTTTAATTTATGTCTCTAACGAATTTAATATTTCCTGTGCTGTATCCGTGTTTATTTTCGTGATAATCTACAAACGTACTTTAATTAGCTACTTATTTCAATAAAACCGGCCTAGTTTTATAGACAGCGTATTTTATAAAGAATTAAAAAGAAAAAACAAACGAATAATGGAAGTCACTGTATAGCTATAAACGTTATTTATTATGAAATTTTTATTTGATGAATTTATTAAAGAAATAATAATAATACGTAATAAAAGAGCAATGACTTTAATAACATTGTTATAAAAATATCAGAATAACATCGATAATTTTAATCGTTACTTTTTTTTCAAACCTCTCATTTTCAGCCACATGAAGCGGGTCGCGCAGCATTGTAAATATTCATTTGAATAGACCGTAAGTGAAATTGTTCTTCCAATCGATCTAAATACGTTTAAGTGATTCAATAATATATACATCTTATTAACTGAATTGTATAATGATATGACACTGTATATATATATATTATATTGTTATTGGAAATATGTTTATATTATTTATCTTAATTGGTTCTATATAATTATATTTATCGATTCAAACATTCATTACGTTGGTTTTGATAATATTGCGAATTTTAATTGAGTAGTTGCCCATTGATTTTATAACAATCAATACCATTTCAAGTATACAAGTACGTTGCAGTTATTAATTGAATCGGTAAATATATAACAGTAATCATTATTTTTTTTAATACAAACGTTAACAAAACCGTATTCAAACGTTAACCGTTTTTACAACACATTTTAAAACGATGTAAACGTTTTGACTTAATAATGATAAAATAATTATAATGCAAATATAATTATTTTAATCCACTGTTTATTTTATGGCAAATTAGTACGTTAATATTGTAAAGTAAAAAAAATTTTTGTTAAATTCAAAGATCGGTTTTGCACATTTTTATACTTAATATTTTAACTTAACGGCCTTTACCATCTCAATAATTTTACCAATTGATTGTTTACGACTTTATTCTGTTTTGTCGTTTCATGGTCGAGTAAAAATTTTATGGCATTTGCGAAACTTTTTACGCTGTTCAAACTCAGCGCCTTAAAAATGTACTTTTTTTTAGCTAAACGTGAAAAATTTATATATTTTGAGGAAAATTATCTAAATGTAACCACATCGTTCGTCAACATTCACAGACGCTGTATGTTGTGTATATATCGTAGCTGTAATAGAAGCTAAATAGACATGCATGAGTATTTATAAATAAGATAAAAGTCTCTAAGCATGTTTTTTTTATTAAACTTAATAGAAAAATTTACAATTGGTTATTTTAATATTCTAACGGCACAATAAAGAAACAAAGTCTAATATGTATTTTAAAGGTAGTTTGCAATATACATTTGTACTTATCGGAATGGTTTTTAATTAAAATCTGAGCACGAAATAGTTGTTAAAAGTTTGTTAATAAAAATGACATTTTATTATATAAGACTGTTATTTCATCCTTCGAACCTGCCTATTTTTGTATAACTTGGGTCTTTAAAAAACTGGGACATTTTAATGAAACCGTTCTCTTTTTTAAATCACCTAAAATATAAGAAGTGAGTTCAAGACAAATAAACAAACAGCCCTTTTAATGTTTCCACCCCTTGTACACGGAGCCTTCTCTCATAAGAGAGTTCCAACGTCATATAGCAGTACAAGTAGTTATACAATTTCACTATAACATCTGGTATAAAATGATTTGATGACTCATATACTAGTTTTACGAATTCATATTGATTAGCTTCGGTAAAGTGAAATTTCTTCAAACGTATCAATTACTAAATCGATTGAATAATTTACTTTCGTCCTCTGGCGTGGCGTTCGCTAGAAAAATTGTGTATTAAGAGCTCTAATAACTTTATGAGTCAACTGCGGTGTTCCAAGCAAACACTATTAATCAGAAATGTCTTGCATGGGACATGCATTTCTTACAATAATTGCCTACGCAGTAGATTCATTCAGGGGGATGCCTCTTTAAATATTCAATCGATTCTCCATCTCTTTCATGTGTGGATTATCACGTAGGTCAGAATGGGACATATATGTGTTTATTAGTTATACATTTTAAAAGTTAGGTTGCCTGTTCAGTCGTATGTTAGAATCAAAAGAGTGCGGTCGCCCCGCAATGCTAACGCGATCACGACCGTTAGCAGAAATGCTATCGCGACGTCACAACTTCCGAATAATCAGAGGTCTATTAGCAAGTTGCAAATCATTGAAGATGAGTTAATTTATATTGGATTTATCGAGTTTTCTGTTTAGTTTGTTACGAAGCCCGGACGAAGGTCGCGTCCTTAAATCGATGAACAATTAAACGTGACAGCGTGTGACTACCCGCTTGTTTACAGACAGTTTTTGATAATTATATATTTATTCTAAATAAGTGCCAACACAAAACCTAGCTAAGTTTACAGGGACTATTTCATTATTTATCCAAGGGAACTCTTAATCAATTGTATATTCATGGAATATGGGCATCTGTTTAGACACTGGTAAGTAGCGATTAAAAAGCCGCACGTTTGTCATTGATTATTATACCTTCAGCAAATACCCTCCAGATCAGGCGTTATTATTATTCATATTATTCTTTTGTATGTTATTAAATTAGGCACCGCATCATATTTAAAAAGGTTACATTGGGCGTCAAATATTAAAACTAACATTTACATTTAAAATGTATTATAGTGTACTCTATGAAGATATTTAGTCTTGAGTTTTGGAATAGGGTTAATATTCGAACATAATAAATAGAATTGATTACTATGAAACTCCATAATTTTTTTGTTGGGATCTTCGGTACTTGTTTCTTAGTTTTTTAAATATTATTTATATTTAGAAACTATTTTAATTTTTTAATGAACTGACTTTGATAATTAATTTCTTAGAAGTAAATAAAAATTTTCATTACACAAGGCGAGAACAAAAATATTATCTTCATTTAGTTTCAATACTGGCAGAAAGTCTTCGTTCTCCTTACCATAAAAAAATTGATAACAGAGTGCGTTTGGCGGGAACGTAACTGACAGACGGCAATAAATAATGACGTTAAAGAAATTTACCTTTTTGAAGTTAAATGTAAAAGATAAAAAATAGTTAAAAGTAAACGTTGTGCAAATATGTAACCACAAAAATGTTAAATACCAATGAATTCCAAATTGTTACCTGTTGTTATATTGAAGAATATACGTTGTGGAATTCAGGTAAATTTTACGATTCCATTTAATAATAACGTTTATGATTGTTTCCCTTATAATATAAGTTGTATCATAAGAAATAAACGTGTAAATTATTTAAATTGATATGACTATAAAATGCACGTAAAATATGTCGTCGTTATTGCACATCATATATATCTCTAGGCCAAAAGTTAAAAAGTCGGTGTACCTTTCTGTATGTATGTAAATAAAAATCTTTAATAAATGAACGGTACATTATTTGTGAAGAACAAAACAATGAGGAGTTGGAAACGACTGGCGGTGAACGCAGTCGCCGCGAAAGCGCTTGGGCGGGACGCGCTACGCCGCCCGCCGCCTCATTCCCCATGCAGAACTCCAGCCACGTCAAGTTCGAGCCGCCCCGCGTACCGGTCATATTTGTGCTGGGTAAGACAACCTCCTCTGGAGTTTCAATAATAACAATTTTCTGTTAAATTCTCTCTACGAGTATAAATGATTTCGAATATCCGTGTTCAGAGTTCGCTAAACCTATACCAAAATCGTACTGGCTTAAAACATTATAATAAACACCAAACATTACCACTCACTTAATGGAGCAGTTAAAGATTTTTATCATTGGAGATACTTGATCAACTGTCGTTTAATAATTATCCCATGTAACTGTTTTTATGGGTAGATCTCAAAAGAAATATCGGGCTTTTCGCGGTAAAACAGCAGTAGAGATATAACGTTTTTATCTTCAAAGTTTTATTAGATGTCGCAGAAATATATAAAAGATGGACGACATAATTTGCTCTTTTCTTTGTAAGTACAACGTATCCGTCTCCAGAGCGTAGCAGCCATTCGCTTGCCAAGACTGAGGTCCTTGGTTAGATTCTTGAGTTACATGTTGTGATGCTAGCTTTCATTTTTAGATTGTAAATCGGCTTATATGTTTTGCTGTATCCCAATATCAACATATGAGTGTTGGAATATTTTGGACGATCACGCATCACCGTCTTCGGCTCCACTATTATACAAGATGTTTAGTTGATGTTAAGCGCGAGTCCATTTTACTAAGAAAAAGTTATGAAAAGGAATGTCCTCCCGTGAGAAGTTCAAGGTGACTACTAGTGTTGTTTTGGTTCAGGAGGACCGGGCAGCGGTAAGGTGACGCACTGCGACAACCTGATGGAGGAGCGTCGCGGGCTCGTCCACATCAACATGACCGACCTACTGCAGCAGTACGCCATCGGGAACGGTGCGTTCAGAATACTATCACTTAATATATTTACACTTCTGTAAATATATTATAATTCTGGTGGTAGGTCTCTGTTGCCGGAGACCGTCTAGGTACCCTTAGTTCCTATTGCAGTCAGCAAAGAGTAATGTGTAATTACTCTATTCCGGTTTGAAGCGCGTTGTAGATAGTTAAATTATTGCTATAATGAGACTTAATTGTCATGTCTCAAAGCGATGGACGCAATGTGATGCTGTCACGTTGGCTAAATACTGGTTCAGTCATAATCAATGGTTGTGGTGAATCAATGAATACCTGACCCTGCACGGTATGATACCAATAAATGTCGACATCTTTCTATAACTAATTATGATATTTAATTTTTAACATTTACGCTTTAAGGCCAATTAATCAAGATCAGCTCACAGCAGGTACATTATTTTTTATTGACTGTACCTTCATATGACTGATCATCTTCAACAGCAGTAATCAGCATCATCAGCTATGATTGTTATTAGGCAATTTTGTATCTTTAGTTCCGGAATTTTCTGAATAACTAAACTTTTGTTATGACAGACTAAATAATCGTTCCATGTTATCAAGGGGTTCGTTTAGTCAAAACGGGGTAAAATTTTTCCACCTCTTCACCCTGTAACAAATGTACACATATCAAGATCGATATAGTATACCTTATGAGATATCCTAAATAATGTTACATTGATACAATCACTCTTTTTTTTAGATCGCTTCACATCAACACCACACCATAGCAGCACGAGAAAAGGTCGATTACATATATTAACACCACAAGTTTTTTTTTTAAGCAAGCTTCCTACTTAAGCTTACTGGTGGTAGTGTCTTTGTTGCCGGAGACAGTCTAGGTAGGTACCACCGCAACGCCTATAGCAGCCGACAAACAGTAGTATGCAAATATTACTATGTTCCGTTTTGAACGGCGCTGTAGTTAGTGTACTGTGGTAATGAGATTCAACGTCTTATGTTTGAAGGTGACCAGCGCAATGTGGTGCAGTGTATACCATTCTAACTAGCGCCACATTGTTATGGCCAGACGTGTCACTTGCCATCAGGTGAACGTCCCGCTCGTCCCGTCGCTTAATAGAATAAAAAAAAGAAGCTTCATACAACTGTTTCGCTTAACGCCAAAAATCTTAAGAACATTTATAAAGCACACAATGATTTTATTACAAACACAATACTGTTTATTAAGTGAAAGGGTGTAAGGGATCCCACACAACAACTCACGGAACCCAAGCTAACTTCATTTGCTCGTGGTGCACCCTGTTAATCAACAAACGGGGCACTGGTTACCGCCAACCCGCATTGGGCCAGCGTGGTGGGAAATGGCCCATATCCCCAAATGAACCCTTACTACAGCCCCTAGTGCCCAGCGGTCTGGAGGCCATGCTGACTGTATGCGGAGATCTTTGGGTGAAACCTATGTCCAGCATTGGACGGTTTATTGGGTGATGATGATGATGATATAGATTATCTTTTTTTACGAGGTCAAGTATCCACGATATCTGAAAACTATTGTCGTTGGAACTGTAACTTTGACGATATTTTTCTTTACCAGAAAATCAATAGCAGTGGTAATGAACCCTCACCTCATCATCTCGTAAATTAAACTAGCTATTCCTCGTTCGATTTGCTGGCCGTAATGTAGAAGTAGACTTGAAATTTGTGAGATATATTCCCGCCCGGCTGCTACTTCCCACCCCCTTTAGGCCTAGAAGAAGCCTGCATATGCTAATGATGATGATCATGACTCTACATAGGTGGAAAGATGTCATCATCATCAGCCGATAGACGACCACAGCTGGACATAGGCCTCTCCCAAATAACTCCTCATCGATCGGTGTTGCTCGAATTCAGTGGGTTCTCAAAATTCTCACCAGGTCGTCGGTCCACCTTGTAGGAGCACCTGCCTGTCGTAGAAGACGATTAAAAGGGTCTAGGAGTGTGTGGGCTTTGAAGATGGGGACTCTCATTGTTCACTAAGCGAGCCCAGGATGAATGACAAGTACCAGATGGTCTAGTACTTGTCACACCAAAGCGAGGATGTCGAAAAGAGCTACAGCCCTCTCTGGGATGTGCTTTATATCCGGGGGCCTCCCGCAACGCTCTGAAGGTGACCACTGGGGGGTTTAAGTGGGTAAAAACACAATTTCGTCTTTCCCCCCAGAAACGGGGTAACTTTATAAGAAGATATCCACCACGAAAACAAAAAAAAGGTCTCTTGATTATAATAATGTAGGCGCTTGAAAGCCTTAGCGACTTATACAGCTCATCTGATACTGGGCTCGTGGACCTGGATCCACGGCCGGTTAAAGGTAAGGCCTGTAAAGGTCTCTATTGTTGGGGATCATCTAGGTAGATAACACCGCAGTATCTATTGCAGCTGACAAACAAAACCTATTACAGCCTGATTAGAAGAAGAAGCGATGATGCACGACCAAATAGTTGGCTGCCAATCTGGTAGCCCAGGAGGCACCAAGGTCCTTAAAAAGCGATCGCGTACCTGAAGACGTAGTGTTAGTAGGCTCCCCACTAGACAGTCCCACGATCTGGTAAAGGTTGCGGAAGCAGCTGGATGCGGGCAGCGCACGTCCGATCGATAAGGGGGTCTATGGGGGAGGCCTATGTCCAGCAATGGACGTCTGTCGGCCGATGATGATGATTATGACACGTGTTCGTCATAAAGCATACGCTATTAGATTCTGTTATCCCCAGTAATTTCTCTAGCGACAACGCCCTTCAAGCGAGACAAGTGTAATGCTTGAAAAATAATTTAGTCGGTCTCCGGAAACAAAGACCTACCATCCATTATATGTTAACAACATATTTTGATATTATTAAGGGTTGTTTGTTACGTGTGGTCACCATTGTGGGGGTAGTGGTGGTCATTGCCAATGCCGCAGGGTGGCCGATCGATCTGCTCCGTCCCCCCCACAAACATCGGCGACCTGCATTTAAATTGTGTAACGTTGAACTAATTGATGTTTGCAGTTTCCCACGCGTGGGGTTTGTTTTCAGTTTCATTTGTCTGTTTGTATGTATTTGATGTCCATTAACACACGAATGAAGTAATTTCACATTATTTGTGTGTTTGTCTGTTTTAATGAGTTTACAAACAATTATTAGGTTGATAAGATGCTATCAGTGCATTTCTTTCACCAGAACTCTTCCAATATATATATGTCATCATCATCAGCCGATAGACATCCACTGCTGGACACAAGCCTCCCCCAAAGATCACCACTCCAGCGCTGTGCGCATCCAACTTCCCGCAACTCTACAGCCACCAGCGGCCGTCGTTAGTAGCCTTTCATATGGAGGAATTTGGGCCATTTCCCACCATGCTGGCCCAATGGTGGGTTGGTGGGAGATTTATATTGTATACTCAGACACTCAATGAGTGTTCGTGTACAAATATATATATATATTCATTGACTCTTCACGAGTAGAAGAATATTAATTAGTTAGAGAAATATCTCTAGCATTAGCTTCTGCTATTAAGAGATCAGATAAGAATGGATTTTACAAAATTTCTACCACCACCCTTCCTTTGTTCACCAATCACTTGAAAACTAGTGAACGTATCAACACAGGGACATGAACACTCGACGCGGAATGTTTTGTACATTAACAGGCTATTCATTTTTTTAACTTCATGGATCCTTCATCATTTTATCACTAATTAACTTTTATAAACATTTTCATTTGGTATTATGCGGTTGCTATGGTAACGGTTTGTAAGCACTAAGCGTTAATATCTCGTTATCAGAAAGAGGATATTCACGTATTGGTCGGCACCACTTCCCTTTTGTCGGTTAAGTAATAACATTAATCGTATTGATCGGGAACTGGATAACTGGTGATTAAGTATGAGCTGAATGCAGCGATAGTAGCCATTTAACGTTCAATTGCGTAATTAACTTGGCAGTGGTCTCATGGGAAGGTGGCCGGTGCTCCTGTTGGCTCACGATAAGTGCCCTTGTTTACACACATGGTGTTTTTCCTACATGGCTGTAATATTTTACTGGTGCCAGGCCTCTGTTGCTGTACCACCTAGGCACCACCGCCGTTTTTTTTTAAATGTTTAAATCACCTGATGGTGAGTGATACGCTCAGAATGTGGCGCTGGTTAGGACACAGCGCCGCATCGCGCTCTTCGTCTGAGACATTACATGTTGAGCCTACTCCAGTAATTACATTAGCTGCAACGCCCTTCGAACCGGAACACAGTACCGTTTGTCGGTAGGATAAGTATCATGTATGTAAATATCGGTAATTATCATGCGCCAAGCAGTAATATGCAAACATTTCTGTTATCCGGTTTGCAGTGCGTTGTAGCTAGTGTTCTGGGGTAACTGAGACTTAGACTCTGGGGTAGTTACAGTTAACATGTTACTTCATCCGAACACATCATGCTTACCATCAAATGAATCTTCGAAGAAAGAGATGGGAGGACTTAGGTCAAGATATTTTTCACGTTGCAGTTCTAGACATAGTTTTCAGCTTTCCTCACGAAAAACAGTCAGCATATAGAACTTTTGGCAGATATGCAAGATTTCGGCACGTTGTCAAGCAAGACGGTGACCGAGGTGCTGATGCTGGAGATGAAGATGGCGCCGGCTGCGAAGACTTACTTAGTGTCGGGATATCCTCGCTCCATGCGCGACGTGGCCGAGTATACGGAAAAGGTAAATATTGTTAGTGTTGTCATAACATATGTATGAATGTTTTCCTACTACCCAGTAATCACAGCACCTTTCAAACCGGACCTTAGAAATATTTGCACGCTGTTTGGTATCTTTCTTTAAAATATTCAGTACTTTGTGGCTTCTGTGATGGAACTATAATACTTCCACTGTTGCTCAGTGGCCAATCGCTGGACTTATGACATGGATGTCTCCGGTTCGATCCCAGGGCAGCAAGTATTAACTTTACAGTATCGCTGTGTTCCATCTGTTGATACATGAGGGTCATCATATCTTCATAGTATTCTATAATATACTAATAGTCAAGTTGCCCAGCTTTTATAACTGTTATTAAAAATATATCCTAAGATATAACATCAGCAACGAACCGCGTGCTGCTTATCGCTGGTGGTAAGACTTTGTTGTCGGAGACCGTCGCGGTAGGTGCCACCGCAGCGCTCTATTGCAGCTCACAGACAGTATTGTGCAAACATTGACGTGTCTCGGCATTGAAGGGCCCTGTAGCAAGTGAAATTACTGAGGTAACGAGACTTAACATCTTATGTCTCAAGGCGACGAGCTGAATGTAGTGCAAGAGATACTAACTAGCGCGACGTGATCACTCACCATCAGGTGAACGTTCCCCTCGGCTTGCGGCTTCGCAAAATAAAAAAAAAGATCTTCAGTGAAACGAAGGTACAGTGACTCCTACTTCTGCTGCCTAGCAAAAGTATTGAAACAATATTATTTCCGGTTTCAAAGGGGTTGCTAGTGAAGTCGTAGAATAAAAAAAATTAATCACTATAATATGACACCCGTCAATCCGCTTTGGGCCAGCAGGGTGGGGCTAAAGCGCAATTCTCCTTCAGGATCCTTAAGGGCAGCCTATGCCCAGCAGTGGGCGTTACACTACTGATAAGATAATAACATGTTATATATGTATCATCTAAAGTATATCCGAACGTTGTCCACACTAGTGAGTGTTACCATCAATCAAATTATATCCTGAATTTTCCATAAGCAGTTTTTTTTTTAAACAATATAAAGAAAGGGTATTTCTTTTATATCTGATCAGTCAAATAATGCTTACTAATTTGCTTTTCATGGATGGACTGGATGTGGATGTATCAAAGGAAATTTCTTGGTACGCCGTCGGGGTACATTAATTCTATGTCTTTGAACAGCTGTCGACCTTTTGTACGCCGCCCCTAATAAATCCTTGGAAGAGCTGACAAAAATCGGTCGGCAGTGTGTCAAGGATATGAGGAGGAGCAGGCTGAGGATATGATAGTTAATGAATAATATTGATGTCTTCGCGTGTTCAATTGTCTTGTTTTATTTCGGTTATGGCGACGGATGTTAATAACTGATGATCACACAGACTTAGGTTCGTTATGAACTTACAGTAAGGAGGAAGCTGGTGTTATACACTTGTCTATAACAATGTGATGCTGCTTAGGAGATATACACTGCATGACTTTGCGCTCGTCCAGTTATCCTGGTAATATCATTAGCTACAACGCCCTACAAACCGGAACACAATGTTTGCACAGTACTGTCTGTCGGCTCCAAAGGACGCTGCGATGGTACCTACCTAGGCGGTCTTTGTAACAGAGACCTACCACCAGTAAAGTTCTGCACCAATAAAAGATGTGCATTAAGGTTGTAATGTTGGTGCTAATTCCATGTGGATGTGAAACTATTTATGATGATAGATCCAGACGGTGAGCGGCGCGGTGGTGGTCAGCTGGCGGCAGCGGATACTGGAGCGGCAGATCGAGTACGGAGCGCGGCTTGGGCACGTGGTGCTGAGCCTGGCGCGCATGGAGCTCGCCAACTTCTACCGGAGTGTGCTGCCCGTAGCCGACTACTACGACCACGCCGGAATGCTTGTAGTCGTGAGTGGATGCACTTTTTAACCACTAGTAGGAAAAGGAAGGTCCCTTCTCAGAGACCTGTTAACACAAAATATGAGAGATCCCGGAGCCTCTCTGACTGCACTGATGCAGACCACCGAGAGGGTTTTAGTAAGTAAGAATCTCATATAAGCCACTTCGTCCGAGAAGCAGAGTATCTTTCGAAGATTTCCTCCCCGAAATAAAAAAAAAAATTCGATGGTGGGTACTAATGTAGCGCGTATTTCAGCCGACAATCAGTACTGTGCAAATATTACTGTGTTCCGGTTTGAAGGGCGCTGTAGCTAGTGTAAATACTGCCGCGATTATACTTAAAATATTGTCTTAGGACGACGAGCGTAATGTGGTGATGTGTGTACAACCCTAACTAGCGTCATATTGATATGAGCAGGCGTATCTCTTACCATCAGGTGAACGTCTCACTCATCTCGTCGCTTCCTTGAATAAAAAAAAAATCGGATCTGTCCCAAGCTCTATTGTCTTCTCTCTTTCCTTTTCATCATTACCCTTAAATCTCATCACACCCTTACTTGTTATTTATAATAAAAAATTACAAATACATTTATACGTCTGTCTTTTCTGTAGTTGTACAGCAGTAGTGTGCAAACATTATCGTGCTCCGGTTTGAATGGCGTTGAAAGCTAGTGGAATTACTGGGCCAACGAAGGTTAACATTTTTGTCTAATGACGACCAGGGCAATGTGGTGCAGTGTATGTACTGTGTGTTAGGAGACCGCTTCCGAAAACGAAGACAGACGATAGTACCAATGACATCTTTGATGAAGGGACGGAAAAAAATCGATCCTGATTTTAAAAAAATCATTTTTTCAGGTTGGTACAGTTAAATGAAATGGTAGTTTCATAAAAAATACATTGCTCGACAAAAAAAAACAGCAATGCACACAATGCACCACATTATGCTCGTCGTCTGAGACATAAGATGCGAGTCTCATTACCCCAGTATACCAGCCACAGCGCCCTTAAAACCGGAATAAAGCAATATTTGTACTTTGTTTGGCGGCAGAAATAGGCGTTTCGGTGGGTACCACCTAGACGATGTCCGGTAACAGACCACCAGTCCAGTATAAAAAAATAATTGTTAATATCAGTCCGGTTCCTATTCTTCATATCTATATATATATATATATATGATTTATTACATCTTGATTATTTTGCAACTGTATGACGTCATCATGATATGGATTTATGAGCTTTATCTATATATATCATAAAACAAGTCAACATTAAAAAAAATATATTGCCGGAGACCATCTGGGTAGGAACCACAGCGCCTGTCTGCCGCCAAACAGTAATGTGCAAACATTACTGTTGTCCGGTTTAAAGGGCCTTGTAGCTAGAGTAATTACTGGGGTAAGATTTCAACGACTTAGGTCTCAAGCGACGAGCACATTGTGGTCTTGTATATGTTATCCTGACTAGCGTTTATGTTGTTGTAAGTTCGGCGTATCACTTACCATCAGGTGAACGATGGGCTCATCTCGTTTAATTGTATAAAAAAAGGTAAACGTAAATTGTGAAAGCTGTAACAGTTCAGATTGTAATGTTGAAGAAGCGCGGGTTCGATTCCTACCGAGCTTCAACTTCCGTTGAGTGAAAACTTCGTGAGCTAACTTACTCTATATGAATATAAGAACAGCTTGGATGACGCATTTGACTTTCTCCTTGTTAATAAAGGCCACGATGCCCGGAAGTGGGAGAGGTGAAATTTCTTTTTTTTTTAATAGTTCCCAAAGTGGTTTATACGTATACAATACTTCAAAGTATTTATCCAACCGGCCCATTAGCTCAGTTGGTTAGAGCGTCGTGCTAATAACGCGAAGGTCGCGGGTTCGATCCCCTCATGGGCCATTAGTACTTTTTTAAGTTTTGACTTTATTTATAAATATTTTATTTAAATGGTTAATTTGTTGTTAATTTTATTGCATATAAAATAAGGTGACATGGTACTCATAGCTGATGGAATTGCAAATGTGAAGTGAAGTCATCATGCAATCTTATTGCTTCATGCCATTGCCAACAGCAACTACGCAGTTATTGGTAGATTGGTGTCCTGATCATCATTTGTTGGAATTCTCATGGTTCTTCTGTTGTCATGCTATATAGTCATCATTTATAACATACTAGCTGTTCTAGGTAGCCGTAATATATAATTAGACTTGAAGTTTGTCCGAAATTCTCCTTGAGAGCGACCGCAAATCCAAACGACTATCTATAACAACCGTTACCATAGAAACCGCATAAATAACACCCAGTGCGAATGTTTATAAAATAAAACGATGAAGGATCTATGAAATACAAAAAGATAAATATCCTGTAGCCATCTGCAGATCATCTCCGTCGAATGCTCTTGTATCCCGTGTCGATGCGTTCACTCATTTTCAAGTGATTGGCGAACATATGAAACCTATTTTCATTATATTTATATATTGAGATACATTTAAAAAATATTTCACCTATTTACCCATAATTAATATATTTTCATAAATTAAGGTCAATACTAAGTTTGTTTATTATTTTCACTGCCCTGTGTATACGGCCCATTAGCTCAGTTGGTTAGAGCGTCGTGCTAATAACGCGAAGGTCGCGGGTTCGATCCCCTCATGGGCCAAATCCTCCTTTTTTTTTATATGTTTAATAATTTTAATATTATGATGATTCTAGACTTTTCTATTATAGCATCTAGGTTTTATTTATTACTTTACTGGTGGTAGGCCTCACTTCCCGGAGAGTCTGCCAACGAGCTTATTACTAGTAACACTTTTATCCCTGTACACGTGAAGATAGTAGTGTATTGTAGAAGTTGAAACGCTGCAGTGCCATCTGATGGCAATGTGGGATGGGAATAATACGGAAAACTGTGTTAGTGTGGTCATAGTAATGTCGACGTAACCATGATTTCTATCCAGAAGACCAGGGTATCTTTTCAGATTTGCTCTATATCATCATCAGCCGATAGCCGTCCACTGATGGATATAGGCCTCCCTCAAAGATCTCGACATTGATCGGTCCACAGTCGGCATGGCTCTCGGTATCGCCAGGCACTAGGAGCTATCGTTTCAAGTGGTTCATATGAGGGGCTTAAGCTTAAGCAGGGTGCACCACGAGGTCAGGTTGGCTTGGATCCCGTGAGTTGTTATGCGAGCCTCCTAAAACGTATGTACCAAAATAAAAGACACTTTTGCTTTTTAACTTCCGATTGATAATTTTTTCGTAAAAAGAGTATTAATGGCCCATGAGGGGATCGAACCCGCGACCTTCGCGTTATTAGCACGACGCTCTAACCAACTGAGCTAATGGGCCGGTTGAGGCTACAGTTAAAATAATCGTATTGGACATGATCAGATAAACCAAGTTACGTAAAATATTTTTCACCTTTCACTTTATACAAACGTTGTTATTCAAGTTACGTTAACCTTTTGGTTAAGAGCCGTGTGGTGTAATATATATATATACATATATATATATATGTAAAGACTTTTTTTTTATTATAAGAAGTGACGAGGCGAGCGGACGTCGTTCGTTATCTCAGTAGTTACACGAGTTCCTGCGCCCTTCGAACCGGAAAACAGTAATGTTTGCACACTATGTTTGGTGGCAAAATAGGCACTGCGGTGGTACCTATCTAGACAGTCTCCGGCCGTAGAAACCTACCACCAGTAAAAACAATCAAAGGTATTTTTTTTATGTAATAATGACTGCATCTTATTCTATGAATGAACACCATAAACAAATGTTTACATGGAAACACATGAAAAGGACGCCAGGGTTGATAATGCTCGGAGCCAGTAAAGCGGAATATTATGTTCTTGTAGGTCCATCTTCCATTATTCCGTCAATTTCCGATGGTAGCACTAGTTCCTTGTTTGTGACCTTTATAATTAATAGGGTGGTGGGAAGTAGCCCAAATCCCCTATGCGAACTCTTAGAGCCCCTGGTGCCAGGCGGTAGCGGAGGCCATGGTGACTGACAGACGTAGGCATGGCGCTGGAACCAGTGTAACGCAGGATCGATTTTTGGGGAGGCCTATGTCCAGCAGTGGACGTCTATCGGCTTATGATGATGATCATAATTAACATTTGGTTAATTGGTGGTAGGTCTCTGTTGCCAGAGACCGTCTAGGTAGGTACCACCGCAGCTTTTATTGCAGTCGACAAAAGGTCCTGTGTTCCGGTTTGAAAGGCGCATTAGCTTCTGTAATTACCGAGTTAGAGAACGACGAGCACTCGTCTCGTCACTTCAAATAAAAAATATATTGTGGACCGGTTTGAAGGACGCTGTAGCAAGTGTAATAATCGGGAGTAGAGTTTCAATTGGACTGAGTATTAGTATTAGATTTTAAGTTCATTTATCTATGCAATAGTATTTCGCACATCCACGAAAGCTAAGTTTGTGCGAAGCCTTCCATCATTAGATTCAGTTCAGCCTGAACGGAACCAGTTCCTGTTCCGCCGCCACAGCTGAGACGTTTGCGTAGTAAACAAAGCGGCGATGTTTCCTAAAGAAATTATTAGTTTGCGATCGAATGGGCCTGCATATTTTATGAGGTAACCACACGTTTACTGGTAACGGACGATGGGTATTTGTTCGTCTGCTATGTACATATACGGAGTAGTACTGAAGGTTATAAGAGTCTGTCATTAATTAGTTTTTTTTTGTTGTTTCGGGGCGGGGGGTAAGTCTTCGAAAGATCTATCTTCTGGGGAGGTAGTCAGAGTTATGTGTAGATTTTTAACGGTGGCCATCTTCGGTTGCCCGGTGTCTGCTTTATGCGGACCTTACCAGCCTCGTGAGTACTTCAGTGACCGGAGACCGCGTCCAGCCGTTGTCCTCCCCAGGGTATGATAAATTTGGTTTGTTGCAACACGAAGCTTATAATCGAATTTAAGGATACCGTGATATTGTATGATTTCGACAGACGTCGTCTACCATCTACGCAGGTACCACCGCAACGTCTATATCTGCCACCAAACAGTACTGCGTTAACATCACTGTGTTCCGGTTTGAAGGGCGCGTAGCTAGTGTACTTGCTGGGGTAACAAGAATCAGTAACTTATGTTTTAGAAGACAGGCGCATTGTGGTGCAGTATATATATCATAGTAACTAGCGCCACTTTGTCATGGGCAGACGTACTTACCATCAGGAGAAGGCGGTCCCGCTCGTGTTGTCGCTTTAATTGAAATAAAAAAAATAATTATATACTAGATACTATATAGATAGTAGGTCTACAATCTATTGAAAGTCGTCTTCAATTCAAGACCTTCTCCTGATGATGTGTCTGCCATGACAGTGTGACGATAGCTAGGATGTTGTACACATCACCATATTGTGCTCGTCGCCTTGAAGCATTAAGTTTCTTTATCGCTTCCCGGATTATAGTACCCTTCAATCCGGATTATAGTAACATTTGCATACTACAGTTTGCAGGCAGAAATAAGCACTGTAGTGGTACTTGTCTAGACGATTTCCGGCAGAGATTTACCGCCAGTCAGCCGCCTCAAAGAAATTGCTTATTTTAAGAATATTACTGTCCAGTGAAGCAATAATCCCATCAAATAATTTACTATCAAAGTAATACCTCGCATGGGGTCGTGAGGCGGAAACGGACCATCCAATGTTTCCGCTGACGAATCGATGTTCAGCAATAAGTTTGTTTTAAAACTTGTTTCGCCGCGACGCGCCAGATCGATCGCCCGCTACGGTCAACGTACAATGTCACGTGCCACGTGCAACATGCTACGTGCTACGCGCTACGAGATACACATGCACACACACTTGTGTGAGTGCACGATATTGCTGTTTGAGACTAAGCACTGTCGTCTATCCTGTAATCACGGGCTATTCAGAATAGGACTATGGCCATCATTGCCAGCCGTAGAAAAACGTCCATCTCGTAGCATAGCGAGGATGCCAAAGAGGGTTGAAACTCCTCGGACATACTTAGGCATATTACAGATTGGCACCAGTGCGTTTCGTAAAACATCCCCAGAACTGTTGTAACTGTGGTGGTACCACCGGTAAAGTTTTGGTGGGGACAAATCCCAGATTACCTTGTCTTCGCCACAAAATCGTGGTATCTTGAAAAGATATCCCACGCCTATAACAAAAATAAAAAGTAACCTGTTATTGCAAATCTGCCATCAAACAGTAGTGTACAAACATTACTGTGATCCGGATTGGAAGGGGTCTGCGTAGCGAAACTTAGCAACTGATCTCTCCAAGCGAAAAGCACATTGTGATGCTGTATGTATAATCCTAACTAGCTCTACATTATATTCCGGCATATGACCATCAGGTGTAAGTCCCACTCCATTCGCCCCTTCGTAGAATAAAAAAATATCTTCTAGCTTCAGGGTTGTTTATATTTATCACGTCACAGAATTTACTCACAAACATACTCGACAGACTAGACGAGACCTATTCCATTGGTGATTATCTTAGTGATCTACTGTATAATTACAAAGCCTATAGTATAGACCTTATCTTCGTTTATTCATCTTGCAAGACCTCCCATCTTTACTTGGGGTCGGCCCTCCTAGTCATTCTTCTAAATCCATCGCTATTTTGTGTCATAGCTTCTGTCATTTAGTTATTCTTTAGATCTTTATTGATCGTCAACCAAGTAGTTGGAGGTTCTCCCAGGGCCACCCTTCTTAGTTTCGAGATCCAGCTCTACCCTAACCATATGCATTGTTGGTCTTCGAATGACATAGCCGTACCAGCTTAAGCGTCTCTACCATTTTCTCTTGAACCGGCTGGTCGTTATTGTATTCAGTTATTTATGGTAGTAGAGTTTCTGAACAGAAGATCCCTTAATTTGGTAGACCTTTTCGATAAAAGATTCTATATTTCCTAATATCCGGTTTGCAAGGCGTCTTATATATAAGTGAGCCGAATGTCGGTGTTGTGCAAATGTCTAATAGATACATCATTGTTACGTTCAGGCAAACTTGCTTGTCTCTGCTTACCAAATTATCCTTAAAACATGGTGATGTTTCATGTAACGTGAGGTTTATAAAAATTTGAAGGTATTCTAAGAAAGTAAGTAGTTACTTAAGTTAATTTCAGAAGGCGTGTGACCCACCGTCTGGTCCTCCGTCATTGAAAATTTAATGATGAATGTCGCTCAGTACCATCCATGCGAGTGTTCTCATTAATTCTTCAATCAATACACTGTTACTCGATTCCATTAACCTATAATCTTATAGTCAAGTTAATAACTTAGTTTTAAGTTTATACAAACTAACTTGAAATTACTCGACATTAACCTTCATCATCATTAGTCCATAGACGTCCACTGCTGGACATACGCCTTTCCCAAAGATCTCCACGTCGATCGGTCCCGCGTTGCTCGCATCCAGTGGTTTCCCGCGATTCTCATCAGATCGTCGGTCCACCTTGTGGGAGGCCTCCCAACGCTACGCCACTCGAGGACCTTACTGACCATAGGCCGTCGGTTCTTCGAGCAATGTGCCCTGCCCACTGCCACTTAAGTCTAGCTATTTTTTGGGGTATGACCAATAGACAATACAATGACCATACGATTTTTTATTCTGTACATAAAATTATTCATTAATTCACAATAACGTTCGTTGGTCCCCACCCGCTTCGCTGGCTGTAACACCCCCGCAACCCCTTTTAGAGAAGAGATTTTGTAAAATCCATTCTTAATTGATCTCTAAATGGTTGAAGCAATATCACCACCAAATTTTGAGTGTTTACGTCTAATGATTTCGCCGCTCTCAGGAACAGTTAATGAATCTCTGGTTATCGAGTATATTTATACTGGTGGTAGATCTCCACTGTAATAGCCCTGTAGTCTCGGGCTAGTAAGAATAGGACTAAGGTAAGCCCTGCCTGTTTAAAAGGCGTCTAAAAGGGTGTAGGAGTTTCGCGCGCCTTGAGGGTGGGGGGCCCTCATCGCATAAGCGATCCTGTGTGGGTCAGCGTATGGCTCAGCGATGATGCCTAGAAGGGTTTGGCTCCTCTTCAGAGACATGTTCACACAAAGTGTAGAGGGGCACCGGTGCGTTCTCAAAGATATCCCGGAGTCTCTTCGACTGCACTGATGCACCATCGAAGGGGTTTTAGTGAGTAAGAATCTCACATAACCCTGACTTCCCCCCAACTGCAGAGTTTCTGTCGAAGATTTTCCTCCCCAAAAAAAAAAGGTCGGGACGTGATACCGTCTGTTCATTAGATCACAAACCGTGTCAAGTGGTTTTCCCAATTTTTCAGATTTTCTTGAACATCCATGTATGAGCTCATCGCGTGTATAATAATATGTTAACAATTGTAATGGGTGCAATGATAAAATATACCAGCATCAGATGGTGGTAGGTCTCTGCTGCCGGAGACCGTCTGTATACCACCGCTACTCCTATTTCCGCCGTCATATAGTAGTGTGCAAACATTACTGTGTTCCGGTTTGAAGAGCGCAGTAGCTAATGAAAATATTGAAGTAATGAGACTTATCTTTATATATTTCAAGGCGACAAGCACAATGTAATGCGAGTACTATTCTATCGTTAATATGTTATGGGCAGGCATGTCACTTATTATCAAGTGAATGTCTCGCTCCTTTCATCGTTTCATAGAAAAAAAAAATGGTCCAACCAGAAAAACCCAGCGGACCTCATGCGGGCTGAACGTTGACTCTAATTAATCTGGACGGATACCACCGCAGCTCCTATTTCCGTCGCCAAACAGTAGTTAGCAAATAGTACTATGTCCGGTTTGTAGAACGTTGTAGCTAGTGAAATTACTGAAGTAACGAGACTTAATATGTTATACTTCAAGATGGCACAATGTGTTGTGTATATCATATTAACTTGCGGTAACCTGTTACCAGGGCGCGTATCGCTTACCATCAGCTGAACATCTTGCTCGTTACATTAGTTATTGGGGTTAGAGGAAGTAGTCCTATCAGGTTAACGTCTTCCCTAGTTTTTTTTTTCTTTTTTATTAACTTGTGTAACAAAATGCTAACGGAACGCACACCCTGTACCAATACTGGGCCGGTAGTGGGGTAGTGTCGGACTCCAACCGACTAAAAAGCTTCACACGGTATTCCATCACATCCGCAAGGAACGCGCGGGGGTCGCGGGATAACGCTTTAAACAGTTCTTCCGCAACCCCCGTTCGGCATCCGTGAAGCATCCCTCCCAATTGACAAAATCCCTATCACTAAGCGGCGACGCGTCGGAATACGAGACGCGTCGCCAGATACGCCCCAGGAACCCTTTCGAAGAGGGGCGCCGGACCGACGGCCCTTGTCGGTCGCGGCGCCAGGTTCCTCTGCCTAAGGAGGCAAGCGGCGGTAACGTCTTCCGTAGTAACGTCATCATAACTCGCCTCACCCTAGTTTGTTGTGTATAATACCTGTAGACAAGGTTTACGCAACAACTTACGGAACCCAAGCTATGCCCACCTGCTTGCGGTGCACCCTGCTAATCAATAAACGAGGCTCTTGCTTCTGTCAACCCGCATTGAGCCAGCGTGGTGGGAAATGGCCCAAATCCCCTATATGAATCCATACAAACATGTTGAACTTTGGGAGAAGGCTATATCCAGCAGTGGACGTCCATCGCCTGACGATGAGGTTAAAAAACCTGTCACCATGGTATAATTAAGTAAAAATCGAAAGACTATAGATGACTAATATAAAGAAGTAATATTGTGGTACAAATTATTAAAGTGTGTCACCAAATTACAACCCTCCTCCACCTCCCTCCGTGACCGAATTACGGAGAAGGCAGCTGCGGCGTTTCGGTGATGAATTAATAAACTGGTTCCAACGTCCATCATGTCCAGTGAGGGTTGTGTGAATATTTGAAGCTCGCACTTGGGCTCACAGGTGCTGTGCCTTGAACTTTCCACTGTTTACATGCTATTCGATCTGGTGCCGATGAATCGGTGGATAATTCCTTGCCTCGATTGGCGATGGTATTGGGTTCATCATCATCATCATCATCATCAGCCGATAGACGTCCAATGCTGGACCGGCCTACCCTCAAAGATCCCCACATACTATCAACATGGCCTCCAGTACCGCTGGGAATTATAAACTGTCCTATGTAGTTTCATAGAAAGGGTTTTGGGCCATTTGCCTCCACGCTGGTCCAATGTGGGTTGGTGGGAATAGAGAGATGAGAGTCTTAATCTCAAAGATTATTTTATTCTACATGGGATCTTCAGCTGATGGTAACTGATATGGCCTGTCCATAACCACCTGACACTAGTTAGGATGATATGTCCTGTACCATATTACGCTTGTCAACTGACACATTTTGGATCATGTTACCTTAGTAATTTCAATACCTGTAGCACCCTTTAAACCGGAACACAGTAATGTTTGCACAATACTGTTTGTCGGCTGTAATAGGTGCTGTGGTAACTATCTAAATAGTCTCCAGCATCAGAGATCTGCCACCAGTAGATGAAAAAAATTGTCATTCATGAAGTCAAGAATGAAGCCAATTCCTTTATGTTAGTTAAAATCAATCAATTTATTATCCTTTAGGTCAACGGCGAACGCAATCCCGAGGAAGTGTACAAGGACTTCCGAGCTGCAGTTCTTCAGATCCTGAGCACAGCGGAGGACCAGAATCTGAACGGTGTTACTGACGGTATACCCGGAGAGATAGTAGGTGTTGAACCTGCGCCCGTCAGGAATGGAGACAGGACCATTCGGAGCATGAGATTGGAAGTAAGAGGAGGGCATGACGTGAGGGAAGCGGAAGTGATCGAGGATCAGCTTCCGACTACGATACCTGCTGTGATGCCGGTAAATGGAAACGTGGTGCGAGGTGCGACGCCAAAGGCATGTAGCGCGATTTTATATTTAATAATTGTTGATTTTATAATTTACTTTATACAACGCTTTAATTTTTTTTTATTTAATTAAGCGAAGAGACGAGCGGGACGTTCACTTGGTGGTAAGTGTTACGCCGGCCCATAACAACGTGGTGCTAGTTGGGATGATGCACTGCACCACATTGCGTTCGTTGCCTGAGACATAAGATATTGAATTGCGTTACCCCAGTAATTACACTAGCTACAGCGCCCTTCAAACCGGAACACAGTAATGTCTGCACAGTACTGTCTGTCGGCTGCTATAGGCGCTGCGGTGGTCCTACCTAGACGGTCTCCGGCAACCATGACCTATCACCAGTAAAACTCAATACTCAAGCAAGCAATTTATTATATTATGACGGGAAATCGATTAATGAATGTTTAGATATCGATTCTTCCAAATTCGGTTCCAGCGATTCAAATATTTATTAACCTCCACCTGGGCAGACCCTCTCTGCCGGAGATCGTCTAGGTGGATATCACCGTCTAGGAGTTTCGCGGGCCTTGAGTGTGAGTGCCCTTATCGCTCAACAAGCGAACCAGCTTATGGGTCAGCGATGGTGTCTAGGAGGGTTAGGCTCCTCCCGACGTGTTAACACAAAATGTATAGAGGCACCGGTGCGGTCTATAATAGATCTTGGCGTCTCTTCCATTCCATTGATGCAGACCTCCGAGAAGATTTTAATGAGTAAAAATCTCACATAACCCTGTCTTCCCGTCTGAAGCAGAGTATCTTACGAAGAATTCCCCTCCGACACCAAAAAAAAAATTTATCACTGGGGTAACAAAACTCAATAATATCGCTTATGGATTCAAAGCAAATGTTTGTATTCAGATAACATATATATACGTACATTATTTCCCTAATGAGAAAGAGCATAAAAAATATCTTTATGATATATAAAATTGTAAATAATACAAAAGTGATTGTGGCCCATGAGGGGATCGAACCCGCGACCTTCGCGTTATTAGCACGACGCTCTAACCAACTGAGCTAATGGGCCGGTTGGAAACCAACTACTAAAGGCATTACATATCATCATCATCACTGCTGAACATAAGCTTCCTCCAAAGATTTCCACATCGCAAAGCTTTACATATACCTGACAATATATATATATATAAACAAATAATATATATACATAATAAACAATAACAATATAAATAATTATTTAATCATAAAGCCGACAAATACTTATGTGTTTATGACATTTTTATAATCTATAGGCTGAACTGATCAGAGTCCGAAGCTCGGGTACGAACGTCGCTATTCTGTGGGTGGTTGGCGGGCCTGGCAGCAACAAGGCGGCGCTCTGCCAGCGAGCTGTCTCCGAACGCCACGGCTGGATTCACTTCAGGTTGTAGTCCGGAACATCCTTTGCACGCAGTCTTTATTTAAAGAGTTCGTGTGTGTCTGTATAATGGGCTTTTTTTGCTGTCGGGGGTGAAATTTCCAGAAGTCATCTTGTTTCAGTGGGAAGTCAGGGTTATGATAGATTTCCACCCACGGGATTACTTCGCATTTGCTGTCCTCCTCGCGCTCGGTTAAGAACTCCATAATCAAGACCGCAAACATAGTCGACTTCTACGACAGTCAAAGCTTCAGATTAACAGATGTGTAACGTTTGCTCCAGTCTGGGTCAGCGTCTCCGCTCGCTGGCTGAGAGCGGCGGAGGGCCAACGTCAGATGGAGCGCTGTGCCGCGCGGCCGTCGGCGGCGGCGAGCTGGCGCCCGACGAGATTGTGCGGCGTTTGGTGCGAGCAGCAGTGGAGGAAGCGATACGCAGCCGGCGCGGCATCGTGCTCGACGGGTACCCACGAGACCTGCAACAGGTGGAGCGTTTCGAGAACGAGGTAGTCTTCTCATATATATCTCTTCTATATATTTCAAATATATCTAAATTTAAAACGCTGCAGGTGGATACATTAACCACAATGTAGGTTATCTTACTTGATACCGAGGAAGTACCAGGTTCAAATTCTCAATTCATTAATTCTAGTTATTAATCTCCACTTTCAATGGAAAAGCTAACTTGGAGTATAAACAGGAAAACAAAAAATTGATCGCCAAAATTATTTTTCGTGATGTCCATTTGACATGATGTTCAGGGACAATGAGGCGGTGACGATGAAGCATGCTCGCCCAGAATACTCTAGTGCTCATTCTAACTTCATTTATCTAATGGTGGTCTAGAAATTTTGCATTACATTCCGCAGTTCGGAGTGACACCACGCATGGTGCTGTTGGACTGCTCCAAGCTGCAGCTGGGGCGCGGGCGGCGCGACGACTCCGTGGGCTCATTCCGCCGTCGGCTTGAAGTGTTTCGCGAGCTCAGCCTGCCGATGCTCAAGGACCTCGACCAGCAACACCGACTGGTCATCGTGAGTATATTCTGTGTATTTACACCCGGTGGTAAAAGATTCGCTAACGCATAACAATGAGCTGCGCTAATTAAGATGTTCACACTGCAGGCAAAACTGATTTACTTATTCTTTAATTTGCAATTTAACTCGAGAGTTAACTGAAACTTCAAATTGAAGTCAATAATTACTTAGATAAAAAAATTCATTATAACTTGTTTATTAGCTTAACATAATATATATAACTTTAGGTGGACGGAGACACCGATACAGTCGAAGTACAGGAGGAATTCAACAGGGTGCTATTGGAGGAGATGGAGAAGGCAGAGGAGATCGCTGCCATACCGCAAGCGATTGCCGCCGACGGACTTACCCCGCCCCAGCACGACACTGGTACGAGATGGACTTTTGACAACAAGAATCGTTTACTATAAGTCAAAGGCTGTCAGTGCTCCGTCACAATGACAATTATTGACTTTAACCACAAGTCCGTGTACGCCAAGCGCACTAACCACCTGTTTCCGGTTGTTAATACAATTACTATGATAAGGGAAAAATTATATAATATAGTTCTAGAGCTCGCTCCGCTGCAGCCGCCTAGCCCTGCGTTGCCCAATGGCGTCGCGCATGCGCACAACGGCTCGCTCGCCAACGGTTTTGCCCACATCATCAAAAATAAGGTAAAATATATAGTGCATTGTTTCGCTTTTGTTATTACCTTTTACCTTATATAATATTATTGCACAGATGAAATCTATTTGACAGATTACTCCAATAACAAGCAACGTCAGCAAGATCCCAACGGTGTCGCAGGTGACGCACGACGCGAGCAGGCTGTACCGGCGCGGCGTTGCTGACCAGCCGCTGCGCGCGCAACACATTTGAACGGGCACCACACTCCACACACATCCGCTTCATTGCAGCCCTTGTAACGTTACATAAGTTAACAATAATAATAAATCTAAAACATACCTAACCTAACCTAAAAATAAAAAGGTAATAAACGACCGAAGCCCAGGCCCACAAATACCCGAGGAACGAGTTATAAAAAAAAATAACCTAAAAAAAATTTAGTGTTTAGCTTTTAAACCATAGATAACAAATTAACACGCTATCAATTATATTATGTAACAGTGCTCCAAAAATATCTCCCCAGCAATTTAATGTGATGCTTCAGCACACCCAAATATGGAGAATGTCGTATTTTTGTTTTCACTAACACTGGGCGTCATTTCACCGTAATATTGAGTGAAAGGAAAGAAGAAGTGAGAAGAGAAGAAACTCCGCCAACAGCATCCTAACACTGATCTAAACCTAACTTAATCTCACCTCAAAAGTGTAATGTAAAACATAACTTAACGATTCACTCCATCGTGTCAGCACCAACTTAAAAGAACCATTAAGTAACCAAGTGTAAAGTGAAATGTGCCTAAATAAGTTTTAAACCGAACTAAGTACACGATAGGTCTAGACTAAACACTAAGTTCTAAATATAAGCAAATTAGTCAAATTAAACAATTATTGGTAATTTAGTTATAATTTTTTTACACGTAGGCTATTTATATATTTATTAATATTGTTTAAATTATGTATGTTAGATAGAATAAAAAAGTCAGTTGAAAATTAAGTAACGATCCGCTGCGCCCAGGATCTGAAGAACTGCGGCTCGGAAGTCCTTGTACAAACGCATGTGAAGAGGAAATCAATATCCGGATTTATAATGCCCTCCATTGGTGTAGCCGCTCTCCACAAGGTGTTATCCAAACTTTTGAGCTGAAAGACCAGAATTCGCATATACAAGATAGCGATAAGACCAATCTGTGGTGGCAAGAGAGGTGAAGTAGCAAGAGCTGGACACCAACGCCTAAAGAAGAACAGTTCCTGGTTTCCGAGGAAAAAATCATGCGTAGATTCTTCGGACCGACTCAGAAAGGGAATGGTAGGTGGCGAGGCCGACGCTATATTGAAATCTAGAGGCTGGTCTGGCGAACCGAACATCTTAGAGGAAGCCAAAGCTCACAGACTACGTTGGATGGGCCACTTGCTAAGAATAGGAGACGGTCGTAGAGTCAAAAAAGGGTTTCTTGGAACATCGATTGGCCGCCGACCTATCGGCCAGCCCAGTTCACTAGAAGGATGCCGTAGAGCATAACCTACGCGAGCTCCAAGCAGTGGACTGGCAAGAGGCAGTGGGAGACAGACAACGCTGGTGCTCTCCTGTGTCGGAGGCCAAGACTCACTTTGGGTCGCTGCTCCAGAGGAGTAAACATTAACTTTATAGTTGACAAGAGGAAATACGATCATAAATTATTTTACTCAATGGCAGTATTAAATATTGTTTGTCAAATCGAAAGCATTTTTATAGTTCAATGTTACCACAATATGATACAGAATACAAAAAAAAAAATTGTCAATGTAACGTATTAACTATAATTAAAATTAAGATAAATTATCATTTAGATTATTATCTTAAATTGTAGAAAGTATTGAATTTAATTATATAATATGTAATACGCACAGACACTCAAGTGCCTTAGCACCCGAGGTGTTTTCGGTAAATATAGGTTTAAAAAAAGAATTAATATTTATGTATATAATGTAACAGATATTTAAAAATTATCTACAGAATATTATAACAATGAGGTTTACATTTTTTTTTTTTAATAAAATGCCATCAATGAATAGCAATACAAAGAAAATTACTATTTTGTAAACGTACATAGTACTAATGAATTAGTCACTTAAATAGATATATGTCACTAAAGCGGGGCCAACTTAGTGTTTAGATTAGAAATTAAACTTACATGTAGATTCACAACAACTTTGGATTTTATTTATTGTGTATGTAATTATTGTTTAAAAGCCTCTTTAGTGCTTGATGGGACAAAGTCGTTTGCCTAAAAAAAAAACCTGGGACGAAATGTCAATTTTCATTTTATTTCAAATTAATAATTATACAGATGAATAAATTAACAGCTTTCAAGAATAAGAGAGTCGAGGCTATTCGCCACGCTGGCCAAGTATAAGTCGGCAGATCACATCTATGAAAGCTGGTCTTTTTGAAGATACTTGAGCAGAAACTCGAGCTCACGGTATTGAACTTGCGCCATCCCAGGACCTATAGTATGGACGACAGCAAACGAAGCTGTAACAACCTCGACTATGCAGATATATATATACAATCAAAACCTATAATGTAAACTGATATTTAATTTTTTTTTTAAATATGTACTTTATATTTTTGTTGTAATACGTGACGATATTGTTACTTTTTAAATATATATAAATTATAAACTATAGTTACGTTAAAAATAAACGAACACATTTGCTAACCGTTTCATTTATCGATTCACCTGTACAGCAGCACGATCGTTAAGTAAATAGTATAATTACTTGTAATAATATGAGTATAATTAAAAATTATCTTAATTTAATAACAAAATTACCAATAGTATTGATTTCGTTTCTAGCTGTTGTAAAATATAGAATTTTGGGAGATACAGCTCGAGAGTACATTATTTTTATAAATATATTCCCAGTGGTGATGGCGTTAATAAAACAAAAAAGCATCAGCTTGTGCATGTCGCATATGCTTGTCACTACGGAATCAGATAAAAAAAATATTCGAAATATATACAAAGTTGAACAACAATTGATTTTTAAATTATGCATTTAACTAGTTCTAAATGATAGATATTGAACAACCCGTGTATATTCATTTTATTTTATTATTAGCACCAAAGTATAATTCAAAGCGTTTTCCACAAACACTTGCCTATTAAATTAATACATAAGACGTAACGTTTATTTAATTTAGTTATCAGCGAATGTAGTCACATTCGTTCCAGCTATTCCAAAGCTTTTCTCGATAATTTTTTTTTAAATTACTCTCGATACGTATGAGTACCGGATCATTTCAATTTTATTTATGTTATTATTTAAGAATATTAGTTGCTTCTAATTTTTATAGTTTCTGGCGTAATTCGTTTAACAATTTTGCCAATTTTCATGAAGATTGGATAAAAGAGTTTAAAGATCTCGTATCAAGCTCATTAGCGCCTATCATGATTGTCATTCAACATAAATTCCAAAAAGCGTCGTGGGCAATTTAATAATATACTTGAAGACAGTTCTACCCTTTATTACGAGATGCCTAAAAATAAATACAGTGACGTAAGCGTGCTACGGATAATTGCATAATCTGTGCCCAATCGATACATCGCTGCTCGTTAGTGTGGCTGTCAGTTTTCCCGCCACAACCCTGTGACGTTGGCGCGCTATCACTCCCCTCCTCTCACCGTACCCGGCCGCGCTATAGGCGGGCTGGCACAATTTCCGCGGCCTTGACCGAGCTACAATCAAATCAAACCCGCAGTCGGTGCGTACTATTTGTGTCGGCCGCTTGTCGCGCCTCCTGTTCCTCAACGTCCTCTGTTATTGCTACATTTAAAATAAAATGGTGAGTTAAAATATTATTGTTCGTTGATTTACATTGTCGGCTATATATTTTTTTCATATGAAATATACGTTAGCGATAGATCGCACAAAAACATTCTCAATGATTTCTCGTTTCGTTACGTCACTGAATGATAATAATAGGCCTAAATTTAGCTTGGTTTATAACATGAAAATTATATATAATTCGTGTATGGATATTATGTAATATATAAAATATTTCTATTCAATATTTCATTACAGAGTATTTATATCGATAGTATTTGTTACGATAATAATTATTTTCAACTCTACTGAAAGGAGAATATTTTTAAACTGACTATAAAATGTAAGTATGTACAAAATAATTCTCACGTCTTACAAATTCTTTATTACAAACACAACGTTTAGTAGTTTTTTTTTTATTATCGACTAATCAATTTTAATCTTTCAATGACAAGGTTATACAAAGGTGGTTTACTTCTTTAACTTACATTTGACCTAATTTCATAAGAAATGTCAGGTTAATGAGATACATTTTTTCAAGTTAACCCTAAGTAACTTACTATTATATATTTCTATGTCATATTTGACGTTTTGTGATGATTATTTAACTCATCATCACTGAATAATCAAGCTGAAGATGTGATGATCAGTTTGGTGAGTGAGAGAAAAGTTTTAGATAATGTGTTTTGGTTTGAAATAATTCCACTACGTCTATTTTCTCATTCATCTGATGATTTTTCCCTATTTTTTTTTTATGATGATGAGGCTATTTATCATGATACGGCTTTATAAATAAATTGTATACGTCGCCATATCATGGGCAGGCGTATCAACACCAGGTAATGGCCTTCTCGTTATTCCGTACGATTTATGTAATATAACAATAGAAATTTCGATTTGCATATTACTCAACGGTAATATTCTTCACCATAACTTCTGAACTAGTGATGAGCCTAGAGAGACCACAGACAATCTTGGTATATTGGTCTTGGTCTCGGTCTTGCATATTCAGTCTTATAATACAGGTTCAAGTTATGATAAATATTTTAAGTCATCAGTTCAACGGATTTTTTTTCGTTTGGTCTTGCATATGTGGTCTTCATGATCAGCATTTCAACCGATGCACATCCACAGCGGACATAGGTCGCTTGTAATGTGTTCCACAGAGCACGGTCTTGATCTTGGTTTTTGTCTTACTTATAAGACCTATACCAAGGCAGACCTGTTATGCAAGATCAAGGCCAATTTCACTCATTACTATTATAGAAACGTAATAAAGTCAAAGGTTCCGTTTCCTTTGTGTTTAATTAAAAAAATATTATTGTTTATCTAATTATTAAGGTAAATGAGTGGATCTAGATAAGTGCATGTACTGTGCAATCCTCGATAACGAGTGTTCACATTATCGGAACTTACGATTCTGATACGTTGCGATAACTCCATGAAACAATACATTGTATAACCAGGTCTCTGCTGGTAACCATTTACTACCTCAACGTGACGATCACAATCTGATGCTGTGTATCATACTAACTAGCCCCATCTTAATATCGCTTGGTTTCTTTTGTATAACGAAAATGGTATTGACGAAACCATCACAATCAGGTTTGTGAGGCGAAGCTCTCATATAACACCGTAATATAAAGACATACTCACACTACACAGCTTCTTCTAGAAAAGACATCAGAATACAACGTACAGGTGAGTGGAAAAGCCATTAACAAATCCAATATAAGACCTGGTGCTCGTCATCAGACATACTCCAGAGGAGACGAACTCGAACTCTTTTATAAGTTTCGAGTCTATTGGAAATAAGTTGTGTATATACACGACTGCTGATGAGTATGTACACAGCACCATGTGCCCGACGTGTGGAGACATTGTCAAATATCGTTACTAAGTAATTTCACTAGCTGCAGCGCCCTTAAAACCGGAATATAATAATGTCGGCATAGTATTGTTTGACGGTAGAAATAAGAGCTGCTGTAATATCAGCAGCGATCGATCGAGTCCGGTCTGCATATAGCAGCTGGCTGTGACCTTCATCAGACCATGGCTCTGTTGATGCAGTGTTTTTTTTTTAATTCGTTTATTTTTAACCGACGAGACGAGCGAGACACTCACCTGATGGTAAGTGATACGCCGTAACAACGTGGCTCTAGTTAGGATGGTACACACAGCACTACATTGTGTCCGTTGTTGCGACGTGTCATGTTAGTATTCGTTACCTCGGTAATTTTATTAGCTACAGCGTCCTTCAAACC
The DNA here is from genome assembly GCA_029034505.1 of Ornithoptera priamus. Classification (NCBI taxonomy): domain Eukaryota; kingdom Metazoa; phylum Arthropoda; class Insecta; order Lepidoptera; family Papilionidae; genus Ornithoptera; species Ornithoptera priamus. The sequence continues at coordinate 1,305,674 of JARDWD010000313.1, read as the reverse complement.
GGAATATAGCAATGTTAATTGGTTATTGTGCGCAGTGTATATAAACACTGCGCACGTAAATTCATTTCCAAAATATCTCCAGTGGCTCCATAAACAAACCGCGCGGCCGCAGCCCGGCTCGTTGGCACGGGAGCCCTGCTCGCCAGTCACTCGGGTGCAGGCGCGCCGGCGCCGCCGACCTTCGGCTGTTCGCTTCGATGAGAGACTGCGCACCGGACGAGGGTTTCCTCAAAACCAAATTCCTCTGCATCATTGCGGTCGCGTTCGCGGCTGTCGAGTTAAACAGTTTACAACGGTCAAAGTTTGAGGTGGGTTATTCGAAGCGGGCCTCACGATGGAGACGCTTGGAGGAGCGTCACTACCACCTGATGACTGCGACCAGACCTGAACACTGCTACGAATTTTTTTTTTGTCGTTCCCCTGCGTATAGTGGGTTCTCATCTATTGTTCTTTTCATCTTGCATACTCCGCTCTTTCAATCTTCTTTTCTCTTTCGTAAAAAATTCATTTCCTTCTTCCTCGTCGCTCGTCGTCTTCCTTGCGGTTCCCCAGACGAGACCTGGAATACTGCACTGCACCACACATATTCTCTGATAATGGTTATTGCTGATACACCTTTACTGGTGGTAGGTCTCTGTTGCTGGAGACCGTTAAAGGTAGATATCATTGCAGCCGACAGACATTACTGTGTTCCGGATTAAAGGGCGCTGCAGCCAGTGTAATTACTGGGGTAAAACGAGACTCGACACTTAAGTCTCCAGCGTTGAACGCAATGTGGTGCTGAGTCCTAACTAGCGCCACGTTGTTATGGACGTGCGTATCACTCACCATCAGGTGAACGACCCGCGGGTAGCGTCGCTGCGTAAAATAAATAATAATAGAAAAAACAACATCAACGGAGTGATGGTCTGATGAAGGTCACAGCCAGCTGTTACATGCAGGCGGGACCCGAACGTACGCTGCTGATATTTCTACCGTCGGACGGTGGTATGCCAACATCATTATATTCCGGTTCGAAAGGCGCTGCAGATGGTGAAAAGACTGGGGTGACGATATTTAACATTGTCTTAAGGCGACGAGGACATGGTGCTGTGTACATCATCTTAGCTACGGTCAAATTTATAGGCAGGCGGGGTTTTTTTTTCGTGGTTGAAGACATGGTTTATGGAGCTTCTAGCCACTGAACCACTCCCGGTGGAGTACGAGATACGTTTACACAAATCTAGAATAGAACAAATAGTTTCTCTCCATATAATTTAGCCGCCGTCGAACAATATCGTCTTTAGTAACGGCCGCGGCGTCCTTGTCGCTCTGAGATGCTAATATTGTCTCTTGTTACTATCCAACTGGATTTTTTTTTATTAAACGAAGCCATGACACAAGCTGGACCTTCACCTGATGGTGGACGCACGCCCAAAAACGTGGCGCTAGTTATGATGATATACACTCCATCGAATTGTGCTCGCCTTGAGATGTATCGATGTTGAGTCTCGTTACCCCAGTGCTTTCACTAGTAACAGCACCCTTCAAACCGGAACACAGTAATAGTAGCACACAGCTTGGCAGAATTAAAAACTAACACTGAGTACTGTAAATGCTCAAGAGGATTCGATTCCCACTTAGCTTGAGCTTCTTTAAATAAACCAACAGTTTTCGTGAATATTTTCCGTCCGGCACCCCGGCCTATAATCAAAGTGGTAAATAAATAACATTGACCCTCTCACCCCTAGCCCCAGCAGTGGGAATATTAAGTGGGCTGTCCATAATAGTCGTATTATCAACTATTTAACAACATGATGCGGCTGTTCAACTAAATCAAATTGTTTGCATCAATTGTTACAGAATGTCCCAGCTGTGGGACGATTGGGTGGGCCGTATATTTTAATTAGTTTATACGTGTTACTGTTTGTCTGTGTGTTGTGTACGTTCAGGTCAGCCGTTGGCAATCGCTGCAGACCGAAATAACTACTTCGTCGCGCTCGCACCGCCCACCCCATATATATATATATATATATATATATACACGATATTCAGATATTCATTGACTGCTCAGAAGAGCTTCGAAACCATTACACGTGAACACTCAAAATTGAGTGGTGATATTGCTCTAGCCCTTTAGAGGTCAGCTAAGAATGGAATTTACAAAATCTTCTCTAGAAGGGGTTGCGGGGGTGTTACGACCAGTGAAGCGGGCGGGGAACAGCTAGTGTAATGTTCATATCATTATCATTAATGGAATCATTGTCAAGTGAGACCGCAGGAGTGTGAGTGTACCCTATTCTTCACCTTGAAAGAGGTTAGGACGATCTTGGCTCTTGGCGCTGGTACCTCGGACGCGATTGGCAGCCGAGGCTGCAGTACTGCAACGACGAAATAATTTTATTACATGACTGTTGAATTTGTACTGTAGTGAAAAAAAAATTATCTATAATGAGCTAATACTTGATCTCTACGAGGTTGGAAATGGTGGATGGAAGCATGCTCATCCAGAACACTACCCTTGTATGTTGGTAGGGTTAGTTATCAATGTACTTATATAGAAGTTCTTTGGCAATAGAAACCTACCACCAGCTTTTAAGAATCCGCGTAATTTTTTTTTAAAGAATTTCCTTTAACATTTTATAGTAACTTTTTCTAATAAATTTTTAATCTGTGGTCACATCAGAGATAATTAAAAAAAACATATATCTGTTGTACGTAGCCTGTTGTCAATTCCCCCTGTCGTCAACATGTGATATCAAAATTGACAGTAAACATTTCCACACAACAATTTATCCTATTTACATAGAAAAATAAATAAATAGTCGACTAAATGGAACAAGAGAACACATGCCAATCCTGCAAGGAGCCAATAATAGAGAAGAAGCCGCCGTGCCCGCTGCAATGCATGTCGCCAAAGTGTCCGTCCTATCGCGGGAAGGTACCTTACTGAACAGTTAACTGTTATTATACTATTACTATACAGTAGTAAAACATTAACTTGTATCGTCATCAGCAGATAGACGTCCACCGCTGGACATAGGTCTCCGTCAAAGATCTCCATATCAATAGGTCCCGCAAGCAACGTCTCCCGTGACCTTCACTAGATCGTCGGTCACAGTCAGCATGGCCTCCGGTACTGCCGAGGATTAAGGGCCGTCGTTTATATAAGTTCATCATCATCATCAGCCCATAGACGTCCACTGCTGGACAAAGTCCTCCTCCAAAGATTCCCACATCGATCGGGCAGATTCATATGGGAGGACTGGAGCGATTTCCCACCGCGCTGGTCCAATCCGGGTTGGTGGTAGGTGGTAGCGGGCAGATGAGATTGACTTGGATCGCGTGAGTTGTTGTGCGGGAACCCTTAGACCTCAGGTTCATATGTGGGAATTAATTGAGATTTTCGCCATAGAGAAGGAATTGTAAAAGGAACAATCTAGTGATGTGCATTAATAATAGTGCTGCACCAACCGATAAAGAAAAAAAGATTTGTTAATACAACAATGTTATTTTAAAATGTTTATATTTTTTTTCTCATTTTATGGGGCAACCGGCCAGAGATAAATGTTTTTTATTATAATTTTGGGAAAAGTATCTTTTTTTCTTAGCTTTTAGACTGATAATTGCATTTACAGGCCCAAGCCAATTTTTTTTTAATTACTTAAAGTTCTCAGTATTTGGAAGAAATACTAAAGTATTATTAATCCTTATTAAAGACACATTTATATTACAATGTTTAATGTAAAATAATATGTGTATAGCGGTGGACTTTTTGCCATTTCGCATCTCCATCATAATAAGGATAGGAAGGACTTTCACCAGGTTAAACGTTCCGCCGTCAAACTGTAATGTGATTAGCTGCAGCAGTTTGAAAGGCGTTGTAGCTATTGAAATTATACGCAAAATGTGGTGTGTACATCCTAACTAGCGTCACATCGATTTGAGTGCGCGAATCATTTACAATCAGGTGAAAACTGTAGAAAAAAATCCAATACTGAATTATCAGATTAAATGGTTTACCGATAGCCATTCCGGTTTGAAGGACGCTGTAGTTATTGAGGTTATGGAGTCATACGACTTGTTTTATGAGTAAACGATCATCCCACTGCGGTGCAGTGTGGAGATTCTTTTCCATGATTATTAGCCTATAGATCTCCACTGCTGGATGTTGGCATCCCCCAAAGATCTCCGCGGAGTTCATTGAGGGGAATCGGGCCTTTGCTCACCACGCTGGCCAAGTACAGGTTGGTGGGTGGTCAGAGCCTCGCCAGTTATGCAGCAGGGTGCACTGCTTGCAGGTGAGGTTCACTTGGGCTCCGTCAAATGTGGGGCAGAACCCCTTACACCCTCTTTAATTATTTAGACTCTTGTTAAGTAAATAAATATTAATAAAATGAATGAAGGAAAAGATGTTTTATTCTTTTGATATATGATCGTTTTTTTTTAAAATCGCAGGTCCCGATAGACACCAGCAAGAAGCCGATCGTGTGGGTGCTGGGCGGCCCGGGCTCCGGCAAGGGTACGCAATGCGAGAAGATAATAGCGAAGTACGGCTTCACGCACCTCTCCACCGGCGACCTTCTGCGCGCGGAGGTCCAGAGCGGCTCCGACCGCGCCAAGTGCCTCACCTCCATCATGGAGAGAGGTGGGTGGTGAATTACTTATCTGGTGGTAGGTCTCTGCTGCTTTGCCCTGTAGTCTTGTTCTATTAAGAACAGGACCAAGGTAAGCCCTACCTATCGTAGAAGGCGACTGAAAGGGTTTTCGGGTTCGTGGGGTTTGAAGGTGGTGGCCTTCATTGTTGATGCTGAGGAGAGCTATAGCTTACCCTGGGACATGCTTTAAGCATAGTGTGAGATCCCTTGGCCTCCCGGAACGCACTGAACATGACCACAGAGGGTGTTTTAATAGTTAAAAATCCTGGTCCAGGTAGCTGAACGACACTGCAATGTGAAAGGCTCTGTAGCTAGTACAAAAACGTCGTCTTCCTCATTCACCTATGAGAGTATGGTAGAGGAAAGAAGTGTATGAAGAACTCGATCTGGTGTAGTGTACATCATCCTAACTAGCATCAAGTTGTCCCGTCGCTTCGTTGAATAAAAGTTGATAACTGATAGTAGATGTTCTCTTGCTGGAGAGCATCCATGCTGGAGCGTCTACATTCAGCAATATATTTTGAGGGTCGTAATAGACTGGTCAGATTTGTGTTTTGCTTGAAATGAGTATATTATGAATCACCACATTTCAGGTGAACTAGTCCCAAACGAGACGGTGCTGGAACTGCTGAAGGAGGCGATCGAGTCTCGCGCCGCTGACTCCAAGGGTTTCCTCATCGACGGGTACCCGCGCGAGAAGTCGCAGGGCGTCGCCTTCGAGAACACCATCGCGCCCGTTACTGTACGTCACCAACATCCATTCATTACTAACTGATAGTAAATTTATAGGCGACTATTTTAGGTACACCACTATTACTGCTCTTTACTAGTTGCTCTGGTTTGAAGGTCTGTACTACTTTTTTATTTGATGAAGTAACCGTAAGGCTCATCTGATGGTTAGTGCTGGTTAGGATGGTATATACAGCGCCTTAGACATATAGTCAGTCTAATTACTCCAGTCACTTCACTAGGTACAGCGTCTTTCAAACCGGATCACAGTAATTGCACACAGCTGTTTGGCGCTGCAGGGGTAGCTACGTTGACGGTATTACAGACCTATGAGTAAAAGCTGGTAACTTGTTGGATCACCTCCAATGTGGTGTGATGGTACTGTAAACATTCTAACAATCAGATCCTTGAATTGAAAATTGGCAATGGTGCTTCAGGTGATCCTGTACTTCGAGGCCTCGTGCGACACGCTGACGAAGCGGCTGCTGGGCCGCGCGGCGAGCTCGGGCCGGGCTGACGATAACGAGGAGACCATCCAGCTGCGCCTCAAGACCTTCCTCGACAACAACGACCAAGTGCTCGCCCAGTACCCTGACAAACTCCAGAGGGTACACCATTAAACCAAACTTTACTCTAACCTCAATTATCTAGAACTTGAGGTTATTGCCAATGGGGCATGGTGGAGTATGCTTAACCGGAATACTCCACCTCTTATATCGTTACTTCTGGAACAGCGATGCTGTTAAGACAGCTGATATACTATATGAAGGTGGTAGTTACCCAGGGAAGTACAAAACCTAACTACGACCAAACTTCATGATATCCCGGAATCGAACTAGAGATCTCCTTGGTTTTTTTTATCATCAAATATTGTTGGCGATTGATTAACTGGTACAGCAGCCGGGAGTAACCCTTATCACGTTCACAGTCTACTTAATGTCCCCACAGCTGGGACTCGGAATCCTTTCTCATAAGGGATCAAGGTCATTTATCGACCTTACTGTCTAAGCGAGAGTTGGTGGATGTCACATGTCTATGGCAGCTGCCGGATCTTCTAACATCTCTAGTTCCTCGCGATGTTTACGTTGAAGCTCAAGGTCATCAGGGATCGAACCGGCAACTTTTGAACATCTCTAACAGTTCACTAATCGTCTGTCAGTTGAATTTTACTGATGGTAGGTCTCTGTTGCTGGAGGCCATCACCAAACAATAGTATGCAAGTATTACTGTGTTCCGGTTTGAAGGGCGCTGTAGCAAGGATTCCAACATCGTACGTGTATAGCGACCAGCGCAATATGGTATATCATCCTAATTAACGCTGCGTCGTCATAAACAGGTGTATCACTCATCATCAGGTGAACGTTCAGCTCGTCTCTTCGCTGAATGAAGTAGCAGCTTCTATATATACTGCGAGTGTCTATAGCAAATTGATCGCTGGTTACAGATAAACGCGGAGCAGTCCGTTGACGTGATCTTCGGCGAGGTGCAGAAGATCCTCGACCCGGTGGTGCAGGCCGCCGCCGCCGCCACCGCCACCGCCGCCGCCGTCTGACAGTCACACACACACACACACGCACACACACACACACACACACACATATATACTGCCACGCAGCTCAAATGTACATATAGCTTTATTTACAGCTAATTAAATTATTTCTCTATTCTTTATGCTGTTTCTTAATTATAGATTCTTCTTCATATATATATATATATATATATGTATTACATCTAACATGGGAAAGCATTGATGCACCCACCCCCGTACAAGTGTTCTCCCTTCATTTCACCCTCTTTAAGCGAGCTCCTTTAAAGCTTATCCAGACATTTTTTTTAATACATAATAAAGAGTAGTATGACGACTTCCTGTCCAGTTGGACTGACGGACCTTGTGAAAGCTGGAAGTGGGTAAGAGCGGAGAGCTGAACATCGCTATACTTGTGGAGACATTGAGGAAAGTTGATATGCAGCAGTGGATAAACATGCTGCTGACTATGAAGAAGCCAATTTATATTATGGATAGAAGTACACCCTTTCCCACTCCTTCCCCCACGTGAAACGATTATCGCTGTTAGATTAGGCGAAGTAAGCAAATATCCTTTCCATCGTTACAAGCTGAACGTAGACAATGAGAGCCGCTGCCTACCGGTGGTGGTGTGCGTGTGCCCTGACCCTGTCTCCAGAATAAATAAAACTAGATGTTAGTGAATGTTTAATCTTAACGTGCTAGTGCAACGGTTCGCTAGAGGTTCGCTTAAATAACTACGCTCCGCTCCTCGATCAGGTGGAATTTGAAGTCAACCTTACTCCTCACTGGCAAGCGGTCAGTTCTAACTTTACGACCTAGTGGAGCTCCTCCTGCTCCTTCTCCCTCTGGCGCACGGCCACTGCCGTCTCCACTAACAGGTACAAGCATTTAAACTTGTCCCTCTCGTGCTCCGTATCCCTCTGCACCACCTGCAGCGATGGTTCCTCATTAACTGTTCGCTACACGGCAAACGCGAGTCGGGCTGCACCAGCTCAGTGCAAAGTTAACGGAACCATTCCGGTTTGCAGGTGATGCCGGCATTAAAACGTTACGCCGCGACAAAGAAAACGACACGTGATCGTGAAAAAAAAACAAACGTTTATTTATTGCATTCCATTGACAACATCGTACCCTCGACCAGGGAGTGGGGGGGTGGTTTACACGGGCATCGGTTGTCAGGAGCGGCTGGGGTGTCCGATTGTGTAAATATTTACATAATGCTTATAGCGTCGACGTTTACGTCGGGAGCTTTGGTTTTAACACCGACGTCGCCCGCGGCCCGCACGATGGCTTCGCGATTTATTGGTGATCATGGTGATGGTGATTGTGATGGTGATGATGGCACACGTAACTCTTTAATTTCTATTCGATTAAACATCTCACGCCTCGTGAGTCTCTGCCGGAGGCTGGCCGGTTAAAGTACCATCAGCTCCAAACACTGTTCCATTTGAAAGGCGCTGTACCTAATGAAATTACTGCGGTAACGGGACATGACAAACTATTAGACTATGGTACAGCATTATGAGTGGGCGTATCACTTATGATCACGTGATGTACTGGTCTCATCGTACTTCTCTTCTGGATCATAATTCTCCCCTTGTTAGATCTCTGCTGGGAACGTAGGTAACTCACTGCAACGCCTAATTTTAGTAAATCCTAATCCTAGGTACAAACTTATCGTGTTCGAGTCTCAAAACATCATTACTGGACTAACGAGGGTAAACGGTCTCCATGCATGACCTGATGATGTCGTGTCGCCCAAAAAAATTACAAATATGAACATCTATATCTATTATGCCAGTGAGCACTGAATGTCTGCGTGAGAGTGGGGGTGAGGGTGCACGGTGAAGGGTGAACGGTTCACGTATCGCTTCTATTGTTGTGGCACCACATGTCCGTGGTGGCCACCTCCAGTTCCATGGCCACCGGGGGAGGCGGTGGGCTCACCTGAACGATCACCAAATACATGAAATAGTAATACAACTTAGAATTCTGTACATCTCTAGGCACTACATTAGAGTGGAAGAAGATCAGCTCCTGGAGCTTCCGTGCAGGGACGTGTCAACTGTTGCAGTATTAACTTGTCTACTTGTGGTAACTGTTCTGTAGTTATGGTGTGAACTGACCTGCGTGTGGAGCGGCTGGTGCAGGCGCGGCAGCTGCGCGGGCCAGCCGTCGCCGTCGCCGAGCTGCGACGAGCTCACCGTCACCACTCCACCGCTTATCATCAAACGAAAGTATTGAGTATATAAATATTGTTATGATATGTGAAAAGAAATAATCACTTAATTTCAAGTGCATGGAGAGAGATGGAGAGGTTCCAGGTCTGAGTGTTGACTTAGTCTATACAAATATATATAAAATCTCTTCAAAGGATTTTAAGGTAACAATAAAAAAAAACATTGTTTGTATTCTACGAGCGGGATCTTCACTCGATGGTGAGTGATGCATCTAAGTCCTGGTTAGAATGATACACTGGTGGTAGGTCTTTGTTGCCGGAGACCGTCTCGGTACCGTCGCTATTATATCCGGTGTCAAACAGTAGTATGCAAACATTATTATGTTCCGGTTTAAATGGCGCTGTGGCTAATAAAATTACTGAGGTAACATTATTGTCATCATCATCATTATCACCCATTGTTTATCCACCGTTTGATACAGGTCTTCCCCAATGTCTTCTTTCAAATGCGATCATCACCTTCTCGCATCCACCCACTTTCGACCGCCTTGATGATCTAGATCAGTGACTCCCAAAGTGATCTATATCGACCCAAGTGCAAGGGGTCTACTCAGCGAAAAAAAATTTAGGGGTCCATGAAATGAAAATAGGGGTCCACGATAGTGGATCTCAACACACACTGATAGTACCTATTTACTTACATCATACTATCTCATAATATCAAAACATATACATTATATATAAAAGTACGTATGAAGTAAACAATGTATTATATATGTTTATAAAATAGTGTAAGTTGCAGGATGTTGGTGTTGGTGTTGGTGTTGGTGTTGGTGTTGGTTGTTGGTTGTTGGTTGTTGGTATTCGCTTTGTGGTCGCAATACATTTTGAACTTGTAAAAAGCTGGGAGTCGCAGTCGCGCAGTCTCAGAGCCTCGCTACTTTGCTTTTGTTATTTTATTTATAGTTTATTTTATGTTTATTTAATGTTACGTATATTTTACATAACAGATACAAAATTTTATTTTGACTAGTTTTAATTTAAATTCAATTAATAAATGTATAAAGTAACAAGTGTTTTTACTTTAAGTTTTTAACACTAAACTTCACTGCAGTTAGAAATTTACAGGAAATCAATATCAGGTAAGTAGGGGGTCTACCCAACACGGAAAAACATGGCAAGGGGTCTACGACACAAACAACTTTGGGGAACTCTGATCTAGATCATCATCAGGACTGGGGTAAACTTACGTCTAAGGCGACGATCACAATGTGGTGTAGTGTATACCATCCTAACTAGCGTCACGTTGTCGTGGGCGGGGGTGTACCAAGGGAACCTCCCATTCGCCTCGTAACTTCGTTGAATAAATATATAACTTTCTCCGTAAGTAGAAGTACGTGGGATCCCAGTTGTGGGAACAATAACAACTTAATTTAATGTAAAAGTCCCCGCACAACAACGCACGGCACCTAAACCAATCTCACCTGCTCGTGGTGCAGTCTGCTAATCAACAAAGGCTCCGGCTCCCACCAACCCGCACTGGGCAGGCGGGGTGGGAAATAACTCAAATCTCCCATATGAATCCCTATCGTATGGGAATCAGTGGTGGAGGCTTATGTTCAGCTGTGGACGTCCATGGCGTGACGGTGTACGATGATGATGATGATGTTAAAACTCTGATTATACTTGTGTGAATGAAAAGGAGAATAGGTCTTAGATATCTTCAGGGAATATAAAAATTCCAAAATTCTATTCCACCTACCCTCGGGAAGCGGGATGCAGCTCGCGGTCCTCGGGACCGTAACGTATGACCGACTGCCACACGGACGGGTCGTACTTGACCTCCTCCTCGCTGATGGCGCTGGAGTAGCCCTCCTCCGCGTCGCCCAGCTCGTCGTTCCGATACACCAGCAGCCCGTCGCCGTAGTCGTGGCCACGGCTGTTGTCCACCACATTCTGGAGGTACAAAAACAATAAAGACGTGTAAGGGGTCCCGCGCAACAACTCACGAGACCCAAGCCAATATCATCAGCTCGTGGTGCACCCTGCTAATCAACAAACGAGGCTCTAGCTTCCACCAACCCGCATTGGGCCAGCGTGGTGGGAAATGGCTCAAGTCTCCTTAGATGAAGTCCTACAAACGAAGGTCGCAGGAAGCCGCTGGATGCGCGTAGCGCAGGCCTGATCGATATGGAGAGCTTTGGGAGAAGCCTATGTCCATCAGTGGACATCTATCGGCTGATGATGATGATGATGATGAAGAACAATATGAATACCAAAGCACTTTTATATAAAGCATCAACGCTTGATAAAATTATCTAGTTCTCAATTTTTTTTAAAACAACACTTTTTTTTGCGTGAAGCGTTCATTGTAGAAAATTAAAGCTGCAGCTCAGTGATTCTTTTTATCCGACTAACTAGACGGGTGGGACGGGAGGATCACCCCTGATAGTAAGTGATAGGCCTTTCCTACGGACGAGAACGAAGGCGGCACGGACTGGGATAGGGGGTGGAGCCCTCGCCGCAGGGGGTCGTGGTCGCAGTCGTGCGCAAGAGACGCGGCAACCAACCCAAGCGTTCCATCAAGGTGCTGAACAGGTGGTTGTACGAGCACAGATACAACGGGTACCCTAGCGACGCTGTGAAGCTGGCTCTGAGCCAGGAGACGAACCTCACCCTATCGCCAGTCTATGTGCTTGTTATAATTAATTTTTTTTATTTCTTCAACGAACCGATGAGACGAGCAGGAAGTTCACCTGGTGGTAAGTGATAAGCCTGGCCATAACAATGAGGTGCTAGTTAGGATAGTATACACTGCACCATACTGTGCTCCTCGCGTTGAGACATATGTTCAGTTTCGTTTCCTCTGGTAATGTCACTAGCGGAAACGACCTTCAAACCGGAACACGGCGATTGCACGCTACCGCTTGATGGTAGGAATGGTAGCTGCGGTGGTATCTATGGTCTATGCTACTTATAGAGACCTACCACCAGTGACACCAAATTCAAATGTGATGAAAATATGTACGAGTAATTGAAATGGTCACTTAATACTTTTTAGTTCAGTTCAAGGGTCAAAGGTCGGTGGCGAAAGGTTGATCGGAGTCAAGATGCATGATCTGCAATAAGGATCTTGTTTATTAGAGATGAGACGAGCGGGACGTTTACCTGATGATGAGTAATACGCCGTGGCGCTAGTTAGGATGATACACTGCACTCCTCGGCCGGAGATAGGATGTTGAATCTCATTACCCAAGTAATTTCACCACTACAGCGCCCTTCACACCGGTACACATTAATGTTAACAGAATACTGTTTACAGAAGATGGTGACAGAGACCTACCACCAGTGAAGGATTAGGGTTGTGATGATGATGGAAGGTTAAAATTTTTGGAAGCTTTAGATCAACCTCGACCTCCACCGCGCCCCAGGCGGAGACGGCGACGTTGGCCGGCGCGAGGCCGAGCCCGGAGCCCGAGGCGGCGGCGAGGCCCAGCATGCCGAGCGCGGCGGGCTGCTTGCGCCCGCGCCGCGAGATCGTGTAGTGCATCGGGTCGTGGCCCTCGCGCCGGATCATCTCCGGCAGGATGCGCCGGCGGGCGTTTATGAACCAATTGCACACCTAACGACATACAGAAAGACACACATACTTTATTTGTCCAAAATCAATTTTTTTTTGGACAAACACGGACGACGCTCGGTGCACATGAAGCCACGCACACACAGGTAGATCTTCAGCTCGGCGCATCTGATTGCTCCCGTACACACTACCCTAACTATTAAATTGCACATAAAAAACACCAGCAGACTTATGTGATGATATCTCAAATGGACCACTAAAACACGAGCCAAGTGGTGTACAGTAAACCCCAAAGTTACGCCGCGTACACCATATCTAGATAAATACTCACCGGAAGTAATCATTACACATTGTACAGTATCCAGTGAAATGATTTTTTTGGTGATAAATTCCCGGAGACTATCTAAGTAGGTACCACCACCAGTTCCTATTGCAGCCGATAAACAGTACTGTGTTCCGGTTTGAAGGGCGCTGTAGCTATTGTATATACTTGGGTGATGAGACTTAACATCTTGTTTCTTACGCGATGAGCACAATGTAGTGTTGTGTATACCGTACTAACTAGCGCCAGGATATTATAGGCAGGCGTGTCACTTACTATCAGGTGAACATCCTGTTCGTCTCATCGGTTCGTTGGAGAAATACATAAATAGTTACAACAAGCGCACAAACTTGCAATACGGTGAGGTTCGCTTCCTGGCTCAGAGCCAGCTTCTCGGCGTCGCTGGGGTACGCGTTGTACCTGTGCTCGTACAACCACCTCTTCAGTATCTTGACGGAGTGCTTGGGCAGGTTGCCGCGCCTCTTGCGCACGGAGCCGACCACGACCCCCTGCGGCGGGGGCAGCCGCGCCGGCATCATGGGCGGGCGCAGGCCCCGCTCCGTGTCCCAGTCCGTGCCGCTCTCGTTCTCGTCCGTCGACGATGACGGACAGCGATCGCGGGCTGCCCAACAAGAATACCACACACCTCTCATGAGAAAACCAACTTCTTCAACAGTATCCTCATCTTCAATCTGTCAACACTACAAACTGTGTTTTACAATGAAACAAACATTGAACTCGACTTCTGGAATTAAGTTCAAACGATATTATTTTAGACAAAATTAGATTTTATACAGACGTGAAGCGCACTCACTCGATTTTAAGTGTAGACGGCAAACATCTAGCTACATATATAATGACGTTGTTCAATACAGAAATATCAAACGGAAACATTAATGTGCAATGTTAGAAATTGTTGTAATGGGGATGGCGAGACATTATCAACAATGTCTAACGTATTCGTCGACCGTCGATCAGTTGTTCAGCGCGCTCGACTCCTCAATCATTCCATGGTCTATTAACGCCGTGGTGTACTAACGCAACTTGATCTTCATAACTTTTATCACAGACTTGCGCAGCGTGCTGATGTTGTCCAGTCTTGCCAAATGAATTCCCGCGCAGTCTCTTGACACAAGCCGATCTTAGACAGGAGGAATTAAGTCAATTATATTGTCACAGCTGTGAGAGTCGACGAAGAAATGTCTGAAGGCGTCAGTCAGTGTCTCTACGGAGTTCCGATGCGCGGCGGCGAGGCTTCCCTGCGACAATGAGCGTTTGTTTTTGTTTATCGCCCGATGCGCTTTTGTGGGCGCTGACGGCCCGCGACGCCAATGGCCGCCGTGAAGCCGCTTTTTGAAAATTGAAAATAAAAACATAAACCATTTTGTTAGCGGCCAGCTCGCTGTCTAAACATTCGCGCACGGAACAGGTTTTATTTGCATTCATTAGTTTTTATACAAATAAACGACGACACGAGCGGGACGTTCGCCTGATGGTAAGTCACACGTCCGCCCTTAACAACGCTAGTTAGGATGTTATGCACCACATTGCGCTCGTCACTTGAGCCACATAACGTTGAATCTCGTTACCTCAGTAATTACACTAGCTACAACGCCCTTCAAACTGGAACACAGTAATATTTGCACAGTACTGTTTGTCGGCTGCAATAAGCGCTGCGGTGGTACTGAGACGGTCTTCGGCCACTAAGACCTGAGGCTCCTACAAATAGTAAACATTGGACACTAGCTTCTTCTACTCCTTGATGTCTTCAAGCCATGACTTGTTTCATACATAAATAAGGAACTGATATAAATGTGAATCCGAGGGTCTACCGATACCCAATAACTAACTTTTTTTTTAAACCTTTTGCATCCGCGTATGTTGTTCTAGCTTCCATGATACTATTATAGTACTTATTTCACTCAGTATACTAAAACGGGCACCACCTTCAAAAACTTGGAGACCGTTTTAATCACCTTTTATCACGTGTAGCTTTTTATCCTGGTCCTAATTTTAACGGACTAAGACCACGGCTTTTTTTAATACAAGAGCTACAAGTATACACGGTTCCTGTACGGTATACTATAAGTCCATGACGATCTCGACCTGGTGGTAATATGGTTATTACGGACAGGATACGTGATGGTCGTTCCTAAGGAAGAATCCAAATGAAAATAGATTAAATATTTATTTTAAAGGTCCTAGCATCCTTTGTTCATCCTCTAGATGATTACCACCATAAAGTTAATAATAAGCTAATATTTAGGTACCATTTTCTCATCTCAAATAAGTGATATTTCTTTCCAAAGTTGAATAGAATGGAGATAAGAAATTGGTTAAGCCATTTCAAGTGTGGTGGAGTGGTAGAGCAATCCACTGCTTTTACACGATTAAGAATTAATAGATCTCTAATAAAACACCATCATCATTCATCATCATCATTATCAGCCTTGTTTATCCACTGCTGGATATAGAGCTTCCCTAATGTCTGTCACCAAATGCGATCCTCAGTTTCTCACATCCACATACTTCCGACTGCACTGATGATATCGTCGATCCATCTGGAGGGAGGTCGTCCTACACTTTTGCGACCTATACGTAGTCTCCACTCCAAGACTTTTCCCCCCACCGGCCGTCACTGATTCGACAGACATGGCGCACTACATCGACAACTTTCGTTCTCCGTCAGAATTTCTTCGTTCCGGAATTTTGTCCCTTAGAGAAATACCAAGAGTAGCACTCTCCACGTATGGGCGACGGGTTAGAATATCCCCACCGCTATACTACCTTTGGCGTGTCATGAAAGGCGACTAAAGAAGGAAAGATCCAGGGAAAGGTCAGCATAATATTTCTGCGACCAATACTAGCATACCGTCAGTGGGTTCATCTCTCCGATGAATACGGGTACGCGCCCCCGAAGACCACAGCTATCACTTTTTTTCCCCTACCAATATTCCAAATAGTAACATTCTACATTACCCGTCCGTTATTCCCGTTTATTCCGCATCATTCCTATCAAAAGTCTGCACTCCTCCCACATCTCCCTCTCCCTACCAATACGTTTCAGCCGCCAACCCGCGTGCCCAGCGTGGTGATTCATGGGCAATACTCCCTAATGAATGGGAAACACAAAATACCAAAAGGATCCGTAATAAACGCGTATAATACAATAATATTCAAAATGTTGGTCATATCAAATTAGTCTAATCATGACTGGACCACTTCTTTAGCGTCGTCGTTGGCCTGGACCTGCGCCGGCGGGTTCTGTAGGTGCATGACGGGGGCGGAGAGCGCGGCGGGCGGGCCGCTGTCCACTTCCGGCCTGTTGTAGCTCTGCTCTATTGTGTCCGAGAGGATCTCTTTGAGGGTCGAGGCGAGCGCTTTAGGGTTCCCGCTGCTGTCCAACTGGATACCACAGAGCAGCTGATTACACTCATCAACTTTATTTTATAGGAGAAAGAGATAACACATCCACGAATCGTTAACCACCTATGTAGAAACTCATCCTATCTCCGGAACCCTAAGGCCTGGAGACTTGAATTTCTATAGAGTGATAACTTGGTAGGTTATTTTTATAGTGAACTAAAGGAAAAACACTTTTTATCACTTTAAGAAGAGTTTATTATTTAAAAACCACTGAGCTATCCTATACGTGTAAGTCACGTATCGTGAACCCAGCGAGAGAGAGAGAGAGTGACATCTGTCTCCTTTAGTCAACTCTAAAAATAAAGTACCAAGTTATCACAGATAGAAATATTCCTTTTGCCGAATGTTGGTGAACTAAGAACGGGTTTTATGAAATACCTACCACAGGAGTTGGGTGGGGTGTCACGGCCAACAATGCTGGCGGGGAACAACTACTTCGATGAAAGCGATTAGGCACCAGTTAGAATATTTACACTGCACCACATTGCACTCATCGCTTCCTCATCTAACATTTCTTCTTTACAGCACTAACTTTATAAACAGCAGCTCCAAGTCAAAGACAATCTTTTATTCAACAGGAGAACATCCGTTCACTTATTGAACTTCAATCCAGCAGCGATACGCACAACCGAAGATATGAGAAGATGTCTCTGATATGAGAAGCATGGGCGGAAGAAACTCAGCGACTTAATATATATATATCATCATCATCATCATCAGCGGATAGACATCCATTGCTGGACACAGCCCTACCCCAACGACCTCCACGTTTGTAGATGTTCGCAAAAGGGGATTTAGGCCATTTTCCATCACGCTAGCCCAATGCGGATTGGTGGGAGCCAGAGCCTCGTTTGTTGACTAGCAGGGTGCACCGCGAGCAAGTGTGGTTGCCTTGGATCCCGTGAGTTGGTGAGCGGGACTGTTTACACAGTACTATTTGGCTGGAAATATGCTCTGCTTGAGGATCACCAGCAGCGCAATGTAAATGTTTGTTATTTGTAGTTTGGGTCTCGTGTTTTTGTGTCTTGTACCGACCGTGATCACGTGACCCCCGAACCGTTTGTGCACATTCTTGACCTTGTGCGCGGCGTCCCTCACGATCTCCCGCGCCGCGTTGATCTCCGACTCGGGCCGGCCGAGCTCCGACAGCTTGTTCTGCAGCCGCGTCGCCGCCACCTGCAACCAGTCCCACCCGTGTACACATGGTCCCACAGTTGGACAATTGCAACGTAAAGCTAGCAACTCATCCCCATGCTGAGGCTAACAGTTTATTTTATCTCGATTATCATTTGGAACACATCCACAATAAAGATATGGTAACCAGGTAACCTTAAAATACCTTTACTTTTTTTTTCATAGCAATAATTTAAGATATTTCAATGTAACTTAAAAAAAACAAATATTCCTTGTCTCTGTTGCAACTACCTCATTATCGACCTCCAATGCGACAATCTTCTCTGGCCACTTCACTTGGCTGTTGAATATGTTGGACATGCGTGGATTCTTCGGGAAACCCACCAGGATGTAGCCCTTCGCGTCCTGCTGCGACAGCATCGCTTCTTTTATGAGATCAACTATTAATTGCTGCATACGTAAGAAAATAAATTATTACTCATTACATAATAATAGAGACTGCTGGATGGGCCACTTGTTAAGGATGGGAGATGATCGTAGCGTCAAAAAGCGTTCCTGGGAACCCCAATTAGCCGCCTTTCTGTCGGCCGGCCCAGTTCGCTTGAAGGATGCCGTGGAACACCACCAATACGAGCTTCAAGAAGTGGACTGGCAGGAGGCACTACGAGACAGACAACGCTGGCGCTCTCTTATGTCGGAGGCCAAGACTCACTTTGGGCCGCTGTGCCAGAGGAGTAAGTACATAATAATAAAAAATTTAAAAAATCTACATGCAATAATTGACCAGGATATAGAATTTTAGGGGGATAATATTAAAATTAAAATAATAACTATGACAGATACTTTTTGTATCCCTTTCAAAACAATAACTTCTCCAATATTCGAAGTATATGCCGTATATTTCTTCAGTGTTCACCGTAAAGCTGCTGCTCATCCCCCTTGGATACTACCATAATTATCATACTGCTTCATAGGTTTTTTACTATACGCTGTAAATGACAGTGATGATATTCTAATCCATCTTCCTTAGAGCTGATATTTTGAGAAGCAGTAACGGAGGCTGCAAAATGTACTATTTTTAAATTTAATGGAGAATTGAGCACTTATTTATCACGAATCGAAGTTTTAATCCGGAAGTACACGTACTTCTGGTATATCTTCCTGCGCTTGTAACTTGTCGGCAATGAGCCGCCCCCTCGCCGTGTCTATGTCCGCCTCCGTCCGCACCAGCTCGCCGGGCCTTATCATCACGTAGCCGGTGATGCTGGATATGGTCTGCGCCACCGTCTGGTTGCCGGCGCCGGGCACGCCGTTCACAAAGATAACCGGCAGATGGCGGATTGGCGTCATATCGTACGCCGAGTCTTCCTGTGATAGTAACAAACTGTTTTATAAATGATATCATCATCATTATCATCAGCAGGTAGACGTCCGCTTCTGGACATAGTCCGCCCCTAAACATCTCCACATCGATCGGTCTCGCATTGCTCGCATCTAGCGGCTCCATGCGATTCTCACCCGACCGTCAGTCTACTTTGTGGGAGATCTCCCATAAAGTAGACTGACGATAAAGTCACAGTCATATTCATGTTTGATATATTCCCCCGTCATGTCACGTAGTAGATTTGAACTTGATAAATATCATCAAAACCTTTAAGGACCAACCTCAACCATTTTCCTCGAATAGATGCAGCCCATTTCGATCTCTTGCCACTGACTCGAGACGATTTGTAAATATTTATAACAATAAAGTTTAACAATTAAAATGACATCTCTAAATATAAGAAACTTGTTTGAAATAAGCACGACTAGATCAGTGACGTTGATGCATTGACGCGAGCTCATCGGGCGTCGATCCGGACAGTAATACGAACAAATAAACCGTACCTACATTTCTAAAAAGATCTATTACAACCCTAAAATCCTCATTCCTCTCAAGGTGCCTCCCAGGCTAGCGGTTAGACTGGCGGTTACTTCACCGTATTTCGCACAGTCTCTTGCAAGGCGGAATAATTTCCGGTCTACTCTACATTAATAAAGCAAAATAAATAATACAGTAAAAATTAATATATGATTAAAAATATAGAAACCACCCCTATTTTACCACCTTGCATCAAAATCTTTCAGCTGATTTAAACTCAATATGCATACCTATAGACGGTGGGTTTTATTTTTTTAAAACAAAATGAATTTCACGCAAGCAATCAGCGTGTGTCATAACGAAAGCAATATTTTGCGCGACGTCATTTCCGTGCAGAGAACGGAAGCGCTAACTCAACTTCTAATACTAGCTCGTCTTAAATAAAATAATGGTAGTGATTATGTTACTATAAATGGTGAGTAATTACATTATATCTCCTTTTCATCTTGCGCCCCTCCAACTAGTGATGATTGGATACCAGTTCTGCGAATCCCTTTCATTTTCGCGCTAGTCGTCCACTTGATGTTATCTAGTGCTTTACATTAAAGCCTATTAATTATTTTTTTGTTCTGTAAAAAAGAGATGCATTAGAGTGGATATCGTATAGAGCATAGGCTCCAGGTTATCCACGAAAACGAGGTAAAACCAAATGTCAAGTGCGTTTATTACTAGACATCAAACATGGCTTTTGGAACCATGTACCATTTGATTGAAATCATAAAAGATATTAATAAATAGAAAAAATACCTTTTAAATTACATTCATAATCAAAGATTTATTAATATTAAACTACTCTTGATGTCTCTTAATACTAAACGTATATAGATAGTGTGTTGTTGAGAAATGTTTTGATGTATAATCCACCCAAAATTAATATAGTTTTATTAATAAGTTGTATATTTGAAAATTATTTATTACATTTATTTCAAATCAAAAACTATCTTACAAAGCGATATTTGAGATTCTCGCCTGATCCTAATTTCAATGCCGCCACTTAAAAAATGGATTACGTAACATCTATTTTTAATTCTTTTTATATTTTTTTATCAAATTTATGATCATATATACTTGCTTATTATTTTTTCACTAAGATAGATATTTTTATAGTTGGTGGTTTATTATTATTATACTGGCAACATTTACATATTCCTTCATCTGAACTGTTTATTTATATTTAGTGATCAAAATCTCGATAAATATATTTAGGTTTTTATTTAGGTTTATAATAATTAAATAAATATGGGTCAGGGCAAAAGTCAGTTCTCAGAAGAAGAACTTCAAGATTACGAAGTAAGTGTATTACATTAGTAACATAAATGCTATATAATTATTTCTATGACTAATATTGATCGATTTGTTTTAGGACCTTACTTACTTTACCAAAAAGGAAGTTTTATAGTAAGTACAGTAATAATATAAAATATAATAAAATAGTTGGAACTAATCATTTAGTTTATTTTCGTCCTATTTCGACTTTTATTTCCTTTGAGGTGCAAATGAAGTTTTCATACAGTTCATGAATGAATAATTAATTTAAATTAAATCTACAAATAAATATGAAATATGGACATAAAAAATTACTTACCTTATTTAGGATATCCAATAATCAGTATTAATTTTGTAATTTCAGTGCACATCAGAAGTTCAAAGCTCTCGCTCCAGAAAAAGTAGGACATAATAAAAATGCTAAACTACCAATGGCGAAAATTCTGCAATATCCAGAACTAAGGGTTAATCCTTTTAGAGACAGAATCTGCAAAGTTTTCAGTTCTAGCAATGATGGTGATTGTACTTTTGAGGACTTCCTTGACATGATGTCAGTATTCAGCGAGACTGCTCCCAAGCCAGTTAAAGCTGAACATGCTTTTAGAATTTTTGGTAAGAAACATATAATAATATCTTGCAATGTTGTAGATATATATATATATATAAATAAAAAATATTAAAGACCTAACAATATTAATTCATATTTATATTAGCATATAATTGTATACCTCCTTTGAAACAAAGAGCATTGATGTTAAAAATCAAATTTGTTTCCAAAAAAAGTTAAATCAAACTTTAAAACTGAGTGGTAATAAATAACCTATAGCCATATTTTGAGTGCAGAAGTGAACTGGAAATTTTTGTGTGTAGTGTAAAGAACTTTTACAGTAAACTATAGAAGTAATTTTTTTTATATGCTACTATAGACTTTGATGGAGATGATATGATTGGAGTGTCTGACTTGCGGGAGGTTATCAAAAGGCTTTGTGGACCAGAGCACAAATTGAGTGACTCAGAAATTCAGCAATTGGTCCAAAATGTCTTAGAAGAAGCAGATCTAGACGATGATGGGGCCCTTTCTTTTGCAGAATTTGAGCATATAATTGACAAGAGCTCAGACTTCTGCCAGTAAGTGTTACTTAATTATATAATTTTTTTATTATACAAATAATCATCACATCTGATGTACTTATAAATTGAATTGCTTTCTAGTCAGTTAACAAACTTTTGTTTATTAAATCCTTAACTGCCTCTTTGGCATAAAAGTTAATAAACAACCTTTAAACATGCAGGTCAGTGATCTGATTCCAAGGCACATGTGGTGTTTGAAAAATATTTTACGCTGTCTAATTCTTACTAATTTTGGCTACAATAACTATTTGACAAATTCTGAATGATCATTTAATGTAATATTATAACAATAATTTTAAATTAATATTATTCACTCATGTTTATATTTTATGTATAACTTAAAGATGAGTGAATTTTTGGTATTATTAATAGTTTCTGTAAGTACAAAAATGTTAGTAACTATATTCTTTATCTATGCTAATATTTGGAACTTTTTACTTTCAGCTCATTCCGAATAAGGCTGTAAATATAAAAAAATACTCTGGTTGTAGAAGTGAGAAAAGAATCTCGAGATTTACATTATATACACTAATTATTATAATTAAACTAAGAGTAATAATAAATTATCTCTTTAAGCATGTAATAAACAATCCAATGTGCTGCTATTTTGCCATTATTTTATAGTAGGATGAAATTTATAGTTTTATTACAAATGTATTTATTGTATACTAGGCTTAACATAAGTGAATGTATTCCTTTTATGTACTATAAACAAGTTATAGTACAAATACTCCATTCTGAGATTACATTGTAAGTTTGTGCTGCTATTACATTTTTAAGCTTCTTGAATCTCTTAATTAATTAACTCATATTGTAATTAATTTTGAAACTCAGTCCATTTTTACTGTTGTATTATTTATTTAAAACAAAATGCATAATATTTCTTTGTGTTGTGTTAATACTATAGGAAGGCTGTATGTTTTCATATTAAATTGGTATGAATCTCTTGAGAATTTGTTTTATTTTGTAGGTAAATTAAAAAAATATATAGCTGTATTTTTATCTCTTAATCAGTAAGTTTTAATTATATTATTCAATATACAATTTCAAAACTCGAAAAGTAATTTTGGTTCAATAATGAATCACATAGGAAATAAAATCCAAAGGTTATAAAAATATTTAATAAACTTAATAAAAAAGCACATCCTTATATGAACATTTTGAGAATACTTATAGGATAAGGACCCTTTAGTTTTGTAAATAACCGGGCAGTTTCATTCTCATGAATATCCAAGTGGTGAAAAATGAAACCAGAATACAAAGAAAGGCTACTGAAATCAGTAAAATTCTATTCAACTTGGGTGTGGATGGATTGTGCGTTCGGTCCAATATGATAAAGCCCAGGCCGCCGAGTGAAAAAAGAAAGCTGGAGGCCAGTCCTTCCATTATGTATTGACCGTTAACACGGTTTGGCATGAACGCTACCGGCCGGCTGTGCCCGTGTTCATCTGTCGTAGAACCCACACTAGGCGGTTCCACTATCACATCATATATTATACCTATAATAAAAACACATATTATCAGTTTCATTTAACCCAATTATATTTCTAATAGGAGTTAACACAGATAACAAGATACCTAACCTCCAGTCACCAAAAAGTATGATAAAAGCACCAACGAGAAAGTTGTCATTGCAGAGGGAGCTTGCAACCATGACGGCTTCTTAATTTTAATGTTGGGTATTTCAAACACTGTGAAGGGTAACGCAAATAAAGATTCCATTTTTATGTATTAAAGATTCGCCGATCAAAACTCGAACGGATAACGCCTGTGTTGACAGATGAATGTTGACGTAGATGATGTTTCGTAAATTGTAGAGCGACATCTGTTTTGATTATTTAATTTTTATCTTTAAAAAAAATTTGCTACATTTATGAAACACTAAGTTTGTGAAGTTATATCTATATTAGTAATATATGAAAATTCTTAGTCGTTTGTATTTTAATGAATCGTAATAGATCATAATAGAAATCACTGATTGAATATTTGTGGAAAAACATCTGCGTTGAAGGGAACGTACATATATTATCAAAAAATAACCAATCAAGATAGTTCATGTATGTTAAATGTTTTATTACTATTGGAGGAGTTCCTCTAATCAATTATTTTTCTTTACATGCGCCAATGGCGTTGTAACTCGATACTTAAATTTATAAACGAATAAAAAAATGTTGGGAATTTGGCAACTGTCAAATTTATACTTTTCAATGAAATCGTACGTTGTCCGTGTCGTCTCCTTTAAATTTTAATATAACTAAATGAATGTTTAATATTTACTAAAAAGTATTAGTACAATGTCCTTTTCGTGTTTGTGGTGTTAGTGATTTGATTTATCGTGTTTACTTGTTTTTCTTAGATCTCTGAAAATGTGTTAAATTTATACACAAAATGAACTGGACTGAGGATTTTTCACTAATTTTACGATGAAGGGTGGTTTATGTATTATTTACACGTCTTTATTGACCATTTCAATTCTTTCAAGGTAACAATTAAGACTTTTTAATATATAAATTTACTTTGTCTAGTTGGAATAATTATATACCTACGAATTACGAAAAAAATTTTTTTAGCTGTGCTCTCTTCATCCTGGTGGTTTCGGAAGCTCTTCAAGCTGAAGGTGATAAAGTCGATCTTTCCGGCCTTAGTAACGTTAGTCAGAAGGTATCTTCCATAGAAGAAGATGCAATACCTGACCCACTTCACAGTGACACTAAATATGACACTGATGTTAAAGAAAAACAAGGGCTTGAGGAGCAAGAGATGATAATTGCTGATACACTCTCTGTCAACTCTGTAACAACTGATGGGTAAGTCTATTTGCCAATCTAATCATAGTGAAAGTGAGAGGTGTTTGACCCTCATTGTATTTTGTTTTTATTATTTGTTAATACCCAGTGTTTTAATTATATCTTAGTGTGTAGACATGTTACAATTTTTTTTAATCTCTATGTTACAAGAAGATTTCTATACATGGTTCAATTATAATTTCACTTTTTAAATTTCTCTCCTTATCTGATTGATATGAAATTAATTTCATGCAACTATTGCACAACATTAGATATATAGAAATATATTCTCATCCGTTTGAAAGGCTTTAGTCATGCAGTATAACAAATGCAGTGCTTGGTAATTACAGGTCTTCAGATAAGACATTCATTTGAATATAATTTAAAACTTTATTGTTTTCGAAGTTTATTTCTATTATAAGTCTTTTACAGTAAATATCACTTTACCCATTTTATATTTAAAATTTTATATATATCATGGTTCTGCACTACTGTTTATGTCCTTTCTTCTTCTTGTGCTATCTCAACTCTTATAAGGTATATCATATAATAAATTTCTACTTTATCTACTTCTATGGATTTTATTAAGTCATACATTACTTTATATATTCATTGTACCTGTGAATTACTTATACTATTCAAGTATGTAAGGAGTTCCACCTAACATTATATGGAGCCCAAGACAACCTCACCGGCATATGGTGGATCATGCTGAACAACAGAAGAGGCTCTGACCACCCACCAACCTGCACTGGGCCAGTGTGGTGGGCTAAAGCTTAATTCCCTTCTATGAATTCTGTGATCTCTGGCAGACACCTATGTCCAGGAGTGGTCATCTATTGGGTGATGATGTTATATTTCATGTAAATAAGTTAATTAATTTTAGCAATTCCATATATAGTTGAGATTATTTGATGCAATTTACACTCTATTGCTTTCAATAAAAAATGTCCTTGGCTTCTAAATTGAAAGGTAGTTTATTGGATGTTTTTTTTTTATTTTGTATTGATTAAGGAGAATGTATTTTGTATTCGTTTAAATGTAAAGTTATTTGTCAAGTTTTACTGTTGATGGTCACAAGTATGATGTTCAAGTCACTTAACTGTCATATTGCATATCCCATACAAGTTTTTTTTTTTTGGAGAACTTTTATTCTTTAGGGGTGTGACAGCCCCATTCGCTCAAAAATAATACCACACAAAAAAAATACTTAGGGTGCTAATACTGCGGTTATAGCATATCAAACATATCTCATGCGGTTCCAGACTTTGGTTCACACAGCACCAGGTGTATGACGTCCAAGTCTAGGAGTATTGATGCTATGTTTACGCATCAATACCTCAGTTTTGCTCTGATATTTTAAACACAACATGGCAAGAGTTGAACATCCTCATAAGATAAGTTTCAATTGAAGAATATGATACGTCAATGTCAGCTGTTGAATGGTTTTGGGGTGTTATTGTCAGTGTCAGTAGCTTACCGTTACGGTTTGGCTGCGTGACGGGTCACGTACCGTTACCTGCGGCGCCGCCCTGCGTCACCACATTGTTCCTATAGGCGTGCCCCGTCGCACGTCCCCACAGATTGCGAACCGCGTCATACGCAGCATGACGCTGAAGATTCGATTCGTGCTCCATTTCCAAGCTACGAAAAACGTCTTTAAGATTTATTTTTTCTAACTAAACCTATCACATTAAAAAAAGTGTTTTGTTAGTGTTTTACTTATTTACAATACTACCGCAATAAACTGTTAGTATTACCTCATTAGGTTAATTACCTGATTACTGGAAAATACTTACTGTGTATTTACTGGTGGTAGTTTACGAATGTCTGTGTGTAACACTCCACAGCCTATTTCTGCTGCCGTACATTAACATTGTGCTCCGGTTTAAAGGGCGTTGTAGCTGGTGTATATACTGGGGTAACGAGACTCAACAACATATGTCTCAGAGCACGAGCGCAATGTGGTGCTGTGTAGAACATCTTACTAGTGTCACGTTGTTATGGGCGGGCGTATCACTTACCATCAGGTGAACGTGCCGCTCGTTCCGTCGCTTCCTACATTACGCTATGTAAGACGTCACTACGTCTATTTTTGTAACGATTTACGCGCATAGTAACAGATATAGTATGTATATATATATATATATATATACAGTTACTTCATACGTTTCTGTTGGAATGTTGTATTAGATAACGGTTTTTTTTTCTTCTACCAAGCAACTAGATAAGCGGGACGTTCAACTGATGGTAAGTTATACGCCCGCCTATAACACCATGGTTCTAGTTAGGATGATATACACAGCACTATATTACGTTCATCGCTCTAAGACATAAGGTGTTAGGTCCGGTTCTCAACAGCCAATTTACGTATCCACTGCTGGGGCACATGCCTACCCTCAACATGAGGGTGACGGGCCATAGTCACCACGCAGGCCCAATGCGGATTGGTGATTTCAGACACACCTTAGAATCAATTCTAATTCATGTGCAGGTTTCCAAGCGATGTTTTCCTTCGCCGTTTGTATTTCGCTGCTGTTACTAAAGTTCACAAATGTACATAACTTAAATATTAAAGTCATCGGTACATGCCGAAATGCGAACCCGCGACCTTCGGAATGAAGGCCGCACGCTCTAACCATTAGACCAGCGAGCTATACATTAGGTCCTGTTACCCCACTAATTATACTAGCCATAAGGCGTGCTAGCGCCATTCTATTCCATCCCACCTGATGGTAAGCGGCGATGTAGTCTTTAATGGTAAATAGCACTAGTCTAGAAGTAGCCTATTCATTCTACCTTTAAAGAAATGTCCAGCAGTGGACGTCTATCGGCTGATGACGATAATGATGGTACAAACTGCGCTTGTGATCAAGAGATGATTTAAGACAAATATTATACCTTTGTCGAATGATATGGGGATGTACAATTTTTTTAACGACAAGAGACGAGACACGTTCACTTGATGGTAAGTGATACGCCTGCCTATAACACTATGGCGATAGTTGGAACGGTATACACTGCATCACGTAGTGATCGTTGCTTTAAGACATAAAATGTTAGGTCTCGTTACTTCAGTAACTTAATTAGTTACGACGCCCGTCAAGCCGGAACACTGTAATGTATACATAGTACTGTTTGTTAATTAGCTACGACGCCCGACAAGCCGGAACACTGTAATGTATACACAGTACTGTTTGTCGGCTGCAATAGCTGCTGCCGTGGTACCTAGACGGTTTCTGGCAACAGAGACCTACCACCACTAACTATTTATTAAGCCTTGATACACCCTACCGTAAAAGAAGGGCCTTTGGCACCTTCCACTCAATCTTGAGTGAAGCGGAGGTGTAATAAAAAAAAATTAAGAAATATTTTGTCATTCATACCAACGAAGTGTGATTTATAACGTGGCTCCTATTGCAGCCGACTAATCACTTCGACTCTCACCAGATCTTCGGGCCAGTGTATGGAGGAGTGTAAATTGCCTTCATCATGTCTGTATTGTTTCATTATAAAGTAATTGACGTAAACAAAATACATTATGGTGGTGACCTTCCACTCCGCCACAAGGCACGGTTCAAGTAAACACACAAATATGTTTAAATAATTAATTACTATATTGTTACCTCCCGACTCTAATAAATAATACTATAATGAAACCTAAACTTATTCATCATCAAGTTCAAAGTAAGTTACCTAGCGCCCATTATATGGTATGTTCTAGAGAGATTTCCACCTATGAAGAAACCCATCGTATCTCTGGAGCCGTGAGGCCTACAGACTTGAAATAATGCTTCTGCCATTTCGAGGTCCATAGGAAGCAGCCCTGCACGCGCGTACGAACGCACGTGCACACCTCCATGCACGTACACGCATACACTTACGAAACCACGCACGCATACACACACGCGTGCGCTCCTCCATGCACGCACACATGTACCCATACACGCACGCACCCACGAACTCACGCACGCAAGAACGCATACACATGCGTACGCATACATGCACACATACACACGAACAGTAAAACGGTGCGAAATTGTAGAGGTTTATATTTAGACATACTTTCGTTTTCTGCACGAGTACTCGTAAAGTGGGCGGGTTTTTATCGAGCCGAGCTGAACCGGTGCGAATAAAAAACTTGGCGCGATTGTAACGCGGAAGTCACGTGGCGGTTCCGTATCCGACTCGATGGCGCATAAATAACAGAACCTCTATTTTATCAACAAATAACTTCAGATCAGCTGTCACCGATCACCGATGCTAGGTCTCCGATGTCGGAGACCACCTAAGTAGGTATTAAACTCATCATCATTATAAATAGAGTCCACTGTTCGATATAGGTCTATCCCAAAGATCACCGATTAGTACTCTCCTGTCCGCATCCAACGGTTTCCTTCGACCTTCACCTGATGGATATCTACCATATGAAAAATTCTCATAGTTATGTGAGATCCCAATACATCCAACGTGAAATTTCTTATTACCACCCATCGGTATTTGTGGTCGTGGGTGGCACAATCTGTTCGCCATGTTCGCGCTGCATGAGGCACTATTAGATTTACGACTACCAGAACCTTCGACGAGGACCGGGTTTTTGCCTCAAGTGGGCGGGACCGGGTCAGGTCTAGCGTTCTGAACTTTCCTAACATCGTTCCATTTAGTCATATTTATACAGGGTGAAAGGTA
Organism: Ornithoptera priamus; assembly: GCA_029034505.1. NCBI lineage: Eukaryota > Metazoa > Arthropoda > Insecta > Lepidoptera > Papilionidae > Ornithoptera > Ornithoptera priamus. The sequence continues at coordinate 1,276,346 of JARDWD010000313.1, read as the reverse complement.
TTAGGTGTAAAAGATCTGTAGGGGCTAAAGTATTGCTCGTATCCTATCTATGTATGGAATAGCCCATACAAAAGCAATGCTTCTGGAGTTATTTATTTTTTAAATATGTTTCAAAAAATTCCCGATTTTCTAGGAAAAATTAGATGACTTTATTTCTTACTTATTTCTACACAAATTTGAATGTAATAATTATTGTTTAATTAAATTAATATCAGGTTCTTTGAAAGTCGTGATAGTAAAAAATAAAGCGTCATACTTACATTTTTAATTAATCTTAAAATCAAATTTTATTTATAAAAAATACGTACAAAGCATATAAATAAGTACTTGACTTCAATGCCTATATGACAAGGTATAAGAAAGTACATATAGTTTCTAAAATTTTAAAAAAAACACTCGTAATAAAAGCAAGTACCATGAAACGTCAAACTGTAGAGACTCATAAAAGTAGACGTCGCGCCGGCCCTTAATTTGACCCTTTTGTTTTTGTTGTGTGCGAGCTTATTGTTGTCGTTTTAGATATTGAGTTTATTGTAAAACGTGTGCAATGTCATTTTTAGGTAACGAGTCAGTACGATAGTTAAAATTTAACTAGTTTCGTGGGCGGACGTACATTATCGTTCCCTTCTTAATTCTGAATAGTTTTTCATTTCCATACCAAATAAATTTAATTTCAACGGCGGATTACGATAACGAAGAATACGCTCACATTTTCTATTGTTATGGACTTAGTGATGGAAATTCTTTACAAGAGCGAAGAGAATATCAACTACGTTTTTCAAATCGGCATCTACCAAGTCTTTGCTGCGGCGTATTAATGCGTCAGGGAAACTGGCAGCGATCAACAGAGGCGATATGACGCAGGTAGGCCATACATCTACGACACTGAAAAGGAATAAGGAATCATAGACCATTTCGTTATAAACCCGACTACGTCACCCAGGGTCGTGACAAGATTGCTGGGTTTAACACAATGAATAAGTGTGGTTTACTGTGCATACGGCAAGGCTCTACCCCTACCATTAAACACCGGTCCAGGCCCTGGACGAAGGAAACCCTGCAAGGAGGTTATGAGCGAAGATTCCCCGTAAACATATGGATGGGTATAAATCATACTTATTTGATAGGCCCAGTCTTTTTGCCCACCAATTTAAATGGGGAGACGTACGAAGATTTTCGTTACATTTATTTTATTATCTGGATGATATACCATTGGAAACCAGAAGAGAAATGGTGTTCCAGCATGACGGTTGTTCCTCCCATTTTCGTTTCGGCGTAAAATCAACGTAAGACCAACACCGTGGCCGCAAGGTGTCCTGATTTAACACCTTGCGATTATTACTTATGGGGTCACATGAAATCTTTAGTATACACAACATCAATTAACTCGTTAGAAGATTTAAAGTCACGCATCATCGTGACCGGGCGAGTCACTCGATCTGACTTAAGAAAAATGCTTCGTGCTTGTATCAGGAACCGTGGCCGTCAGTTTGGGCTAAATTATATTAATTGTTACTTTAAACTTTTACTCTGAACTGAATATCTGATAACGACAACAATAAGCCCACACGTGTTACAACAAAAACAAAAGGGTCAAATTAAGGGCCGGCGCGGCGTGTACTATTGTGAGTCTCTACAGTTTGATATTTCATGGTGCTTAGTTTTATTACAAGTATTTTTTTTATAAATTTTAGAAACTATGTACCTTCTTATACATTTTCGGATAGGTATTCAAATCAGGTACTAATTTATGTGCTTTATACGTATTTTTTATAAATAAAATTTTATTTTAGGATTAAATGAAAGTGTAATTGTGAAGCTTTATTTTTTACTGTCACGACTTTCAAAGAATCTAATTTAAAAGTTTCAGTCTCTAAGTGATGATTATTCATTTAATTTAATAAAACAATGATTAAACAATAATTGTTACATTAAAATTTGTGTAGAAATAAGTCAAAAATATAATCATCGAATTTTTCCTAGAAAATAGTGAAATTTTTGAAAAAAATTAATAACTCCAGAACCATTACTTTTTGGATAGGCTATTCCATACATAGATAGATAGGATACGAGCTATACTTTAGTGCTTCCAGATCTTTTACACCTATTACCTTTCACCCTGTATATTACACTAGTTGTTCTTCGGCCGCTTTGTTGGTCGTAACATCCCCGTAACTCCCATTGGGGGACGAATTTAGTAAAATCCGTTTTGACCTGACCTATACTCGAAAAGAGGAATATTCCTATCCAAGTTCAAGTCTTCATGTCTTATGGTTCCAGGGATATCGTGAAAAGTCTCCACATACATCTACAAAGGTCTTTAACTCAGGAGTTTATTTATTATAACTACTCTTTTTAAATACTGGTGCAGAAGTGGTGACTCCTCAGTGAACTGCGCAACCGTGTCATCATGACGGTTATTGTACACCAGACCTTACAGTTTGGTGATAAGGTTCAAGTCCTGGTGCCGGATACGTTTACGTAACGCGACATGTAACCGAATAAGCGATCGCACCGTTACCAGTTTCTACGTAATCGACCAGCATCCGTGGCGACCGTTCCGACCCCGGGGATGTTAATTAGCTGATCTTTCTTTTCGAGACGTTCACCTGATGGTAAGTAATATGCCTGCCCATAACATGGTGCTACTTGGGATGATACACACAACACCACGTAGTGCTCGTGGCCTTGAGACAAAAGATGTAGTCTCTATGATTGAGCTGTAATTTCACTAGCTACAGTTCACTTCAAACCGGAACACATTACTGTTTGACGGCAGAAATAGAATGATCTACCAGCAAAGATTTCGTTCAGTGTGTGCATGAGACTTTATCACGTAGCGTGATTGGTACACGTGCTTACTATAGCCAAATAAATACGGACATTAGTATTCGTTACACAAATACAGGTGACCTTGACAGCGATAACGCATGTCATGCAATTTCATCGAAATAAATCAAAGATATTTATTTGATAACGATAATATATAACAGATATAATAAATGGCTTATGTGTCAAATCTGTGAACTGATACATTGCTAGCCTTGTTTTTAGTTTCTACAATAGCTTTTTCCATTTAGCTACTTAAAGGACTCTTAGGTTATGGAGTAGTCGTATATTCTGGTGGTTAGGTCTCCGTTGCTGATCCTCTACGTGGCTATCACCGCAGCGCCTGTTTCTGCCGCCAAACAGTACTGTGCAAACATTACTGTGTTCTGATTTGAAGGGCGCTGTAGCTAGTGTAATTAGTGGGGTAGAGAGGCTCGACATCTATGGGGTATGTCTCAGGCGACGAGCACAATGTGGTGCAGTGCATACCATCTTAACTAGCGCCACGTTTTAGAGGCGGGCGTATTACTTACCTTCAGGTGAACGTGGCGCTTGTCTCGTCGCTTAATTCCATAAAAAAACGTTGTAGGCACAAGTAATATATACCGGCCGAAGACTGAAGACCATAGTGAATGATCCGCCTCCGAAGACCATGGAGAAGATCAAAGCTATAAGATGCTGATATAGATAAATAAAAATATCTTTGTTATCAGCAGTTGAAGCGGATCTTTATTTTCGCGTTTTGTTTCGTACTTTAAACAGTTAAACATAGCATTAACTACTAGTTAACCATTAATGCGTTACGCTCGTTTAACCATTTAAAAAGTAGTTAACGATATAACAGTTAATCCACTTTATAGGTTTAATTAATCTCGCTAAGTGCAACCATTTGTTGCATTGTGGTGAACAGTTGTTAGTACTTCAATTTCACTAATGCAGCCGTACTACTAGTGGCTAAGCGGTTACCTTTGCAACGCGAAGATACCTGGTTCGAAGCTATGTGAAATTTGTGCGGTTGTGGGGTTTTGTCGAACGGACTTTTTTTTGTTTCAGGGTGGAAATCTTGCAAAGATACCCTGCTCCTGGAGGTAACATTGAAGTTTGAACGGCGCTGTGGTAGTGATATTAAACATTCAAATGTTAAGTCCGCATCACGTTGCCACGTCAACGTCTCGAGGAGCAATGTGGTGCTTTGAATATCATCCTAATTACCGCGTACGTTTTATGGGCAAGCGCATCATTTACCATCAGGTAAACGTCCCTTCCGTCGCCGTCGCTTCGTAGAATAAAAAAAAAGCGATAATCCATGTTGTCGATTTCGTGAGCAGAAAGAGGTGGTGAAAATAACAATTGATGCGACAAAAAACGAATCTTTAAATTTGAACAATTACACAAGAGGGTAGATTGGAAATAAATTTGAATTTGGAATTCCCAAGCAAGCACTCGTTTGTTCATTCAATGTGGCCAGTTCGAAAAACAATTTCATATTATGCCTTCCTTACGTAACCGGGCGCCATATTTAAATGTCAGCTTCACAATGTCGTGTAGCTATTGTTCGTTTATTAATTACCATTCATGTGTTCCCGTTGGACGGTCGCTCGGAGCGAGGATACGTATTACCAGTAATTGCCGCTCTCTCGCCGTTAGACGGCTAACTAAATCAATTTCACGGTGTCTAATAGTTTTTCATTAATCACCGAGTAGTTTAACGATAGGTATAAACATATATATATATATATATATCATTATCATCGTCAGCCGATACACGTCCACTACTGGACATAAGCATCTCCCAAAGACTTACAACAGGTAGGGATTCGTATGGAGCGATTTGGGTGATTCCCCACCACTCTGGCCCAGTGCGGGTTGGTGGAAGCCAAAGCGTCATTTGTTGATTATCAGCTTGCACAACGAGTAGGTGAGGTTAACTTGGGTCCCGTGAGTTGTTGTGTGGGACCCCTTACACCCCAACCCCCACCTGCAAATAGGCTTAATAGTTCACAATAGTGGTAGAAAATGTGTTAAGCTCGCCTATCCTATTCCCTAATCGTTGTTTAGTTTTACTTTATTCGTATATACAAAGTAGTATAAAACTAAATAAATTAAAAACTCTATTGATTTTTTAGTCTTCTTGAAATTATATCCACTGCAAAGACGTCAGACTTGTAAATAAGTGGAGAAGGTATTTCGTCTGTAATATAAAAAAGCCTTCTCCACAGACTGCGACGGTACGGTAACAGTGGTTATGAAAGTGCGGCGGGGTGACGGTGCCGTTGTCTTCGCTGCACGCTCCTCGGTATCGCTCGGAGGCTGTTGCAATCGGTCATTCACTGTCTGCACACCAGCCTGTGTGTCTACTAGATCGCATTACTCTTGGTTTACGATCGAACAATATTTTCCACAGTCGACTTGTCTTCGAGTTTTGTACCTGAGTTGACTGTTATGGTATAATTACATAGTTTTTAAATTTAATAATTCTATATCTTGGATGGGGTGTAAGGGTTCCCGCACAACAACTTACGGGATCCAAGCCAACTTCACCTACCGCAACCCGCATTGGGCCAGTGTGGTGGGAAACGGCTCAAATCCTCTCATATGAATCTCCCTACACGATCTAGCTGCGGACGTCTATCAGCTGATGACGATATCTTGAAGTGTCCACCAACGATTCTCGCTTCTCTGTAGCCGAATTGATTTATTCAGTGTTGCCATATTCGAAATGTTGTCAATTTATAATTGATGAAGGTGGTTTTTTATATATTTTTTTGATAACGCTAACTAACACTTGAGTGCCCTCCAACGGGTTCTCGCCTTGTCATGGCGGAGGGGCTTAGTAACCGTGATGCGGAACACGGTGAAGCTAAGTGGAACCCACCCGGCCGGCCGCGGCGAAGGACTGGCCGAAGCGTCCGCTCTAGGTTCGAGCACCGGTTGGGATAACTGGACCTCACCCGAGCGGCCGGGAGCCGCAGGGGCAGCTGTGTGCTGCCCTAGCGGTCGGCTGCAGGGGCGGTTTCATACCGCCCCTCGCAGCCGAGGTGGGGTCGCGGATGAAGTACCCTCTGTGGCCAACCGGTGTCGCACCGGCGATGCGGCGGCGGTGGGGCCGCGGGGGAAGAGGAGTGCCGGTATTGAGATGTACCGTTCTCCCTATCCTCCGCGGCCGTTGACAGGCAGCGGCAGGCCTAACATTTCTCCGCCACGGGGAGCCGGGAGAGGTTTTCTCCATTGGCTCCCATGGCCTCTGGGCGGCAAGTTCGGGGGAACCGGTCGCCTACACACGCATGAGGCCGAGGAGGGGGCGCGCCCTGGAAAGGGAGGGTTCATCCCTCCCTCCAGAGGTGGGGCTGCGCAAGCGGCCAGCGCCGGCAGGGTCGAGGTTGAGTGCGTGCGTTCCCGTGACCCTGCCATCATGGCGATGAGGCGGAACATCGTGGGGGTTTTAGTCGGTGCAAGTCCGACATAACTCATCCTTGCCCCTGCGAGGACGAGTATGCGTAGGCATTTCCCCCACGTAAAACAAAAAAAAAAAACTAACACTTGAGTAACCCATGTTTCTAATATCCAGGTCAGGTCCTGAGAAAAATACTTGAAATATATCCAAACAATGGTATAGACAGCCGTATTACTTAACTGTTAACGTATTTTTTGCTTTTGTCACTGGTGGTAGGTCTCTATTGCTGGACCCACCACCGCTGCGCTTATTTCTGCTGTCAGACAAATAGTGTGTAAAACTTTACCGTGTTCCGGTCGGAAGTAAATATAATAATGAAAAGTTCGTCAATAACAAAAATATGAATATTACTGATTAATGCAAGTTTGGTGTAGGTCCACTGCTGAACACGAGTCTATTTAATTTCGGGAGTATCAGCTGTGCTCACCTGCCTTGGCATGCGGTTTAGTAAGCAGCAGTATGTTGGTAGAGTGGAAGGAATGTTCTAACATACCTTCCATACTGGAAACACTTATATAACGTTTTTTCTTTGGGAATATTAAATGAAAAGTTAATTTTTGAAGCTTTCCAGCATTTATTTATCAGATTTTTTTTAATAAATGGTCTCTTAATGTTCCTTACTACTGGGACTCGATGAACATTCTCACAAGTAGAGAGTCAAAGTCATTTATCTACTAAGTGTTGGTTGGCGGGTGTCACATGTCCACGATGCTTGTAGTTCTTGAAAAATGTCAGTTTCATCATGATCTGTTCTTTCATCGGGAGTCACATCTCGATAGAAAATGAATCCGACAGTCGTAGTGACGTAGAACATGATATACCTTCGTGAAGTATTAGCTATCATCGTTGTGATAAAGGCTGTATAACACAAAAAAAATTAAGATTGTAATTATATGTTTTGTTAAAAAAAAAAATTAAAACCTACAGTATTAAAATGGGCACAAATGTTGTAACTTGTAATTTAACCTTGTTGCGTACTTTCATACGGCGGCGTACAAGGTCACTGAGCAGTCTGCAATTTTAATTACGTCTAATTAAAAGAATAATGTGTCTTTAAATGTATAACGGATCGCAAAGGAGTAAAGGCGATATCCAAACGCGCAGCGGTCACCCATCCATACGCTCGACCGGCGGAAGTCGCGCATGGCTTACTATATCCGAGGGGGAGTCCGCTTCGAGAACACGAGGTAACATCTATACGTCTATAAAATAATTAACAACAATGTCCGCAGCGCCGTCTGATACAGGGAAAGTGAGAATTCTGTTGTGATACTGATACGGCCCAGCCTTGCATCCAGTCGTTACCACCAGCGCCAACAGACAATAGCACCTCCAGCTAATGACCTAGAGTCCATTATGTTATTAGAGTTAATATTGGATTTATTTAACTGCCCCGCATCTACCCCGAGATCACGGCTACACGGCCATATTGGGAGTTTCAGTTCATATTTACCTTCCATTCGAAATTATTGTTGGCGTCGCGTTTACTTGTTGATCAGTTAGTGTTATTTACTGTATATCAGTAATGTTAATTGCTGATATTTATCATCAGTAAATTTTTTATTCCAATAAGTCACGAAGCAGTTAAATATTATTAATAGGTCTATATTTTTTCGAGCCTGTTTCGTCTCATGGTTATGTGGGTAATGTGGCGCTGTGTAAACATCTCAACTACACAATATCATGGGTAGACGTTGACTTATCTACATTGATGATGACTTCTCTTATCTTATACACTTGATAAATTTTAAGTGACATTGAAATCGGAAATGGTCAATCATGTTCCAGAGTACATAACGGCTCTGTTATAAATGTTATAACTAACTCGGTGGGATTGAAAGCACCAGGTAGATCCCAACGACGTATAGTCCAGTTAACTATTGGTTTAACCACAGCAGGCAGTTAAATAAGAAAGTCGTTATGCAAATGTTTCAGCGAAATAAACCCCGCCATAACATAAACCGTATCGTCAAATCTAATAGTTTATAGTAACGATTCTACAACGATTTTGATTGATTCGGAATCGAATACGGCGGCGTGTATATATTCTCGGTATCGATTTCCTCGTATCGGATCGGAGTACCCAATAACATACTGGTCGGGCGCTCCCCGAGGGGGCCACCTCGCTTATTTATCAGTGAAAGTAGAATTTCCTTCCACCGAGACTATCCACTTGTCAATTTTGTAAACGTTTCCTACACCGGCCGTTATATACTGACTTCATTACTCGTAATTTTGCTCAAAGTCTCCAATTAACTGAATTAATTAATTCCTTGTGTTTAATTTTGTTGCATTTTAACTGCTCGTTTTTGTGTAAGGGAAGGCAGCAATAAATGTTGCACAAGTTTGTATAGGTTAGAGTCTTCTTTAACTATTATTTACTTATAAACGTTAACTGTGTATTTTTTTCCATCATCCTCTTCCTTCACAGTTGCAGCTAATTATTTTGTAATCGTGACATATTTTTTTTATACTGTCCTTAACATTAAAACAGTAATCCAACAAGGACTATACTTTGTCGTGCTACATGATTTGAACCATTTTTCCTTATTCCTTAATGTTAAAAATAACTAAGCTTTCAATAAAATTTATCGTTATAGTAATATTTCTGTTAGTCTAGATCGTATCGAAATTCTCTATCTCTTATAAATTGAATACTGGTACATGCTTTTCATCATCATCCAGAGGTTTAGCGGTCAGATTGATAAATATAATCCGGTCTTTAGCTAGTGTATTTTCAACTTGATGGTGTTCAAGCTCATTAAATCCCTTTATATCGTCAAAACATTTCTTCCACAGTATACTAGCGTAGCAGATTTATAACTTGACTATAATAAGTTCTTAGATTGATTCGAAGAAAAGTCTACTATCATCTAAATTCTACGAATAAACCGATAACGGATGGTTGCCGCTGCATGGGATCCCGTGAATAGGATCTATATAAGTATAGATCCTATTATATCCCTGTAATCGGTCTGTTCAGTTGAATAGCCAATTTTGTCATAGCAATTTAAATTCCTATAACCCGGGTGGCATGTCGGCTGTCGCATTAGTATAATGAATGCAGCATGCTAACTGACCGAGTCTTCAAATGTAATGTTTACATTTACATCAATTGCGTCTGCTTGTAAATATATACACTGTCTACATCGTTTGCTTCATCTATTCCACTTTGAATTAAGTATAGGAGCTCATATAAGACATGAACTTATAGAAACAACTTAATTTTTTTAGATATTTATCATTTTAGAGTTCAGACAAAAGATCAAGCAAAACAATGTTTCTCATTTTATTAATTTTCTTATTCGGCACAGCGATGAGATAAACTAGATATTCACGTGATCGTAAGTGATACGTCTGACCATAACAATTAGGCGTTAATCAAGATGATATATAATGCATCACACGGTGTTTCTTGCCTTGAAACGTAAGATGTTGAGTCAAATTACTCTAGTAATGTACAGTAGTATGTAAAGTTACATTGCTACTATTTGGCAGCATAAATACGAGCTAAGGTCTTCTGTTTCTGTCTCTTAAACTGTCTCTAGCAAGAAAGACTTATCACCAGTAAACCTTTGTGTTGTAGACACTAAATCTATGAGTAATAGAATGTCTGTTTGTATTTAGTTAACCATACGAAACTTGATGGTATTAACTTGTTGTTATAAGGTGGTTATGTTCTATTCAATTCAATTGTGCCGTCCGTGAGATACCTCAGTGCAGCTGCGATTTCCATCAGCACCCATTTCCGCAGTTTATAAACATTCATGTAATGTTTACAAAAAACAAATTAAGAGAGAAAATGTAACAGTTGATTTTCATATTAAATAATGCGAAGGTTGTTGATGATTCTGATCATTGGGGTCATCATACAAGCTGAAAGGCTCGATTTGCCTTGGGAAAATCTATTGCAGTCTTGAATCATATTACAACTGTTTTATTCAAATAAAAAAGTTAATGCCTGGCCATGACATGGTGTTAATTAGTGATTTGTCTGCGATGGTGAAAGGCCCAGTCTTGTTCACTCTTCTCCAGTAGACACCCACATCGTGTTTGTACGGGAACATTGAAGCCGGCAAGTATTTCCGTTTCTTTCTGGTCTTGCCTTTGCCTCTGCTTGTGATTGGTGTTTATAGCACAGAAATATTCCGCTGTTTCATTTAATTATGTACCTTGTAATACTTTTTCATTGTATTAGTTTGGAACCATGTCAAATGTTATTTCGTTTGTTTGCCTCTCGAATTAATGCTAAGTGTTGATGAAACGTTTTGAAGAAAGGGCCTTGTTGAAGCTGCATCTAAGTGTGCCCGTACCTCGTTCCTATAATCCGGTCGGTGGCCACTCGCGTCCTCATAAACTCACCTCGATTCGGATTAACGAGAGACTGCCTGCCGCCGTCCGGATCTCTCCCGCGCCCATCAACGTTTACAAGGGCACTTAACTCTTAACCGACAGTTACCATAAACAACCCGTACTGTTATGTTATTCGGAATGAATGCGTTATTTACGATTGTCCCGGGGAAAGCGCTCGCCGCTAATCTGCCTAGACCTTACCGCCTGTCTCCCACACGTTTCTCGCATCGAACACGATTCAGAAAGTGAAATGGTAGACACCGGCGTTAATAAATCTCGTCGGTACCGCACGCACTCGCATTCCGCCAACTAAACGACCCAGCAACGATACACAACTACAGTTCCCATCTTGTGGGACGTAACGACGAAATTCCCACGGACGGTGGTAATTATATTTGATCTATTGGACTGCTTACGGTTTATTGTTATCGATTCGGCCTGTGAAGTTAAAACATTGTCGGTATAGGATATGTGTTTTTATCTATATTGATATCCACTAACATTTCCATTCTGAAAGTCCTTAAGAGCAAACATGACCATTATAGTTAGTGAATGTGCGAATTAACAATATGTTTGGGCATATCCGCAAGCTCATTGGTACGATTAGTTCAAAGAAGAAAAGAATGAAGGACATTTTCCTCACAGCTTCCATAAGATAAATTGACCCTGTTCAATCTTTTTCAAAATCTTTCCTTACTATTTCTTTTCATGATAGAGATAAATAGACAATTCCACAAAAAGCCACAAATGACTTACCATACGACCCATGATCATGATATCTCCGCCAGGGATGTACTAGGAAGTATTCAAAATTATGAAATCTGATTTGTACTTAATATTTTCTGAAAAGCATCTTTCTAGACAACATATATATGTCGTAGTATTATCAGCTGTTGCATGAAGCTTACGTTATGAGATCGCACATAGAAAGTATGGTTAAAATTAATAATTCCAAGCGATTAGTTTTATTAATTCATCATCATAGGTTCATCAATCATGTAGACCTCATCGTACGCAGTCACACTACTGTGTCGCAGTAATCTATCAACGGTCATGTATTTTACATTATATCGTTATTCAACATCACCACTTCTTTGATGGGAATGTGTTGATTGTTTCATATTATAACTTTGGAACTTCCGTACTTCAGGTTGATTACCTTATATATTTTAATTATGGATTCTTAAAAAAACTTTTGTTTGGAATTGGATGTCCGGTTCTAGTATACTTTTTATGTAGATACACAAGACAAAAAAAAATTAGAGAAAGACTTTGGATTTGTATATACACAAGTCAAATACATGGAATTTTGACCCATACATATTTCCAAACGGGATTTGTTTAATACGTATAACAGTTGATACTAATATATGTAATAAAAAAATTCAAACAACCCAATAGATGGCGCCACTATAAATAATAGATCACGCTATCGTTTGTTAAAGCTCAAATCCATATGAGAATCGTACATATTTGTGTAAATTGCCTTCGGCCAACAAGTCATTATGGAGTGTACAATTGTATTCATCAACTGGATTTATCGGGATCCTCGTAATACTGCTATACTTAGTAATTTGCTCTGTACTTTATATCGCTCTGTCATTATCAAAATAGTACTGATAATGCTGCGTGCGTTGTCATTCACCAGAGACCCCGCACCCCACCCCAGTACCTCTACAAATATCTTTTTTATTCGTCGATGCAAGGCGGCGTGCCCATAAGAATGTTTAGGCTAGTTAGTAAGATATCTCCGGCACCAGATTTTGCTCGACGGCATGAGACATAAGATGCCTTTTCTCCCTTCAAACCAGAACACGGTTATCTTTGCACACTATTGTTTATCGGCATAAATAGGAGTTGCGGTGCTAGACCGTCTCCGGCAGTAGAGTCGAGTAGGGAGTAGAGGGATGTCGGATTCGAGTTGTGATGGTTCGAGCGTCGCCTGTCGTATGAGATCTTGTGTCGGATAACTTCAGCCAAGCACTCGTTAGCTTTACAGCGTGTCTTTATCGTTGACTTAATAATACTCATAGATACTATACCGGACGGTAAAACGTGGTATAACCACTAGTCTTCTCGCGTGGTATATAACCACGTTTGTCGGTAGTGGTGGGTATCACCGTATAAAACATAAAGTCCGGTTTTGCCGTTCTTAAGCAATTGTTTTTTTAATAATCTTTTATTAATTGTAATATTTTTTTCATTTACACATTTTTTCACATTTTAATCTTTTTATAAGTTTCCTTTTTGATTACTGTATAGCCTCTCCCAGCCGTTACAATTATTTTCAATAATTAGCTGTTCTTGCCCAGATTGTCTCCAAAAACTCTGATATCATCCATGCACCATTTACCTCATCTACCTCTTCTTCATCAATCAAGTTCTTTTAGTCAAAAGCTATGAGACGAGTAAGACTTATATTTGATGGTAAGTGATACGCTAGCCCATAACCTAAAACCAACCAAAATATTCCCATATCAATCCCCACCCGACAGATGTGAGGATCTTTGGAAAAGGACTATGTCCAGCAGTGGGCGTCTATCGGCTGACGATGATAGTTTACACTACACACATATTTTTCAGTGCTCGATTTCCTTGTTATTTATATCGGCTATACCGTTACGTTGTACAGATAAGATTATCGGAAACAATAGGTTAGAGTTGAGTGTTTTATCTTGCCGACGGTATCTCTGCAATTCGAATACTCTCGATACTGAATACATTACTGTATTCGCGCTATCGTATTGTTTATAATTCTGCTGAATTTAATTGTATTATACATTTATTAAATTCATCATCATCATCATCATCATTTCAGTCCACTGGACATAGGCCTCGTGTAATGTGTTCGACAGAGCACGGTCTTGTACTGTTTGAATCCAGTGGCTTACAGCGATCCTTTTCATGTCCTTACAATAAAACTATGTAAATACCTGATCTTAGTTGAAGACTACTAAAAGGGTCATTGATAGTGAGCAAAGCTTGTATTTCGGGCAGTTAACAATCAATCATCAGTTGATAGAGATCTACTGTGGAACATAGACCTCTGCCAAATATCTCCACATCGATCGGTCCTGCGCCGCCCGCATCTTCTTCACAATCTTTACACGAGTTTCCCGCGACATTCGTCACAGTCAGTATGGCTTTAGCTACCGCCGCGCGCTAGCGGCCGTCGTTTGGAAGGGGTTCATTTGGACCATTTCCCACCCCTCTGACCCAGTGCCAGTGTCTATCAATAGTTTTTTTTTATTCAAAGCGATATGTACTGTAGGTTTACTTAATAGTGATAAACATCAATATGGCGCTCGTTAGAATAATATCCTCTGCAACACATTCCTCTTAACATTAATCACAGCCTGTAGCAGAGAGCCTGTTTCCATGCTTCTCCCCCTATACTTCGTTAATTTTTGATATAATTCATCAGACGTCATCCTAATAATTTTACCACAACTACTTCATCTTTTTCGTAGTGATAATTTAAATCCACTGATGGTAAGTCTTTTGTTGCCGGAGACCATGTAGCTAGGTACTACCGCAGCTCTTATTGCAGCCGACAAACAGTATTGTGTTAACAATAGTATTCCAGTTTGAAGGGGGTTGTAGCTAGTAAAATTATTTGGATAAAGAGACATAACATGTAGTCTCAAGGCGACGACCGTAACCTAGTGCGGTGCATATCATTCTAACTAGGGCCACGTTATGAGCAAACGTATCACTTACTATAAAGTTTTTTTATGCAAATAATCGACGAAACGTGCAGAACACTCGCCCGATGGTAAGTCATACGCCCGCCGATAACAACGTGGCGCCAGGTGTGATGGTATACACAGCACCACATTGCGTTCGTCGGCTTGAGACATAAGATGTTGTCTCGCTACTCCAGTAATTTCACTACCTACAACTCCCTACAAACCGGAACACGGTAATGTTTCCATACTACTGTTTGTCGGTTGCAATAGGCGCTGCGGTGGTACCTACCTAGACGGTTGCCTAACCTAACCTAACCTAACCACCAATTGACCGTCTAGCTCGTCTCGTGGCTTCTTCGAATAAAAAAAATCAAAACGCATACTCGCGTTAACGCACAAATCGATTTCCACGAGTTTCTATCAACATTTAGCGCTTTCACCCACTTACAAGTGATTGTTTGCATTAATATAACACCCCGAGCCGTTTGTCATCGGTCGTTATGCGTTATGCGCGCCCGTTATGTCCGTCGATCATTTATTATAGCTTTTATAACGTACGTATAGACTTTAAGTATCGCTTCAGTTAGTTAGTGCTAGGGTTTAGGCATTAAAGGCTATAAGTTAACTATACTACGAATCTGTCCCGGTTTTAACCGATGAAGACGTTCCACTGCTTATTTATTATCGTCTGTTAGTAATCAGATATTGCAGTTATTAGTACTTAAGTCCGATGATAATAAAGGCTTTACTGTGATAGCGGCAATGTGTAGACGTCCAGTTGACACGATGACACATCTCAGCGGAAGAGTAAGGAGATATTAGCTGGAGGGGCACCGGTGCGTTCCATAGAAGATCCCGGAGCTCCTCCTAATGCACTGGGCGCGACCACCGAGAGAGTTTTTAGCGGGTAGAAGCTCCACATAACCTTGTCTTCCCCCTTGAAACAGGGTATCTTTTAAGATTTCCTCCGCGACAAAAAAAAGATAGGTCACAGCCTTTCGATCAGACAGTCGATAGGTACGAAGTGCGGACGACTGCCAGACAAGTAAAGACCTGGTGAAGATCGCAAAGAATCCCTGCATCGGTAGCACTCGATGGTATACGGAACGCCTGCCCGTGACAATGTGGCGCTAGTTAGGATAATATCCAATATTGTACTCGCCACCTTGAGATATATGATACCAAGTCCCGTTACTCCAGTAATTTCAATAGCCACAACGCCCTTCAAAGCGGAACATAGTACTTGCAAACTACTGTTTAGCGTTATAGGAAAACGTCGCTGTATTGACTACCTAGACGGTATACGGCAACAGAGACCTACCTACGAGCCAGTAAACTGATATATTGATGATGATGATGAATTATAAATGAATGTTAAAAAAAAATAGTTCCTGTGGTTGTTAAGAATTAAATACGCCCATTGTATATTATATATCAGCTGGCATTGGTTTCAATATATGGATATTCGATAATATATATTATTTCATATATGAAATCAACGACCATTCAGTATCAATTACTTATATACAGGATGAAAGGTAATAGGTGTAAAAGATCTGTAGGGGCTAAAGTATAGCTCGTATCCTATCTGTCTATGTATGGAATAGCCCATACAAAAATAATGCTTCTAAAGTTATTTTTTTTTTAATATTTTTCAAAAAAATTCCCGATTTTCTAGGAAAAAATTCGATGATTTAATTTCTTACTTATTTCTACACAAATTTGAATGTAATAATTATTGTTTTATTAAAATAAATTAATAATCATCACTTAGAGGCTTTTACTTACATTTCTATTTAATCTTAAAATAAAATTTTATTTATAAAAAATACGTACAAAGCATATAAATAAGTATTTGACTTCAATACCTATATGACAAGGTATAAGAAAGTACATAAAGTTTGTAGAAGTTAGAAAAAAAATACTTGTAATAAAAGTAAGTACCATGAAATGTCAAACTGTAGAGACTCATAAAAGTAGACGGTTTTCGTCACGGTAGACATTTCCTCGCAGTAGACTTTTCGATGTAGTGCATATCATCCTAACCAGCACCATAGTATTATGACCGGGAGTATGAGTACCTGGTGATTGAACATCTTGCACACTTCGTCGCTGAGTTAAATAAAACAAAACGCTAATGTTTTAACTACTTACTAGTATGATGCGTTCGTTAAGTAAAATTACAAGTTAACTCTCAAATTGTCAATCATCATCATCATCAGCCGACAGACGTCCACTGCTGGACATAGGCCTTACCCAAAGATCACGTCGATCGGTCTCACGATGCTCGCAAGTTGCAATACTTTCACATAAAACTTTTTTAGTTAGTTTTATGTGAAAGTGTTTTTTTTTTATTTATCATGTTTATTAAATATTTTACTACCGGTTTACTGTGTACCAGTAATATAAAAACCGCTGATTACAAAAATATAAGTAGACAAGCGTATAAATATATATCACCGTACAACTTAAAATGAGGTTACTTAAGCAATATACAGCCTTCCCAATGGAATTGTACTTGTATAAGTTTATGGCGGAGGCCATAAATAATAACTTTATGTTAGCTGAACTTGACTACAATTAAAATCTAAGCTACACTAATGAGTCGGATGTGATGTTAGAATTCACAGATTTCCATCGTAAAGCACTGACTTGTTCACTGCGGTTGTGTGAAAGCGCTGTCATAGTAACAGCGTGATGAACGGTATAGGATTTTATTTGTTCAGGTACTCATAGGAGTTTGGTCATAGGCACAACAACTCACGGGACCCACGCCAGCCTCACCTGCTCGTGGTGCAGCCTGATAATCAACAAACGAGACTGGCTCCCACCAACCCGCATTAGGGCAGTGTGGTGGGAATAAGCTCAAATCCCCGACGTGAACCCTCATAAACGACGGTCCCTGATGCCCGGCGGTAGCGGAGGATCGATGTGAAGATCTTTGCGAGAGGCCTATCTCCAGCAGTGGATGTATTTCGGCTGATGATGATGATGATGGATTGTTTATGGTAAACATGACTTTATCAAGAGAGGGACGAGGGAAAATTTTTCACTCATTTGGGAGTAACGAGGTTTATTTATTTGAAGAATTGAATAGGAAGTACATCATCAGGATAGTATGGTGATATATTATACATACTTTTTTTGTTATCGCGATATCCTTCTTCTAAGGCGAAGATAAGGTTATGTGGGGTTTGTATCTGTATGTTGGGGGTGCGGATCTCTTACAAAACGCACCGGTGCCACTCTGCACTACGCCGAAGCATGTGCTCCGAGAGGGCAGTAACCATGCTCAGCACCCTCGGTATGCTTCTACAAATACGCCCCTACCTCGTCCTTGTCGTTCACCCGGGCTGCTTAGTAGACAAAGAAGACTCCTACCTACAAAGCCCACGAACTTGATAATCTTTCAGTCGCCTTCTACAACAGGCAGGAGATAAGCGGGCCGTTCACACCGGAACACAGTGAAGTTAGCACACTAATATTTGTTCACGGAAATAGAAAGGTCTCTGTTGCCTGTGACCGTGTAAATACGTACAGCTCATATTTCCTCAGGTTATATTTCCAATGTGCAATTACTGTGATCGGTTTTGAAGGGCGCTGTAGCTACTGAAATTACTGGGTATTGAGACTTGACAGATTTTTTTTGGTTGGGGAAGAGGGGTGGACATTATCGAAATACTACTGTCCATTCTGGAGGGAACGCCACTTGTTACCCACTAAACCCCCTCGGTGGTCACCTTCGGCGTTTAGAGAGGTCACCTGATCTCCGTTCGTAACACAACCGCAGCATCGCTAACGCTGTCCTGGAATAGCCCCTCCCAGAGTCTGCTTTACGCAGACCCTACCAACATCGTGAGTACTACTTCAATGACCGGACACCACGCCCAGCTATTGTCTACCTTAGGGTCTTTTAGAAGGCGATGACAACTCCTATCCCGACCGCCAACGACCCCAGACGACCCCTAACTAATTTATTTATTGGCCATGCGCGATGCAGCTATCAATTCGATAGGTGACGCGACGATCTGGTGAAGGTTGCGGGAAGCAGCTGGATGCGAGCAGCGTAGGATCGATCGAAATGGAGATGTTTGGGGGAGGCCTATGTCCAGCTGTGGACCTCTGTCGGCTGATAATGACGATGATGATGATGCGGCCATCAGAGAGCAATGGAATGGCGACGTGTTGTTAAGCTTGGGACCAACACCTAAAGTGATAATCACGATAACTCTGTCAAGAGTGATACCCGCGAAGAATAAGAATATATTAGGTCCTTACATATGAAATTGGCGTTTTGTACGGGAGGGATAACGTATTTTTTTTTGTAAAATATATTTAATTAATCAAAGTATGCACCGCGTTGTTATCTATGCAGTTTAGACATCTCATAGGTAGTTCATTGATACCTTTACTAAAACAACCAACCATGGGGGGCGAGGATCAATAAACTGTTTGAAGACGGTTTGGACTGACGCATCGGAGTTGAATTTTTTCTCTTGTAAGAAGTTGTCCAAATTCCGGGAAAAATTATAATCTGTTGGTGCAAGGTCCGGGGAGTACGGTGGATGTGGTGCAGTGTGTGGTGGTGTTGCGTCGTCGTAAAGCAGCAGTGGCCTGGAGTGATTGACCAATCTCGGTTGTTTAGCGAGTAGTTCTTCCTTCATCCAGAATAGATATCTGTCGTAATAGTTTCGCCAGATTTTAGAAAGCTGCAGTGAACGACACCGGCGCTAGTCCACCAAACATTCACAAGTCACTTTTTCTGAGTTAATTTTCGTTTAGAGCAGGATTTGCCTGGATCTCCAGGGTTCAGCCAATTGCGACGAGCGCTTTCGATTACCGTACAGAATCCACTTTTCATCACAAGTAATGATTCGATTTAAAATCCCTTCATCATTGTGTCGGCTGAGTAAAGTAACACAGCAGCAGCAGTCGACGCGTGTTCGCAAGTTCGATTCCCTCAACTGCATGAGGTACCCATCGTTCAAGTTTTTTACTTTCCCGATTTGCTTCAAGTAGATTAATACAGTTTTGTCACTTACTCCGAAGCCTGCAGCTATCTCTGAAATGCTTTGTGATGGATCCGCTTCCATAATAGCTTTTAATTCTTCATTTTCCACTTCGGATTCCGGCCGTCCGCAGGATTGGTTCTGAAGGTCGAAATTTCCAGAACGAAAACGTTGAAACCAAAAACGTACCGTGCTTTCTTTTGCGACACCAGCGCCGTACACATCATTAACCCTTCGAGCTGTTCCTGCAGCACTGGTGCTGGTGCCACGGTGGAACTCGTACTCGTAAATATACCGATATTTCATGTTCTCCATTGTGCGGCAATAAGCGACGCCAAAGAAAATAATAATGAAGAAAAAACAGATGAATGTTTGCAAAACTCAAATGTATCAGCTAAATGAATTTATAAATTTGAATTTGGAATTCTTAACCAAACAGGAGATATTTCAGATCAAAGTGGTCACTACGACATAACGCTAATTTCATATGTAAGGACCTAATATTTATTAACTTTAATACCATTTCCTGTTAGCATTATGAACTAATAATAACACCACAAGTTTTTCTACCTTGTATTGGAGCGTAAGTTTACTTTCTTTCAATTCCTCCGGTAACGAGCTGCATTAAGTATATAACTTAACGGTCACTTTCTTTAACTACTTTAGTGCCCTAAGTCACCGCCCGCGGCGGCTGTCCTCTTACCGGTAATTATTACTCTGGTCACGGCCATATTTGGATTATCCTAAAGCAAACTGTACATTACGTTTGATTGTTATTTATATTGCAGTAATGCGAAAGTAGAATTTATTTTAATGACTGAGAGATTGTGGATCGATCAGCGTGGTGGTTACTTCTTGTGTCTTCTATGAGGCAGCATCCATGAGCATAGAATAAGCATGGATAATGATCATTGATTTATGATGAGTAGGATGCGACCCAAGTTGAGTTTGAGAGGGAGAACAGTACAAATAATGCGGGACCACTTGAGGATATTTACCTTGCACATTGTAACACATTGTCAGATGTAGTGTTGGCAGGCCTCCCACGAGGTGGACCCATGATCTGGTTGGAATCGCGGACGGGATGCGACCGACGAGTTCCCGACGATGCGGGTAGCGCAGATCTTTGGGGAGGTCTTTGTTCAGCAGTGGACATCTATCAGCATCAGATGATGATGAAGATTGTAACAGTAATCCTAAGACATGACGTAGTATTGTTACCTCATTAACTTCACTAGCTACAGCTCCATTCAAACCGGAACACAGTAATGTGTCGATAACCCACTGAAACCCTTTCGGTGATCTCCGTCAGTTCATTAGGAGGTGCTCCGGAATCTCATACAATACGCACTGCTGCCCCTCTGCACTCTGGCTAAAACAACCCACGGAAAGGCAAAGCCCTATTTAGCACCCACGCTGTGCAAGACCATCATGCATTTGCCATCCTCATAACGCTCGTTTATTGAGGTCTGAGTGCCCCCACACTCAAGACTCACGAACCCGTGCACCCTTTTATTTTAGTCGCCTTATAAGACAAGCAGGGTTTACCTTAGTCCTATTCTTAATAGCTCGAGACTACAAGGCATAGCAAAAGAGACCTTCCACTTGACGATCTTCCCAAGCCAGTAATAGTCATTTGGATGAGTTTCCTCATCATGATAATACGTCATCTTGACAAACAGCTGGATAAGAAGGATGAAGAAGATTACAGGGCTTATTATGGACCACCTAGGCTTATGTTGGTTGAGGTGTCCTCGGAAGATGATGATTTTGCCTCAATGTCTCGATAGAATCGTGTACGCACTAGTCTGCTATGCGCCGACGGCGATGCGCGGCGGATTATCGATATGATAATGATCTATCGGACCGTCTGCCGTTAGCATCGGCAACGCTGCAGTTGTCAATTGCTCTCGGTGATAGGGAGTAATGTGCCCACCGCCCACGCCTGGTACCGCGCCAATTGTTGATAGAGATAACCGTTTTGAATAATGGGCCCGTAACTTACGGATCCGACGCACATTTTATGTGTACACGTCCGCGCTGATTTAGGAGTACCACCGCCGCAACTTTCGCGGGAGGCTTTCCTACCATTTTACGCCTGCTGTGGAGCTGGACTCGGCGGCTAAGTGCGCCATGATCTCCTCATAATTGGGACAAGTTGTATTTAACCGAGGACCTTTTTTTGGTATGTGTGAAGAAAAAGGGAGAGAATTATCGAAAATATACCCCTATACCCTACTCTGTCATCTGAGGGAAGTTGAGGTTATGTGGAGATTTTTTTACTCGCGAATACTCGAATACTTACACGCGCTATGTGCAGTGTGCAAACATTAACAAAGTCCGGTTTAAAGGATGTTATAGCTGGTGAAATCACTGAGGTGAGACAATCAGTTGGAATAGTTAAGGAGGAGTATCATTTAATATGAAGTAAATGTTCTACTCGTCTCTTTACCGTGATGAATTAAAAAAAGTAATTATTACGTAAAGACGACGAAATGACCTTAATTTTAATTTTTTAGCCAAAAATTAAATATCTGCTGTGGATAACATTACAAAACGGGATTCTCTTTAAATTGGCGAGTTGTCATGGTCGCAGCACGACCTAGTCCTCAACCCAGTTCATTATTGGTATTGGAAAGTGTTTGTGCGTTTTCCATTCGTGTTTATGCTTATTCCCCGGGCTATTAACTGTCCCTCGGCGAGATTGCGGGTCCCGACGGCCAGGGTCCACGCTGAATTAGTTCCAGCTGTCCGCGTCCCAGCCGCCGACGTGTTGCCGACTAACGCCGACCATACATCACATTAAAACATATAGTTTACGTTTCATACAGAAAATATATATTTTTTTTATTTTTTAAAAAGTATAACAGATTCCTCGCTGATTGTAGATTGTGATGGGATTGGATGTGGTAACTCCCCCCTATATTTCTTACACACCTGGTCATAAAATCAGAGAGCTAGTTAGGATGATATATACAGCAATATACATTCCTCGCATTGAAACATAGTCTCGTTACCTCAAAAACCTCACTAGCTAACAGCTCCCTACAAACCGGATCATAGTTATAGTATCTTTAGCGACGGAAATAGGAGCCTTGAGTCTGCGGAAAAAGAGATGTACCACCAGTTTAACGCGTTCATTAATTTTTCTTTTTCCTTTCAAAGATGTTTTAAAAATTGTTTTAGATTATCAGAGACGTGGTGGTGGTGCTAGGTGTCCGTCTGATCGTGGTATGTCTCTGTTGCCGAAGACCGTTTAGATAGGAACCATCGCAGCGCCTATTGCACTGTGTTCTGGTTTATAGGGCGCTGTAGCTAGTAAAAGTAATTAGCTAATATAAGCATTTGAAATATGGGGACTCTGTTGAATGTTTAAGATTACGTGGAAACAGTTTGCCTTGTAATGCTCAAGTCCTTGAAAGAGCGAACTGCAAACGAAGGCTGATGAGATAGTCATGGAAAAAAGAGGTTGCGTTTTTCGGACACCTTCGAAGAGGATTCCTTTATAAGTTCCTAAGGTTAAACCTGGAGAGCAAAATTCCTGGAAAACGTGCACCTGGTAGACAGCGGAAGTAATGATTTGACGACGTAAAGGAGTAGACCTGGATTAAATACCATCAGTTAAAAAGAATAGCTGATGATCGAAATTGATTTTCTTAATCTGATCCCCCAACTTCAGTTTGAAGAGGGCACCTGATGATGATGTAGCTAGTGAAATTACTAGGCGCCGCATTGTTATGAGCATGCGTATCACTTACCATCTGGTGAACGTATTGCTCGCTTTATCAAAAAAAAAATTTTTTTTTAGTACTATACCTGAATGATCTTCCTCTCTATAAAGTTCTTGATTGAAGTCATCAACGTGTTCGATGGCAAGGTCCACGCCATTGTCCCGTAGAAACCTTGTGAACTGTTGATTTAATAAATTCTCACTATAGATAACCGTTGGAGGACCCGGCGGCCTTGTTAAGGGTATATAATACGATAAAGGTTCAAAAGGTCTCCACCCATTGAAGATATATTTGTGTAATAATGTGGGAAATGCCAAACTGCAGGCCGCCACGCCCTTTCTCGGTCTGGCTCCCTCCAGTTTCTGCATCTAGGCTTTGTGCACGCAGAAACTAAACCTAGGAAATATATAAACGTTATGGATAAAAATTAAAGAGAAAATTATACTGATGTTCATGAATATCACGTATCAGACATAACCATGTAAAACTACCAACAACCCGCATTGGGCCAGCGTGGTGGGAAATGGCCCAAGTCCCCCCATATGAACCCTTACTAACGACGGCCTCTAGTTCCCGGCGATGCGAGCAACGCAGGTCCGATCGGTGTGGGGATCTTTTGGAAAGACTTATGTCCAGCAGTGGACGTCTATCGGCTGATGATGGTGATGAATCATGTAAAAGGCCGACAGTGTTCATTAAGCCGAGAGGTATGGTAGAAGAAAAGATCTGAGTATGAAAGATATAATCATCATCAGAATTATCCTCAGGCAATAGATATCCACTGCTGGATATAGGCCGTCCCTAAAGATCCCCACATTGATCGGTCCTGGGCTACCCGCATCGCCGGGCATTAATTAGGGGTTATCGTAGAGGTATATATGGAAGGATTTAGCCCATTTCCCACCACGCGGGTCTAAAGCGGGTTAGTGGGAGCCAGATCCTCCGAGGTTGATTAGCAGGGTACACCACGAGAAGGTGAGGTAGGCTTGGGTCCCGTGAGTTGGTGTTGAAAAATAAGAAGGAAATACCAGTCTTATGTATATAAGGGAAATTAATAGAACGTAGCAGGACGTTCACTTGATGTTAAGTGATACACCTGTCCATAATAACGTGGCGCTAGTTACAATGGTATACGCATACCAGTTTGTGGCCTTGAGATCCAAGATATTAAGTCTTGTTACCCAGTAGATTCATTAGCTGCAGCGCCTTTCAAACCGGAACACTGCAAGCTGCTGCACACAGTACCAGTACTCCTTGGAGTTGCGTGTGGTATTCGAACCGGTAGCCCTGCCGAATTGTGAATGATGATGCAACGTTAATAGATGGCTGCACATCAGTCCAGCGGCGGTGGAAAGTGAAAGTTCGGACGGTGGTTCGGACGGTGGCGGCGACTGAGATTGATTATTGGGAAGCGATGACTGAAGCGTTAGGCCCGGCACACACTTGACCGTTACTCTTATCTGTGCTCAAACCCTAAAACTTCAACATTTACTTGTAGGTCTCTGTTGCCGGAGATCGTCTAAGTACTACCGCAGCTCTTATTTCCACTACTCTACAGTACTGCACAATTACTGTGTTCCGGTTTGAACGGCGCTCCGGCTAGTGAAATTACTAGGGTAACGAGACAACTTTGTCTCAAGGCAACGAGCGTGATATGTTGCTGTGTATAACATCATAACGCGAAGATTTTATTGGAAGGCGTATCACTTGAAATCAGGTGAAGGTATCGCTCGTCTCTATATGAAGGCGAGGGATTCGCCTGATCGTAACGTGGCGCTCTCTCATCATCATCCGACAGACATTCACTGCTGGAGACAGGCCTCCCTTAAAAATCTCCACATCCATCAGGTCACCTAGCTTTACCAGATCGTCGGACAATCTAGTCAGGTATATCTGCAAGCATTGCGTCTTCCATTAGGCGTATTATAAGTTTACCTCCGTAATTTCATTAGCTACAACGCCCTTTCAACCGGAACATATTAATGTTTGCTCACTACTGTATGCTAGCAGAAATAAACTTGACCAAGTCTTCATCATCATCATCATCATCATCATCAGCCGATAGACGTCCACTGCTAGACATAGGCCTCCGCTAAAGATTCTCACATCAGATAGGGATTCATATGGGCGACTCGGGGCCATTTCTGACCACCCTTCCCAAGGCGGGTTGGTGGGACCCAGAGCCTCGTTCGTTGATTAGTAGGGTGACGAGCAGGTGAGGTTGGCTTGGGTCCCGTGAGTTGGTGTGCGGCAACCCTTACATCCCTTACCACCCATGACTTACCACCATTAAAATCAATAAAGTTATAAAAAAATCAAGACCTTTTTTAATCGCTTCGGTGTGTTAGCAGCCTAACACTGCGGCGCTCCCGCCTTCTTTTCCCATGTGTAATAGGTTTTATATGTAGGTATACTAGATTAACTGCTTTGACCTATTATTAAGTTATTTCATCTACAAGTTATTGATGCTGCGTTCACTTTCTACTTTACGTTACTTTGTATCTTATTAACCCTCCGCCAAAAAGAGGGTATGTTAGATCAACATGACCTTCGTAGTGTATTTAAAAAGGCTGCTGTACCACCTGTCCATATCATCAGTGAGTAATAACTGGACACAGATAATATTACTAGTGCTAATCAATAATTTACAACCATTACAAATATTGATCACCACCAGCGAACCGTATCCGGAACCGTCCGATCACGAAACGAGTGCGACACGAAGCCGGACCGGCGACCGATTGCTTGGAGATACATTCGATGTACCGTCGCATGCAATTCCGCTACGGAAAGAAAGTATAATTTTTTTTTTTATTGCTAATCGATCAAACTAGCGAGACATTCACCTGATGGTAAGTGATATGCCTGTCTATGACGTGGCGCTGGTTAGGATGATATACACTGCAGCGTGTTATACTCATCGCTTTGAGACATAAGTTAAATCTTGTTACCACAGTAACTTCACTAGCTACAGCGACCTTCAAACAGGAATATTTGATTCGCACACTACAGATATGCGTTTTTTTTTTATTCTAAGAAATGGTGATACGAGCGACACGTTCACCTGATGGTAAGCGATACCCCGGTCTATAACAAGGTGGCGCTAGTTAGGATAATATATACTGCACCACTTTATACCCGTCGCCTTGAAGACATAAACGGTTTAGTGAAGTTTAGTCACCCCGGTAATTTCATTAGATACAGCACCTTTCAAACCGGAACACAGCAATGTTTGCACAATACTGTTTATCGGCTGCAATTGGCGCTGCGATGGTACCTAGACGGTATCACCAACAGATACCTACCAGCCGTGGTTGTAGTAAACAGCTATAGTTGTACCAACTTTTTTTTTTTTCGTGTAGACATCTTGCATAGGATATCCTTCTGCTGTCGAGACAATAGAAGAGTAATGCGGGACTCTTACCGGCTAAAATCCCCACGGTTTCTCACTCGGCGCATTTGGCTGGAACCGTAGTAAACGGTTGAACCAACCTGGACAGTGTTCAGCGGTACCGAGTAAATATCCTCTTTCTTGTTACTTCCGTCGGTGACGGTAGACCGCCGGCGAGCGGCGCGCTCGTGTAAACAAGTTGTCGTGAATTATTAATTCGCGCATTACGTGCGCTTACATTTACCGATCGCTTCCACTATCAGGTGATCGGTGCCAATTGCACCCAGCTGCCGCAGTCACAGTCCGTACATCAACGTCTCAGCTCGAGCTTGGCCAATCGATCGCGGCGACCGACGCACGAGTGCAGTGTATACACCTTATGTAACAATAACTGGAACTCTGACGCACCAGATGTTCTTATTAAGTCTTGTTTGGATATACACAGGCTGAAGTGTCGTTATTACACCATCAATTTTATAAGCTACAACACCCTTCAAACCGGAACACAATAATAGCATATAACGGTTCGATGGCAGAAATAGAACCTGCGTTGGTATCTAGTATGTATGATGGTACCTAGCTAGACTTGAAGGGCAACCATTCAACACCAGATTACTTACATTCGAACCAGGTACCATATTTTATTAACCAGTAGTGTAAGGGGTCCCGCACAACAACTCATGAGACCCAAGCCAACCCTGGCCAGCCCGTAGTGCACCCTGCTAATCAACAAACGAGGCTGTGGCTCCCATTAACCCGCATTGGGAAAGGTGGTCGGAACTGGTCCAGGTTCACCTATATGAACTCTTACAAACGACGATCCCTGGTGCCCGACGATGCGGTCAATGTGGGGATCATTGGGGTAGGCCTATGTCCAGCTGTGGACGTCTATCTGCTGACGATGATGACGATGATGTGTATTAGCCATAGCGACAGTAAAAAAAGTTACAAGATAATTAAATACCTCTTTCTTATCTGTCGGTTAAGAAGTAGAGCGCCAATCGTGAGTCAGACTATCTTTGGTTTAATACCAAAATATAGGCGCGCGCGCAATTAACAAAGATGTTTACACTGCGACGTACCGAGCACGGCTAGAAGCGGGCGGCGCTGACTCACAAGGGTCCGAGGGTTTTGTTTATGTAACTACACGCTTCCTACTTTAATTTTGAACAATGGAACTTGTATCATCATCATTTCAAACGATAGACGTCCACCTTACGTCGTCTTCAACAAAGCACTGTCTTGCGCTGTTTAAGTCCTGTGACTCCCATCGATTTTTTATGTCCTCTGTGGACCTAGTGGGGGGTCTGCCGACGCTGCGCTATCTGGTGTGGGGTCGGCATTCCAGCACTTTAAGCCCCCAACGTCCATCGGTTCTACGAGCTATGCGCCATGCCCATTGCCACTTCAGTATTATATCTTCTTAAAGTGCCTTTCCAATCAGTGAAGGTTGGTGATCAGCGTGATGCAGTCCCTTCTGTCTCTGGTTCGGCGGAACAATTCGGATGCCTCGGATATGCCAGTCCATTTCCTATTATTCCTCAACCATGACTTTTTCATTCTCCCCACCATTCGTGTAATATTATATATTCTTTCTATATATTAGCTGTTCCTCATCCGCTTCGCTGGCCGTAATATAGAATTAGACATGAAATTCATCTGAAATATTCCTGGAGAACAACCGCAACCGCAAATGACTTTCTATACAAACCGTTACCATAGCAACCGCATCAATAATACCAAATGTTAACGTATATAAAAGTTAATCAGAAATAAAATTGTGAAGCATCTATGGAATTTAAAAAATATATAGCCTAAGACCATCTCCCGACAGATCATCCCGCGTCGAAAGCTCATGTCCCTGTGTCGATACGTTCACTAGTTTTCACGTGATTGGCGAACAAAAGCAATCCGTTTTCAATAAGTATATATAGATTAGTATACATAAGATATCGTCATTAAAGTTGTTAGGTCTCTGTTGATGGAAATCATCTAGGTAGGTATTACTGCAGCGCCTATTTCAACCGGCAAACGGTGTTCATTTATTACTGGGCTCCGGTTGGAAGGGCGCTGTAGTTAATGAAATTATGGTAGTATAAATCTTACGTCTCTTAAGGCGATGACTTCAGTACTGTGCTACATATATGATTCCACCTAGCCTCAAGTTGTTATAAGCGAGCGTATCACTTACTATCAGGTGAATGTCACACTCAGCTAATCGCTTCGTTAAATAAAAAAAATTCAGTACTTGTTACTTGTACACACAATTTAGACTTCTAGTTATGGTAATCGTGTTTGCGGCTATTTGGTGCTTCCAGTTAAGGGGCAAGTTGGTCTGGCAACGAACTTTGTGGCCTTCGCTACAACGCACAAACTCGCGCCGATAACGCGATAGTGTAACGAACCTTACACGAGCCCAAGCCAGGGGTCGGCAACCTGCGGCTATTTGAAAATGAAGCTGCAATACTGCTTTAGTTCCATACCCAAGCATTATTTATTTAAAAAAAAAACGGAAAAAATCGATTAATCAGAATAAGTCCACCATTTTTAAATTTTTTTTTTGCCGTCGTTTTGTTTGATCTTGAAGTGTACGCGGTCTCGAACAACAACTCACAGAATCCATAAGAACCTTACCTACTCGTGGTGCTGTTAATCAACAAACGATACTCTGGTTCCCACCAGCCCACATTGGCTCAGCGTAGTGGGAAATAGTCCACATCCCCTATATAAATTCGTACAAACGTGGAAGTCTGGGAGAGGCCTATCTTCAGCAGTGGACGTTTATCGGCTGATGATGATTGTTTGATCATCGGTTCACCGTATAACATAAGCTAATACGTCTGTATGTCTGTCAGCTGTCCGTCAGCTCCATATAAGTTAGCCTCGCTTCAAGGTCGCTACGATTCACCACGCATGCGAACAATGCACCGGGCCGACGGGATTATTATGTATCTTACCAAAGACTAGCGATTGCGATAATCGTACAATATTTGCCTTTAAAAAATATATCTAAATATATAATAATAAACAGAATTATTGTTCCCTCTATTGGGACTCGAGACTTTATCTCACAAGGACATAGTCCAAGTCTTTATGAGATGTGAAGTCCCCTTACTCCAGTAATATTACTTTGATCTTTACTACTATTATATACTGCGATCGTCATTTCTTGACGAGTACAGAATGCAAACAGCGCAAACAATATCGCTCTAGAAAATTCCAAAGAACACAGCTCTAGAATTTTATAAAGAATACCGCTCAAGAAATTTTCAAAGAATATCGCTCTAGAAATTTCCGAAGAATACCGCTCTGGAAATTTCCAGAGAACATTAGTCTAGTAATTTTCAGAGAACTTCTTTTTCTTAATAATAACTCGTTTATTGTAAACTCGCTGTTTACTTTTCTCAAATATCCTAGTGCGACGTACAATATTATATACATAAAAAAGTTACATGCGTTTGCGCATATCGTGTAACGAACTGCACACGGCAGTCCTTGCATATCTGTCCATACAATTATACCAGTATCACCATACGCGGCAGACGGGGTCAGGTTAGTAGTCACTAGAGTCGGCAGCTCGCCTCAATGTTGGGTGGTTTCCTACGCACGATTCCGGTATTTAGAGGAAGTGGAGTGGTCGCATTGATTTGTACAAAAATCATACAGACGTTCAGCTATAA
Source organism: Ornithoptera priamus (assembly GCA_029034505.1). Taxonomy (NCBI): domain Eukaryota; kingdom Metazoa; phylum Arthropoda; class Insecta; order Lepidoptera; family Papilionidae; genus Ornithoptera; species Ornithoptera priamus. The sequence goes on along the minus strand of JARDWD010000313.1, from coordinate 1,246,210 downwards.
TATAATTTATAAACAGATGTATCATCATCAGCCGATAGGCGTCCGCTGCTGGACATAGGCCTCCTCCAAAGATCCTCACGTCGATCAGTTTTGCGCTACTCGCATCGCCGAGTGCCAGGAGCCGTCGTTTGTAGGGATTTGATCCATTTCCCACCATGTTGGCCCAATGCGGGTTGGTGGGAATATAGATGTATAGTTCATAATAATTAACGCCATGTAAATTGGTTTAATATGGAAGCCACGTGGATACAGATTATGATAAATGTTAATAGATAGAGAAGTCCTCTTCATCAGGATTGAAAATATGAATTCGAATTATTTAGGAGAAAACGAATTCCTCGAAAAATTTTAAATATAAACAGCTCATTTAAAATTCCCAAATGTGGGACTCGAGTCCCAAAATGAATAAGTAACGAGCATGTAGGTTTCTTCACCGCGGAGATTATAACTTAACACCATGGTGGTAGATCTCTGCCTGAGACAGATTAAATTGGTACTACTGCAGCTCCAATCCCCGTCTGCAAACAGTGGCTGCTGAAATTTATATGGTTTTGGGCCATTTCATCATGGAAACTTGTACCACGTTTAATTTAAATGGATTATACAGTTTAGTTGTACAGCGTTGGCGTGCATTTAGCTTTCTTTGTATTATCCATTTCTATTTCCGGTTTGTGAGTGTCATCACGGTAATGGTGTTTCGTGCTATTTATATGAACGACACTACATATCAGATGCACACACGACACTGTTATAACTATGAATACTTGTAGATGTTATTTAAAATGTAACTGAATTTATTTTATCGCGAGGGAAATCTTCTTAAAACATACCTTGTTTTTGGGGGGAAGACAAGGTTATGTGAGGGCTTCTACCAACTAAAACCGTCTCGGTGGTCTCCTTCAGCGCATTATGAGCGGCTCCGGGATCTCTTACGGAACGCACCGGTGTCCTTCTGCGCTCTAGCTAAATCATCCCACGGAAGGACAAAGCTCTCCTTAGCACCTACGCTGTGCTACGTCAGATACAAGACCACCATGCATTTTCCGTCCTCCTAAGGCTCGCTTATTGAGCTCTGAGAGCCCCCTCCCTCAAAGCCCACGAACCCGAAGACTCTGAACAGTGATCATAGAATTGCATTTGCAAGCACTAGTTTATGTGAAATACCCTGCATCATTGTGATCATCTCTTCGCGAATTGTATTAGCTACAAAGCCTCTCAGTTCAGATGGTGAGTGAATATACTTTTTTATATTCGTTTTAAAGTTATTACTAATGTTTACCATTACTTAACTTTCTATTGGCGAATTCGTGTCCGGGACTCCTGGTTTACGAACCCTGTAATAAAGACATCAGCATTTGCACTTTAAATGATACTTTACATACTGTTCATTCTCTTAATCTTTCTTTTTCATATTTAAAAATTTTTACATTATACTCTATGAGAAAGCAAGAAATTATTATTTTATACATACCCGCATAAGGAAATTGTTAGACTCCCAAAGAGTCCTCTTATCATATGTATCTAATGAACCTTTCCGACCTTTTCCCGTTTAGTGATTCTTTTCTGTAACGTTTCTAGATCAGTATCGCCCGGTCGTCGTGCCTAACGTTTTTGACATTTCTCAACATGGCCCGAGGTGAGCACTCATGTCACCGTTGCCAATTAGACCTGGCCGCGCCAGACAAACGGCTTGACCACGCCGACCTTACTCTGTAAGCAGTTTACATTTAGGCTGTGAGATTTTTCTTTCAGAATAGCTTTTGAAATATACGTTTGTTACTATGGTAATCGAGAACGTTTTGACAGACAAAAAAGTAGTTCGCATTTAGAGTAATATGTATATCCTAATAAGAGACTAGGAGACTAAGGACGAAGATGGTAAAGCTTGACAACGGGTTACTTGTATTGTGGAATAATTAGTATGAGGGTGGTAATCAGTTGATATTCGAATCTTATCATGATTCGATCTTCACTACAATTGGTTCTGGAATCGAACCAGACAATCGTTTAGCTGAGACAGTGAAGATGAAAATTAAAAGGCTGTCTACTTGTTAAATTGGACATAGTTTCGAGCTGCAAACTATGAGACCAGTTCGACCCGGATAGTTTGTGTGGTGGAGATGGTGACGCGTTCATTACGGCGCTGACATTTCACCGTCACGCGGCGACGGTCGGAGATATACTATCTTTATTATGCGGCGCGTGTAGAGCGCGAAGTATTCTTGTTCCTCGCACAATCGGTATGCTGATTCGACCACATTATTTGTTTCGTTTTTTAGTTTCACAAGCTTTGATTTCTTACGAAAAATGTAATTCGAGATACATGAAATGTCTTCTAACATTTAATTTGAATTAGTTGAAAAAACGACACCGATTCTTAACAAAGACGATTCCGAAGGCTATTGAAATTATAAAATACTCCAATAGAGATAATGTTTGAGTAATTTCACTTATTTGCCGTCATTGATGATAAAATTATATCAAACGCTAAGCATACAATTAGAAGACTTTTAGAAACAGTGAGCTATATAGATCGGACTGTAGATAATTATTAAGAAGCCACACATACTTCACTATGACCATGATGTTTTGACATTTATCAGTTCAGTCGTCCCGTGGGTGTGGACACTAGAAAGCACTTGAATTGTCCGAATAATAAATAATGAAATAAACACCCTTAAAATTTACATTTATCCTGTCGAGAGTATGGTTAAATATTCCAATCGCATATTAGCCTTTTATTTTCGCTGCCCTTATCCAATAGAACTATAATTATGAATTAAAAAACTATGTTATGGGATAACATATTGTCCAACGTTTACAATTATCGTGTTAATGTTTTTGAAAGGGTCAAACCACGCACTCCAGCCTCCCACGCGAACTGTTGAACGAGAATGGTACAGGATGCGTATCAAATTAATCTACTCCGACAACGCGATGGACCATTACAAATTTAACTTTATCCCAATGGCACAAAGTCGATGCTGCTTTGGCAAGTGTTAAATCAATAGCAACCGAATCGTGATATCACGTCATTGCGACAAACATACTATTCTATTTACTCACAACGAGTAAACAAATTTATGTACTGTGCTCTCTCAATAATAATACAACGGCTTCATTGCTTTCAAAACAAAACGTCTTCGCTTTTTCCTTCATATATTTCGTAAACTTACTACCCAGTGTGAACCTAAAAAAATAAGCTAAGAGATGTTGCGAGATGTCGCGATGCTTTGCGGTTTCGGGTGTACTCGTCAAGTGTGTGCCGACCACACTTACAGTAGAGTAAACTCATCGAAGCAAATTTATTGCTATCGGTTTCATAATATTGTTTCATCAAGATGACATTTATCAACTTGCGTTGACAAATGCGCTGCAGTGTGTGTTCTTTAACTGGATTCTGCTGAGATTACATCATATTGGTTTCCATTAGGGCAAACTACAAGGTTCCATATCCGCATCATTTCGTAATGCCTACTGCTGAACACTGGCCTCCCCAAAAGCTGGCAAAGGACTCTTTATCAAACTGTCTATTCTAGCATTCACAAGGAAAGTTATTGTTTTTCTGAAGGTAAGGAGATATTTGAGTCACCAGCCAACGGATAATGCGTTCACGTATATCGCATAGGTCTTTAAAATTAGACATTTCATATGCCAATAAACATTAAAAGGATTTTATCATAACGTCTCTGTATTTTTTTATAGGTGTTTACGAGTGGACTACATCAGACAGCTTCTTTTTGCACATTCAATTAGAATCCATTTGAAGTTTTGACTGTTTTTTAAATCTCAACGACTCTTGAAATGCCAAACGACTAGAAAAATTACTGGACAGGTCTTAGCATAGCAATTCAAATATGAAATAATCAATCCTCGTCTCAAACTTACGAGTTTCTTTGCAATAGATAATAATAAAACTTTGCAATGACATTTTTTTTTTTTTAGCATTCCCCTGCGTTTGGTGGGTCAGGGCCTATTCACATCATTCACTTAAGTCTCTATTTTCGTTCATACTCATCTTTCACTCTCTCTCCTCTTTCTTACCATACTTATCTTCCATTCCACTACTTATCTATCTTTCTCCATTCCAATTCCTTCTTTCGTGCTTCCTCTCCGATCGAAGTGGAGACTGCCTCGTTGCAATGACATTACTCGTCCAACGAATCGTTTGAAAGTCTAAAACCTCTATTCGCAATGTTTGCTTGGTAATTGTTTCTACTACTAAGATTCGGGACCTAGTTTGATATGACAAATTTAAGCAAATTTATCTACGATCTCAGATTAAGTGCTCCTTGGTAGAAGTCACATCTCAAAAGCTGTTGCTCTTAGAGCAAGTCGGATTACTCACAATGTTTTCTTTAACCGTAAGCTCAAGCTCATTGAGAGTTTGTTCGTCAAGTACAGCTTCGTTTTACGACAAATTTGCGAATATTTCTCGCATAGAAAACTTCTCAACATCATCCTTATTATTCCGGGCGTGTTTTATATTCGTTCGTAAGGAAATAACATATATTTCATAATGTTGAAGGCTTACGAGTAGCAATCAGCACAGTACGTATAATCGAAGTTCAAAATTATAGTTTTCAACCGCAACTATTGTTGTTGAGCATTTAACTGAACGTCACGTCACTACATGTCACGACGCGAAACAACTACATCCTATAATACCTGGTTTCCAACCAGCTAATAGTTAAGCATCATTATATGCAATAACGTAGAAGCTTTTCATTTACATCCACAGCGATATAATGGACGGATATTACGGCAACGAGGTTTTCTCTCCAATCGATGGTTTACTTAGGTGATCGCATTGCATCGGTTCTGCTTAGAAATAATTATTTGTGATATATGATGAAGCGAAGAAACATTTAACATCTGGTAGTAAGCGATAAGCTTGATCTTATCATAACCAAATTGAACATGTTGTCTAAAGAAAATATGATAAGTCGTCTTAAATTTCGAAGCTCTGGCTGCAGAATTAAGTCATGCATTAGTAAATGTTCCCACAGTTGTTCCTAGGGGGAGAATTTGTTTGACGATAAAGAACTACTGAGAACCAGATTAGTTTTCTCAATGTGACCGGTTAACCTAAGAGGAAAGCATCAATCAATTTTGGCTACAATAAACGCTTCATCTATCTATCATACCATGTCGATGGTATTGATACATGTACGTTCTCTAGCAATATATACCTCTTCTTCTTCTTCTTCTTCCTCTTGCCCTTTTCCCAGTCTATGTGAGGTCGGCACAGTATGTACTTCTCTTCCACATCCCTCTATCAGCCGCCATATCTAAATTCACACTTTTCTTACACATGTCATCTTTCACACAATCTATTCACACTTTCTTCGGTCTTCCTCTACCCTTATAACCATCCACATTAATTCTTATTACTTTCTTTGTTATACGTCCTTCATCCCTTCGTATACCACGGCCGCACCACGCTCACCTCTTGCTCCTCAACTTCTCTATCACTGGCGCAACTTTCAGGCTTCCTCTAATACACTCAATCTTAATTTTATCCATCCCCGTCACACCACACATCCATCTTAACATTCGCATATATCTCTAGCAATATATACCTACCATCGTTAAAATCTACATCTAGATAGGTTCGGCTTATTTCATACTGCTCCATTACCTTTGCTCGATAGTAAAATCAATAAAGTCCAGATCAGGACATCTTTTTCAAGATCTTAAACCATTTTTCCTTCCGTCTATTTTACCTTACATTTTAGGCAAATTTAAGGTCCAGGGAACACTAGGTTTCTTAAGTAACAAGCATAATATATATATTAAATTCATAATTACCATATTTTTTTCATCAATTTCATTAGTTAGCAATCTACAGCCACCGTTGTTATCATCAGCCAATGAACGTTGTCTGTAGGACAAAGGCCTCCTTTAATAATCTCTAAGCTGATCGGTCTACTGCTGCTTGCAACCGGCTTATTACCGCTACCTTTACCTGATCATCAGTCCCACTTGTAAACAGTCTTCCAGCACAACGACACACCAACTTTCTTTTATTGGCACACATATAGAATATTCAGCTTCTTTTTTCATGTTGCATAACTTGGTTTTTATCTAACTTATACATAGTGCTACCATATCTGGATGTATAATTAACAAAACGTCTAAAGGGATACCGAACTGTTAACCGGATGCGCGACACTCCTCGAATTCTATTTCTGATTGTTTATTTTTATCATCAGCTTGATTTGAACGTATGAACCCGGAAGGAGTTTTTACTGCGGTGATGTTTTCACTAATAAAGAAGCTTTTTTTTACATTATAACACTTAAAGAATTCGATCATTAGTTGTCATAAGTACTGATGTTGGCTAAAGTTAAATACTATGAGGTCCCGTGGAAATGTTTCACTATTCTCTGTATACATTCATTTCAGTCGTAAATTAAGTTTAACCGACAAACATGCAATTTAGCTTAGCTTAAGGCCGATATGTAAAATCGCGTATGTTTCATAAGCCTGCTGATACTTTCCATCGACCATTACGTCAAACGTATTGTGTTCTGGTGATGCAGCCTCGGCAACAATAGTGTAGATTTAACGTACAATTCGCGTCAGTAATATTATCGACAATTGTGTAAATATTGGGCTTCTGGATAATTAAAGATCGTGTAATGACTTAATACAGAACAAGATTACAATATTTGAAACACCAATGTCATGTCAATGTCAATGAATCAATAAATGCTGGAGGGTAGTTGTCAATATGTAGCTTATCTAATCAAACACGTTCAATTTTTAGTTTTTTTTGCATTACCTATCTTACGGCGTGAAAAGTACTATGTATCAATATTTATTGGAAACTACTTAGTTAGTTGCCCTCGATGGACTGTCTATTTTTTTTTATCAACATCCAACTTACTGTTGAGGCACAGGCCTACTGTCAATACGAGAGCGATGAGCTATAGTCACCACGCGGGCCCAATGCGGATGGGTGACTTCACACACATCTTAGAATAAATTCTAATTCACGTGTAAGTTTCCTCACGATGTTCTCCTTCACCGTTTGTATTTCGCTGCTGTTACTAAAGCTTTAATATAGCTCGCTGGTCTAATGGTCAGAGCGTGCGGCCTTCATTCCGAAGGTCGCGGGTTCTAATCTCGGCATGTACCGATGACTTTAATATTTAAGTTACGTACATTTGTGAACTTTAGTTACAACAGCGAAATACAAACGGTGAAGGAGAACATCGCGAGGAAACCTGCACACTGAAATTATCTTTTAGTGTTTGTAGTGGCCCCGATAAAGTGGCAACAGGCTCGCCCCCCTGTTACATGGAACCTAATCTGACTACATCTTGCGAAAAATGGGTGTTTATTCGCCTCTACCTAATCCTACTGGGAAAAAAAGTGATGATATAAAAAAAGTTACTTAAAGTTTGCAAAAGTATCTAAGTTAAATATTAAAATCATCGGTACATGTCGAGATTCGCACCCGTAATGGGGAATCAAAAACAAGCTTATCTCTGGTCCATCAAAAACCAAAGCCAGGGTTATTATTCCTAAATTAAAATACGATAACCCAAATATAAAAATCCTTGGACTCTATATAGGCAACAAGCTCACATTTAATAAACACATTACAGAAATTTGTAAAAAAACAATGAACATACACAAACAGCTTGCAGCGCTGCCAAAATTAGTTGGGGGTATAGACACGTTGGAAGAATGGAACCGACGCTATGAAGAAGGTAAGACAGCCAGTACCACCAAGCGCTTTCTTCCGGAAGCCATTGAGGGATATGGACTCATAAAAGAAATAAAAATAGACAAATTACTCACGCTGGTGCTCACAGGTCATGACGGATTTTCGGAGTATTTGTTCCGCTTCAAGTGCAAGAGTAGTCCGGCATGTCTCTGCGAATGCACACAACGCTAATGGTCGCACACCCCGCAACCAGAAGGGCTGGTAACGGGGTAGTGTCGAACTACAACCGACTAAAAAGCTTCACACGGCATTCCAATCACTTCCGAAGATATGCACGAGGGTCACTGGATAACATCGAACAGTTCTTCCACAACCCCCGATTCTGCGATCTCTTACACTTGATTGAGGAGTAGAAACTAGAGAAGAAACAATCTTACACTTGATTGTGGAGTGCCTGGTGTTCGGAAGACCACGAATATATTTAGAAATAGAGTTAGACACAATATTAGATATAAGAAAGCTGAGTTATTTAATTAGCAATAAGGAAATTAGGAACAAGTTTCTAGAATTTTGTCAATACTTTGCACAGAGAACTGTAAATGGGAATAAGTGTAAATTCTTTAATGCACTTATTATGTGTTTAGACAAGAACTCAGATCTGTTATTCAGACCCGAGTCAGAAGATAGTAGGATAAATATATATAAAAAAATTCGAACCTGCGACCTTCGGAATGAAGGCCGGAAGCTCTTCTTCGCATTAGGCCAGCGAGCTACTGGTCTGTCTATAATGTCGCCGAATTGGTGTCTCCCATGCCGTTAATCATGTTAAGCTATATTTAAGGCAATATTTTTTTTTAACCCACATAATTGCATTGCCTATGCAGTTATGGTGGATTCTTTGATAAAAATTTGGGTTATTCAGATATAAAATTACTTATTTACTAAATTGTATCGATAATTTCATCTAAAGATGTGTTGTGTTTCCGACCAACCTATGGACCGATTACTTTGAATCATGTAGTTTCGATGTACAGCGCCTTTACCAATCACCATTCAGCTCCAATCCATCTAACGGTCGTGGGGCACACGACCCCTCGCTGACAATATTGCGTTCGCTTTTCTTGATTCAATATCTATCTTTTCACTCCGTTTAAGGTCTGTACTAGATTATGGTAACCCATTCGGTCGCGGGTTGACGGCCCAATGCTATAGAAATTGAACACACTATTGATCTACGCGCGGCCCACCGACTTCCCGGCGGTCTGCGGATTTCTCGTGTACAACCTGTTCTAATAGTTCATTGAAGATAAAAAATAAATAAATAAATAGATAATTTGATGACCTTGCCACGTTAACTTGAACTTTAGCGGCGACGATAGAAAGTTCAATTTGAGAGGTCCGCGACGACGCTCGAAAACCAATTTCGCTCTCGACGGCCAGCTCTTTGCTTGCATCAGTAATAATTCAGTAAGGCGCGTGACCGCGCACCGGACGGACGTGTGTTGCGTGTCGTGTGTCGTGTTGTCGTCGACGTTCGCGAATTGCACCTCGGTCGGGTATCGCGCAAGGTAGACATTGCTACGTTTAGAATAGTTTAGTAACGCAGTGTTTTTGCGGCACGACGACCGGATTGAATGGTGTCTAGTTATCGTTGGGCGACGTTGTAACCCGGTTTCTGTGGATGAAATCTACTGCACTCTTGATTTTGCGAACTTCTTTCATTGTTGTACTACGGTAACGTAATTCACATACCCAATTGATTGATAATTATTTTGTTCTACTTATGTATAATAGATATTATATATATACATATGTACACATAATGTAGTGACGTGCGAAGTTTTATACGCAAACAATGCCCGCGTTATTACTAAAACAAAAAACTCTTTAGTCATTGAGATTTTATTGAGTTCTTTACGATCTAAAGGTTTTTTTTTATTAAAATTATTGATGATGATAGGTCTCAATTGCCAGAGATCGTCTACGTACCACTCAAGCTCCTAATTCCTATCACCAAACTCTAGTGATCAAACACATTATTCTATTCTAGTTTGAAGGGCGCTGGAGCCAATGAAATTATATGGTATTGATATATAACGTTCTCAGGACGACGAGTACAATACGATGCAATGTATATCACCCTAATTAGGCCCACGTTGTTATACGCAAGCATATCACTTATCATCAAGTGAATGTTATCACTGTCTCGTCGATTTGTACAATAAAAAACGATAACCATTTATTTTATAAAATTAATGACATACCAACAATTTTATAAACATTAATATAATTAACGAATGAATTTATACGTTTGTGTGTGTCTTCAAAATTCACCACCACCACCACCACTACCGCCACCCCGACCGTGACGTATACAACTAATGGAACATTACACCCGGCACTGCGGAATGTGGTTTTCAGTACATAACTTCGCGACTTAAGTTACGCTGCGGCTTTTAAAGGTTCTTCGGTAACACCGACGGATCTATTTTCTACCTCGGACATTTCAGAGTTATAATAGATCCTTAACGGGTCTGAATGGTCGTTTTTACATTAATCAATTTATCATTTTCATAATATGTTTATTGATCATATTATTAACGTCACCATTACGGAATACTTGCGAAAGGAAACAAAGGATACCTAATAAACAACTATTGCAATATTTGTTTATAATCTGTCTAAATTTAGATTTTAGATTGATGACATATCATTGCGGAAAAAATCTAGACAATATGTATATATTTTTTTTTGTCGAGACCACAAGACGAATGAGCATCTTATAATAACTGACACGCCGGCTCATATCTTGCCGTTAGGATGATATACATAGCAACACGTGCCCCTCACTTAGAGATATGATGTTAAATATAACCTTAGTAATTTTACCACCTACCACACCCTTATAATGAGCACAATAATGTTTGCACAGTACTGTTTGTCGGCTGCAATAAGCGCTGCGGTGGTACCTACCCGGACAGTCTCCGGCAATAAAGACTTTTTTTGGTCATCGGGTAATAATCTCCTAAAGATACCCCTTAAAAGGGGGACAAGGTTATGTGAGATTTGCACCCACGAAAACACGCTCGGTGGGTATTGTTAGTCCGTTAAGTGGAGCTCCGGGATCTCCTACAGAACGCACTAGTGCTTCCTTGCTTTAAAATATCTAAGGGAGAGCTCGTAACCCTCCTCGACACCCTTCCTTTGCTACGACAAATACATCACCACCTCACCTTTGTCGTTCACCCCGGGCTCACTTAGTGAGCCATAAAGGCTTTCATCTTCAAACCTCACGAATCCGAAAACTATATCGTCGTTTATGACAGGCAGGGTTTACCTTAGTCCTATTCTTAATAGCTCGAGACTACAGAGCAAAGCGAAAGAGACCTTCCACTTGACGATCTTCCCAAGCCAGTAATAGTCATTTGGATGAGTTTCCTCATCATGATAATACGTCATCTTGGCAAACAGCTGGTTAAGGAGTTATGATACAAAACAGCGTTGATTTATTACTGGCGACTGCTGTATTTATTTATACTGCAACTAAATATATCCCGAATGTTATAGAGAATACATTAAGGTTGCGTGCTTGCGATATTTACACTACGCTAATAATACCGTCTATAGTATTACCACTATCCGTTGAAAGTCACGAAGGAAGGGAATTAAGATTTATACTATATAATGCGTTTATGAGATCATGATATAGTAATGAGAGTAATTGATGATCCATGATAATTGATTCCTGTCGACAAACTCCTTTGCAGTTAATGTCATCTGGTTTGAAAGGTTATATACTTAATGAAATTATTTCGGTTACTAGTTTTTTCATGTGTGCTGCTGTGTATATCATCTTATCCTGGGCAGGCGTATCACTTACTATCAGATGATGTTGGCAGTTTCTTCGAATAAAAAAATCCAAATGAGACATCATCTCTGTTGACGTTGTTTTTGATCATTAATGAAATTCCGATGTCGAATCGATGTCTAATCAACTTTCTAGAAAATTTGTTGACACATTGATAAATCGCTGTTTGATGTATAACTAGTATAGTAAATACCGTGATAATGACGATATCTCACTAAATAATGTGCGATGATGTTTTAAAGAATTTTATATCACAATCGTTATTGTGCGACGTAAGTATAATTTTGCAAAGTATCAAATCTTTATCTCGTATAGCTAAGCATAACTTTACAAAGTGCTCCTATTCAAATGATATCTCTTATTAAGACTATCCTAATCTTATTTACTAAAAATAGGAGATGGATGAATTGGTTTGTGATGAGAGATTGGATTGAAAAGTGGTAAAGTGGAGAACATATAAACCTATCAGCTGTTCCATGCTCGTTTTAGCCGTAATACCCTCGCAACTCTTTGGAGAAGGAATTTTAGTTGTCCTATACTGCCGCCTATACTCCTGCCAAGTTTTCAAGTCTCAAAGCTTTATGGTTCCATAGATATCATGTTCAATCTCAACATGGAAATCTTTTACATATATAGATTAATTTCTGTTAAAGTTTTGTTTGATTCTAATAAATAATTTTAAACTTTATTAATGAGAATATAGAAAACATGGATTTTTCATATGTTGATCATACCAACACCTTAAATTACGTCTCTTTTCTTCTGTAAATTTTCTAAGACAAAATGAATCGTATCTGCTTATATAAGATGTTGCAAAACTGTCTCACATAATTTGTTTGTAAACGAAAGGTCGATCTCGTGATTGTTTTCCATCTCGTGTGATCTTTGTCAATTTCCGGTCCCAGCTGGGCACCCGACACCGAGACCTCTCGCCGGTCGCCGTCGCCATTATTAATCGATTAAGCGTACAACCTTAAACTATTTGATTTAATGTGGTCGGTATTCTCAACACGGCTTCAATTAGCAATAAACGTAATTAAACTTTCCAGCTGTAATCCAACTGGAAACCGGTTCAATTGCTGGCGATATGTTTATGTTCTACCAATTGTACGCCATTATTATTGTCAAGGTCGTCATAACCATCGATATGATAAGGGCATATGTAGACAGACTAATGTTTGTATAACATACTAGACTAGCTGTTCCCCGTCTGCTTTGCTGCTCGTAAAACCGTCGCAGCTCCCTTTGGGGAATGGATTTTGTGAAATCTATTGTTAGCTGACCTTCACTGAGCAAAAGGAATGTCCATACCAATTGTCAAGTCTCCAGGCTTACGGTCGCAGAGATATCATGATTAGTCTCCACATAGGCGGAAATCTGTATAATAAATTCTCGAATGAAAGACTATATAAATTCTTCTTCAATGATCCTATCTTCTAAATCTTCATTCTTATCTAGTATCTCTTCTCAATGTATCTTTGTTGAATAAATTCTAACATTTTTATGTTTTCCAAAGTTCCAACATAGCCGGAAACACAATTTAAATTTATACAAATTTTCAATATAAAATTGGCCTCATGTTGAGGATCATCACGCTACGGCACCTGTTACGAAAAACTCTTGCCAGTTGATACCGGTAACTTAATAATATGTGCTGATTGTAGATCTCTGTCGCCGGAGATCATTTAGGTACCACCGCAGCACCTATATCTAGCTAAAAACAGTAGCGTGGAATTATTTTGTTCCAATTTGAAGGGCGTTGCAGCCAGTAAATTTACTGAGCTGTTGAGACTTAATATCTTACGTCGATATATATATATATCATTGTAACTAGCGTGAGGTTATGGACTCTTATCGATTCTCGTGTAGTACAAAAAAAAATGAGTTAAACAGGAGGCTGCGTGTAAAACAGTTCAGTTAATGCCGGTTAAACGCGAACACTTTACGGAGGACACGAGAAAACCATTTGCTCGAATTATATATTAGCTGCAGCGCCTCGCTCCAGATATCGGCACCGCTCCGTGTCGGCGGAGGCAGCCAGCCCAGCACACGGTCAGGGATTCGAAGCACGCGCCGCTCTCATTACTATTCAAAGGATATATAGTATTATACATTTAATACAAAGAAAACGAGCAAGATGTTCATCTGATGGTAACTGATACCCCTGTCTATAATCTCGCGCTAGTTAGGATGATATACACAACAGTGCTAGTCGCTTTGGGAGGTATGTTGTCGTTACATTATTAATGTCACTAGATATTGCGCCCTTTAAACCGGAACATAGTAATTGCACACTAGTGTTTGTTGGCAAGAATAGGACCTACTGAGATACCTAAACGTTCTACAGTGATAAAAACCTAGCACCCGTTTTATATTTAGGTTTTTGTATTTTTTTTCAATTTTACGATTTCTAGTCTACGTCCAGCAGTGGGCGTCTATCAGCTGATGGTGATGATGATGATGTGTTTTTAGTATAAAGGTTAGTGACCATTAAGTAAACTATGCCATAGTGTTTGTGAATTCAAACGAAAATTATACGACAGTGGTTTAATAGTATCCCTTCTTTTTTTGGTGCCCTATGATGTTGAGAGCAAAAGAATAAGACTCAGAAAATGAGATAGTTATATAAATTGGTTTGCTGTGGCTTCAGGTCTTTTCAACCAGTGTGTCCTACCCATGCTTATAGGAGACGTCGCACTTGACCTTCGGGCTGGTCCACCGATTCAAAGTCGCACAGTGACCGATGGGGACAGTTACGTTTGGCATTTCTCTAAGGGACTTATCCCACTGATCTTCATCCGGAATAAAGAAATTCGATGAAGAAGTAATGTTGTCGACGTAGCTCTCAGTCTGCAAGCTGAAGTGGCAGTGACGGCCGATGGGGGAGAAGTCTCTGGAGTGCAGTCCGCGTACAGGTCGCAGGGGTGTAGGACGCCCTCCCTCCTGATGAGCCGACGACAGTCGGAAGTGAGTGGATGTGAAAAGCTGAAAACCATATCGAAGACATTGGTGAAGACCTACATCCAACAGTGTATTGAGAATGGGTGCTGATGATGATGATTCAATTCAGTACTCATATAGTAATATAGTTTGCTAGTTTCATCATTGGGATGTGGACTCTTAAATAATAAATTTTTGTTAATTATAAATAAAAAAAATAATAATTATTATGACATACTTAATTTTTTAACATACAAATCAGTTTGGGATATAACTTGTTTACAAGTTAATGTTCCTGCATACTGACTTCATTGTTTTTTTTTTCTTATTTAAAACTACGATAATGTCGAACTTCTTGACATTTAAAATGTCTAGGTAAAATCTTTATTCTAGAAATGTCGCTATTTATGTCTAAGTGGAAATATAACTATTTATTACAAACTACAAGAGAAGGAAAACGTTAAACTAAACTAAATTTTATATGAATATAATTATCGATTAATTAACTATGTCCAGCAGTGGACGTCTATCGGATGATGATGATGATTATTAACGATTTACAACTATTGTTAATTAGTAACAAATGGATCATTAGTATAATTGATTTGTAATGAAATTGATCGTTATTATATAAATTCCTTACATATGAAATTGGCGTTTTGTACGGGAGGAATATAACGTAATTTTTTTGTGATGAATCCGCTTCCACAACAGCCTTTAATTCTTCATTTTCCACTTCGGTCTCCGGCCGTTCACGGGGTTGGTTCTGAAGGTCGAAATTTCCAGAACGAAAACGTTGAAACCAAAACCGTACCGTGCTTTCTTATGCGACACACCAGCGCCGTGCATATCATCAATCCTTCGAGCTGTTCCTGCAGCACTGGTGCTGGTGCCACGGTAGAACTCGTACTCGTAAATATACCGATATTTCATGTTCTCCTTTGTGCGGCAATAAGCGACGCCAAAGAAAAAAAATAATGTGTATAAAACAAACGAATGATTTTTTCCAAAACTCAAATGTATCAGCTAAATGAATTTATAAATTTGAATTTGGAATTCTTAACCAAACAGGAGATATTTCAGATCAAAGCGGTCACTACGACATAACGCTAATTTCATATGTAAGGACCTAATATTAGAGACAGGATTTATTCATCAAGTAAATGATATACACATCATTAAAGCTCATCGCCTTGAAACTTAAGATGGTAAATTTACTTACACCAGTAATTTTTTTTAGATACAACGCCTTTCAAACCGGAACACGGTAATGTTTGTACATTAGTCTTTGACGACTGGAATAGGGGCTGCGGTTGTACCTAAACGGTCTCCGGCGACGGAGTGCTGGAGAATTTAGATTTAAGATTACGATTTAAGATGACTCTCTATTTTAAAAGGTTTAACATTGAAAAAAAAAAACTTAACTAAATTGAGGCACAAGAAGTTTAAAAGTAGCGCCGGTGACGGGTAAGTTGAGAAGTAATAGATTAGCGTGGTATGGACATATGCGAAGGGATGAATGTCATATAACAAGAAGAATGTTAGATATGAATGTGGAGGGATATGTGGGTCGAGGTAGACCTAAGAAAAGATGGATGGATTGCGTGAAGGATGACACGAGTAAGAAAGGGGTAACCGATGAGATGACGGCTGATAGGCGAGACTGGAAGAGAAGGCACAAGTAGTTAATGGTATCTCCGCTGTATAAATAGTGAGAAAAAAGCACAGTATATAAGCAGTTACCGTTATCAGCGGGCGTATTACCGAACTTGATAATGTGGCCGGTGTTTTGTAAATATGGCGAATGTTTTTACAAACGTTCGATGCGCAAGCCGCAATGGTTTTGGTAATAAACCACGTGAACTGGACCTTTACAATATATATATATATATATACACCATCACGATCAGACGCACGGTGAGTCACCGTTCTAATGTTGTGGACATACCCTGAATCCGAACAAAAAGGTTCAGGTCTTAATTCTTCGTAAGAACAGCAAAGGAGTGGAACGACGGTGTTCACGTATAAATATTCTTGTGTCTTCAAGAGAAGTGTGAATAGACTGTTACTGGGTTAGTCCGTCTTACCACCACATACCAAATCACCAATCATCAGATCAGATTGTGATCAAGCGCTAGTCTGGTGTGTTTAATAAAACGTGATGAATACCTGTGCTTTTGTGTAAAGCTATTATTATTTCTGTCTGTAAATCAATGTCCTTTTACTCTTACAAAGTTGACCGACGTTCTGGTGAAAGTCCGAGGAAACTGTTGGATGAAGGATCCATTCATGTGGAGATTTTTGGTGGAAGCTACGTCCAGCTATAGGTATCTATAATTGTGATGTCTATACACAAAGTCGCCAACGCAGCGTCAACTGTCCATCAGCTTTGGGATTACTTTCTTTAACATGATGTGCTTTAACTCCCAGTCTAGTAATACTAAACTGTTCTATCCTCCTTTAGGTTTAAATAAGTATTAACGAAGTTTCCCGCTAACCAGCATTGGCCCAACGTGGTGGGAAATGGCCCAAATCCCTCCATATGAACGCCTCCATACGATAGTCCCTAGTGTTCAGCGAAAGCCTTGCTGACTGTATATGGAGATCTTTGAGGAAGGCCTACGTCTAGCAGTGGACGTCTATCAGCAGATGATGATGATGATGATCGAAATTTATAAGAATAATACGTATAATCTATTCAACCGTCTAGTCTGCGATGCCTTTTCTAGAACAGGACAAGTCTCAAATAAATAAAAAAAAAGACGTCGTATTAATAAAAACCTGTCGCTGATCTAGCGATGACCTTACAGCAGATCTAGATACGGGATCTAGTTTCAGCTTTCGACACTCGCGTAACATACTACTTGCTGTCTAGAGCTTTAAATTTCATAATACATGATTAGACGCAGCAATACCTCCTAATGGGTCATCAATCTTTTTTTTTCTCTAGTTGTACAGGGCCGGCGTAATTTAGTTCTATCCTTTAATCTCTTACTCTTTTTCTTATTAAAATTTTTATTTTCTCCTTTCAACTTTATTTTTTTTACATTTTCTCATCTTTACAGTTTTCTTATTTTCTTCTTTCATGCATCACTTCTAAAACTTCAATCGCCGCTTGCTCACTCTTTACATTAGCTTTTATTATATGTTTCCTGTTGGTAGATCTCTATTGCCGGATACCGTTTAGGTATTGCAGCCGACTAATACTAGTGTGAAAACCTTACTGTGTTCCGGTTAATATCCTGTGTCTCAAGTTTATCTAAATCTCATCTTCGTAAACTTTAAAGTGGCGAAATTTTCGCATATATATTACATGTATGTTAATAGGATATTTAAAATATTACTTGAATTGGAAAGCAAGTGCGATGTTTATTTTAAAAAATAATAATCATGTAGTTATTTTTACATTTCATAAGATAAAAGAGTTGTCGCGAAATCGGCCAACAAACTCGACCGACCTCAACCGCAGCCAAAACTGAGCACTGACCTCTGAACACAGCTGGAGTGATATCGTATGATAAAAGATGTTTAGCAACATAAACAGATTAAAAGATTTATATATTAGTCGCAGCGTCAGCATCAGCGGGACGTCCACCTGAAACTAAGTGATACACCAGCCTATAACAACGCGGTACTAGTTAGAATGATACACAGCACCACATTGTGATCGTTGCGTTGTGACATTGTTACCTCAGTAACTTGACCAGCTACACCGCCCTTCGAACCGGAACACAGTAATGTTTTCACACTCCCGTTTGGCGGCAGATATAGTATTGTTGGCTACAAATTTAAATGGCGCTGTATTTCCTGATTCTTCTTTGTCGTAACCTCAGGACTGAGGGACGTGACTATGGTGCGTTACCCTGGCCACCATTTCTTTCCAGAAGTTTCTGTCTTGCGCCATTTGGATGGATGATTGTAGGGTAGCTTCCGTATTTCCTGATTATTTCAGTCCATTTCCTTCCACTGCTGAATGTAGGCTTTCCCCATTAAATTTTCAGCGCGGCCTGGATTCAGCGAATTGTGTTGCGGTCTTCACCGGGTCATCGGAACACCTGGCAGCCATTCATTCTAGTAACATGAAAACAGCGTATATTTTGATATGATAATCATAATATATTATGGTACACAGCCATAATATTATCGTTTCGTGTGAGGTATGAGAAATAAAATCATATCAATACTTATTCATCGGAGCTTATCCGCAGACAGACCATAGCCAATACGCTGACATCTGCTGTTTCCGTCTAGCAAGTCTATTTACATGTCTATTTGGAGTTCAGTAAAGAGTATATGGATTATACTCTTTCTTACTCTATCATCATCATACTTTCTTCCAACTTAAGTTTAACAGTCCAATTAAGAAAACCGATCCGGGCTTCGGCTATTGTTTATATGGTCAGACAGGAGCACGTTTGAATCGTCCCGGAAGAGCTCCCTATAAGTCACAGCTTGTTGCTATCCAAAAGAAATATATATAGTAAATAAATATACTTAGTGTACTTAGTTCAAAAACAAAAAAAAAAATATTTTAAAAATCCCATTTAGCGAGTAAAGAGCGTTTTAAAACTGCATCCAAGGGGAATAATCTTCAGAGTTTAGAGTACAGATGTTAAGAGAAATGCGCATATTCTTGGCTGCGATCTCGTTTGCGCTGAAAGTTTTATCGTGAACGCGACCCACATCGCAGCCAGGCTCAGTGAAAAGCGCACTACCGCCGATTCTCAAAATGGCTACCTTCCGATATCTATACTGTCTTTTGATACAATAAATACACAGCTCACGTTATTGTCCTACCATTAGGAGTCCAGCTGTTCTCCCACAAGGAGATAGTCAAGCCGATTGATACACCAAGGTAATCGAGCGCGGTGCGGTGGATGTGCAAGAAAGCTTTCGTTCTTAGAGCAAGTTTATTCCCTCTCGAAACTTTCTTTCACCGGATAATGTCGCTTGGGTTTTCATAGTTCAAGTGACATTTGCCAACAAGCTATTAGTTTCGCGTAAAATTAATAGCCAAGTTTGCACAATCGTTAAATCGCGGTTCATCATCACTCCGCGATATTGCAACGTAAACTTTACATAAAGCTTTCAAGTTACTTTCGTTCGCAGTTTAGATATAATTTGAAATGGATGGAGACCATTGCTTTTAATGTGCCATTACAAATGCTTCCGCTAAATCCATTCAATTCCATTGATCCATCAATCGAGAGTTTCCCTTTCTTATTTCAATGCAGAGTTCAGTTTGTGGAGCGGTCTATACGTTTAAAAAAGAAGCGAGATCTATTCCCACTGAACTTGTAACTTTCGTTAAAGGAAATTATCGTGAGGATATCAACATTGTCTATTAAAATCAGCTCCTTCGACATGTTACATTCAGCAACTTTGCAAAGTGGTGGATAAACAGAGAAAGCACTCGAGTCCTAACAATGAAAATTTAGAAGATTTTTTATAATCAACTTAAAGGTTTGAGGATCATAATATATGTTTAGTTTTGATTGTTGTTGACTTTTAACAATAAATTGCTTTGTTTTATAAAGGATCGTGTAAAGTAGTCCTCTTAATTAGTTTTATAAATTATTGTACTTCTTTCTAATTTTCACTTTTTATACAAAGTTGAGCTCATCCGTCACGACTTGAACTGCCTTGTTAGAGTAACACGTTTGATGGGCCCATTAAGTTAAAATTGATATATGAAAGCACCAGACGTCCGTTTTTATTAAAATTTTGCTTTTATTTTTGTTACAGGAGCAATCGGTAAAAAATTGATTAGTATTTGACTCTTGATAGACACAATATTTAATCTGTTGCTACCGAGTTTCTAAAATATAAGAAATGTTGTGATCTCAGTCAAACTAATACACTTGTAACTGTTACATTTAAAAATTAATTTAGTCAAATTAATTGTTACATATGCAGCTACTCAGAAAACTTATTTGAATCCCCTAAAGATACCACTTATATTTCACATCGTAACTTATGAAAGAACCACTTTATTAATGCTCTAATGTATCAACAAACTTAAGAGCATACAAGATACCAAACGTCGTCTTTGTCAACCACGTCCACTTTATCATTGTTACACAATTGTACTTGTGTAAGAAACTCCCAGCAGCCTGTCACCGTGGCTCCAAACAGCTGACAATTATTTAGCCGCTTAAGATTCTAGACCATTAGGTCCGCTAGATTATCTCAAGCACAATTTAGGTCACATTAGAACCCCGATGGCCTCGGTGAGTCAACTTCGTGTCTCACTTTGGTATCTAGTTTATTTATAGCAGGTTGAACGTACGTTGAACTGGTTGCATCGGTTAATGCATATTTGGTCGCAACACCTTGTTCCTTCTTACTATACGTTGATTATCGCTTACTAAGCAGAAGTTAACAAAGATGTTAAAAGAAGAACATGTTTGCTGCCTGTTCGCATACGGATCACACAATAACTGCTATTTCTTTAGCCCTCATTCTCTCTGGTCAATAATAATACATATTTTATTTAAATCAAATAGGTTAGTATTTGACTGTGATCTCACTAGGTGTTAAATGGCCCATTTACCTTTCTCTTGAAGACACCAGCGTCGTATTTGGACTGTAATAATTACGCCGGCAAGTAGTTCCACTCCTTTACTGTTCTCATCTAGACCGAAGCGCTAAACCTCTAAAAATCTAATATAAGCATTTGGTGATAATATTTTTGAAGGTGTTATATGATTTTTCTTTGAAATTTTTATGTTGAGATTATCTGGAGCTATAAATGCTGTAGTAGCCTAGAGCATATGCATCATGTGGGTCAATGTTCCGTTCGTGTTTGTTATGTTTGGCGCAACGCAACTGGGCCAGCGTCGTCAAAATTTATTGGTTCCACTGGTTTGTATTGTCTGTTTCCTGATAGTAAACCATCGCACATTTCATGCTGGTATCGTTTTCATTATTTTACCTTCACCTTACGTTCCGTCGTTAATGTTTTCATTACTTTCCTGTAAATGATATCACTCGGAGAGTCATTGTCACAATTTCAATTGAAATGTTTTTATGACCCTGGTCGGAGTATACGGTTGCTTCATTAAAGAAACTCACAATTACATTAAATGAATAATAGGCGTCGCCAATATAAAAACATCATTTTCTGCATTACAATTTATTTCATTCTTCTAACTCTTGACTGTGGGAAGCTTCAGTCGCATCTGTTATGTCATCGCATCAACTACTCTTCCGCTCTGATTATTTTTATATTTTATCAGAGAGAAAAAGAAACTTCAACATTTTTAATGACATCCACTTCGTAAATAAGAGTGTTGTTAAAGGATCATTCGGTATCCAGCTCCCGTATGTGTGGTGTGGCTCTTTAATAGTAACCATCATGCGTTTTAGCCCAGTTCGGGGGACACCTTCCGTTAGAAAATTGGCTTTATGTAAAACTTGTTCCACAGAATGAGCTTAATAGCCATCTCTGTGAAGCCAACGATGCCATTGTAAGCGAATGATATAACTCATACGAAAGACGACACGAGTGACGCTGGAGCAACATAACTGGTGGAAAGCTGTGATTAATTAGCTGAATTCGGTATCAAAGAGGCCGCGTGGCACCCTAGAGCCCAGAGCCGCCACCGTTGCGACAGTAGATTAAACCCAGACAATGGACAGTAAATAGCTGGTTATTGCGAGCTGTCGCTCTGGCGGTGGGTTCATTAAATTTCGCCCACGGCGTCCCCGGCCCGGCTCAAACGGTGGGCGTTGTGTTCGTTTCTAATTTCTGCTGCCAATGATATTCCGCGGACTGGTTGGCGAATAATTTTAAACTGACTTTTGAACCTTGCATCCTAGCGACAGCCCTAACGTCCCTTTAATTGATTATTCGTTATATTTTATACTAGTGTAATATTACCTACTCCAGTCCTTGCCTTAAATGAATAATACCTAATTTTCCTCTACAATTTTTTATTGTACAAATTTGCGACAAGGTCGAGACGGATTGGTGGACTTTTACATCTAGTTTGTATCTAGACGTGTATACATATGTCCTTTTTCATTCTATTTAGAATTGTGAATTACATAGAATACCTAAAAATTCCAGATGTAGTAAAGGTATAATAAATTATCGCTTAGTGCTGCTGCAACCGCAAATTCAAAATTCCACAAGCAATAGACAAATATAAAACAAGTTACAATTATAATGTGGCTGGCTACCGACGCAGGCGCAACTGGAGTTTGGAATGTCTTCGACCTGTTTTGATTTAGGTAGCTGGAAACGGTAGAAACTGGAGCGGGTTTATTTTAATAAGGTGATACTTGTTCAGTAAGATAATGCGATAAGTATAGATTGTTAACTCGACAGTTAAATTGATACTTCGATCGGTTTTGCGGTGAGGCATATATCTAAAATAACGCGATCTGACGTATTTCTAAATCGGATTCGAACGTGATATCGTTAGTTATGACAAATTTCCATACTAAACATAAGAACGGTGTGGTTAAGATAAACGTTGTAGAATATAAAAAAAATAACTATCTTTTTTACTAGATAGAAAGTTTGAACCATAAATATATCCTAGTAAAGTTATTGGTGTTTCGTTATTTGTTTGTTAGGGATTTGCAAGGATTTAACTATCGATATACTTTGTTTTGTTTACATCTTTTCTTTCTTCTTTAATGGATTTCCTTACTACAATTTTTTCAGCTGTAAGATCAGCAACGCTGCGTCTCCTAAGTCCCGATGCTCATGAGCTGAACCGATTACCTCTCATCAAATGTGAAGTTCACCTTCACTTTTAAGAAAAGTAATTAGTTAATACAGTTAAACACTCTCTGCGCTTTCGACTTTTACCGTCTCACGTCGTGTGCCGCGTAATTGAAAAGAAATCATCACGTTGAGAAAAAGGTACTAAATCACTTTCGCTATTATCATCAATCAATATTTATACTAACCGCTAACGAGCTCGACGTATGCCGCTGCTTCAGCCGCTTCAAGAGCATCAAGATGTAACGGGACTGCACACAGAGCGTTGTCAAAGTCGCGTCCGATGGAAATGTAACTTAACTTTTAACTAAGACCTTGTTTCTTTTATAGTCTACTCTTTCTATTATCATATAAATTTCAACTCGATTGTTGGTAACACTTTATACCGTTCAGCTGTGTTCTCTTAATATCCTGTGAAATTGAGGTCATCAGATATCAGAGTGATGTAGATAAAATTAACAATCGCGTCTACCATGTAATATGTTAAACATTTGTAATTGTCCAGTCTAAGGAGTAAGGATTTGGTGGGTTTTATGTGAGCACGTCTGTTACATGTTTGTAGGGTTAAGAAGTTTGTTTATATATTGAGCTAATATCTATTGTGATGCACCAAGACGATGGACATCATTGTGTCTATAGTAAACATGTTAATCCACTTTTCTATCATGACTGAGAACGAATTGATATATGTACCGTAAAGTCTATATAAATGTTATTTATTTCTTGAGATTGTAATTTCACTTCTATCGTAGCAGTATAGTGTAGCTAATGCCGTATAATAAAATGGAGCATAATCTGCATACAGCAAGTGTCAAGTCGGCCGCCTACCACGCTTGATCTCGGGAAAGCAAGCCGGGCCTCCAGCTCAGTGCGATACACTATGATTTATATTCACATTACTTACCTCGCCTTAAACAGTCAATACAACGGAATTTTAAACACAATATCAATACAATAATTTATTAATGCGGTTAACAACACATTAGTTATTTATTAATAGCTATATTCTATGGGAAGGATCACCAAAGATTCTTATGAAAAGAGATTACACGTGGCCGCGTGCGAATGTTAAGATGGACGTGCGGTGTGACGAGGATGGATAAAACTAAGAATGAGTATATTAGAGGAAGTCTGAAAGTTGCTCCAGTGACTGAAGTTGAGGAGCAAGAGGTTAGCGTGGCGCGGGCGTGGTATGTGGAGGGATGATGGACATATAACAAAGAAAGTAATAAGAATGAACGTGGATGGTTATAAGGGTAGAGAAAGACCGAAGAAAGTGCAATGGATTGTGTGAAAGGATATGTGTAAGAAGAGTGTGAATTCAGATATGGCGGCTGATAGAGGGATGTGGAAAAGAAGTACATACTGTACCGACCCGACATAACTGGGAAAAGGGCAGGAGAAAGAAGAAGTTATGTTCTATGGGATTCATAGATTACAGTTAAGTTATATAGCTTCGTTAGCAGTCCGTCTTGATGTTATTAGACTAGACTACTTGTATGTTATGTTAATCATCAACACAATGTTATTTATTGAATTCTAGCGCTTAATAAATATATGAAAATTTTCTTTTAAATAACATGCTTACAGTGAGATGCACCAAATAAGAATATATAGATAATAACCATCAAAATTCCATACAAATCCAATGAAAATTATACAGAAGCCTTTACAACAGACTTGAACCCCTTCAGACGTAAATATGAAAGCCAGAGTATTTTGTGCAAGTTTCGCTTCTTCATCTTCGGTCTAGCTCTCAATTAGCTTCAGGTATAATTCAAATCAAGTGCCCTAGCTTCTCTTTGTGTTTCAAAGAAAATTTCCTTTTTCCTAGATGTTATAAATATCTATTTTATTATGTTACTAAATTAAGAAACACTCTGGTAAACTGTTAAAATCATTTTATTTCTCTACTACTACTATGAAGGGTTTATTTATTATCCTTATAAATCCAAGGATTCCAGCTAGTCAAGTTAACGGTGCTTATAATAATTTTAGAGGTGGTTTGTGAGTTTTCCGGTTATACTAACCCAATCATTCCACGCCATTTCTGCCAGTGTTGCCAACTTACCGAATCGCTTTAGACTGACAGATTAATTATACGCCCCGTTGCTGCACTGTCAGTGTTAGTTTAATTTAGAAATAACAAAGATAGACAAGCTTCCGGGAACAATGACGATCATCGTAGTTCTGAAAGCATTAAAAAATATATTTAAGGAATTATACTTCCAAAAAAAAAATTATAACAGAGGGAGGACTGTGTCCTATGAAATGAATCAAGCATTGATTGAGATGAATATAATGATGTTAATGAAGACAAAATCAATCTAACCAATTTATTTTTCAAATTCTAATTGCGATCAACTTCTTGGTATAAAATTTCAGACAATAAAAGTATAGTTAAAATTAGAGACCACCCTGCAAAAAGATATTATGTAGTCAAACTCAAAAGAGTCAATAGATCACTTGTGCTAGTGCTTCCTGATATCGCATAACTTTCGTAGAATTTTAAACAACCTATATCTTATCCTCACTTACTTCTACCTGCTGCCCTTTTCCCAGCCATGTGGGGTCGCCACAGTATGTACCTCTCTTCTATATCCCTCTACCAGCCGTCATATCTGAATCCACACTCTTCTTACACATGTCATCTTTCACACAATCCATCCACACTTTCTTCGGTCTTTCTCTACCCTTATAACCATCCACATTCATTCTCATTACTTTCTTTGTTATACGTCCTTCATCCCTCCGCACAACACGCCCGCACCACGTTAACCTCGTCACTCCTCCATTTCTCTGTCACTGGAGCAACTTTCAGACTTCCTCTAATATACTCATTCTTAATTTTATTCATCCTCATCATACCACACATCCATCTTAACATTCGCATCTCGGCCACATGTGATTTACTTTCATCCGAACCCTTGTTGGCCCAACACTCAGCTCCATACAAACCGACAGGTCTAACGACGCTTCACTTACCATAGTATGATATAATCATATCAGATATCACAATAGATCATTCGTAAACAATAAACCCTCATGTCATACCTGTCGCGGTGCTACCCGTAACGGTCTATCTAGATCTTCGTCGTACATGAAATTAAGATCTCTCGCTTACTTTAAGTATTCATTATCTTGATCCAGTTGTACAATGTTGCCTTTTTGGTGCGCATTTAAATCTATCGGAGCCAATTAAGCCTCTCTCCCGTTGTCTGGACCGCATTGTAAATCTTCGGACAGATGGGGCCCCGCTCGGTACTTTAATTTTGCTTCCATACATCGTGACCGGGAGAAAGTTCTGAGCAATTGATGTCCTTATACGAAAATGTTAATAAGGTAATAATTGATATTCCAATAGATATTGTTACAAATTTAAATAGAAATCGCATCCAGGTGAAATTAGCAGCGGTACCCGTGCGATTCAGAGAAATAGTTCCTGTTGATGGTAACAGATGTGCCAATACAAATAATACTCCCAACAAACGACCAGCTTTGATTTAGACATGGATCACGACGATATTCCAGTCCGTTGAAACCTTATACTTGTATGCTACACTCTTGAACAATATGCCGAAAGTCTGGATTCTTTTCATCATCAGTCGATAGACGTCCACTGCTGGACATATGCCTCCCCAAAATATCTCCACATTGATCGGTCACGCGTTGCTCGCATCCGGTGGGTTCCGGGCCATTCTCACCAGATCGTCGATCCATCTTGTGGTAGGCCTCTCAACACTACAGCTACCGATACGCGGGCGTCACTCGAGGACCTTACTGCACCATCGGCTTGCGGCGCTTCGAGCAATGTGCCCTCCCCACTGCCACTAAATGGATTCTTTTAGTAGACCTCAAATACCTTACTATACAGATGAACCTTTGATATATTTTCTTATTCTTAACCGCCGGCACCATCAACTGGGCATCTATCATCTCTCATCTATGTAGTCTCTTCCATCTTTATATCCGATCCATTTTAATACCTCAGTTTTTCTTATTACATTACAAGGACTTCTATCCTTGCCGTATAATAATAAAACGTTTGAAGGATAATAAATTGGAATTTGTCCACTGCTTCAGCGGATCATCCACCGTCAAGCGTGGTAATTTTTTTTATTTATTTAAGAAATACAAATATACGGCAACACAGTTCTAACAGTGCTAAGAGCTGCTCTCTTTCTTCTGTTATGTCATCCGCTGCTACTATAATTTCACTGGTGGTAGATCTCCGTTTCCGGACACCGTCTTGGTAGATACCACCGCAGCGTCTATTTCTACCGGCAAACAGTGCTGTGCAAACATTACTGGGTTACCGACACTTAACATCTCACGTCTCAAGGTGACGCGCTCAACGCGGTGCAGTGTATATAATCTTAATTAGCGCCTCGTTATGGGCAGGCGTATCACTATCATGTGAACATCACGCTCGTCGGGACGATACGTAAAAAAAAATACTTAGAGTA
Organism: Ornithoptera priamus; assembly: GCA_029034505.1. Classification (NCBI taxonomy): domain Eukaryota; kingdom Metazoa; phylum Arthropoda; class Insecta; order Lepidoptera; family Papilionidae; genus Ornithoptera; species Ornithoptera priamus. Next base: position 1,218,524 of record JARDWD010000313.1, on the reverse strand, counting down.
TGCCCCGAACATGACGATTTAAATTTGTATTTAATTACTGCACCGCAGTAAATGTAACGATAAACACTATCTTGTTACGTTACAGCAAATATTGTAATAAGCCTTATCATGTAATATGTTGTATTAGTGAATGATAAGGAGTAAGAATTTCATATTACATATTAAATACTAGGCTTACTATGTTTGTGCTGCAGATAAAGTCATGTGAATATTTTATAATAGCTTCATACATACTAGTAGGGGTAATACAAGAGATCACGTAAACTTACGTGATGCACAATTACAAAGAGACGATCCAGGAAAACTAGTTATCTGTTATTTTTTATTTTATTGACTACAGCGCCTATTGGTATATTTACTGGTGATAAGTCTGTTGCAGGAGACCGTCTAGGTACCACCACACGCAGCTTCTATTCCTGCCGTCAAACAGTATTGTGTTCCAGTTTGAAGGGCGCTGTAGCTAGTAAAATTACCGGGGTGATAAGACAAAACATTTTAAGTTTCAAGGCTACGAATATAATACGATGCAGTGTATACCATTCGAACTAGCGCCACGTTATTATGGGCTGGCGTGTCACTTAACATCAGGTGAACGCCCCGCTGCTGTAGTCGCTTCGTAGAAAAAATAAAAAAAATCAAAATAATTAAATATGGTTTTGTAGTAAGCTTAGTCTTATATTTGTAGTTGTTGTATCGACTGAAATATATAACTACAGCTTCTTCGTATATATATATATATATATTTATGTCATTAAGCGACGAGACGAGCGGGACGTTTAACTGATGGTAAGTGATACGCCTATCCGTAACAAAGCGGCGTTAGTTAAGATTATGCAATGCATCATATTACGCTCGTCCCCTGAGACAAAAGATGCTGAGTCTAGTTACCCCAATAACAACTAGGTACAGCGCCTTTCAAACCGGAACATAGAAATGTTTGGACAGTATTGTTTGTGCGGCTGCAATAGGCGCTGCGGTGGTACCCACCTAGACGATCTCCTGGAACAGAGACCTACCACTTTATTTATGGTGCTAAGACGAATCACATATATATGATAATATTGTAACACTGAAAGCTAATTGGCACTTAATCGAACTCTTTCTCCATTAAGGTTTTTTTTTATTGTAATTAACTTTCTATCTGCATAAAAGACTAATTAAAAAAACATTATGAGAGGTCACACGCGGTAGAAATTAATGTTTGATTTCTGGTTAATATATAAGACTGGTGGTAGGTCTCTGGTGGTGGAGCCTGTGTAGGTAGCACCGCAGCGCCTATCGTAGCCGACAAGCAGTCGTCTGCAAATATTACTGTGTTCCGGTTTGATGGGCGCTGTGGTACAGTGTATAACATCCTAACTAGAACCATGTTGTCATAGGCAGGATTATCACTTACCATCAGGTGAACTTCCCGTTCGTCTCGTCGCTTTGTCTAATGAAAAGGAGAATGAAATGGATGCAGTCAACAGAGAGAGTGAGAGATATTAGTCGATTTACTGATTGTTGTTCAATCATCAGTCGACAGATGTCCACTGCTGAACATAGGCCTATCCGAAAGATCTCAAGAGGGTGTAACGGTTCCGCACAATATCTTACGGAGCCCAAGGTTCTGGCCACCCACCAACCTGCGCTGGGCCACGTGGTTCCAAGTCTCAATTCCCCTCAATCAACTCTACGATGTGGAGATCTAACCTCTGTCGGCTGATGATGATGATAAAAGGTCTCCACATCGATCGGCCCTGCGCTGCCTGTAACCAGCAGCTTCCCGTTACCTTACAGTCAGCATGGCCTTCAGTACCTCCTGGCACTAAGGGTCGTCGTATGTAAAGGTTCATATGGGGGATATGGGTCATTTCCCACCAGCCCGATACGGTTTAATGGACAGCCAGTCTCTTTTGTTGATTATCATAGTGCACCTCGAGCAAGTGAAGTTGACTTGGGTCCTGTGTTTTGGTATGCGAGCGGATTCCTTACACTCCCTATTTGAATGATTATAATTATTGTCATCATCAGCCGATAGATGTCCACTGCTGGACATAGGCCTCCCACGAAGATCTCCACATTGAGCGGTCCCACATTGCTCGCATCCAGTGTGTTCCCGCGATTCTCACCAGATCGTCGGTCCACCTTGTGGGAGGCCTCTAAACACCACGTCTACCGATTATAGTTAGTTTCAATGTTATTATTGTTCTATATTGAAGGTTTCTGTTTTCAATGGAATGTTGAAGAGATCAACAGATGGTTTCGTGTGATGGTATGTCGTCATGTACCACTGCCGTGTTATGTTTAGTTCCATCGCGTGTTAGTTACTATCACATTCCTGGCATTACTGCCGCTCCGCAGCAGACCCTGTATTCATAACGTAGCTTATTATTAAATATAATATTGATTACATCATTACAATGCATTTGTATCTATATCATGGCGATATCCTCTCTTCATTGTCAGCTTCAGTCACTTAAAAACAAGTGTCATTAAGTACCACTGGCATACACAACTAGCCGGTCCCATCTAGTTGGGTACTACCGCGGCGCCTATTTACACCCCTAAACAGCAGTGTGTAAATATTACTGTGTTCCGGTTCGAAAGGTGTTGTAGCTAGTGAGTATACTGCGGTGATGAGATTTAATATCTTCTTGTATCAGGGCCACGAGCACAATGCGAGACAGTGTACATCATCCTGACCAGCGCCATGTTACGGGTAGGCGTATCGCTTAACATCAGGTGGTATACCTTTTTTTTTTTGTTTCCGTTGGAAACTTTCGAAAGATACCCTCCTTCTGGAGGGAAGTCAGGGTTACGTGAGATTTTTACTCACTAATACCCCTTCGGTGGTCTGTATCAGTGGATTGGGCGAGGCCCCGTGATCTCTTATAGAACGCATCGGTTCCCCTCTATACTGTGGAAGGGCCAACCCTACTAGGCACCAACGATAATACGCTGACCCACACAGGATCGCTTATTGAGCGTTAAGGGTCCCCACCCTAAAGGCCCGCAAAACTCATAGACCCTTTTAGTCCGGTTCTATGACAGGCAGGACTTACCTCAAACCTTTTCATACTAACCCGAGACTACAGAGCTCAGGTGGAAAGTCCTGCTCGTCTGGTCACTCTGTTGTATTACAAAAAGGGCCGTCGTTGGTGGTGGTGGCAGGTTGCGTCAGTTATATGATAGCTTGATTTGTTCAGTGACGCAACGGCGAAGCAATCGGTTCGAGGAGGTAAGCAGAGCGTCTCTAATCCACGCTTCAACAGAGCGCACACGCGGCTCTGTACTTACAAATACATGTTTCTTCAACAATGGCCCTTATGTATATATCGAATAGAGTCTATAACGCTGTGTCTCTATATATAAAGTATCTAGAGTATGTAGTTTAATGTAAAACATAACCAATTTTTCATGTTATTCCACTTGAAGGTTGAAATTTTTTTTTAATTAAAAAAACCCAGATAAGCGATTTCTTCGCCTGATGGTAAGCAACACAACAGCCTCCGTCCTTATATTAGTAACAGCAGAGGATTAAAATATAATTCCGGTGTCAGGATTCAGGTATGATGTGGTAATCGGTACGAAGTACAGGCTCTTGCTAGACTAGTGAGTTTCATTACCTTTTTTTGGTTTCCATGGGGATATCTTCGTAAAGATACAATGTCTTCCGGAGGGAAATAAGAGTTATGTGAAGGTTTTTAACCATTAAAACTTCTCGGTGGTTATCTTCAGCGTTTGGAGAGATCACGGAATCTCCGTTCGAAACCGAGGTCTTCCTAACGTTACGATAGGATATCCCGTCCAGGGATTTGTAATATGAAGTCCGTACCACCCTCAATGGCAGGAGGATGCACACAGCATCACATCGCGTTCGTTATCTTGAGACATAACGTGTCAAGTCTCATTACTCGATTAATTTCACTAGCTACAGCGGCCCTTCAAACCGGAACACATTGCTGTTTGTAATCTACTGTTTCTTCTTCTGTATCTTCTTACATAGTCAAATCATCATCATCGTCAGCCGATAGACGTCCACTGTTGGGCATAGGCCTCCCCTAAAGATCTCTTCATCGATCAGTTCTGCACTGTCCTAGTTTCGGCGCCTTGCCTACGACTGTCACAGTCAGTATGCCCGGTAGCTCAGGGCATCAGGGGCTGTCGTTTGGTAGGTGTTCTTATGGCGGGATTTGGGCCCTTCTCCCTCATTTGGTGACAGTTATAACGTCGCGATGTGTTTATCTATAATTAGGGAATGTTATTAGTAATAATACTATATATATATATACATTCATATATATATATTTACAGTTTCAGTGGTGGTAGGTCTCAGTGACCGTCTACCTAGTAAAACAGTAATGTGCAAACATTACTGTGCTCCAGTTTACAGGGCGCTATAGCTGGCCAAGTTACCGAGTTAAGGAGACTCAACATCTTATGCCTTACCGAGCACAACGTGGTGCAGTGTATATTATCCTAACATGCGCCATGTTATGTGCCGGTGTATCACTTACCATCAGGTGAACGTTTCGTTCATCTCGTCGCTTTGTTGGATAAAAAAAAAATGTTCAGATAATATATACAAGCGCAATGGCTTGTCGCCTGAGACATAGATCTTACTATAACGCTCTTCAAACCGGAACACAATGTTTGCACACTATTGTTTCGCGACAGATTTATGTGCTGCTGTGCGTGATCTACCTAAACGGTCTCCGGCAATAAGGTGAACTAACTAGCGCCCCGTTGTGATGTGCTTGCGTATCACTTAACATCAGGTGAATGTCTTACTCGTCCCGTCACTTCGTTGAATAATAAAAAAATAATGATAAAGCATAAAGTGGAACCCCCTTACACGCCAATAAACTGTGCTGTTTGGGAGAGACCTATGTCCACCTGTGGACTTCTCTCAGCTGATAATGATGATTAAGTATTTCTAGCGTTATCCACTATTAAAAGCCGGTCGATGCTAACAAGGGCTCCGTACTGCTCGCGGCACGGATCCGACACGATCGCGTGCCTGTCGGTGCGGCCGTGTCGCACTTTGTCACGGACCTTAATTGCTGCGACAGTGACGCATCGCCCGCGCGCACGAACCAGTACATCCCCGTTTCATCACAACCAATTCCATCTATTTCATCCATCACTGTATTGGTTTTTTTTTTAAATCATCAGTGTTGGTATTTGATCACGATCCCACCTGATGTTAAATGGTGAACCGCACTGACCTAGTAACACTCCAGTCAGTTTTTTTTTAAGACTACCACGTCGTATATGAACGGGAACACCGACCCCGGCAGTTGGTTCCTCGTCTTTGATGTTCTCGTGAACAACTAGGAACTGAACCTCTGTTCACAAAATAAGCATAGAGATTCGCCGTGCATCAGGACATCCGGTAACACGTTTAATGGTATCAGGTCTCTTATCGGAGATGGTTTAGATAGGCACCGTCGCAGCGTCTGTTTTTATTTAAAGAAGCGAAGAGAAGTACGGAACCTTCACCTGATGGACAGTGATACACCTGCTTATACCAACGTGTCGCTAATTAGGATGATATATACTGCACCACATTGTGCTCGTCGCCTTGAGACATAAGATATTGTCTCGTTACCCCAGTAATAACACTACTTACAGCTCCCTTTAAACCGGAACACAGTTGCACACAGCTTTTTGGCTGCAGGAATAGGCGCTGCGGTGGTACCTGCCTAGATGGTCTCCGGCAACAGAGACCTACCACCAGTGAAATATTGCCGCTGAATATTACTGTGCAAATATTGATAGAATTACTGAGGTAACGAGACTTAACATCTTGTATTTGACGACTTAGTGCAGCGTCCTCGTCGTCATCATCAGCACGCGGCAGTCCATCGCTGGACATAGGCCTCTCCCGAGGAACGCAACATAGCCCGATCTTCAGTGCTGTGTATACCATTTTAACTATAGCGATATATTATTATGGCCTGTCACTTATAATAAAGTGAACTTCTCGTGTTAACTCTTAATACTCCAGTAATTAAACTAGTTACCATTGTAACTGAAACACAGTAATATCAATATATTAGTGGTTATAACTGATGTGGGTTAAGTTAACTAGATGGTCTCCAGATTCGGAGACTTTACTGCTAATAAAAATTTCTGTAGTAATATTAATTATTTAGGATTTTTCTTTATATGCAAATATATTGTTTATAATGGTAATCAACAAACGAGGCTCTGGCTCCCGCCAACCCGCATTGGGCCAGCGTCGTGCGAAATGGTCCAAATCCCTCCCCCCATATAAACCCTTATGCACGACGGCGACTAGTGCCCGACGATACCGGAGGCCATACTGACTGTCGATGTGGAGATTTTTGGATGCGGCCTATGCCCAGCAGTGGACGTCTTTTTGTCTGATGATTGAGTGATTGATGTTGTTTATATATATTAATTGCTTAATAACAAGGAAACAAGTTCGCAAACACAGTAATGACGACGATAAACTAAAATTCAATGGCACAGTAGGAAAGTGTTAGAGTAAATCTGCAGCGACTGTGACGGTGTAGTGATCTACCGCCGCTCGCCATCCGGCTGACCGACTGTTGGTGGCATAGGACACTAGTGTTTGAAGTAATCGTGGTCCAGCTCCGGCTGTTCCGTCAACGCCAATGTGCGTGTAGTGTGCTGGTACTGGGTGTTGCCGTGATAGGTGCTCTGGGACATCGCCAATGCGGCGGCGGCGCGTGTGCGATGTCGCCGCCGCGGGCGCTGCTTGCGGCTCTGCTGGTATGTCAACTGCTGTCCTACGGTGGCCACCAAGGACTCACCAAGATATTCTACATGTAAGCATTGCATACACCTATATCCGATCATCATCGCCTCAACCTACTACTATTGATAACAGGTTTATTACTTGATGGTAAAGTCCATATGTATGATATCAATCTAAACCAGATTCCCAAGGAAACAGCGAAGGATTGGATTAGTCTACCGATGTCAGAGGGGTGTGAGAGGTCCCGCATCACGACTCACGAGACCCAAGCCAAGCTCATCTGCTCGTGGTGCAGCCTGCTAATCAACAAACGAGGCTCTGGCTCCCGCCAACCCGCATTTGGCCAGCGTGGTGAGAAATGGCCGAACTGCCCCCATATGAACCCTACGACATACGACCCATACGACAGCCTTTAACGCCCTGGGGTACTGGAGGCCATGCTGATTGTATATGAAGATCTTGGGGAGCGGTCCATGTTCAGCAATGGACGTCTATGGGCTGATGATGATGACTGGCGTCAGTGTTTCTACCCAGCTGATGACATGGGAGTCTTCAAGAGAATAGTGAATAAGCTCCTTCTAGACTAGTGCGACTTTAGCACTTAAATCACATCTCCGCTTTCCATCAGGTGGGGTCGTACCGAAGCACTAGGCCAGGCTAGGGAAGCGATACTATTCCTAGTGGGCGCTGAAACTTCATTGTAGCATGATCATGGATGGAGTAGATATTACATTTTAATTTATCACTTAATAGTTATCATACGTCAAAGAGTGCGTCAGTTGATAAAAGGTTGAAGACCTATGACCTAGAACATATGAACATTTCTAACTATTCCTATTGTAAAATTATATTATCCTTGTATATACAATAAAAACAATAGGTCAATACCTAGGTTAATGCGGTTTAGCTAAAGAAATCGCCGTTTACCATCAGGAGGGTCAGGGTTAAGCACCAGTTGATATAAATATAAAGTATCTTTAGTTCTCTCCACCGCCATATATATACCAATAGTAGCTGTTCTCAGTCAGCTTTGGTTATAATATCCTCGGAACTGGCTTTGGGGAAGGAATTTTGTAACATCCATTCTCAGCTGACCCTTAAACGGCAGAAGCAATATTTCCACCAAATTTCTCAGAGATCTCGAAGATCTCGTGAAGAGTCAATGAATCTCTGGATGTCTTATATATATAGAGAGGGGATTTAATGTTTTATGTAAGCGACAACCCTGTCACAATAATGTAGGATAGGTACACTAGATTATCTCCGGGTATAGGATTTATTTGTACATTGAAAGCGACACGTTCTGTCGCTGGCGAGGAGTACCAGGTAACGGGACGCGGGCGCGGTGCGCGTGCGAACGGCTCGCCATTAACCAGCGCGCACGCTGAACTGTTCCCGCGGGCCGATTGCGATCTCGGATGGTACAAGGCGCTTGCGATAGGATGCCCATCATCCTTTTTTTATTCAACCAAGCGACGAGACGAGCGGAACACTCAGTGACAAACGATACCCTTGCCTATAACAACGTGGCACTGGTTAACATTGTATTCATAAGGATAGGCCACACCATGCTCATCGCCTTGAGACATAAGACGCTAAGTCTCGTTACTCCAGTAATTTTATTAGCTACAGCGCCCTTCAAACCGAAACACAGTACTGTTTGACGGCAAAAACAGGCACTGCATTGGTAACTATGGACGGTCTCGGGCAACAAAGACTTATCACCAGTGAAATCTAGATCCTAGATTCTTAGACTAAGTGCCGCGAGTGTACGCCAGGTGTTCCGAGACGATAATCTAAGGCAGCCGTCTATATATTGTGCTATGTATTTTGAAAGGAAATATGAAGATGTACTCGAATTAAGACTACAAACTTAGGGGGTGTAATGTTAATAAACCGAACTCCCCATAAACGAAAGGTGTAAGGGGTCCGGCATAACAACTCACGATACCCAAACCAACCTCACCTGCTCGTCGTGCACACTGCTAATCCACAAACGAAGCTCTGGCTCGCATTCGGCCAGAGTGGTGGGAAAAATCCCAAATCCTCCCATATGAACCCCTACAAACTGCTGCTACTTGTGCCCGTCGGTACCGGAGGCCATGCTGAGTAGTCAACGTCGCTAGAAGCCGCTAGATGCGGGCAGCGTGGGATCGATCGATGTGGAAATCGAGAGGAGGCCTATGTCTAACAGTGGACGTTTATCGACTGATGATGATGATGAAACATTGAAAAAACAACTGAGTACTCCATTTGTATCGATCTTCCTTCCTTCAAAACCGCTTCAAGGCTTCTTGTGCCGTGTAATGTTTTTTCACCGATAAAGATATTACAGCGGGAAAATGTTAAAAAACAATGATCTTTTTTAACGCTGGGTAAATCCCAAAATATACCTTGCTTCTGGGGGTGGGAAGACAAGTTTATATGTGGGGATTCTATCCACTAAAATACCCTCAGTGGTCTCCCTCAGTGCATTAGCATAGGCTTGCGGAACGCACCGGTGCAAGTAACAATGTTAGACCCATAAACCCTTTTAGTCGCCTTCTACGACATGTAGGGTGGCTATAGTCATATTCTTAATAGCCCGAGACTGCAGAACTGATAGATGATACACCTACCACAGATGTGGCTAGTCGAATCGATTCTCGTGTAACTCCACGTCGGTTGATTCTTCTTATAACTCTGACAACACCCACTGCTAGGCATAGGCCTCCCTCAAGACGCTTCATTGAGAGGGAATTGAGTCTTGAGTCCCACCACGCTGATCCAGTGCGAGTTGCTGGGAGATCAGAGTCTCGTCGGTTATTCAGCAGAGTGTACCGCGTGCAGGTGAGGTTGACTTGGGCTCCGTAAGATTTTGGGCGGAACCCCTTACACCCTTTACTCTATACTCTACACTTATTCATGAAGCGGTGGGACAATCGAAACATTCACCTGATAATAAGTGTTACCTCCTGATCATAACAACACGGAACTGGTTAGGATGATACACAGCACTACATCATGTTTGTCGCATTGAGACATGTTTCGTTAATAATATGTCTGGCTACAACGCCCTTCAAACTGGAATAATAATTTTTACACACTACTATCTAGCAGAACTACCCCCAGTTTTTTTTAGATTATAACTCTTTAAATTTATTATACAATAATGTTTGATTGTCTAACTTCTTCCATGGCGCCGTGGTTTAGCGCTTGTCGCAAGGGTCCCGAAATTTCAAAGCTATCTCGGTGGTGATGGTAGCGAGGTTTTTTTTATTTCGTCTATCTGGTTACCGTTATATTGCTATGTTGCTGCTGTCTACATACAACAGCAGGAGTATTCAGAGTTAGCACTTTACACCATCCTCGGTCTGATTGTAAACCGGGCCCATCGTTACTGCTGGTTCCTTTATCTAGATTTAGATGGTCTGAATTATCTATGTAGTTTGATAAAATTTTATCAGCAAATGGGTTTCAAGTCGCAAACATTCCGGGCACTGCGATGTCGTAACTGGACCCTAACGAGCTGGTAGGTTGTGAAACTGTCGGGTGCTTGCCGTAACGCCAGACCCTCGCCCGGTCTTGTATTAATGTTTTATTGCGATCGCTCGCTGCCGACTGCGGTTCTGCAGTTTGGACATTACGCTGAGGAATGTTCGGAATGTGGTACGATTAGAGCTGGTCGAACAGTGAACATATCTAAATGATTAATGAACCGGTTCAAAGCGCGGTCCTCCTAACCCTACCAGTATTACAGAGGGAGGACCTTTCAGTTAAGTGTAGACACTCCAAAAAGTTCTATCTTAGACTGTTTAGTCTTCAAAATTTTTTTTTATACAATTAAGCGATGGTACGAGTGAGACGTTCACCGGATTGTAAGTGACACTCTTGTCCATAACGTGGCACTAGTTACGGTGTTAAACACTGCACCGCATTGTGCTCATCACCTTGAGACGTAAGATGTTAAGTCTCGTCACCCCAGTAATGTTTGCATGATACTGTGTGTCGGCTGCAATAGACGGTGCGGTGGTACCCACCTAGACGATCTCCTAAAGACCTACCACCAGTAGAACTAGTACAGTAAACTACCACCTTCCTCTACTTCGAAGTGCTCTCGAAGAGAACTGTCACATATATAAATATCCATCAACAGTATAAGAGGTCGGTCATTAAAGGAAATGAAATCTCTATGCGCTCTTACTACCTAATGATGATGAATACTTTATTACCGGTAACTAGATTTATGTAGTAGGTACCTTTATGTTCTTACGATGCTGCCACTGTTGGAGCTATCTCATCAGCAGATCTGCGAACCGACTGAGCTTCAGCCGAAGATCCGATAACATATACTGGAGGTCCCTCTAGCTGTATACCATCCAGGTAGATATTGCAGCCGACGAAAAGTACTGGGCAACATTATTGTATTCCGGATTGAAGGGAGTTGTGTAGTTACTGGGGTTACCTCTTAACATCTTGTCTTAAGGCGGCGAGCGCAAAGTGATGTAGTCTATACCATCCTAACTAGCGCCATGTTGTTATGGGCGGGAATATCACTTACCATCAGATGAACATCTTGCTCGTCTCGTAGCTTCATTGTATAAAAAAAAACAATAGCGGCTTGATACGTAATTTAATAAACTAAATTTCTCAAGAACTGTTCCGCGCGGTAAGAAATGATCTTTGGGGGGGTCTCCTATTGAACACGGCCCACACAGGCCGACATGTCTCGATGTTGACGTCACGCGAACCTGGAACCTGTACCGCTTTCCCAGCCGCAGGCACAATCCGCCAATTCAACGCTGATTGTCTCAATTGGTCGCAACTTATTTACATTGAGATATATCGTGAACTGGAATGGATGTCGTGTCATCTTTTTAAGAACTTCACGTGTCTGTGTTTATTTGAAAATTATTCCCAAAAGATAAAAAAATAATACTCAGTAAAAAAAAGAATTAAAATAAAATAAAATTTTATCCTTGGATCATGTGGGAAAGGAACCCACTTAGGTTATGTTGCAGCCTATAAAGACCGCAACCCTGATTTTCAGAGGGGCTAAAAAAAAACGTTATCAACTCCAAAAGTACACAAACACAATACCCCATAAACAATTTTCTACGAAAAATTATCATAATTAAAATACAAATATCACTATTACTATATTTACTTATAACAATAAAAATAAAAAAGATAAATATAGATATTACAATAAAAAAATCCAAGAAAGTCAGAATAACAAGAACAAAAAGTAAAACATAACATACATGTATAGTACAATCCGACAATGGCGCGGCGCATGCGCAGTGTTATTCTGTGACTGCGTGAAAAGTAAACTACGCGCTCATTGGTAAGCATTACGAATTAGGTACAAAGTAGCATTTTCTTTTTGTAAATTCTGTTCAATACATTTTTGTTCAATACAGATAAATCATTTTTACGATAAAATTACTTTACATATTATAATATATTTATATCCATTATTTGCAACAAAGGGGTGTAAGGGATTCCGCACATCAACTCGCGGGACCTAAGCCTTACCTCATGTGCTCGTGGTGCACCCTGCTAATCAACGAACGAGGCTCTAACTCCTGCTAAACCCGCATTAGGCCAGCGTGGTGGGAAATAGCCCAAATCCCCCATATGATGAACCCCTATATACTACAGCACTTAGTGCCCAGAGGTAACTGCCATGCTGACTGTATGAGGAGATCTAAAGATCTCGGGAGACCTATATCCAGCAGTGGACGTCTATCGGCTGATGATGATGTGCAACAATACACAAGAACCTAATAAACAATACTCAGCCAAGCAAAGTCTGTTATTTGCCTAGATGTAGAAGATAACGAGGAAGAAGTAGATAAAATCGGTAGCTTAAATGTTTATTTAAACATTGATAACTGACTCCAGTGTCATTCTCTTCCTGTGTGTGTAAAACTGAATATTATAGAACAGCGCTAATAGGTCGCCACTCTTGTTTCAGGTTACCTGACTCGGGTCATCCACCAATACTCATCTCTCTGGCGGAAAACATTAAATTGGATTTAAAAACTGCCGACGAATTATTGTTCGTTAATGACTCCGACGAGCATAACGACACGAAGAGGTTCATCATTGGAGAAACCGACGCTGCGGAGAGTGAGAAGCAAAAACACGAAGAAGTTACTACGGAAAAAGAGTCAACAGATCCGGTGTTAATTGTTAAAGCAAAGCCTATGCATGAAACGAGGCAAACGGATGAAGCATTTCGAAGCACCACTCCTTTACCTGAAATCGAAAAAGAATCTCAACCGGAAGATAGAAACGAAGAGAACATTCCAGTAAAACCCGAGACGCCGCAAGAAGACATCCCTTCATTCTCCGAGTGGGCCCAAAAGCAACTAGCCGAAGCCGAGAAAAAAGACACCGTGTTGAACCACTCGAGTCAACCTAGTCATAGCAATACAAATTTTAGTAATAAAAGCACAAAGCTTCGCTCAAAAAATTACGCTTCTCTAGCATGCGGGGCTAAAGTGGTAGCTGTTAATCCTGAAGCTGGTTCGGCAAGCTCTATTTTATCCCCTAACAGGGATGAATATATGCTCAACAGATGCAACAGTCGCATTTGGTTCGTGGTCGAGTTGTGCGAGGCTGTTCAAGCACAGAAGATTGAAATAGCCAACTTCGAGTTGTTCTCCTCCACTCCGAAAGACATCGCTGTGTACTTCAGCGACCGGTTCCCCACGCGGGAATGGGCCAGCGTCGGCCAGTTCACTGCTCAAGATATGAGAGATATACAAAGCTTCGACCTGTATCCACATATGTTTGGTAAATTTATTAAAGTCGAAATGCTATCACATCACGGTTCTGAACATTATTGTCCCATTTCGCTGTTCAAAGTGTACGGAACGTCGGAGTTTGAGGTGCTGGAAAAAGAAAGCTCCCAACATACCGCACACATTGATGAAGATGAAGATGATGACATAATTGATGTTCCTGATGTGCCGGCGGCAGAAACTGAGCCATCGAAAAATCTTTTCGGTTCTGCAAGAGATGCAGTTATGTCTATTATGAAGAAAGCTGCTCAAGCGTTAGTGAAGACGGAAGTTCCTAAAAATGTATCGAACGAAAATAATGATACATCCGTAGACGAAATGTACAAAAGGTGTTGCTCCCCCAGCCATATAATTGTATGTGATAATTGTAGTGAAACGCTTTATAACGAAGTTTATGAGTTGCTAAGTTGTAGCTCGGATAAATTGACTAGTTTAGTGCGGCAAGTGTTTTTAAGAGAAACTTTAAAGTGCACAGAAATATGTCAGCCGTACGGCCTAGACTTTAAAAGTACAAAGACAATCGAGTTTAGTGATGAACGTGTCGCATACATGAACGCTTTGTTTCCGCCGAAATATTTGGCCGCGTTGTGTAATATTCTTGCAATTAAAGAGAAGAAGGTGGTGCTGAACACCAGTTTTGAAACAGAACAAAACATCACTAAAAACATAACTATAGACGAAACTCCGCAGAAGATTAACAGCGATACCAATTCTGAACAAGAAGTCAAATTAGTTCCTATCAAAAATGGTGACACAGAAGAAAAAATTAATGAAACACAGCTAAAAGATTCATCGTTACTTCCAGAAGAAATAAATGAAAACAGTGTTACCTTAGATTTAACAAAAGAAAAAGATGAAGTAGATGTTAAAAAAGAAGAGCAGCAGTCTATGGCGGAAGAAATAACTGTATTAGAGCCACAAGAAGATTTTATTCCTGAAAGTGATAAAGTGTCAGAACCAGAAATCGAAAACGATGTTAAAGATTCTAAAACTGATGTGAAGAATGGAAAATCAGAATCTGTAAATGATAAATCAAAAGAAAATGTAGTAGTTGACGATATGAACGATCAAATGATAATAATAGAAAGCGACAATTTGATTTCTGATCTGGACCAGATGGCGGTGGACCCTGCCCCAGCGGGATCGCAATCAACTCTTAACCAAAATCAGGCTCCGACAACATTACAGAAGGAGTCTGTTTTTTTGAGACTGTCTAACAGAGTAAAGGTTAGTTGAACATTAAATGTTTTCTTATTAATATTTAAAAAAAAAAATGTCAGTGTTGTATCAGTACAAGATGTTTAAAAAAAATAGGAAATAATGTAATATATATACAGAAAGAGAAGGAATTTTGATCACAATCTACGCCATCTGGAGGCTAGGTTACTAGGGCCTGGATAGTTTGGGAATTTTTCGTACTGACCTAAACTAGCTGCCACGTTCACGTTCGGACTTTTACACTATTACAGCATTGTTGTGTACCGATTGTCAAATAATGGATAGCCATTAAACACCTCCTCAAATGGACTTCAAGTGTAGATGAAAAAGAAAAAGAATTTATTTATTCTATTATAGAATCCTAGGAAATAATTTATCCGTCATATTTTTGATATGACGAAATACATAGGAAGAATATATATCATCATTAGCCGATGGACATCCACTGCCAGACATAGGCCTCTCCCTAAGATCCACACTTCGGTCGGGAGGGGATTCATATGGGAGGATTTGTGCTATTTCCTACCTCGCTGGCCCAATGCAGAGTTGGTGGAAGCCAGAGCCTCGTTTGTCGATTAGCAGAGTGCACCACGAGCAAATGAGGTTGGCTTGGATCTCGTGAGTTGTTATGCGACGTTGCTAAGCACGCGATCTATCATACTATGCATTATATGATAATACGTCTGCTTAGCAGCATCTGCCATAGTCTCTTGTCATATCTATAAAAAAAAGGATTTAACCTGTAGATTAACTTTCGATACTTATTTGATTAATTTACCTTGATCACATTTAAAATATTTTTTTTCAGACTTTAGAACGGAACATGTCCTTGTCGGGTCAATATCTAGAAGAATTGAGCAGGCGGTACAAGAAACAAGTTGAAGAAATGCAGAAATCATTTGAAAAGACCATGGTCCAGATGTCCGAGGAGAGAAGAAAGAGTAATGAGAGAGAACAAAAGTACTTAGAACAACTGTCCAATTTACAGGAACAGTTGACCCAAATGGCGTCCGCCTTGAACATACTGATGGAAGAAAGAAATAGTTGGTTAGGAAACATGACGGTCCTGAAGTTCATACTGTTTCAAAGCATAATACTTACAGTAGCCTTCTATTATGTATCCAAGAGAAGAAAGAGCGAGCAGATCGTTATGGTTCCTGTTACAAAGAAGATTAGGAAAAAGCAAGATAGATTTAGAAGGAAATCGGTAGAGGGTGTTAGCGGCCATGCATCTCCGACTGTTAAAAAACGGAGACCAAGCGAAGAAGCATTCCAAATAGAAAGGCAGTCGACACAGGAAATGGAAAGAGAGCATGACAACGGCGAGTGGCAAGTCGCCAGGAAGAACAGAAGGAGAAAGACCTCGGTGATACATAGAGGTGTTGAATGTGACGCGAGTATCAATTACGTCAGACAAGACAGCTTAAGGAAGCTTCAAGAAAATCCAATACCGTTAGACGAAGGTGAATATTTCGCACCGGTCTCGGAGCCGAGGGAGTTCGCCGAGGAAGTTCCAGTCAAGAAGGAGTCGCCCAAAACCAACGGCTCTTTTTTCAATAATTTGAAATCGAAGACGATGAAGACGAGACGACTCTCGTCGCCCGCATTTCTAAGGACTCTCAGCAGACAGAGCGCTAGGAGCACGCCCAGCCCTGTAATGAGGACTTTGGAGCCCATGTTCAATGGGAAACTTGGCAAGAAAGCCGCCTCCGAATCGCCGACCGGTAGCCTCTGGTCCGAATCGACGGAGCTCTCGCAGAACGGGCCGCAGGAGAACGAGATCGTCGGTAAAAAGAAGAAGAGCCTGAAAAATATATTGAAGAAAGTGTTTTGAGGACTTTATTTTTGTAACTGTGTGCGTGTGCGTGTATTAGTCGCTTCGCGGAGCGTCTAGCTGTTGTAAATTATTTCTTTGCCTACCCTCTCTATCTTACATTGAAGATATTAAATTATTGTATAAATTATGCTCGTTTCGCTGTTAGACCTCGATAGGTGCCAATTGTGATGATTATGAAGCCTAAAATGAATATTTGTTTTTGTTAGTGCATGGATGTTGGGTGGCTGCTGCGAGCTGTTCCGAGCTGCGCCTCGAGCTGACCGGTCGGGACAGTTTTGGTAACGAACGGCATTAAATGCGCAATGTTTATATCTCACGTGGTTTTATTTGCTTCGGTGGTGAAGGGAAGCTGGAGCGGACGCCAGACAACAGAACCAACGCCGCGCCCTGACCTAAACAGGGATTTTGATTATCTTACATCTGACTGCACTCCATCATTAAACAGAGATGAAATATCAATGATAACATTGTTAATCATCATCATCAGTCTATTACCGTCCACTGCTGAATTTAGATCACATCAACCAATTTCCAGCGAGACTAGTCTGATCCTACGTCCAATGACTCCATGTTATCTTTGTCAGTTCTATCCACCTAGCAAGCGCTGATCCCTCCGTGGCACTTGCCGGTAACTGTTCTCCAGTCTAGAATCTTCCAGCTCCATCGTCCGTCCAATCTTCGCACTATGCTATTGTCACTTCAGCTTCTTAATTCACTGGACGTCTGTCAATAACCTTTGCTCTTCAACCCATCTCGTCATTCACAATTCAATAAAATGGAGGACAATAAAAATAAACTCTCTCCACACATCGTCGAGCAATTACGATATCATTAAGTGACTTATTATTATAGGAGTGTAAGGGTTCACGCACAACAACTCACGGGATCCACGCCAACCTCACCAGCTCGTGGTGCAGCCTGCTAATCAACAAACGAGGTTCTGGCTTCCACCGACCCGCATTAAGCTGGCGTTGTGGGAAATGGCCCAAATCCGCCCATATAATTTCTAACAGACCTATGTGGCAATCTTTGGGGGAGGCCCATGTCCAGCAGTGGATTTCTATCGACTGATGATAATGATGAAGTGACGTATTATTAGAGATTTCCTGGTGGTAAGTCTCTGTTGCTGCAGACTGTCTAGGTATCACCGCAGCTCCTATTGCAGCCGACAGACAGTAGTGTGCAAATATTGCTGAGTGCTGGTTTAGATGGCACTGTGCTAGTGTAATTACTGAGGTAACAGAACTTCTTATATCTGAAGGCGATGTACAGTATGTTGCAGTGTATATCATCCTAACTTCCTCTGCAGGCGTACCCTCTACCAATCAGGTGAACGCCTTTCTCGTGTCGTCAAAGAAATAAAATCTATATACTTTTTTTAATCTGTATCACAACTCACGGGACCCAAGCCAAGCTTACCTGCACGTAGTGCACCCTGCTAATCGCCAACGAGGCACTGGCTTCCACCAACTCGCATTAGACCAGTGTGGTGGAAATAGTCCAAATCCCCCATATGAACCCTACACACGAGGATCTTTGAGGGAGGTCAATGTCCTGCAGTGGACGTCTATCGGCTGATGATGATGATGACGTCGTGCGTTCTTGAATTTAGCGATTTCTACATCTAATTATGGAATTAATTAACTTAATGGTCATAGATAATATTTATAGAAATTTACATAGTGTAACAAAAAAAGAAACGATTTAAATTCGTTACGAGGTGCTTGACCTCCGCGCCACTAGAGGTCAACCCTCTCACAATAATATAACTGTATGTAATAATTCTTTCCTTATCTAGCCAATGAATGTTAATTATTTATGAATAAATCACAACAAGAAACATTTATTATATTATTAAAGACGTAATATATACGAGTATATATGTATAGGGGTGTAAGGGGACCCGCACAACTAACAGGACCCAAGCCAACCTCACCTGCTCCTCTGC